>CATIUR010000004.1:10090000-11292500 GCA_949592205.1 Helichrysum umbraculigerum | reverse complement strand
TAGTTCGGATGTTCACTATGATCATTCCCATTCAAAATACTATGTGGAGGAGCCAGAGCCAGATCCACATTCTCATGATTATGATCATTATGATGAGGAAAATGTCAATCCACCAAAGGATCATGACCATCCATTTTGTAATCACATTGTTGAAGATGATGAGGATGATGAGGAGGATGAGCCAGATCCAAGAGATATATACGACAAGCCAATACCAGTAAAAGCAACCGAACATGATATATTCTGGAATATACCAAAGCCGTTAGAAGAGGAAGATGAAGAAGTTCCAAAACGACCAGTTACCATGTATGAGAAATCTTGTCGTATTCGAGAGGGCCAAACATTTAAAAGTAAAGATGAATTTCTCCTTCAATTGCAGACCAAGTGTCTTGAAGAAGGTTTTCAGATTAAACCAAAGAAGTCAGACAAAAAAAGGTACACATCAAAATGTATTTTGCCTAATTGTGATTGGAAGATAAGTGCAGCGTGTATCCAATATTGTGACAACTTCCAAGTTAGGAAGTTACACGACGCTCACACATGTTCTCGTACTCAAATATTGTCAAATAGCCGTCATGCAACCAAGAAAGTGCTTGGTAACATATTGAAAGAGGCGATGACTTTGGAAGGACGTGTATACAGAGGAAAAGAGATCAAAGTTGATATGACTGAACGCTTTAAAATCAGCCTTACATACAACCAAGCATGGAAAGCAAAGTGTTATGCTATAGAGCTGTTGAGAGGTAGTCCCGCTGAATCGTTTAAAAAGTTTCCGATTTACCTGCACAACCTAAAGCTACATAACCCGGGGAGCACTACGAATCTCCGTACAGACGATGAGGAAAAATTTGTAATGTGTTACATGTCCATCGGTGCAGCTGTAAGTAATTGTTATTAGTTCACATACGTACAATCTTATATTATTTATATATATTTTTATTTGACCTTTGCAGATACGTTCATTTGTCAACCATACACGCCCAGTAATAATCGTAGATGGGGCACATTTGAAGGGTGGGTACTTGGGTACTAACTTAATTGCTGTGGCGATGGACGGTAACAATGGCATCTTGCCACTGGCTTATGGCATTGGTGCGGGAGAGACGACCGACGTGTGGACCTGGTTCTTGGGAAACTTAGGTGACGCACTTGAATCTGCTGGTGGGATTGACAACCTCACATTCATCTCTGATAGGGCTCCAGCAATTGCAGCCGGTATTTCAGATGTATTTCCAGAGGCATTTCATGCCCTATGTAGCCGTCATTTGTTGATGAACCTGAAAAGCAAATCTGCAAAAGTCAAGCACTTTGAATGGCATTACTGGAAAATGTGTAAGGCTTACCGAAAGTCGGATTTCGATGAACATTTTGATGTCATTTCAAGACATTTACCAACTTCAGCTAATGTTCTTAGAGAGGTGGGGAAAGAACGATGGTCAAGGCATCATTCAACAAAGACACGATATGCATACCTCACAACTAATATTGCAGAGTCCATTAACGCCATGACCAAGCATGCAAGAAAACTCCCGGTGACAATGTTATTGGAGTTTTTTAGATCTTCAATACAACAATGGTATTTCAAACATCGAAACACTGCAGCGGCCGTTATAACACCTGTCACGCCATATGCCGAACACAAAATTGGTAAGAGGGTTGGCAAATCACTCAGCTGGAAGGTCAAACCATCCACAAACATGATATGTGAGGTGGTGGATAGGCAAAAGAATAGAACAGTCAACTTGGAAGCAAGAACATGCACTTGTAAGCAATGGCAACTGTCTGGTTTACCTTGCGGACACGTAGCGGCAGTGACCCGTCACTTTAAAATGGACAATGTGAGCTGCTTTGCGGAGAGGTATTTCACCACGGAAACATATCGAGCAGCCTACAGTGAGGCTATAAATCCAACACCTCATCCTTCAGAATGGGAAGACCCAGGTAATCTGCAGATTTGCTTACCGCCGGTACTTGTGAAGAGGCAATCTGGCCGCCCACCTGGCCGTGCTCGTATTCCTTCGAAAGGAGAGGAGAAACGGAAATACAAAAATCAATGTAGTCGGTGCAAGGAACGCGGTCATAGTCGAGTTAATTGTACGGCTCCTTACGATAGAACCGATGAGCCAACCCGATCAAGAACCACCGCAAGATCAAACTCAAGGTCCAAATCAAGATCTAAATCAAGATCTAAGAAAGTAAGTTATTAAATTTATTCATATTAACATAGAAAATTTACATTGTATTATTAATACAATCGTCATTATTTGACTTGCAGCAGACGTCCACAAAATCAACGAAAAGCCACTTAGAGGAGGAGGAAGGAGAGCCATCCCAGGCGACGCAAACTTATCCGAGTGTACATTTGAGTCAACCTTGAGTCACATTTGGAATTGTTGTGATGAAAAAAACTATGTTATGTGCTTGTTTGCAATGTTATCTATATTTGCATTATTGTGGTGTATTTGATTAACTTACTTTGTTTGAACATTACTAAACCTCGGATATTACATAAGGATTAAAAATCATAAAATTACATTATCAACTAAACGTACATAATTGGCAAACTATAGAATTTATTGAAATAAAGATACGAATTACAAGATTTAACCAATAACTAATCGAATAAACGCCTAGCGGCAGAAGAGCCGGTAATAACCTTAGATATTGCAAACGGCATTGTTGGATCAGAATTCGAGAAATGTGACAGATCGTTGCGTGTAACATATACCTCAATTTTTCTATGTATTTTGGCATAGTCAGTAATCTGCTTGAGTTGCTGGACATCATCGGTTATCAATTGTAAACCATTATCTAGGTCTTTTTCATGCTCCTTAAAGTAAAAATACCACTTCGGTGGAGGCACGTAACCGAGCTCGTTCAAAGCCGTTTCCAAAAGTTTGGTTGAAAATTCATCGGCCTCAACGCAGTCAAGAAACGTCAATGAACCTTGAGTGTACATTCTGTAAGAGCCCTGAAAATGTCCGGCGTGACGGAAAGCAACACTAAACATCCAGGGTACTTCTGCGTATATTTTCTCAGTTGATGGTTCTTCATTTGGAGACCGAAAATACCAAAAATGTTCATTCAAAACCATTTTCAGAAAACTAATGAAGAAGATATATAAAAAAGTTGAGAATGTGGTGAGAATGTGAAGTGTTGATAATTCTATTTATAAAAATACAGATAAGAAAATCAAAAAAATCAAGAAAATCAAGAAAAATCTTATCCGGAATCCGGAAAGATAAGATAAGATAAGATATCTTATCTAAAAAGATAAAAAGTTATCCAGATCATCATCAAAAAAGTACAAAAAACGCAGAAAATCTTAAAAATATCAAAAAAGCTTATCTGAAAAATTTTAAAAATCTTAATTTGAAAAATACGAAAATGGTAATTTACGACTAGTGACCAAGACTTACGACCAGTGAACAAGAGTTACGACTAGTGAACATCAGTTGCGACTAGTAAACGGGTCGCAGGTCCCCATGATTTGGTCGCAGCGATCGGTGAACGGGGCTCAGGCTTGTCTTTTACTCGGAAACGTCGTGTGGTCGCAGGTCGTGGTGAACGAGTCGCAGGTCGCATCATGCGACCTGCGCCCGGACCGTTTGAGTGTCTTTTACTCGGTCATCGTTCTAGTCGCCGGCTTTGTTTTGATGTCTTTTACTCGGTAACTCGTCAGTCGCAGGTCGTGGTGACCGGGTCGCAGGTCGCATCATGCGACCTGCGCCCGGACCGTTTGAGTGTCTTTTACTCGGTCATCGTTCTAGTCGCCGGCTTTGTTTTGATGTCTTTTACTCGGTAACTCGTCAGTCGCAGGTCGTGGTGACCTGGTCGCAGGTCGCATGGTGCGACCTGCGCACGGGTAGGGCAAATCCGCAACTTTTTTTTGTAAGGGGCAAAACGAAAAATAACTTCGAAAATAATGGCATTTTTATTAATTTCCCATTTATTTATTTATATATGTTACAAGTAAAGCTGTCTACAATTAACTAAAACTACGGTTATTCAACTTTCTATCTTCCCTTACGTATAAGAAGTAAATACTGAATAAAACAGTGATTTCTTATAGATTAAGCGATTTTACTGTGGCGTTTAAAAAGTTATCGGTTATCTTTAACAGGTTGAATAGTTTATGTACAAGTATTGCTATTTTATGACATTAATCCGTACTTTAAACCATAAAAAAAAACGAAACGAGCAACATTTTCATGTTTCGACTTCCAAATACGGTGCCTTACAACCAAATGTATTTTCAAAATTTGATAAGTTGAATGATTTGATTATATTTCATGTCATATGCATCCAAACGAAGTTTATTTAAAAGAATTTATATGCTTGGTTGAACATTTATATCATCCATCTATATCCATATCTAATCTAATATCTAATCTAATATCTATACTATATAATATAAGGGAGTTAGCGCTGATGTCATAATGCTGATTTGGCCCAATCTAAAGTTGAAATGATGTTGACGCGGCACACTAAGGTTCAAGATAAATCAGATTAATTAAATTTTAAACTAATTAAATTAAATTAACCATATTCTATTTTCTGCCACACGTAACCCTCTGCAAAAGCAAAAACATGCATACTTTATATCTATTTACTGTATGCTTCATTTCCTAGGCAAAAAGTTAAAAAGCAACAATAATTAATTTAAAGCATGCCTCCATGTCCATTTTGAAATTTAAAAAGGTTGGAATACGGATGGTTTCTTACACAGCTATTATAACGATGCAAAAAACCTCTTCAAAACCACACAGCAATTCACGAAAAACACACACAACAATCACTATCAGATTTCTAATCTGTTACTCTGTAGCATGGCCGGAGAAACTTACAACTACATTGCAGATCTTAATACCGTTAGGGATTCATGGAAGCTTAAGGTTCGCATTCTCAGTTTGTGGAAGACAAGCTATCAACTTGAAATGATTGTCATGGATGAGAGGATGAGTATGTTTGTCATTCTTTTGTTTATGTTTTATCTTTGCCATTATATTAAATTTACTAAATATAAATTCTAGGGCGACAAGATTCATGTTGTTGTGAAGATGAACCTATATCCTGTGTTTGAAAAACTTTTGGAAGAAGGAATGGTTGTGTTGCTTGACCGGTTTGGCGTTGGTGAAAACAAGAGCAAGTATCCAGTGTTGAAACATCGCTACAAGCTAAACTTTTACCGTTGTATATATACCATCCTTGGTTTTTTTTTTTTTTGAATTTCTTTTCCGATATTGAATCTGCGTTTCTCTGAGATCCAACAGTAATGCTCCCTAACAATTGTAAAGATGCGAGGCAGAAACGTGCTGCTATCATCGCCAATAAGAGGCAACGAGTTTCTGATAGATATAAGGTTAAAGAAAACATGCATGGGGGTTCCTCATCGTCATCAGTTAATGGAGAAGAATGTTCAAGAAAGCCATTTCAAGATATAACTAATTGTAAGTTCTTTTGATATGATTAGTTTGAAACGTTAATTATTTAAAAAATATGTTTTTTTTATATGATAATACGTTAATAATTCTATTAGAGATATGTTTATTTTTTTGTTATTCAGTTGCTAACCTAGCAAAACACAACTTACATATTGAACAACAAGTAGTCGATTATTATAACCGATCGTATGAGGCAAAGCAGAAATCCAGTGGACATATTGCTCAGGATAAATCGTGCAAAAATAAGAAGTCTCTTTCAATTGAAGAACAGCCTCATCAAAGCAGCAAAGGATCTCCAAATGCAGTTTACCCAACACTTAATATTTGTAATATTTATTCATTCTTCACACTAAGTTAAATAACATTGTTTTTACTTTACCAAATACACAAGTCAAGGCCAATCTCTTTCGCAAGTTGGTTTGTTTTTGCCTCGTCCTGTGTTTACTCATGGTCAGCTTTACGTTGCTTTTTCTAGAGTAAAGAGCAAGAAGGGGTTAAAAGGCTTATATGCGACAACGATATGAAGATAGGCAACTCTACAAAGAATATCGTTTATAAGGAAGTCCTTAGGATCGAATTTGTGAAGTTATTGTCATTTATTTATGGCGTTTTCATTTGCATATGTGTTCAATGTGTATTGCTTATTTATGAACCTATATTAGACTTAAACAATTTCATAGCAGTTTAAAGTCATCCATGAATCCCTTATAGATCAACATCATATACATATTATTATTTACTATAAATAGAAATATAACACTTGGATTAAAACCAACTGTTATGTGTCCCATATTTGAGTCAAACACATTTTAAACTCAGATAAAAAATATAGATTTCTTAATTTTTTTTGTAATAATAAAACAAATACATAAGCAGCAATATCTTGCCCAATTAACTTTCTCTAATAATGGACTAAGTGTATAGAATTGGTAGATCCAAACTTTTGAGATCCAACATAATATAATATTGGGCCAATGTTTACCACAAATGTTTAAGTATAATATTGTATTGGCCAACTTTTAACCACACATGGGCCGTCATTGGAATTCATGTACATTAAAACGAAAATTATAGTGCTATATAAAGCGTAGATTGATTATACTTTAACACATTATTACATTTTCTTTTTCACCAAAACAAGTTAACAACTACAAAATAAAAAATGCCAGTTGCGAAGGATAGTATTGAACTATTGATGCGCAAACTGATTTTATTGATCATTTCCACGGCCCAATAAAAACGAACGGCCCAATGGATTAACTGTTTGGTCCATATAAATGATTTTAAAATGTTTTTTTTATTTGTATGTTACTCTATGTAAATTTTCAAATATATAAGAAACGAAAAATTTCTAAAAAAAAAATTAATACATATTAACCTTTTATATATATATTGTAAAACAAAATCCGTGTATACACGGGTCCTAAAACTAGTATATATAATATAAGAAACACTTGATGATGTCATTAAAAATTCAAATAACTAGTAGGATTATTTGATTTCATCAAATTGGCTAAAACTAAGAAAAATATGACATCAAAAAGACAAAAATAAAGATTTTAAAATCTCTTAAAATAATATTTTAGCAAATATAATAATATTATATTTAAAATCCATACCTACATCCAATTTTAAAATGTCCAACCTTATATGTATTTTTTATCACGGTAGGAGATATATAATTTATTATTAATAAAAATATATGATTAATAATGGTTTAAACACCCGTGTATACATTATTTAAAAGCTACTTTTCTAATATGGGTGGGAAATGTGAGTAGGGGTGTTAATCGGGTCAACCCGACCCTAATAAGAGTTAGTCGGGTCGGGTTAGTCGGGTTTTTCAGAAATAAATATATACCCGCAACCCGACCCTGTTAGGTAATCGGGTTATCGGGTTCGGGTTAATCGGGTAGCGGGTTAGTCGGGTCGGGTTAATCGGGTAGCGGGTTAACCCGTATAACTTCACTGTTTTTTAATAATTGTTAAAATAAATATATAGATTACTTTGAATGTTGGGATAGTAAACTAAAATATTGAATGATATATGAAGTTGAAAGCACATGAATTATGAATTATGTATACTTAAAACCACTTGAATTATGTATACGTAGTAGAACCATATAGTTTGTAAAAGTGAGTTTTGTTTTAAATTGAATATAAGTATTGAATTTCAAAGCGGGTCTAAGTATACTTAAAATGTGAGTCATGCTTATAATGTTCAAAAATTTAAGAATGCAGTTACAACACTAACACTTAGATGAAAGAATACTTACAAGTCGTGTTACAATTAATATACAATACTAAATATTCAGTTCCTGATAATTATATTCATATTCATTGCTACACTTTACATTGATGTTATTATATGGTTATAGATACTATTATTAATTAGATTCTAGTCTTAGACTCTTATATATATAGGTCTCCACATTAAATTAACATATTCAACTTATATTATTTTATACGAAATTTAACTATAAAAATTAATAAAAAAATTGATACTTGGTTAAATCGGGTTAATCGGGTCAACCCGTACCCGCATAAGTTTCTCCATTTTAACCCGTAACCCGACCCTAATAAGCATTCGGGTTAATCGGGTTAACCCGTATAACCCGATTAAACTTTCTAACCCTATTAAACCCGACCCGAATAGTTTTAATAGGGTTCGGATCGGGTCGGGTGTGGGTCGGGTCGGGTTTTTTGACACCCCTAAATGTGAGAATTATAAGACAAAAAATATGACAAAAATGGCAAAATTATTCCCGTGGGTTTTGTGTTGGTTTCTAAATTAAAGATGACAAAAGTAGATAAAGAAGAGTAGACGAGGAACGAATATAGACAATGCACCGTTTATCTCTCATTAGTGGCGTACGTATAATTTCTTTTGATTCCTCAATAAAGTCACTGTGAATTAAAAGATATTTATTTTTTATTTCGATGAAAATATGTTAAAAAAACTTATACATATCAAGACATAGAAGATAGTAATGAGGGGCGAAGCTAAAGTGGGATCAGTTGTTGTCTTTACAAAATTTCTATAATATAAAAAAGATTATAATTACAAATTTTTTTGGTATAAGACCCTTTTAAAAAAAAACGTCCTTTAAAAAAAAAAATTGCCCCATAACAAAAAAAAAAAAGAATTCTAACTAGAGGTTATTTCTAACAAATACACCTTAATTTTCTTTTGAATTGTTTTGAAAGCTTATTGTTTTCGTTAGGCGGCTTAAAATAATTTCCTCGTTTCACCCTCGAAGTAAACGATAACATTATCAAACATTACATATGTAGTGAATATGGTTTTAGATACTGCTAACTCATTTTTCTGCATTAACATTCGGTTTGGCAACAGAATGCCAAAATTGCAATTATACTAATAACAAAATGATAACGAGAGCTGTAACGGTTATTTTAATGTATCTTTAACATCAAAATAACATGAAAAATAATTGATCAAGCTACATGCTTATGGATAAGTACGTTCAATATAATACATTTTTGTGTAAGTTAATATATTGAGTAAATTATTTAAATCGTCCATGTGGTTTTCAATTTTATCCATACGTCGTCCCTCACTTTCAAAAATTATTTAAATCGTCCCCTTAGTTTTCAATTTTATTCAACGATAGTTCAAAATGGACTACTGGTGAACAAAACTTTCCGAAAATAAATTTTTTAAATAGTCCATTTTGGACTATCGTTGAACAAAATTGAAAACCACAGGGACGATTTAAATAATTTTTGAAAGTGAGGGACGACGTATGGATAAAATTGAAAACCACAAGGACGATTTAAATAATTTACTCTAATATATTTGATCAGGTTGGAATTATAACTCTTTTTAGATGTTAAAAATGAGGAAGCATTTAAAATGGCGATCGGACATAAAATTTAGTAAATTTTTTTCATTCGTGCAAAAATAATACCGGAGAAAAAGACAAAATAGTACAAAAATCAAAAAGAACTCAAATAGAAAGGAAAAAGACAAAACGAGGTCGATAACACAAAATAGAAAAATTTAAATAAAAAATAAAAAAGTAAAAAGAAAACCTTAAAGTGGAAAGAGAGAGAAGGGTCAAATGCAACGTACTTGCCACTAAAATCCAACCCGACTTTTAACTTATGCAATTAGCCAATCGTATTGCTTTGTTTTTACACTATTCCTATGTTTAAACAATTTCACCCCTTCTATTTATCCTCTTTTGTCCTATTCCCTCCTTGTTTACTTTTTGTATCCCGATACTTGTTCATTTTCATCCTTTTAAAAAATGTGAATGATTCATCTAACCCCATGGTTAATGATATACACCAATTGTTAACAAATTAAGATAATTTCATGATCTTAAAAACAACCTAAGGAGAAACAATTCGGAATGAAATATCGAGAAATTTAACAGACTAGTAAATTACTAATTAACAAATGAACCCCGAATTCAGCCTCATACTCGGCTAAATGATAATATGAAGCGAGACATTTTAAAGTAGGACTAATGGGTGATAATTGAGAAAATAAAGACGAATATACATCGAAGGATAATCATGCCATTATATTATGTTTCAAAATTGAAAAATCTCATGCCAAGTAAAGTTCAAATAATCAAATGTATATACTTTTGGCATGATATCCAATGAAACAATGCGATTTGAATCTCTCCCATTTAAATTTTAGCCACAAAAGTATAATGATAACAACAACCATTTTATTCTCTTAACAAAGTATTGCAAAAGATATAATTTTGGGCTTTTAGCAACAAAGAGGCAAAACAATATCCACATCTAACATTGCCTATTTAAGAAAATGTAACTCATTATTGCAAAGTGATTCTTCCCTTTTATAGTAAGTTTATAAACTATCAAACACCATTGAACTTGTCGTACTTATAACTTATTAATGGTCATTCTCTATGACATTTTCTATCACATGAAATTAAAAGATACTCCCTCCGTCCCAAAATAATTGTCCACCAACAAAAAACACGCAGTTTAATAAAAGTACAATCATTACTGCTTTCTCTTTCTTACTTTTTGCTCAATGACAGTTTTACCCTTAAGCAATTAATTACTACTTTCTTTAAAGTTTGTAATAACAATTTCAATTGAGGGTAATATGGTAATCACGACCAAAATTTCCTTTCTATATTTGGAAGTGGACTATTAATTTGGGACGTCCGAAAAAGGAAACATGGACTATATTTTTGAGACGGAGGTAGTATATATTTAAGCATCTTATAAGCTTAAAACCATGGATCTTAATAACTTGCACACTATATAAACTTAAGACTCGTAGACAAGATTATGATTAATGGGATATTAAGCAAAAGTATCTGTAAGTTGATAGTTGGAGCTATAAATAAGCTGGAGCTGAAACTTTTATTTTCTTATAAGAATTTGACAAATTAATGTGTGAATGAGTTGAGAAATGTAAATTGATGTGAAACGAACAAAAGGGACTAATTAAGATGTTACAAGAACTATAGGGGTTAAACGAGTAATATAAGTAATTTAATATCACATGAAAGCGGTGAAGTGAGAGATGTGGATGAGAAAGAACCAAAAACCAATTAAGGCGCACATACACTCACACACACAAACCCCCAATTGGTGATATATAAATGATTATTCCCTCTCGAAAATCTCAACGGAATCAAATTTACTTTTTTTTTTTTTTTCTCAACTTTTTTTTTATTAGTATTAAATTTTGTAGCTAGTGATTAAATTCTGGTGACGGATTGTTCCACGGCAGCAGTTGTTATTCGATCATAATTAGTTAATTTTCACGATGGTGATCACCGGAAATGATGCCGGAACAGACTCGTTGGAGTACGATTACATTAGAAAACACCATAAGCATGAGGTTAAGGACAATCAGTGTACTTCTTCTCTTGTTAAACACATCAAAGCGCCTGTTCATCTTGTAAGACTTCATATCTATTAATCTATACATATATACATAAATTGTGTATATACATACGTATATGTATTGTATTATTGTTATATATTGAGTATGTTTTGTGGATCTGAGCTAAAGTTTGCTGTAATTTGAAGTTATACATATGAATGAATTGAACAGCTAATTAATTATTTTACGGATATGTGTATATGTATACTTTTGGTGCATTGTTGGAGGATTTTTTGTAACCTGTATAAAGTAATCAGGAAGCTTAAACAAATGGAGAAGTTGTGTTTGGTAGTAACCACTAACCAGAGTGTTATTTTATTTCGATATTTCGATTGATTTGATGCTTAATGTTCTTTGTATGATCATATTTTCAGTTTGTTTTAGTGTTGTTAATTGTAACAACTTAGGCAGCCTTCTAGAAGCTTCGCCAGAAGCGACTAGTCGCTTCCCGAATGCCCCTTTCCTTCAATGGCACATCTCCTATGGATACGAGAGATGTTGGGTTCACAAGGCATATGCAATTGTAAAACATTCTTGCAATGTTTTTGGTTTAATGGAAAAAGGCTTTTTAAAACACAGAATCATTAAAAAGGAGGACGGGTATAATTGATCTATACGAAATGTTTTCTCGTATCAATCTATTACCAAAAAAAGCTTTCGAATGGGAAAAAGGTTTTTGAAAAAACTTTTCAAAAAACCCCTGTTGGAGATGTTCAAGTCTTGACCTTATATGTTTTGGGGCCATACACAACGGATCCCATTTGAGCTCTGCGATTATGGGTGCCTAGTCACCGACAACTAAGTCGTGTATCTGTGAGCACGGTGGATAATACTGTGTCGTGATACGTTACATTAAACATATATGACATGTTGAACCAAACGAAATATAATTAGCCTGTAAAGAATGAATGCAATACGGAATTGTACTGTACAATAGACGTTGCATTATTAAAGTTCTGGCTTTCTCAGGGTACTGGAAAAATTTAAGTAAAAGAAAATGGCCAAAATATGCCAAAATTGTTATAGGATCCCTAGGGTGGTATCCACAGGACAAAATTTTATGGAGGTGCATCTGTGACAATAAAGTTGCTCCATCTGGTCCCCCTCCTGGTCTATAAGACAGAGACATATCAAATATAGCCATTTAATTTAATTTTATGCTTCCATATGCCACTGCATTGATAAGGAAGATTAGTTGGCATAGTTATAATTATACATGTATTCTGATTGTTCCAAAACCTTAGTCTTATAGTCGGATAAAACGTTACTTGATTGCTCCTAGATAAAAAATTAAACAGCTAACATCATTGAATTTTCTTAAGAAGGTCGTCGATCGACTAACGTACTGGAAAGCAGGGAGTATCATCAATGATTATGTAATATTGTGGGGTTCAGGCCCGGCCCTCCTACTGGGCCTCATGGGCGATGGCCCAGGGCAGCATAATTATAGGGGCAGCAGAATTCTAACCCAATTCATATTAGGGTAGGCTCAGTTTTACACTTTTACTAACAAATTTCAGGCCCAACTTCAAATATATGAGAGTTTATTTATTTAGCCCATAAGCCCAACTATATCTTAAAAACCCAAATAGGTTATAATGTCAGGCCATACTTCTTCTTTTTTTACGTGGGATTAAAATTAGGATATATGAATTGAAGTCGAACAGTTAGGCGATGTTGCCGTTTTGTGATCAAAATTTTCCGAGTTGATTCCATCAGTACGTGAGTATTGAAAATAAGTTTTTAGCTGATGTTGACTATGATAAAATAATTGATGATTTTGCTTCAAAAAACGCTCAGAGACATCGTTTTAGGTGATGTATGAACTAGTCGATCATTCGGAGTTTATCTTCTCATATTGTAATTTTTTCATTCAATAATAAAAATCGGCTTGGGGATGAGCCGCCTAGCTTGACTAGGTTCCAAACCCCTAAAAGAGAGTGTGTTATTTGTTTACAAGGGCATTTTTTTTTCCGACTCGCCCGGGGCATCAGATACCCTAGGACCGGCCCTGGTGGGGTTCAATTTAGATAGGGAAGTATATCTACTTTTTCTATGAATATATATGATACCAGATTATTGTAAGGTGCTGGATTTAGAATTTGATTTTTTAAGTTTAAGCAAATTTAGCCCAGGCAAAAAGATAGTTATACTGGTTCCAGTGTCTTACATCAACAAAGATAACTAGGAAATATGGAAGTAGGAAGAGGAAAGTACTGTTATGGATTTGTAAGTGGACATACAAATCAAATGTGGTTATGTTCCTAAAAAATGGCCCTTTTGATGTCTATTCTACTGTCTAATTAAGAACAAAAGCCCAGCGGCATCTATTTAGGCATTTTGGTTCATGTTCCACCATGGGTACATGATCTTTCATCAAAGATCACATTGTTTTTTAATCCCTTTTTTAGGGAAACATACGACCATTTTGAAGAAGACAAGCCACTATTATTAGGAACACTGCATTTTTCACTACAGCAAGTGGGATATTTGCATGCTAACTTAGCCCAACATCAACAATAGCGGAGACAATTTTTAGATTGAACAAAAAAGCATATGTGAAGTGTCAAGGTACTAAATACTCCTTGATGGAGAAACTGCAAGGGAATTGATACCAGAAGGTAAGTGTTTTAGGCTCTTTTAGAGATAAAGAAAACTTAAATGGTGTGAATAGAGAGCGATAATGAAAATGATGGGCCGTTTAAGTCAATAATTGGTGAAAATACAAAAAAAAAACTTAGCATTGTATGATCAGCTGATCAATGATCCATATAAATTCTAAATATATTATTTGTTTTTTTTAAGGTATGGTCTTTGGTGAGGAGGTTTGATCAACCACAAAAGTACAAACCGTTTGTCAGTGGGTGTAATGTGCAAGGTGACCTTGAAATTGGTAGTGTCAGAGAAGTGAATGTTCGATCTGGGCTTCCTGCAACTACAAGCATGGAGCGACTAGAACTTCTCGACGAAGAAGAACATATCTTGGGCATGAGAATAGTTGGTGGTGATCACAGGCTTAGGGTATAACTCTTACTCTAACAACACACTCATTATAATTCAGTTGCAATTATCAGTCATCTTTTGATATAATATTCGCTCTTAATGGTACAGAATTACTCGTCAATCATCACCCTTCATCCAGAGATTATTGATGGGAGGCCAGGGACTGTGGTGATTGAATCATTTGTGGTGGACGTGCCTGATGGTAACACGAAAGATGAGACATGTTACTTTGTGGAAGCACTCATCAAATGCAACCTTAAATCGTTGGCTGATGTGTCAGAGCGTTTGGCAGTGCAAGACCGAACAGAGTCCATAGTCGGTGTGTGATTTTAATTGAATCAGAGATTAGTAGTAGACTGAACAATCTCCATTCTCCCACTTTTGTGCATATATCATTAGGGACTTTCTTCTTAAATGGACAAAAACTATGATTGTGCTTCGTAAATCCTATCCGTCTTTGTGAACAATATGTTTGATTCTCATTGTCAATATCTTTCTTGCCCTGAAGGCAGAAACTCTGTTTTCTGTGAATATGAATGATTAGAATAGGAAGTTTTGAAAAATTCTTTTAGTAAAGAATGTTCAATTGTTGTGCCATTATGCTGTACTGATAAATATGTTTATGTCGTGTTTGGTTCTCAGAATTTCATAAAATTTAATGAAAATTGGAATCTTATTCCATTCCATAAGATTATTTGGTCTACGAATGAATTGAATTCGATGTCATCAAATTTCTTCACTACAAGGAATTCACATTCCTTAGAATTCCAATTCTTTACAATTTCGTGAAAAAATTTCGCGAACCAAATGTAACGTCAGAGTTGTTAGAACGGTAAAGTGTAAGGCTAAAGTTTATCTATCAAAGGGTCTTTCTGTGTTAGTTAGTGGTAGGTAGTAGTTGTTGGCTTGAGGGCTCACTTAAAAAAACTTGACTTGTTACATCCATGTGTTCATTTTTGTTCACAAATAAACCATATCCGTGCCCATGTGTTCATATTTAGGCCAAAACAATAACAATTTAAAGCCATGTCCATGTGTTCACTTTTATTCTGAAAAGAAAACAAAATAAAGTGGGAATCCATTCACGTTATGGGCGAGTTTTTATTTTTATCTTCAAAATAAATAATGTGTTCGTAAGCAAATGACAAAATAGGAGATGTTTTTGCACCGATTAGAGGTTGCAGTTTTGATCTCTTTATCTGAATGTCGTCTAATTATGTTACTCCGTATTTCTAAATATTTGGTTATGCACATCTTAAGTAAAACCAATGTAACCACGGTCTTTGGCCGGGCCGCCGGGGTGAGCAATCGAATTAGACACTCGGTCGATACCCGAGTCACGGAGTGGTTAAAGGGGACGGACTCTAAACTCCTTCCTCAAAACAATGTTGCGTTACTAAAAAAAACTATCTGCTCTCTCACCTCAAGTTGTTTTAAACCGTTACTAAAAAAAATTATTGTATCAATTGCTTTACCTAATCAATAGGAGTAGGAAGCAGTGGCGGACTTACTAACACTTAAGGGTATGCACTTGCATACCCTTAAGTCCTAATTGTTGCGTAAAAAAACTTAATTTTAAGCCTTTTCTAATATACTCGTATTTCTTTAAGAGTGCATACTCAATGAATTTATGGTGAATAGCCTTGTTCATGAAATTCAATTCACCTCCTTAAGAACAGAGACAACGTCAAGAATCAATGTTTAAAACATGTGCTTGAATTTAGGCGTTACAATATAGTTGATACATGTATAAAACATGGACTTAAATCTAAAACATATAAATAAGGGGGTTAATGATTCCAGCAATTCGAATCAAGTTCAATTCATCAAACGAAAATTAATATTTGGTTAGTTTTACGAACCGAGCTAAAAAAGGATAATATTCGACTCGGTTCGTTTGAATGCTCGTTTTATTCTAGTCAAACGTGCTAATCGAGCCCAACGAGCCGGATTTATATAAAGATTTTGTGTTTAGAAACTCTGGTTAAGTGTAACCAATATGATTGTAACCAAAAACAACACGTATAAATGAGACAATACGAGTTTGAGGTCGAACTTTTGAACAAGTTTATCTACTTGATATTCGTAACGAACAACTTTAACTTGATAATTATTTTGTTAAGATAATATTAAAGTATTAAACGAGCATCGAATTTGAACTCAAACTCAAACATTTACAAGTTATTTGAACTTGAGCTCGAACATAGTTCTTTGTATTTCTTCAAATCCGAGTCGAGTTCGAGTCAATCGAGCTCAAAGTTCCCAATATTCGACTCAACTCGACTCGGATAGGTTATAAGTACACATAAAATTAACAAAAAGGTGGGAACTAAAGGACTAAATGTTACCTTATTCCCATTATTCTTGTATAGTAAAATTGTGAATGTGCTTTTTGCTTAGAATTTTACCTTATAAACATGTTAATATCTATCATGTTTTGGGCTAGTGATTAATATTAATGGAATTATAAGGTGTTAACTTTCATCGGTAATGATATGCTTTGTGAGTTTTGCTCTTATTTATTGTTGATGAAGAATACTAGATATAGTATTAGTATTTATTTATTCTTTTCGACTCGAATAACTTTAATGTGAACCAAATACCCTCACGAGTACTAAACCTCATATTTAGTAAATTTTAAAGCAAATTAAACTTAAATAACTTCGTGAATAACCCAAATTCGAAGGAAAAAAGCCCGAATATGAAACTTGAGAAACCAATTTTGTTCTTCTTACACACGACGTAGTTTAAATAGTGCATAGCTTAACTTGAATGTCTAGATCCGCCACTGGTAGGAAGTAATACTTTTTTTGTTATGATTGTATCAAATTATCATTTTCATGCATTATTAGTCGTACTATAACCATAAAAACGTCAAACCATCAGTAGTAATAAACTAATAATGAGATTCATCGTACAGTATAACAACTTAATTCACCAAATTATTCCATTCATTTTCATTTCCCTTACCATTTTAGCGAGAATCAATAACAAGATTATGAAAATAGGAATGGGGTTTATATTCATATATTATTACAATCACACTTACACGTTTGATTTATATTATTAAATGGATTTTGCTAATATATGCTTACATGGCACATGTTAACAACCATTTAATTGTGTGAAATTTTTCTTAAATAAATTAAAAAATGCATTTAATCAACTTGAATGTTTCTAAAACTTGCATTTAATGATATATATTTTTTATTTTATTTTTTTAAAAAATATAAGATCAATAAATACTTCTTAACATGTGTCATGTGTCACATGTTCGCAAGACCCTTATTATAATGTTGACCGTGAATCGAACGATAAAAATGCTACAGAGGTGGAGCCATGACGGCTCCTTTCGCTATACGCAGTGTAAATTTCATATAAAAATTGCATTTTTTGTTGCATTTCTTCTTCATGCTACGGGTTAATAAAAATTAAGACACTCATGCTACTGGTCACCCCAAATTCCGGAGAGAAATGCTAGACTCACAAATTTTTACAAACAAACTTTTACATAATGAGGTGGCAAGTGAGTTCCACCAATCACATTACTTTCTTTTTTCTCTTTCATATTTCTCACCTCTCATTTCATTGGTACACCTTATTTTGTAAACATAATTTTGTAAAAATTTAGTGATCATATCATTTCTCAATTCTGGATCCCGCACTGCTGTAGATGGTCAGTTTTACCCTTATATTATTATTATATAATTATAATAATAATAATAATCACACTTACACCATTTGGAATCACAGATCATTAACTACCAAATCTGAAATCTCACTTACACATTTTATTACAAAAATACTAAACATAAGAATCCAAATCTATCCGTTACAACTCATCTACAAACAAAACACAAATCAATGGTGCTTATTAAATTTTACCATCGCCTTAACCCATCCCCTTCCCACGTGTGACGTGTCCTCTCAACAATCCTCCAAACTCTGCCTTCTCTCCCTATCTCAACTATATATAAAAACGACAAACACTTGTACAGCAACTCAGTAACCACATTACACATACACATTTTTATTTTTATTATTAATTATTAATATTCATCGAAATCAAGTTTCACTGAAAATGAGGCCTCGATGTAACGCGAAATTATTAGCATGCATGGCGGTCACATTGTTATTGATTCCGGAATGTTGTACGGCTTCCGGAGAAGCCGTTACGTGTTCTGGAATCGTACCGATGAGATATCGAAACGATAAGATATCCATAACGGATTTCGGTGGAGTTGGAGACGGAAGAACGTTGAATACAAAAGCGTTTAACGAGGCGATTTATAGGATTAAGCATTTGAGAAGAAGAGGAGGGACGTTGTTGTATATTCCTTCAGGTGTTTATTTAACAGAGAGTTTTAACTTTACTAGCCGTATGACTCTGTTCTTGGCTAAAGGTGCTGTTATTAAAGCCACACAGGTATATCTATATATACACACTCTATGTATATCTATCTTCATTACAAATTGATAAGTACATTGTTTGTATATATATCCATGAATGTATTAACATATTTAAATATGTAACGGTTAATGATTTTAGTAGTTAACTGAGTGATTTACTTACTAAAGTACAAATGTTGTGAATTTTTTTTAACTACTAGCGTTAAGCCCGCGCAAAGCAGCGGGTTATTTATTAAATTATTATTTATGATTCATGATGTTCGACATGTTTTTTGGCTTCTTAATTTTTGGTTAGGTTTTTTTTTACAAAAGGAAAGTATATAATGTTTAATTAATTTGGTTAGCTTTCTTAATGTTGATCAACTTTTTATTAACAAAAGGAGAGTATATTGGTGAAGGTTAATTTGGTCATTTCCCATCTTTAAAATTGTAAGTCTTAAAAAAAAATGGATAAACCCTTTATAAGGGAGTATAGATTTGTTAGATTTAGATGCAAATGGTATTTAATTAAGTAATCTCAATAGTAAAACCTGATCCGTTTACCCGTTTTATGTGTTGGACATAAAAGAATAATAAATTTTAATGTATGTATCCAACACTCAAATATTACTACCGTATGTATCTTACCAGAGGAGGCAGATCTACCATGGGTCGGTACACAGTGGCGGATGTACCTTGTGCCAAGGGTATGCACTTGCATACCCTTGGGTTTTCATGAGTAGTGCAAATTTTTTTTTTTATAAAATATATCTAGTATAGTTCATGTAAAATGCATACCCTCTAAAATAGTGGTGTACACCATATAATTTATTTCCTTCCCATGTTCTTCATTGTTTTGATAACCCAATCAAAAAGTAAATCACAAAAATAAATATAAAGAATCAACAAATCGTCCTTAAATAAATACAAAAATTATTCAGTGATAACTCAACTAAATTGTGACTTTTAATTAATGGGCTTTATTTTTGAAAGAAACATCTTGCTATCTTTTTTATTTCGACTCGTTTATTTTGTAAATTCTTTTCACTTTCCCTTCCCTTTTTGCTCCTTTCTATGTTCTTTTGCCTTTCTAATCAATATTTAACTTAACCATTCGACAAAACTTTTCACTCTAACATTCATCTATTCAAAACAATCATTTTTTTCTCTTTATTTTCTCTTTTGTTTTAGAAAATCTAACTATAAAAATTTCTACAGGTTTTAAGGTTTTAATATTCAAAGTGTACGAAAGTTGAAACCTTTTATTATTGTTATAAAATTCATATTGTATGTATCTACGTTTTTAGGCGTATGTTTGTATGTGTTTGTAACTGTACGGCGTACGCTTGTATGTTCTTGGCTATGCTTTAAAAACGATTTTCTAGTTCAAGTTTGATTGACAAGTTAAAAAAAAATTCTAACCGGGAATTTGAATCGAAGAACCCGAAACCCGACCCGATAAACACCTTTGACTTTCCACATAAAAAAAGTCCATTTTATCTAGTGCGTTTATGCATACCCAACCTCACATTCCTAGATCCGCCACTGTCGGTACATGTCCCTCAAGAAATCTAAAATTATGTAAAAAGATTTTGTTTAGGAATAGTGCTATATTAGTGACATTTTAAATATTCTAAAGTTTAAAAAATAATGAAAAAATTTATAATTACGCTCTCAATTAAAATACCGTAGCTCCACCCCTAATCTTACCTTCTATAACATGTAAACAGTAGAACGGGTGATATGGCACCAGTTTATGATGATACATACAAAAGGACGTTTTTATGTTCAATATATACGGTAGCAAAATATGTAAAGTTTAATACATTACTATGTAATATGCCTTGTTATTTGTATGAATAATAGTCGTAGTTTTCTAGCTACTTATGATGCTATTGTGGACTCACATAACAAAAAGGTGAGGAGAGAACTTGGTTATAAAGGAACAGAATGGAGAAAAGGTAAAATACTTAGGACCTCATAGCATGTGCTGATGTACATGTTGTTGGGAAAAGATAGAATTTTGGTATCTCTGTGAAAGAAAGCAACAACCAGAGTTGGTAAGAAGTGGATGCCATAAAATATTAGTACATAAATTTTGAGAAAACTACCACTATTTCCTACTGCTTTCCTATGCACAACCCAAAATATTCATTTTGTCTAGGAATGTGTCCATTTAATAAGTTATATTAGATGGTGGTGCACAATTGCACATCTAGGATATATCATTAATGGCACGTACAATTATAATTCCAAGAATTCTTATATGTAGAAGAACATGGGGTTTAATGCTCATGTACTCCCAATATTGATGGTTTGACTAATGTACAGTTTTGCTATTTATGTTTTAGAACACTGCAAACTGGCCTTTGATAGCTCCCCTGCCTTCGTATGGAAGAGGGCGAGAACGTCCTGGAGGAAGATATATGAGTTTCATCCACGGAGAAGGTCTCCATGATGTAATTATTACCGGTAAGTGGGAATTCGATACTTCAAGTATACTCTAATGTACAGATTTCAGTTTGGATCTTCTTCTGATCTGAAGTAATGTTGTTTTCTTAGGTGAGAAAGGGACCATTGACGGCCAAGGTGGAGTTTGGTGGAACATGTGGAGGCAGAGAACCTTGAAATTCACTAGACCAAATCTTATCGAGTTCAAAGACTCGAGAAACATCATCATCTCTAATGTGATTTTTAAGAATTCTCCTTTTTGGAACATTCATCCTGTATACTGCAGGTACTTACAAGCATAATCTTTATAAACAAAAACCTAATTTATATCGCCATGGTAAATTGGTAATGCTTCTTAAAACTAGCCCATGTATTAGAAAATAGATTTATATCCTACTAACATAATATTTGACCTTTTGCAATTACATCAACACAGCAATGTTGTTATTCGGCATGTCACCATATTGGCTCCACCTGACTCTCCAAACACAGATGGAATTGATCCAGGTATACAATATGATCATGAAACAATTAAAATTTGCTTTGTTTTGCAAGTGCAGATGTAAAATTGTGCAGAGTAATGTGACATTTTATAAATGTTACTACTATCACCTCTTGCAATTACCGTTTTCTTACATGGTTCTAAAACAATATTCCGACTCTTTTCTTACAGGTTCAAAAATACCTTCAATGTCTCTAAAATATGAAAATTTTCAGGACTAAATCAACATCTATCAAGACTTTCTGCTTGCCGAAAAATTACTCAATTGTTTCATTGTTGCATGTTTGCAGATTCAAGCTCATATGTTTGCATTGAAGATTCCTACATCTCCACAGGAGATGATCTCGTAGCAGTAAAAAGTGGCTGGGATGAGTACGGGATAGCATACGGTCGTCCTAGTCATGATATCACAATCCGCAGGGTCACGGGATCCTCTAAATTTGCAGGAATCGCAGTTGGAAGTGAAACATCAGGCGGGGTATATAACATATTAGCCGAGGATATAACTCTCTACAACATGGGAGTTGGAATCCACTTAAAAACAAATGTCGGTAGAGGTGGAATCATAAGAAACATCACTGTTTCCGATGTTTACATGGTCAACGTTCGTAAAGGAATCAAGATTGCCGCTGATGTAGGTGACCATCCTGACAATAACTACAACCGGAATGCCCTACCCGTTTTAAAACACGTGAAGATCAGAAACATTAGAGGCAAAAAGGTCCAGCAGGCTGGTTTAATAATTGGTTTGAAAAACTCACCCTTCACGGATATTTGCCTATCTAACATCAATCTTCGCGGAACTACTGCTTTGAAATACATTCCTTGGAAATGCTCTGATGTTAGCGGGGGTTCTATTCAAGTTAAACCGTCACCTTGTTCAGAGCTTATACGTAGTACGGGTACATGTTCCAGTCGTTTCTAAACCTTATTTTTAATATTTCAGCAATGTAACAGTTTGGAATACTGGTCAATTATTCTTTTAGTTCAGTGTGTCATGATTTTAAAGATTGGGAGCATAACGCAAGAATTGTTAACCAACATTTTCCAAAGCATAGAGATACTGACGGTAAAATAGTATCGACTGAAATAGTGGACTTCTAATATAAAACTAAAGCTTGTGACATTCGAGGTTGGTGATCATAGCATCATCAATCAATCAATTCTAAGTAACTGAGATTACTCAAGATCAAAGGTATTTCATATCAGGTTCAAACTTCAGAATGCACACCCGTGTGAGCGGTTGTAAATTACAAACAGCGGAAGTCTTAGGGGGCAACACTACCATTTAGTATTCATTCACGTGTTACACTGATACCTGATTTTCCTGCCAATTTAAATATATACTACAATCTGAAAATGTATCGTATGATTCAGACCGTAGTTATCCATACCGACTATTGGTTATCAATCAACATACATATCTCCAAAAATACACGAATCGATGCCGAATTCATCGTAAGAGACTTTTCGGAATTGTCTATACTAGTAAAGTGAAGCAATTTCAAACGCTTTTCAATAAATTTGCTTATCTACGTATCACCTAACGAATAAACACTTAAAAATAAACAAACACTTAAAAATAAACAGACTTCCCTAAACACATATTCAATTCATAAACACGTTCAAATTTTATTCATATACATAAACACAAGTAATAATACTAGTACGTAGTACATCATAATATAATCCAAAAGTGCTTACATGTAAAATTAACATATCGATACATAATAATCGTAACACGCACAAGCAAACAACTCGAAAGAACGACGATTTATCGATAAATCAATCAATCATCAAAAGTATGCTTCAAAAACTTACGAACACTTCTCATAAACCCTCCTTTATGTTCATGTTCATGCTCCCTCTTCTTATGATGATGACGTTCAAACTTCTCCCCATCAACCTCGTACATCTCAGCATCATCATCATGATGTTCACGATGATGATGATGTCCATGTAGACGTCCATGTCCGTACTTATGCTTAAACTCCAACCACTCAACCGGTACCTGATCACCCAACTTTTTCGGATCAAAAGTAACCGTCTTGTCAGACGCTATCATATCGTTACCGTAAGACCTCCGAAACTTACGGCATGGATGACGTCGGACGAATCTGAGTGGGATCCGAGTCGTTCCATCGATAACGTTATGACGGTTAAATTGGTTTGATCTGATTAACCTAATACGTGACGTTGAATCGATCGGGTTGATGATGAGAGTTTGAGACGTGCCGGAATCTGCAGGGTCGTCGGACTGGTCAACCGATTTGGGGGTGGATTCTGATAGTTTTTCGATGGTGGGGATGAAAGTGGGATTAAACGCGGTGGAAACGGCGAACAGTAAAAACGTTAAGACGGTGAAAACGGCGATGGTTTTTGTTTTCTCCATTGGGGTTAATTTGGGTGGGTTTTGTGATCGGAAAAGAAGAAGAGGAAAGTGGGTGAATATATACGATGATGATGAGAAAATAAGAGAGATGAGTGGATCAGCCGTACACGTGGTTTGGTATTTATATGGGACGTGATATCTGGGCCGTTGGATTTGGTTAAGAGTTTGTACGCGACTCATTTACGTTAATGTCGGGTTTGAAGTTTCAACACCAATCATTTTTTATCTATAAACCACCAATCATGCTTTACGGTATTGTACAATACAATACTGTAAATCAGAAAAGTGATGTATTGATAAAAATTGTGGTATACGAATCACCACCCATTATTTATACTTATTTCAAAATAATTGTCCACTTCTAAAAATAAATATATATTAATGATTAGATTTTCGATGTTACCCTTAACTTTAAAATTATACATACCTACAAAAAAAACAATTTAATTAATGATTGAGGGTTAAAAAGTCATTATACTAAAGTAAAAACTGCATTTAACGTGATTTTATTAATACGTGTGCTTTCAACTTGGTGACAAATAATTTGGGAAGGAGGGAGTATTTTATTAATATTGAAATTAAAGTTTTTTACATGAATTTAATAACATAATTATTTATTTAGGGTGGGGTTCAAATGAGAATAGGAATTTTTGTAAAAATGAGGTAACCAATGATATTGTACCATGTGTACAAAGATAATGCTCCACATGTACAAAACCCATTTACCCCCAACATCAATTGTCTCACAAACGACAAATCGAAAAATTATGAAAATTGCACAATTAAATTCAGCGTTTCATCCTCTTCGATTTGCCGTCCCTCAAGGCATACTTTTGACAACTTTTTTTTTTTACATTTTTTGGTGGGTTTTACAAATTAGTAACACATGTGTTAGTGTTGCGTTTAGTGGTTAGGGTTTGAGGTTTAGAGGTTAGGGTTTATGGTTTGGGGGAGAAACCCCAAACCTCAAACCCTAAACCCTAACCCCTAACCCCTAAACCCCAAACCCTAAACGTTTTGCAAAACTCTAAACCTTAAACCATACTAAACCCTAAACCTTAAACCCTACTAAACCTTAAACCCTACTAAACCCTAAACCCTAACCTTAACCACAAATTAAATGTATAACCAATCACTAACACATGTGTTACTAATTTGTAAAACCCACCAAAAAATGGAAGAAAAAAAAAGTTGTCGAAAGAATGGCTTGAGGGACGACAAATCAAAGAGGAGAAAACGCTGAATTTTATGGTGCAATTTTCATGATTTTTCGACTTACCATTTGTGAGATATTTAATTTTTAAAAATGTGGAGGAGAGAGAATAAAGTGACACATGGCAAAAATTTATTGGTTCCCTCCTTCTCACTCAAAGTTGGTGTACTCATTTGAAACTTACCCTATTTATTTATGCTTTGGTGAAAATCTTGCAAATCATAGTGGAGTATTATTTTATTTTAGTTTATAAAATTGAATTGAGTTATTGTTAGGCGGTCAATATGATGATGTTCATAACTTTGATTCAAATACCAAATGCTATTTATATAAGATTAATCAATTAATAGTAACTAGTTTAGGACTCGCGAAATTCGCGGCATCTTATATGAAAAAATCGTAAAGTTATTATCGCAACTGAGTGTGTATAATGAGAAAGTTACTAAAATGGCTAATTAGTGATCCGGAGTATATGTTAGGCCATTCCCAACCCAAAAATCAACTGACTGAAACTGACGGAGCCACGTCAGCGTCACGTCAGATTTTTCAAAAAACTGACAGAAACCGACTGAAACTGACTGACCACTCCCATTCCTACTCCGTCACTTCATTTTTTGGGACCCTCATTTACCAATTTTCCTTTAATATTATACACACAAAACAAAAAAAAACCCGACGTAAGTCGTCGGTATTGTGACGAGGGAAAATGACGGATGGCAACCGACGAGAACCGACGGATCCGTGCCAACCCCGTCACTTCGTCGGTTGCAAGTGACGAGCAAACCGACGGAAGGGTTGGGAACCGTCTTACGGACAGAATCTTTCAAAACCTCAAATGATATTCGATGTTGCTTTTTAAATACACTTAATTTGAAGAAAATTATTTTAAAAACAGGCTATGTAATTCGCTCTAATTTAAAAGAACCAACCCGATACTGTCACGTAAATAATATTTCATTCTAATTATCAATTAGAGTGAATTAGTCGATTTATATGGGCATCAGTTTCCCAATCCCGTACCCATTCGCTATGATTGTTGCATATCCCTAAATTGCTTTTAGAGCATCTCCAATGAAAAAAAGTCATTAAAAGCTTTTTTCTTGCCACATCAAACCTTTAATAAAAAAGCTTTTATAAAAAGCTTTATTTCCAATGACAAAAAGCTTTGTATAAAGCTTTTCTTTCAAAATTCATACACACAAACTTCTAAAAAAGCTTTACATGGAAGACTTGATATTTATCAAACTTTGGCATAAAAAAGCTTTTCCTCCAATGAAGGAAAGCTTTTCCAAAGACTTTTTTGCACAAAAAAAGCTTTAGATAAAGCCTTCATTGGAGGTGCTCTTAGGGTAAATTGCAATTTTTGTCCTTGTGGACCTTGTGGTTGACCCGTTTAGCTGATTTTGTCCCTAATCTTTTTTTTCTGCAATTTTTATCCTTCAACTTGTCAAATTTAGCACTTTTCGTCCTTTTGACTAACTTCAGTTAAAGTTCTCCGTTAAATAATTTAAATGACTGAAACGCCCTCGTCTTTAACCTCAGACCCTAACTATATTTAAATCTCTATTAACAAATCACTATCATCAAACCCCAACTCCAATTATTCCTTCAAATTCCTTTTCAATTTCAAGTAAAAATCTCCAAATTTCATCAATTAATATATATAAAAAATAAACATACAAATTTTCCAAATAGACAAATTTCTAAAGGATAAACTCATAAAAGTGTAAAATCATGAAAACAACCTTTACAAAAATTAAAAACACATCAAATTTCGAAGAATACGACTGGTAAAACAAGAACTTCCATTATTAACATCGGGCTGATGAATTAGTGCGAGAAATCTGGATTTGAAAAGGGAAAATGAATACAGCTCATGTCGTCGTCGGCTGAACTCCGACGTCATCGCTTGAAATTCGCTAAAAAAACCCGGTCACCAATATACCCCCAACTGGATCTGAAAAAATACGGACGCCAATGGCCAATCCATCACCTACGGCCGCCACCGGAGTTTTTACCCTTTTCGGTTCCGTCACCTACGTTGACGGAAAACGCGAGTAAAAAATGATGATTATGATGATGAGGGTTTGCATTTTAACATTGTTGGGTCAAAAATTTGATGTTGGATTCGGTCTTTGTTAGACGAAGAATGACGTTAGAATCTAAATATGTGTATGTATGCATATGTATTTGTATGTATGTGATATAAATTAAATATTCATGTGTATATGTGCAGGTTGTCGAATTCCTGATAATGGGATTTGTTGATTTTGATGAAATTGGCGTAGATATTTTTGATGGGTTAGATCTATATTTTATACTCCGTACTCTTTAGTATAGAAAGCCTATTTTAGTTAGAGGGATTATTGAGATTGGTAGTGGTGGATTGGAACTGTAAACATTTATGTGAAAATAAAGGTTATGGTTGAATTTTAAGCTGAGTCTGTATAATGAAGATGAGGGTATTTTTGTTATTTCATTTAAACTAACGAAGAAATTTAACGGAAATTTAGTAAAAGGATAAAAATTGCAAATTTCAACAAGTTGAAGGATAAAAATTGCGAAAAAAAAAGTTCAAGGACAAAATCAGCTAAACGGGTCAACCACAGGGACAAAAAATGCAATTTACTCTTGCTTTTATTAAAGAGAGAGAAAAGAAAAAAGGGATTTTTTAAAATTAGTTGATATTAGTTTGTAACTATAACGATGTAGAATAAGTTGATTGTATTAAAATTTTTTATTTTTTTTATCTTGTAACCATTTTAGCGGTACACTTACACTTTTTTTTTATCTTGTATCCATTTTTAGATTTTTGTATCTTATAAACATTTAATTAGAATTAGATGAATTATAAATTAGTCCATTGGGCTATGATTTAATTGGTCCGTTTTTACAATGATAGCATATGTATGATATGACCCATAGGTTATATAACAATATTAATTAAGAATTTAATTAGCCAAACACTAATAAAATCTGTTCTTGTTACTTGATTGACCACATGGATTTTTACATGATTAAGTATATGGTAAAGTACAATTATAAGATTCAATGAATACTTGATCTCAAAATATTGAATACATTTGTAAAAAATAAAAATAATATAAAAGAAACTCCTTGAAGGAAATCTTTGTGGTATGAACACCATTAGTTTGCAACAAAAAACCAATACTTGGAACATAACATCTGTTTTTATACATAAAATTTTTCTCTGTCATAACATATGTATTTATTATCATGTATACATACCAAAATGTCGTAACAAATTGAGTGAGCTAACACATGCAAAAAGATGGACAAATGCGCAAATCCATAGTCAGCTTCCATCTCACTATTTCCTTAATCTTTCACATTACAGACTGGCATAATTGATTCACAAGATGGGAACAAATAGAGCCTCTGCATGCAAAGTTTTGGGTGTTGTGGTCAACTTCAAAGGCAACTCCTTTACCTTATCCACATCAGGTCTTTCTCATCTACCTGTTTAGAAGGAAAAAACATTCAAAAAAGCTTTAGCTTTTCAACTGAAAAGAGAACTGTCAAAACAAAATGTCAAATATCTGAAGGGTTAGTCTCAATAGCTATAATATCACTCACGGTAAAACGAATAAACCAGTCATTAAGCAATTTCGCAACCCCGTCATCTTCAAAAGATTCAACCTCCATTGCATGACACCTTAAAAAATCGCACACACGAATGATCATACATAAATACCCTATAATGATCATACATAAATACCCTATAACTCCTATAGTCCTATTAGAGAAATGTGGTTCTTTCCTATAATTGCTAATACACAGTTCTGAGTTATTACAAGAAAGCCTTCATTAAATTCTAATTCCTAAATCAAGAAAGCATATTTTCACTGCAATTTGGGTAAATAAAAAGAGTATCCAACTTTACCAAATTTCTCAATTCGGGTAATAACATAATTACGCTTAATCGAAGGCGAACCACCTAGCACAAAGTTTTCAAATTAACTTACTGAAACTGCCCATGTAAAGATCCTTGTTCCCGGTCACACGGCCTATCCGAGCTTGCCATCGTCCATGTTGATGGTGCCTGAACATCAGAAAAAAAAAGATTATACCTTAATCTACAAAGATATCAACCAAATTCATATAATTGCAATACATGTCTAATGTATTCCATATAAACCTTTTTGCAAGCCTTCCAAGAGATGCATATGGAAGCAAGCAAAATCAATATGGCAGCTTGGATTTTATGTTTCACTGATCTTGTTATCAAGTTTCCTAACAAATGAGCATGTGAAGATTTTACATCGACTTTTGGCAAACATATAATGCAACAATAATATGTTCGCTACCCAAGTGAAAATAAGAATGAATTGTATATTAAAAAAGAAAATCATAGGTATCATGAAGGGTGAAACTTCTCTCTGACATTTCATCAAACATGTTGTGTGCATCATGAACGGAAAAACACTTACAAATTTCATCGAACACTTGATGTGCATCATGAAAGTGTTAAATAAACATACACAAGCTTCATCCCAATTTAATTTCATCATGGAAAATTGATAACTTAAAAATGCCTCTTGATTACTACAACCTTCAACAATCCGTACAAAATGGACTTAAGAAAGAAAAAGGAAAAAAAGTAAGCATAGATTAATAAACTCCCACAAATACGCAAGCCATTTGAATTTATTTCGGAAATTAGAACATACCCATAAGCAATTTGTTCATCTTCTTCCCTGCCTTAGAAGAACCCTGTACTTTATCTTCCTTTTGATGCACGTTTCGGTTCCATTTACTCCGTAATACTTTATATATATCAGAAATCCAGTAGATAAATACAGTGAAGTGCACATGACGATGGAGATGAAGTGAAACTAAAATAGAAGATGAAAACATAACAGATCAGAATCAGAGAATTTAATTAGAAATCAAATTTGAATAAATTTACCATGATGAACATCTTCTAAACCCAAGAGAAAATAAAGAAAGAATAATGAGGTAATGGGTATTTTGATCCCTTTAATGCACTAATGCTACAAATTCAATTGGAACAATGAGGGTGGTGGCATTGATAGTAGAGAACCATTTGTATTCCTTGACTTGGTTTGTGGGCATTGGATGATGAAGGGCAGGCGTGATATTGGGTGAAGGGAAAAACCAATCAAATTAAAGAGTGCTAGAAAATTTATTGTAAAGTATCTGCATAATATCTAGAAACTCCCTAAAGCATACAGCTTTATTATTGGATACCGTGGGCAAGTAAATGTAAAGGATTTATATTACTTAGTAAATAAAAAACTTGTTTGTCCCTAACCTTGGATCTAGCACGAACCGAGTCAATCAATTGATGGCGGAAACAACAATTGACTAATCAAACAATCACACGGATAACAAATACGCAATGAATATCAAATGAAACGTATTATATTCAGTTATAATCGGTCAGATTACAGAGATTTCGACTAATTGCGTTTAGGGTTTCGTCAACCCTAAAACAGAAAACACAAAACGTTTTTATACAAAATCTGGCACCTGCGACGTCGCACGCTACGTCGCAGGCCCAAGCCCATGCGACGTTGACTACGTCGCAGGCCCAAAACCTGACGTCGCACCTGCGACGTTGTGCGCTACGTCGCAGGAGTCAGAAATACTATTTCTAATTACAAACTACGAGCTAGACCAACTGACAGACACTAAACATGTACTAACAAACTCCCCCGTGTCTTCAGCTTGGTCTTCAAAAATCTTCTTTAAACCCAGCCCGCAGGAAACTGGCCATCGGCATGAATTCCATTAGCTACGCAAACAGTAACAACATTGTAAAACTGTTGTGCTAAACGTCTGTTGAATTCATTCTTCTGACCAACCCGAATCCGATTATCATAGAGTTTTCTTAAATCTTTTTCATGAAAATTAATCAAACTCATCGGATCATATAGTCTAAACGTTGCTTGTCTCAGATTCCATATACCTCCAACTTCTGGCCACGGTTCAGAATCTGGAACGAAAGTAATAACCGCTTCGCCAGTCTGTGGATCAAGTTCCCATTTCACAAGTCTTCTCAGAAAATAATAAGGAACTGATTCCAGAGGTATCTCAGTCAAACATTTAGCCGGCGAATAGTGAACTTTAACCAAAGGCTTCCTGGTGACTGGATCAATCTTTTTCTTCCACGTATACCGAGTTCCCAACGTCGGCTTCAATTTCGAATAAGTCTTCGATAATACTTCCCGACGTAGACTTCTCTGAATGAACTCAGCATAATCATTCTCGAAAGGATTAATCAATTTAAGCTGAGCTAATCGATTAATCTCTCCTTTTGGCAACGTGCTCAATCTATCAAAACGCATTCTAAAATACTGAACTCCATCTTCTCTCTTTATCATAAACAGATTCCTCTGACACTTCCAGCTTTTAATAACACCGGTATAATTCCGACTAACCCGGTACACTTGACATTTCACTGGAATAGGAACTGGATTTCGTCCCTTAGGCCACCATTTCTTGTTTCTCTCTCTCTTTTCTTCAGCAGTTAATTTCTTTGCGGCTGAGTCCGGTGCCTGTGTCTCTGGAGCTGGAGTTGCAGCAGAACTTGATTCTCCATGTTGAGCTTTATCAGGACTCTCGTCTTCACTTGAATCAGATTCAATAATTGGTGCATCATCATAAGTTTCCCCAGATTGTGCATCATCATAAGTTTCATCTGCATTCAACTGTTCTTCTTCAATCGAGACATCCTCGTTCATCTCAAAAACATTTTCTGTTTCTTCCTCAGAGCCAAATCCACTGGCCATCCTCTGAATAAATGATAAGTCAGCGAATGAGTAATCAACTGCCAGCGGTCTTGGTTGCCCTGGAATATCATCAACAGAGAAATAATCCAAAAGATAAATATTTTCATTAACGTTTTCAATTACAGGGTTGGGATTTACAGACGCAGGTTCACTTGACTCTAAATTGGGTATCCCAGACCCAGACTCCCCCGAGGCAAGTAACCTGCCTTCCAAAACATTAACCCTAAGCTTCGTTTCCTCAAGCTCCTTAGATTGGACCTCGATCAACGCAGCTTGTTCAGCAATCTTCTCGTCTTGAGCCTCCAGCTTTTGCTTCATCTGCTGCATATCTTCCATTATCTTTTGCATGAAAGCTGGAGTCGGTTGAATCTCAAAAACATCCTGCTGCTGTGGATTGACTGGAGCTCGTGTCGACGAAGAGCGACGAACACGACGTCTCGGTTGATAAGTCTCATCAGCAGGATCATCACCGTCGCGTGTACGTTTTCCAGTATCTCGTGGAGGCACATACTTGCGTCCTTGTCTGATCCGACGCTGAATTCGCAGATATCTGAATGAATCTGAAAGCCTGATACGTTCCATCTCAGAGGGATGCGGAACAGTACCATCAGAATGCTCAGGCGTCGGACCCCCATCCTGAGGACCTACATTGGCCGGTTCTTCAGAATCAGAACTCTCGACCGTGTCGTGAGATGCTTGATTGTCTGAGTCAACGTGGCCAAACTGCTCAATGTTTTCCAGTAGAGCATCCACATTCTCCCCCGCAGCTTGAGCAGGAATGTTCTCCCCCACAGCTTGAACAGGAATGTTCACAAACGGTTGCTGCGGCTGCTGAGGTGCTGGAACATCCATATACTGAGGATCTGGAGGCGGTACATAATTTTCATCAATAATAGCACCGAATAAAGGAACATCCCTTGGTGCCTCAACCCCTTTCTCATACCCTGCACAAATAGTGAAAATCCGACTCATCATCGGTGAAATCTTGAGCGGATGATCGATATCACCCTGTGCCTGAAGCTCCGGATGATGACGATTGATGTGCAACTGTACAAATCTTGGATATAAAATCCATTTCTGATCCCCGGCATTTGCATTATCAACCATAGCCCTGAAGATAAATCCCGAGAAGTTGAACGGCTTGTTATATACCAACGCTAACATAGCAGAAGCCAGACTGCGGCTCATCCCATCCGTTCCACCTTTCATATTCCCCAAGCAAACAATGATCACATGCATCAAATAACGCCAGACGCGTGTGAGATTCGCTTTTCTATACTGATCAGAGGGAATCCCGGGATATCCTATCCGTTGCATAGCTCCGGTAACAAAAATATGATCAAAACCGACAGGCATATCCGGTTGATCATTCAGCTGTAAAAGTTCCCGAATGCTCTGTTCTGTAATAGTGATCTCCGTACCCAGAACGGTAGAGACCAATCGTCTAACGTCGTTTTCAGTAACGACAGTTGCGTTTCTCCAAAAAGGGTTGATCAGATTTCCAAACGCCAAAGTGTTGTCGGAAATGGCGTAAAATACCCTCGAACGTCTCAAAAACGCGATCATCTGACGGTACGGTGCAGCTTTATCAGAAGTGTCAGTAAGGTAAGCAGCCGTATTATGACGAGCTTCGAAAATCAAAGCCATATCTGCAAAAAACAGAAACAGATTGCAACTCGAAAAAGGTTAGAAAAAATGTTACATTTTTAAACAAAACCTTTTCAAAATCCCTGGAACTAGCGACGTAGCAACGTACGTCGCATAACACAGAGCGACGTAGAACTGTACGTCGCTAAAATTCAAAATAAATTGAAAAGCGACGTAAGGCCTGACGTCGCATACAATTCGAGCGACGTCAAGGGGGACGTCGCATTTTTCAATTTATTGTGAATTTAATCACTTTAATTAAAATAGCGACGTAGCGTGGTACGTCGCATCGGACGTCGCAGAAAAAGCGACGTAGGAAAGGGCGACGTAGTAAATTAATAATAATTAACTAAAGCGACGTAGGGCACTACGTCGCAGCGTACGTCGCACTGACGAACATTCATCCCCAACCCAGAGAACCCTAACCCTCGAATTTAGGGGTTTTCAAAATCAATCGCACTACAAGGTGCGGCTAACGATGGTGATCACGAAAACATAAATTATAACCAGTACTTTACACGATATACCATCTAATTTATCCCAAAACCGAAACCCATTTAACCCGTAATACATACATAGCAATTAAACGAAATATACACGGTGAAAAATGGTAAATTCGGTACCTAAGTGTGCGGAATAACGAGTAGATCAAAAGTACGTAAGTGAATCGGAATGAAAACGGCTACAAATCACAAAAATTGCTGGAAAATTGCTACGTCGCAAATCGCCTCTCGTACGTCGCAGGCTACGTCGCACGTGAATAGTGAATAGTGTGACGAGTTACGTCGCAGTGGATACTATTTAAAGTCTAACCCTATGTGCGACGTAGGCTGGGACGTCGCAGGCGACGTAGAGCCGGACGTCGCAGAAAACAGTTTTGATCCAATTTCGAAATTTTCAAACCGTTTACTCGTTATTTTAGCAAATAAAATCCAAATGACTCGTGACTTGGGAAAATAACTTAGAATAAAACTAAAACATAAAATGAAATAACTAAACTAAAAAATCTTTTTGATATTTTCTTTAATATTCAAAAAGTAAAAAGAAAATTACTAACACTCTATTTTTTTTTTGGTGACGGAGTTGAATTGTCTGATTAGGGATCATATCGGAATAACATGCATTTATTAGGAATAGTAAGTGTTATTTCGATCATCAGTATTTGTCCACTTTAAATTTACATGGCACATTTAAAACACCTTTTATAAAAATTATTTCAAGACAATTATTGGTATTGTTTGTCCACCTAAACATGTTACATCCGTATTTGTGAGCTAACCTTTATTGTTAGAATGAATATTAATTTTGTGAAACCTATTATATGATATACTGATAAACTTTCGTAAAACAAACACTGCATATTCACACAAGGTAGAGATTACAAGACCAAGTTTATCTCGGTTTTCTCGTAATATACACTTGATATTTATATTTAGGCATACATCAAACTGACTATGAAGATACTAGTGGCCCCAGATCTGTACAAAGTACAACAGAGGGTCCCTTAGTATGAACATAACAAGGTTGAGACTATTTGCATAACTAATGGATTCAGGTCTGTACGAGAGTACAACAATAGTCACCATTAGTTAGGCGAATAACCATATTAACACTATTTGCCCATTTTACATTTACATAATTATGACAGTGTATGATAGTACATCCATTTATCAATTAAGACTTATGTCATACATCATATAACATTTTTCACAAAGTAATAGACAAGTTTTATCATTACTTCTTACTCACTCACAAACCGGTGTGTAGCATGCCTACCAATACATCATATGATGAAGATAATTTAGATAAAAACTGTTTTAAGTGTGTCAGATAAACCTACTGACACATCCAAGATAAATCTTAAAATTCCATTTTGTGCATGTCACTCGATGTACTATCATATCCCAAGTTGTTTACAGACACAACTTCAACGTCTATTTTAAAAATGTAGCAACCTTGCGTTTTCTTTAATACTAAAGAGTATAAAGAGTGGCTGTTGCGATTTTTTTTTTTTTTTTTTTTTTTTTATTATTTTTTTTTTTAATTGAATTTAAAAACTTAAAAATCCAAGTCACAAATCATTTCTTTGACTGAAAGAACCTTAAACCTATCAGATTGACCAGTTCAATAAAACGTGATCGCAAAAAGGCTTTTGTGAAAAGGTCCGCACACTGCTTAAGGGTCTCTATATGTACGACATCTATAAGGTGTTTCTCAAAGCAATCCCGTATAAAGTGGAACCTAAGTTCAATATGTTTGGTCTTAGAGTGCTGTACGGGATTGTGAGTTATAGATATAGCAGCTGTATTATCTATATAAATAGGAGTCATAGAGAGATTGAACCCGTAATCACGCAGCTGATACTGAATCCAGAGAACTTGAGAACAGCAACTTGCAGCAGCAACATACTCGGCTTCAGCTGTGGAAATAGCAACCGCAGTCTGCTTTTTGCACTGCCAAGAAACTAAGCGCGATCCAAGGAACTGACATCCTCCAGTAGTTGACTTCATATCTATCTTGCAGCCACCAAGATCTGAATCCGAATAGGCAGTTAATTCGAAGTTTTTCTCGTTTGAATACCATAGACCCAAAGATGGCCTAAAAGCGAGATATCCAAAAATGCGTTTTACTGCCTTCATATGAGACACCTTCGGATTTGCTTGAAATCGTGAGCAGAGAGAAACAGCAAACACTATATCTGGTCTTGAGGCAGTCAGGTACATGAGAGAGCCTATCATTGAGCGATAGTCTTTCTCCTTGCAATCTTCATCGTCCTCATTAGGTCCAAGATTGTGTCTTGCTTCAATTGGAGTGCCGTAGTGTTTACAGTTGAGCAATTCATATCGCTTTAACATGTCAGTGACATATTTTGACTGGTGGATATATATTCCATTATCAGATTGCTCAACCTGTAGCCCCAGAAAGAACGTGAGTTCCCCCATAGCACTCATTTCAAACTCAGATTTCATCAGTCCTTCAAAATCTTTGCACAACTGATCATTAGTTGATCCAAAAATAATGTCGTCCACATAGACCTGCACAAGTAACAAATCTGCTCCTTCCCTTTTGATGAAAAGCGTGCTATCAATCTGTCCTCTGTCAAAACCATTCTTCAGCAAATACTTGGCAAGTCGCTCATACCAAAGTCGAGGAGATTGATGAAGACCATACAAAGCTTTCTTCAGTTTGCAAACATGATTAGGATGCTTTGAGTCTTCAAAACCTGGAGGTTGACACACGTAAATCACTGCGTCGACATCTCCATAAAGAAAGGCACACTTCACGTCAAGTTGATACACGCGGAATCCTTTAAAAGAAGCATAAGCTAGAAAAATCCGAATTGATTCCAAACGAGCAACAGGAGCGAAAACTTCATCATAGTCAATACCCTCTAATTGACTATATCCTTGAACTACCAGACGGGCTTTGTTTCGAATAACAGCCCCACGATCATCCATTTTGTTACGGAAAACCCAACGAGTACCCGTCAAGTGAGCACCCTTGGGTAGAGGAACAATTTCCCAAACATTCATCTTGTTTATTTGCTGTAGTTCCTCCTGCATAGCCTCGACCCAAGATGGATCCTTTAAGGCTTGATCAACCTTTTTAGGTTCAATTTGAGACAAATGACATGAATCGATATGTGCAATAAGTCCCAAAAGTTGCTGAGCTGAAGTCTGCTTTGCTTGTTGTCGTGTTTGAACAGATGCATGAGGATCACCAATGATATTATCAATGGGGTGATCCTTATGTATACGAGTTTCTGGTATGGCACCTGGCACAAGATTCACACCCAGATTATTCAAATCTCCCTCAGTTTCGGGAGTAGCAGCAGACTCAGGAATGGCTATCTCTTCTTCTTGTTCTTCATCTTCAGTAGAAAATACGTGAGAGTAGGCCATTGTTTCCTCCATTTCATCTTCTTCTTGAGGTTCCTCTAAAGGAGGCATATTTGGATCATATGGAAGCTCCTTTGTGTAGGTATAAACTGTTTTAGAAGGAGCAGCCGAAGATGATGGAGTAGGAGATGGTGTTGATGGTGGTGATTTGGTAGTTGTTTGTGGTTGTGTGGGTGGAGGTGTAGGTTGTGGAGGTGTAGGATTAGTTGGTGGAGGTGCGGGTGTTGCATTGGGAGATGGGTCGGATGGTTTATTAGTAACAGGTGTATCTTGATTAAGATCAAGCTGATGAAGTATAGAAACCAATTCTTCCGTTTCATCTTCTTCCGGAATATTGAAAGAATTGAAGAGGTTTCCATAGTTGAAAAACCAATCCGGACCCGTTCCTTGAGGAGGTTCCGTATACCTTAAACATTTCACTTCAAAATGCTCCTCAATCTGATTCGATGATTTGTTAAAGACTCTTTTGTTCGGAGAGTTGACTGAATATCCAAGAAAAATCCCTTCAACAGCCTTATCACCAAACTTAGAGACCTTATCTTTTGTAATCATGATCAGGCATGGACACCTAAATGGTTCTAGGAACTGTAGATTTGGCTTACGGTTATTAAAAAGTTCATAACACGTTTTGTTCCTTTTCTTAACCGTGAGTACTCTGTTGAGAACATAACAGGCAGTATTAACTGCCTCAGCCCAGAATATGATTGGCAACTTGGAATCAGCTAACATAGTCCGAGCTGTCTCGATTATTGTCCTGTTCTTCCTTTCTGCAACTCCATTCTGTTGTGGAGTCCTCGGAGCACTAAATTGATGCTCAATACCTCTTGTAGCACAAAACAATTCGAGAGTTGAATTCTTGAACTCAGTTCCATTGTCGCTTCGTATCCTTTTCACCTTCAAGTTGCACAGATTTGCCAACTTGTCCAACAAATACACCAGAATCTCAGGAGTTTCCCCTTTTGTGGTCAAAAAATAAACCCACGAAAACCTTGAGTAGTCATCAGTAACTACCAAGCAGTAAGACCGACCACCAATGCTCTTTGTAGAAACTGGACCGAAAAGATCCATATGCAGTAGTTCCAATGGAGCATTTATGGAATTCACCTGCTTAGACTTATGGGACTTCTTACGTAGCTTTCCTTTTTGGCAGGAGATACAGTCATCCGTTAAAGCAAATGACTGTTTCGGAACTCCTAGCACTAGATCATTTTTGGTCAAGAAATTCATTTTTCGGAAATGAATATGTCCCATTCGTCTGTGCCAAAGCAGTGATTCCTTTTCAGAAGCCTTAGACAAGAGACACGTATACTCGTTCGATGTCTCAACAGTTCTCATATTCAAAATGTATGTGTCACCCTTTGTTGGTGCTCTCAGTAACACCCATTCTTCCGGAATGACATAACCAGGCTTCAATATCACACACTCTGTCTTTGTGAACGCAGTTGTATAATCCTTATCACAGACCTGTGAAACACTTAGCAAGTTGTGCGTAAGCTGTTCCACGTAGTTCACATTTTCGAAACTAACATTGCCGTTAGTTAACGTTCCTCTTCCAGAAATAGTTCCCCCAGAATCTCCAGCAAAGGCAACATAACCTCCTGCATGTGGTTTAATATCCACAAGTAAGGATACATCGCCTGTCATATGTCGCGAGCAGCCACTGTCCAAATACCATTCACTATCTTTAACACGTTCTGACTGCTGCAACACACAAACGAAAGGAGATTAGTGAGAAACGGTGACCCAAGCCTTTACAGACTTAGGTCGACCGTGGTCATCAACAATAATCACCTCAGATAAGATTTTATCTTTAAACAAATTAGAATTTTTATCTGATGTGTTATTGTTGACGACTGAAGAGTCAACATCAGACTCTTTACGTTTCCAAACTTTTGAAGATTCGGAATCGGTAATAGAAGTAATGTTGGGCTTTTGAATTGGCAAAGATTTTTGCTCAACATTACTTGGTTTCGAAACAGGCTTGGGAGAGTTTGAGTAACGCCTAGGTGGAGATTTAGAAAAAGAGTTTCTATAAACAGATGTCCTAGGCATCTCTCTCCCATATCGCTGATTTGACAGCTTTGGACATTCACGGATTAAATGTCCTTGTTTCTTGCAGTAGAAACAAGAACGAGTCTCAACAAACGGTTGAGGCTGAGGAATTACCACAGGAGGTGGAGAAACATTTCTAGAACATGAACATTGAGTACACGTCTTAGAAAATGTTTGTCTTGGTTGAGAGGTTGAAGTTGATGGTTTATCATACGAAACATTTTCATTTACTAATTTTCTTTGCAAAATCTTTACAGGTGACTGTAAAGTTTGTTGTTTCGAGTTTAAAACCTTAGCTTTTCCCTTATTTGGTTGAACCTTAATTTCAGGTTCAACCTTTGAAATCACCTTTTCAGGTTTAAATGCAACCTTCTTAACCTCCGGATACTCCTGATCCGTAATGTCCTCAATCTCAACAATCTCCTCAATACTAACAGGAGATTCATTTTTTACTTCAACATTCTCCTTATCACTAACTGGAGATTCATTCTTTACCTCAACATTCTCCTTAACACTAACAGGAGATTCATGCACTGACTTAACAAACTTTGGCAAGGGGTACTCTGACCGCTTGGTTTTCTCCTTTGCCGGTTTGTTATGTTTGGTCTCTTTAGCATCTATAGCTTTTAAACCATAAAGCTTGGACCAGTCAACTGGAATCTCTTCAAAGCCTTCCTTAACAGGCAGGGGACAGTGAGTAGTAGGAGGAGGAACTGAGTTGTATCCCAATCCCTCATTCTTCTTCCCTTTAGTACCGTGCTTGCTAAGAATTTCATTAAAGACAACCGTTGAGGAATTTGAACCTAAGATTTTACTCTTATAATTTTCATACTCAGCTTTTAAATCTGTAAGTTCTTTATTTAAAAGTTCAATTTCAATCAGATAACTTTTAATCGCATCTTCTTGACTAAAAACTTTAGACTTATATTTTTGAGTATCTAACCGATGAGCCTCAAGATGTTTTTCATAAAGTTTCTCATTAGCTTTTAAAAAATTATTTGAGTCGGTTAGTTTTTCATTCTTTTTCCTCAACTCAGCGGTCTCTGTCTGATATGCCTTTAGAGATTCAGTTAACTTAATGCATGAAATACAATTTAACGGTTCATCATGTACCTCATTCACAATGTGAGCCATCAGACACTGTTGATAATGCTGGGAGACAGGCGTCCAATCTTGACTTGTAGGCTCAAAAGCAATCAGGGCATTATCAAAAATCCCTTTCTTAGTAACTTCCGTTTCTTTGGCCTTTGGAGGAGTAGAAGGTGTTGTGAATCCCGAAGCTGGCATTTTGGGTTTCTCGCACTCCCTGGCGAAGTGACCCAAATTTTGACAATTATAACAACGGACTTTACTCTTGTCAAATCCGAAGCCAGTCTTTCCATCACCCTCCAAGCTTTTACGCCCTGTCCTCTGCAAGAACTTTTGAATTCTACGGGTGATCATTGCCACATTCCAAGTTAAATCCATTTGCTCCAGATCGTCTTCATCAAGCTGAGCATAGTCCTCCTTAGTCAACTCCAAAGTTAGATTCGGTTGAGTAACCAAATCCTTGTAAGAGCTTAAGAAAGCTGTGTAGATGGCAGCTTGCTCCTGAATAGCAGGTGAGACTTGAACCTGTTGTTGATTTGAAGAAGGTCCAGTCATGAAAACAGAATGAATCCCATCAGAAGAAGAAGAAGTCGATGAAGCATTTGTATTTGATACAAAGGCAACTCCTGATCCATAAGTCTTTCCAGAGTTGATCTTAACACCATACACACTAGGATTCTGAACAGCAGAACCAGACCTAGTTTCTTTCTTCTTAATCTCCATCGCGTGAGCTTGAAGATCCCCTATCAACGCATCCAAAGACATGTTTGCAAGTTCTTCATTTTCCTTTAAAAATTGAACTTTAATATCCCAAGAACTCGGCAACACATCCAGCAGCTTCTTATTTACTTCAATTGAAGGAAAAGTATAACCCCCTTCAAACAACTCACCAACCAATCGTGAGTACCTAGTGAATAAAGAAGTCGTGTCTTCATCAGGAAGGATGTCAAAGATATCGTACTGTTTCTTAATCAGTTCGAGCTTTTCTTCCTTGTACTTATCATTCCCTCCACAACGAGTTTCTATAGCCTTCCACAAATCAAAGGCTGTTTCATGAGTTCTGAAAAGCCATAGAACATCCTTAGTTAAACACATTTTAATCATTGAAAAAGATTTTCTTTCGGTATCAAAATCTTTCTTCTCCTCGGGAGACATGGCTTTATAGGTCTTAGCGGGACGAATACCACGGTATTCCCCTTCAGCTAATGGAGGTACATAGCGCTCACGTAATGGTCCCCATAATTCTGGACAATGAAAGTCAATATATTGTTCAACACGGTCTCTCCAGTATACATAATCCATATCAGCTGTAAATAGTGGAGGTTTATTGCTTGAACCAATGTCATTACTTTGTTTAATCATCTCCCTAAGTCCTCTAATATCCTCTTTATCTGCTGCCATTTTAATTACTTAAACGAAAAAATCAAACTTCTGATCTTAGCGACGTAGACGGGTACGTCGCAGATGACGTCGCACAGGACGTCGCAGAATCAGGCTACGTCGCAACGCAGCGTCGCAGAAGACTAATTAAAGTCAAAATAGCGACGTAGAGAGGTACGTCGCAACGGTACGTCGCACGAACTAATTAAAGTTCAAAAACACTACGTCGCACGCGACGTCGCAGATGACGTCGCAGGCTACGTCGCAAAAACGCGCTGAGCAGCGGTCAAAAACCCTAAAAACGAATTTTTAACCCTAAAACCAAAACCACGAATGTCGAACGACTGAAACCTTCAAGAATCCCAATAATACTGATCGAAAACCTGTAAAAACACAAAACAAACGTGATAAACACGAAAACACACGAATATCACGTCCTTTTAAAACCCAAACTCGATCCGAATCGCCAAAAACCTGGCTCTGATACCAGTTGTTTGTCCCTAACCTTGGATCTAGCACGAACCGAGTCAATCAATTGATGGCGGAAACAACAATTGACTAATCAAACAATCACACGGATAACAAATACGCAATGAATATCAAATGAAACGTATTATATTCAGTTATAATCGGTCAGATTACAGAGATTTCGACTAATTGCGTTTAGGGTTTCGTCAACCCTAAAACAGAAAACACAAAACGTTTTTATACAAAATCTGGCACCTGCGACGTCGCACGCTACGTCGCAGGCCCAAGCCCATGCGACGTTGACTACGTCGCAGGCCCAAAACCTGACGTCGCACCTGCGACGTTGTGCGCTACGTCGCAGGAGTCAGAAATACTATTTCTAATTACAAACTACGAGCTAGACCAACTGACAGACACTAAACATGTACTAACAAAACTTAATTAACATGATTTATCTTCCACATAAACAGGCCACGTCATCAAGCTTTCAGCTTTAGATTGGGTCAAATCAGCGCGATGACATCAGCGCTAACTCCCTTATATTATATAGTATAGATGGTATCTTCTTTGAATCTTATAATGTTTATCTCACCTCAATATCTCTGAATTTTTTTGAGGAAGATGAATACCTTCTAACTCAAAAATATATATATATAGCTAAATTAATGTTTGAAATATGAAGAATAGGGTATCCATTTTTTCTAAATGTGTTTTTGTTATTAGGTTTTGTTGCAAAGCAACCCTTTAATTACAAATGTGATTTTGATACAAATCTTTGTTGTAGGGAAGTGGGGGTGGCCGAGTTATCTTTTGTGAAATTGAGAAATATGTTGAAGAAAAAGAAGAAGCAAGTGGAAGATGAAGTTGAGTCTACTATTTTCTCTTTAGGATCTCAAGTTTCTAAGATTGATGATTAAGGTATTTCAAAATTTATCTTCATTGTAAATTTCAGATTTTTTCTAATATAAAATGTTGTTTGTTCTCTTGATCTTTAAATTAATGTAAAGTGGTGGATTTATTAAAAACAATGCCTTAAATTTTGATAATCATTATCGAATTGGGGTTTTGGTGATGATTGTTTGATTTTATGTGACTTAGAAAATTATTTAGAGTATTACAAAGATGTAGATGTAGATGTTATGAGTGTACTTTATGAACGCTTGACATCAACAACGGCTGATGCGTTATCGCAGGATCAACAAGTGTCGAATTCAAGAATTGCGATCCTGGATGAAAGTTATTTGGATTATGACAGTGGGGTTGATAAGATTACTACAATCCCCTTCAATTTTCAGAAGACCGAATGAGCCTCACATAGAAGGCCTATGGTTCCATTTTCGAAACTTGCACCATCTAAATGGAGTGATGCCTAAAAGGGGATAGTACCATTTAAAGAAGTGTTTGTGGGTCGAATCAATCTAATTCATTTTGACACTTACTTAAAACGTAACCTTCTTTATATTATTTGTTAAACATTTTTTTGTTTCTTTGTTCGCTTCTTACCTTTTTCAGGTTACAATAGAAAGGGATTGAATCAATCGTGTTATCAGGAGACATGGAAGATGCACCTACAAGGTGAGCATGGGATATGATCTTATCAATGCATCCTTGACTCCGCAACAAAACTATGGTACCATGTCATCTTTGCAAGTGTAAGTTCCACTTTCTTTTCGATATTTTTTCTTCCTAAGGTGTTTAGATGTGTGTTTTGGAAGTGATTTACCAAGTAGATTAGCTGTAATGTATATAAGAACTTCGTTTATGCGTTATACCATATGAATTTAACTAAGGGAATAGAAGGAAGAAACTAGCTATGAATTCGGGGCATTGGCTATTATTACTAACAAAAATACATGTTACAATATGATGATAAATTAACATCCTTCAATATGAGAAGGTATGCTAAAAATTAGCTTAATTATTACTAACAAAACATATCAAACCATCATTTAACTTAACATTTTGTTTTACAAACAAAATTATTAAAGCCCGCGTTGTCGCGGGTCCTTCACCTAGTTGTTCCATATATAAGCCAATAAAGAAAATAATATTATAGATTTTACATATTATAAAATATAGAAGCTAGGGTGTATGTGTAAATATAAGAGGGTATATTTGTCTTTTAAACACATTAAAATGGGATTAATGATGTCATTAAATTGATTAAGGGTTAGATCATTATTGTTAATCCTTCATCTAATGGTCATTATTTTCTCAGGGTTTTTCTTATAATGTATATGTATATGTATATGTATATGTATATGTATATAGAAGAAGAATAGAATAGATAGCAATAGGGAGACGGAGAGTAGCCTAGTTATAATAGGGATTGTAGATGTAGATCAGAATCTGGCCCATATTATCTTGGACAGAACTTTGTTTTTAAGTCTTTAAGACCAATTTGACCCACCCATATTCTCTTGGATTTGCAAAATTGTTGCTCTACTAACTTTTGGGCTTTTTGTACCAGTATTTTTTATCACAGTACTTGTTAAGTATTGTTACTTTGTTAGTAACTTAGCATGAAAGAAATTTCAAATGCGGGGAACAAAAAGTTTATTTTGTTCTCTTTTATTGTTGGGTTTAGTGCGAACAAATGTAACAAACTATAATCTGACATTCATAGTATATATCGAACTATTCAAATTTACATTGTCTGAAACGAACTTATAATTTATATACATTGCGTGTATTTTCGTCAGATTAACGGTTCTAAGGAAGTCACGTGGCAGCGTATAAAGTCGACACGTGAAAAAAAGTACCATAAATTACATACAATGTAAAAAAATTACAAGTTTGTTACATACAATGGAAGCCCGAGTAGACTATAATTTGTTACATTTGCGTCCACTAAACCCATTATTGTTTTAAAGGTGAAAAAAATTAAAAACGTCACTAATAACTTCAGAAAATATTTTGTTTATGTAAATTTTGAAGGGGACCTGGACATCCGTATGTGTTCGTACCCTCCTTGTAAATCTGCTCCTGGGTGGATGGAATATTTATGTGGGGTAAACGAAATAAAAATATTAAATTTTTATTCAAATTCACCTTCGATGATCCAAATTCTCATATATTTATCAGCATAATTTTCGTAAACAAACCATAAACACACGTCATAATAAGAAAGCGATTCATTAAATTACAATGTTGGATTTAATTAAAGATTCCAAGTCTTGACGACAAGGTAGCTAATAAACAAATTCCAACCATTTTCAATTCGATGAATCTTAGGGGATTATATTGTAATTGACAAACCTTAAACCAATTAAAACAACTCAATTTTTAACAAAAAGGGTCACAATCTTTTCACATCCACATCTCAACCAAGACGTCCACAATGTTGTCAAGAGCTTTAAACGCCAAGCCTAGAAGTAGTTTCAAGTGGTATACATTTGCATTGTTTTTTATTTAATTTATTAAGGTCATCATTTATTCATTTTAATAAGCATGTTTTGGTTATGTATAGCCAAGAAAATGAGCGATCATCATCGCTATCTCTAAACGAATATGACGACGTCTTTATTGGTTCTGTTGAAGATACGCCGTTGGTTTGTTGTCGTGATGGTGGGTGGCAGTGGACGATGAAGGATGTGATGAGGGCATCCGTGGGTGTAATGGGAGAAAGTGCATTAGGTGTGACCGAAAAAGTGGTGTTTTTAGATGGCAAGTGTCATGTGCTTAAAAGGTTTAGGAAGGTTTGTGTTAAGAGGAAGGCGTTTGAGCGCCTTGTAGCACGATTAGCATCAATTAGTCAACATAGTGATTATCTTGTTCCGATAAGCGCTTATCTTTACTCGAAGAGGTTCAAGTTTGTTGTTTGTGACTATTACCCCATGGGTAGCCTCGACGATTTGCTTCTAGGTACGTTCTTATAGTTTTGTTGATGCTGAAATTTATATTCCTTTATACGATGAATTAGTGTCTTTTTCGTGCACAACTCTAACAAAATTCGACATTATTCAATAGGAGCAAGGAAGCTTGGACATACACCCCTAAGTTGGAACCAAAGGTTCAGTATCGTATCCCAGATAGCAGGAGCAATTGACTTTATTCATTCGCAAACTCCACATGACAAAGAAATGGCCATCAATGTCCATGGAAACCTTAAAGCCTCTAATGTCATGATCTGTGTCAATTTTAGTGTTCGTCTAGCCAATTACGGTTATACCCAACTTGCAACTGAAATATGTGATGCTGATCAACAAAAGCCACCATCACCGCCTTCACCACTACCACCGGAAAACAACATAGATAAACTTTTGTCACAAAAAAGTGACATATACCACTTTGGAATAATACTTTTAGACATACTTGGAGGCCCAAATGCCTTATTAGATTCAACACAAAGGGTTTTCGAAAGGAAAGAAGATATTTTGAGTAATAAAATACGCTTTTTAGAGTTCCCTTTTGAAGGGAAAGAAAGGATGCAAGTTTTCAAGGTTTTTGACATTGCCTTGGCATGTATACATAAGTCGCCTCACGTTCGACCTACGATAGAGAACATACTACTATATCTAGGCAAATAAACAAAAACATTATGTTTAATCATTAACATCTTGCAAGTGTTTCTACTATACAACAACCTTTTGAGTTTGATACAAAATTGTTGTGTATCCTACAATGTTTGATTATTTAGAGGGGAAATTAAACATGCTAAAAATGGGTAGCAAAATGCACCATGTGATCCTGCGTATTTTAGCTAGGTTTGTAATTCAGTATCAACATTGAACTCATCGAGAGTGGTAAGGGAGTGATCTTATAAAAATCATGGTATACAAAAGAGCTAATTCAAGTAAACGGGGTTATTTACGGTACGTTTAGTTACGGAAAAATTTCTTTGTTTTTCATACTCCGTTTTTTTAGAAAGTAACGAGTGTTTTACTTATCCAGAAAAACAATGGAAATGAGGAAAATGCGTTCAAATGTGAGAAATGGAGTTCTACTTTTCCAAGAGAATATATAGATGAAAATTTTGGGTATCGCAAAATGTAATTTTCAACTTTTTAATTATAACAAAAAGGAAATTAGAATTTTCCTTTTCTCTGAAAAATATTTTAGAAAATTTGGATTTAAACACATTTTATAATTTTCTAGCTTTCTTAGAAAAGTTTTCTAGAAATGTGTGGGAGTTTTCCGCAACTAAACGCACTCTTAGAGTTGGTAAATAAATAAGGAAAGACCGTAAGGTGAGGCCGATCAAGTGAGAGGCCAAAGTATATGGTACATCATCAAAATCCCCTAGTTAGGTATGACATGTAGGTCAAGCTTAATTATTTCTCATTCATTTAAAAATGTTGTCAGGTACAATATAAATATATAATAAACGATAAACGGGCTAAGCCCAAGATAAATAATGCATCTAGATAATGGACTAATGATAACCCGCTAACAGCCCCCCGCAGTTGGAGCGGGAGATGGGCGAACGCTCGAACTGGTGCGAAAGTCATCAAAGAGAACGTATGGCAATCCCTTAGTGAAGATATCTGCGTACTGATAACAAGAGGGGACATGTAAAACGCAAAACTGTCCGGTAGCAACCTGATCTTGTACAAAGTGAATGTCAATCTCGATATGCTTCGTGCGCTGATGCTGCACGGGATTATAAGACAAATAAACCGCACCCACGTTATCGTAATAGACTATAGTAGCAGTAAAGAGAGAAGTATGAAACTCGCGAAGAAGATTCCGCAACCAGGATGTTTCAGCTACAGCATTGGCAACACCACGATACTCCGCCTCTGCACTAGAGCGAGAGATGGTATGTTGTCGTTTGGAAGACCTGGACAAAAGGTTGTTGCTAATAAAAACACAATACCCAGAAGTAGATCGACGAGTGATAGGACAACCGCCCTAGTCAGCATCTGAGTAAGCTACCAGTGACGACGTCGAAGACGAATATAACTGAAGTCCATAATCAATAGTACCCTGGACATATCGCAAGATCCGCTTAAGGGCTGCGAGGTGAGGCTCCCTAGGATCATGCATGAAAAGGCATATCTGCTGTATAGCATAAGATAAATCTGGACGGGTGAAGGTAAGATACTGAAGAGCACCTGCTAAGCTACGATAAAGAGTCGGATCCGAGACTGGAGTACCATCGGCACCAAGCTTGGTCTCTATATTAACAGGTGTACGGCAAGGATGACAGTTGAGCATACCAGCACCCTCAAGTATCTCAGAGGCATATGTCTTCCGAGAAAGAAACATACCGGAGTCAGTACGTGTAACCGAGATGCCCAGAAAGAAATTCAAAGGGCCAAGATTAGTCATCGAGAAAACCTGATGCAAAGATGAGATAACCCGTTGTAGAAATGCTGGAGAAGTAGCTGTCAACAAAATGTCATCAACATATAATAGTAGGTAAGCAATGTCAGACCCCATGCGTAAAATAAACAAAGAGGAATCACATCGGCTGTGATAAAATCCGGTACGTGTAGCATAACTCGCAAATCGCTGAAACCATGCCCGTGGAGCCTGTTTGAGGTCATACAGGGAACGCTGTAAAAGACATACATGATCGGGTCGCTGTGGGTCCCGAAAATCGGGTGGCTGATGCATGTAAACAGTCTCCGAAAGTGAGCCATGTAAAAAGGCATTCTTGACATCCAGCTGATGAACTGGCCAATGTCGAGAAATCGCAAGACTGAGAACAGTACGAATGGTAGCAGGTTTAACAACCGGGCTAAAAGTCTCATCACAACTAACCCCAATCTGCTAACTACGCCCATTGGCGACTAGGCGAGCCTTGTAGCGGCTAAGAGTATCATCTGCAAAATACTTGTGTTTGAACAACCACATGGAACGAACAATGTTCGCGTCAACAATTATTAATAGTATTATTTTTAATAAGCGCATTATTAATTAATAGTCAACAATTGTTGGCCAAGCTTGAGGAACAAATTCGAGAGTTGCAAGTCGACGGGAGAAGAATGACAAAATAATTTTGGGTTTGGGGTTTGGCTCTGATACCATGTCAAGCTTAATTATTTCTCATTCATTGAATAATGTTGCCAGGTACAATATAAATATATAATAAACGATAAACGGGCTAAGCCCAAGATAAATAATGCATCTAAATAATGGACTAATGATAACCCGCTAACAATGTATACATAACGCGTCGAACAAAATATCAAAAGTATAATTCAATAAATTGTGTAATTTAATGTTTTCGTTTATTATTAATTAATAATTATACTTAATAAGATGTAATTTTTGTTTTTAAATAAGGATAGAAATTAAAAATGAGTGGAATTCATAATGCAGTCTTAGTCGAACGTATTTGCGAGTAGTTGTACATGCAACAATAGACAAGTTGTCATGAAATGGTGAGCAGTCGTCTAAGATGGTAAACGACCATGAGGGAAAATGGTGTAATACAACTTGTAACATAGCATTCTCAACTTCCGTTTAGACACCACGATGGGCACAATGGGGATGGTGGTGTGCCCATCGTGGTGGTGGGGGTGTTGTGGTTGGGAGCACAACACATAGAACGCCCTAAAGTGGGGGCCAACGAAATTTTTTTTCTTTTTCGTTTTTCTTTCCTTTTTAGTATTCTGAGATCCGATTAACATAAATAAATTTAGTAGGAAGTAGTTGCCGTTCCATGAATCCGGAAGGAAGAAAGATTATGTTGGATGGGTGTACTTGTGTAGGTGGTAATGTCTATTAATCCTAAATGACTTGGCCTTTTTATTTGAGCTTTTAACAAAAAAATCCACTAAAGAAAACACAAATAGTTATGTACTCCGTTCGTTTCAAAATAGGTGTCTCATTACAATTTTCATTGAGTTAAAAAATTACATTGTCTGGTAGTGAACATGACACTATTACTCTTACTTTTTGAACGGACTCTCATGTATCAGTTTTGAGAAAATGTACATTGAGGGTAAGATGTTAAAATTAATATACTATTTTTGAAGGTTGACATTTGGTTTGGGACAAACGAAAACAGAAAGGTGTACATTTATTTTAGGATAGAGGAGAGTAATATTTTTTTGAGATTTTTAATGGGCTTTGTGTGGGGCTTCCTTTCACAACTTTGTGTGGTGGAAGATCGATCATTGTAAGGTCGTGAGATCTCACAAGATTAGGAAAGTGATGCGGCACCACAACCCTCTCGAAACCTTAACCGTATCATCACCTCTGTCTTTGAATGATGTTTAGATTACATTATCTGTTGGTAAATAATCTGCAAAATGAAATCCGAATTGAAATTGGAAAAGGTGAAAAAGGATCCTCTCACGTGTGGGTATCAGATAGACAGCTGAGAAACTGTCGGTGATTTTTTCAGTATTTGTCAGCAAGCAGACGTGTCTGTTGCTCTAGTTTTCTACCAGACCCCCTGAAGCTACGGCCCTTTAGAATTCGACACGTGTACCCCAGTGACGTCGTAACATATTTTAATCTTAGATAAAGTTAAAAAGGTGTGGTATACTCTATATGAACCTACATAAAAGCATCGTTTATTCAATTCCATCCGAACAGGTACGTACGCCTGAAAATCTGAAATCACTTTTATGAGCTTTATCATTTTCATCATACCTTCAATTATTTTATGCGATGCACAATGATACGTACTCGGTAAATTAATGGTTTACAAAATGGAATTTAGTTAGTTATTATTGATTTAGTCCCACCTCAAGTGTCTGAAATAAAAGTTTATTTTCATATTTTAACGAAGCAAAACGAGATTTTAGTGAATAGTATAATTAGTAAATATTTCTAAAAGTTTGTGTATTTACAAGATGTACATTTTAATTGGGACGGAACACGTATTATATTACACAAAAAGATTTCCCGTTATAATTTTAATTGACAAACAAAAATAAGTATGTCTAAGTGAAATATAGAAGGTTATATACCACAAAAAAAGTAGTAGAAGAAATCCCAAACGGGAGCCAAGTGAACAAACCCTCTACTACAAACTACTACAACATAGACGAACCAAAAACTAAAGATAAAAAAAAAAAAAATCGAAATTCAATATGGGTCAACTGCATTTTGAGATAAAGGAGGAAAAATGATCTCAGCCGTAGATTTCTGTAGTCAACAGCTCATATTCATAACACTACATTCTACGTGCAAATTGCATTTTATGTGTAAAATGCAGTGCTGTTAAGATGTAGTGAAGTTTAACCGTTGATCACAAAAATCAACAGCTGAGATCGGCAGCCCTTGTTCAAGTCAAAATGCATCAGTTTTTTAATACCTTATCGTGGGAAACTTCACCCTCTTTAACATCTACAAAAATCGGCTTTTTGATTGGTTACTTCCAACTTAATTGTTTTTCCTATTAATAAATAAATATTCGCGATTTATAAAAGACCAAAGACCAAGTCAAGTCATGATGATTCAATGTATAACCGGCCTGATGAATACACACATAAACGAGCCCTTAACTAAACTTAAATACAATCTCTCTAACTAAGTTTAACAACTTAACAATTAATAACACTTCCAATTAACCAAAAAACTACTACAACTAATAACAATATAAATGACCACTTGATGACGATGAAACTTTGATTATTTTCGACTCAAACATGTACGTATAGTACAGAGTTATTAATTATACCCTTTAATTACTATCATGAATTGAACAATCTAGAGATCGAGTACCATACGTACAAATATTCCAATATTTAATAAAAAAATCCAATCTTAAATCGATCTAATTATCAAGTTAATTACTTAATTAACTCATTTACCCACATCATTACCCACTTTATGTTTGCTGACGACTTAATCGTTCTAGGTGAATGGTCGGTAACAAATGTATTGAACATAGTCAGAATTATGAGGTGTTTCTCGTTAATTTCAGGGCTGGAAATGAACTCATTTAAAAGCAATTTATTTGGTTTAAATATTGATCAGGAGGTTGTTTCAGGAATTGCTGGGCAGATTGGTTGTAAAGTGGGTTATTTACCTTTTGATTATCTTGGACTAAAGATGGGGGTAAACATGAATAGATGCAAGAATTGGTCGAGTGTAATAGATGTATTTAGAAGCAGATTATCTAGTTGGAAGGCTAGTAGGCTATCTTTAGCAGGTAGATTGATTTTGGTCAAGTCTGTTCTGGATAGTTTACCGGTGTATTACTTCTCCTTATTCAAAGCTCCAACAAAGGTTATTGAATCACTAGAGAAAATTAGGAGGAATTTTTTATGGGGTGGGACGGAAAACAAGTCAAAAATAAATTGGGTGTCGTGGTCTCGGGTTATTGCTCCTAAAGACGAAGGGGGTCTTGGGATAGGTTCTCTTAAACATACTAATCTTTGTTCATTGTTAAAGTGGCATTGGAGATTTTTGCAGGAATCAAATGCGACTTGGAAAAAAGCTGTTAGTGCAATTCATTCGACCAAGAACAATCTTGCTTTGATTCCTAGAAAGAAGGGTTTCACGAGTTCATGGGTTAATATTTGTAAAGTGCAAAATGACTTCCAGGCATTCAATATTGAGGTTCCTCAGTTAATTGTACTGGAAAATGGCAAGTGGAGATGGAAGGGAGATAATTCAGGTATCTTTTCTGTTGCTTCGGCTAAAAGGGTCATTGTTAACGCTTTTGCTAGAGCCAAAGAGTTCCAATTTTGCTGGAACAAATGGGTACCCGGGAAAGTGAATGTTTTTGCCTGGCGAGCGGAAATGGATAGATTACCTACGAAGACTGCCTTGATTAGAAGGCAAATCCAGGTCTCTTCTTCCCTTTGCCCTCTATGTAATCAATTTGAAGAATCAATTGAGCATCTTCTAATATCCTGTGATTATGCTAATATGTTATGGTGCTTTATAAGCTCATGGTGCAAAATAGAGCCCATTTATGCCTTCACTGTTCGGGATATTATCTGTTATGAGAATAAGGGGAATAAGGTTAATAGCATGGTGATTCAAGCGATTATTCTGTCTGGGTGTTGGTGCATTTGGAAAACAAGGAATGAAGTGTGCTTCAATGGGATCACTCCATCATGGATACGGCTGAAAGATGAAGTACAAAGATTTAGTTATTTATGGATCAAAAGCAGAGCTAAATGGCATTATCTGACTTGGGAAAATTGGATAGAGTTTAAAGTACAGAATCATTTTGGTGAAAAAGAGAAGGGTTAGTAGTGCTGCTATAAGTTTGCTGCACTCTCAAGATGGCATAAGGAGGCTGATCTTTTAATGGAGCTGTAATAAGCATTGTATTGGTTAATGTAATCCTATCTGTTAATGACTTTCATGTCGATATGTTTGGTTTCTAATTGGTCCTAGATCCATTTGGGGAGCTATCAAAAACGATATAAGGTGAAAACCGGTGGCTCGGCCCTTATTTTCGAGGATTTTTTCCTAGTCTCGTCTAGGTTTTTTTCATCCTTTTTAGCTCTCTCGTAGTTCGGATCTAGGAGTAGGGTGGATTAGCAATATGGGTGTTTTTATGGTGTATGTACTCTTGTACTCTTGCGGCTTCTAGCATCTTGCTAGTAGTCGAATTGTTATAATATACTGCCTTTCAAAAAAAAAAAGTTAATTACTTAATTAGTGGTAATAGATATATGTGCACGTCGTAATGTAACATGGCAATAAATATCAGGCTTTAGATTCAAGGGAATCTGTTGACTTTTTTCACAACCATCGAGCGTGCGTGTGTGCGTGCGCTGACCAATATTCTACCATTTTACTTTTAGCACCGGCCCCTGCATATTAGAGAAGCTTCCATGCATGATTTAAGGAAACAGGTCCTTAATTACTTGTAATTTACAAGTGGTAATTATCTATTTTTATTCTTAAAGCATGGTCAACTTAATTGTAACCAAGTTAATGATGTAGTCATGTTGACTAATTCCCATGTGCTCATTTAAATACAGATTGTTTGGTAATTTGGTATTAGTGTATTACTACTACTACGTTGTCCCTTCACTACTTGAAATTGCACTATTTTTATTAAATCCTCAATGGATAGTGTGAATTGATAAGAATATTACACCTTACCTCCCGGGTTTAGAAGTTATTGTCAAAGTTACGTTGAAGTTAGGAGTAACAGTAGTTATAGGTGAATTAGTTATCAAACTTGCATTTTTTGTTGCATTCTTTGTTTGTGTAATGAGTTCACAAAATTGAGAAACCGCTACTACGGGTTACCTCAAATTCTGAATTCATCACTGTTACAAAGTAAAATAGTTAACAGAATTCTTTTAACATGTGCCTCTAACTCTCAATATATTTGGGGTTTAAGTTTAGGGTTTGTAAATATATCGAGTGAAGCGACACTTTATGATAAAAAAAAAAAAATAAGTTACAAATTTGACTCTCTAACTCTTAATATATCCATAGTTGCTCTATCCTTAAATTAACTGTATGTAAACTAGCTACCCGCGTACCTTTGGTAATGAGCAACAAACGTATGTTCAAGGACGACCCGGAACCCATCGATCTTGAAGCCGATAATGTAGAAACAGGTACAAACGTGCAACCCGGAAGCTCAACCCTTGCGGCTAATATGCAAAGGTTATTCCGCAATGACCGGCTACGTCGTCCACCTGGTAGAAAGGCTCAAAAAAGTTCGGGCTCGTCAGACGCGGCTACATCTTCAAGAAGCGTAAAGTCCGAAAAGCTTGAAGCCATTGAAACGGTTAAAAAAACCGCTCTATTGCACCAAGATGCAATTCATACAATTAAAGAGAATTCGACGACAAAGTTGGCATTCAAGGCGTTAAAATTTTAACGTCTAAAATACCTAAGAAAATTTCAAAAAAAAAAAGGCGTGGCTCAAAATTGCTCGTGCAAATGTGGTATAACAATAAACTCCAATGTTTCCACCAACCGAAGACGGTTCGAACGAAGACAAAGACGAAACCGACGACGAAGAATCAAGTTCCAAATAGATTATCGTAGTGTGTTTGAATTATTATTTTAATTTAGGAAATGTAATGTTTTATTTTAATTATTGTATCTTTTTTTTAAGAAATGTAATGTTTTATTTTAATTATCGTAATGTTTTTAATTTAATGAAATGTGTTTTATTTTAATTGTTTTGTATTAAATAATTTAATGAAAATGAAGTGGTTAGTCATTGATGACACGGAATAAAAAGTTGTGAATCAGTTAGTGGAAAACTGAGGTGACGCTGAGGTGGCAGAAGTGGTTTGGAAGTGGTTCAACCATGGTTGGGACCGTAGTTAGGCCACTCCCAACCATTTATCAACCACTTCCAAACCACTTCCGCCACCTCAGCGTCACGTCAGATTTTCACAACTCATTCACCACCGATTACCCACTGCCATCAATGATTAACCACTTCATTTTTCTGGGCTCCACATTTACCAATATACCACAATTTCTATACACTATACAAAAAAAAGGACAGCGGACCCCCACGTTTTTCAACCGATTACAAATCGGTTTCCCGGTTTGAAATCAAAGTGGTTTAAAATTCATTTGCCCACAGGGCCGTCTCAGTGAATTCGAGTGCATAGTTAAATAAATATAAATAGGCCCTCCATACATAAGAGTACTTTGTATAAAAATGCTATGTATAAGTAAAACCAATTCAATAAATATTATGAAAATGTTATAAATACAAAAAACCTAAAATACGATAGCAAAGTATTCTATCTCACAGGGTTATATTCATGGTACATTATTACTTGAATTGAATAATATTTACTATTTACTGATATATACGTAGTGGGCATACAAAAAACTGGCCCCTTATAAATTTTGGACCCTGTTTAACGGCTCGACTTGCATATGCTCAATCCATCACTGTTTGTCCAATGACACCAAATCACCAACCACTTCCAAACCATTTCCCAACCGATTATACCGTTGGGAGTGGCCTTATATGCACTAGTGCACCTGTCGACATACTTATATTATCCACTTGAATTAATTTCCATGACAAAAAAGGTCGACAATTCTTGACTTCTTTCAATTCATTGTTTTTCTAAAAGTAATGGTCGTTATTTAAACAACACACAATATTTAACAATAAAAAACTTATCTTTATTTTAATTCTATTAAGTATTTATTTTTTCCTTTTTGTAATTTTTAGATCCACCAAATAAAGTTTGACAGAGTCAAATTGGTTTGGTGGTGTACTATAAAAAAGGGCAATAACCAGTGGATCTTTTTTCACTCAAACCTGTGCCCAGCTAGCTGCTACTCATCAACCATCATGGGTGACACTGAAAAACATCTGCATTTTGTGTTCATGAACTATGATCCTCAATATGAGTACCTTCAATCTGATAGGTCAGTTCCACTGCATTCTGCATTTTGTGTTTAAATAAAAACTTTCTATACTTGTTTTATATATTTTTCTTTTAAATTTGTTGGTGCAGAACAAAGAGAGGTGTAAGAGAGTTGGAAATGTACTTAAGCAAGAAGCATAATGACTTGTTGGTTAGAAAACTTGAGCCTGGAACCTACAACAAGACTTTATCTTTGTTCATTGTTGATGCATTTGCTGTTGAAATCACTGATGCTCAGGTACTAAACTATCTATAATCTCTCTCACTCTTTTGACTTGTTAAGGATCATATCATGATGTTTAGGTTTGACTTTTCAGGCTAATGTGCTTAGATCTGCAAAAGAAGTTAGAGTGGTGGAGAAGAACCAAGAGCTTTCTTGAAATATTGATTATTAATGAAAAATTAAATATGGAGTTGATTAAGTTGAAGCATTTTTATTGATGATCTTGGTTTCTACCTAGCTAGAGAGTGATGGCCTAATAGCCTATTATATATATAATTTAAGCCTAGCTACATTTGTATAGCATAATATAACATAGTCTAGCTTTTCGGAACGATGTATCCCTTTGCATCGAATGGACTAATGTTAAGGTTAACGGCGATCGATATCGTTATGATATATATATCAAGGTTGCTTCACCTATTATTTATATTACATGTTTGAGCTTATGGTGCTCATTGTGTAGTTGGGCTTCTACTTTACTGTTTTGGTTATTTAAGTTTCATTCTGAGTTACAACTGTTGCATTACATTCTTTATTTTGTTTTTACTCAAAGATATTGATTCATTTATGACAACCAATAAATTATTCAGAATAATATTGAAAAGAACCTAATTGGACAAATAAGTGAGGCAGCTTTTTTGAGTGTCCTTTTGGTTAATAAAAAGGAGAAATGATCCATGTTTTTCACATTTTGTGTATCGTAACATGTTGGACCACACATGATCTTCAAGATATTCTCTTTGGATCAACCGGGGGCCGTATGTGGTACAACATGTAATGGTCGTAATATCTGTACTGCTAGTAGCACAAATCATCATCTGTATTAATGATGAATAAAAAAGTAACAAACAAGTACTCAAAATGATTCATTAAAAGTTTTTTTTACAGGGTATCATGCTGCTAGGAAAAAGGTTAATACATAGCAAACTATAAAAACCTATGAATATCTTGGAAAAAGGAAAAGTGTAATCAATATTTACGAGTATATTTTTTTTCATAAATTTTCATTCTCAAGCGAAAGACCAGGTGGTCCTGTTGTTTGACCAAAGACCTTAGAAATCATTCCGTATATTTGTAAGGGAGATGAATTTACATTCTTGAATGAATTTAACTATGTAAGCCGGTATTGGCCATCTTCTTGTATCGTGTGACACAATACCACGATCATGAATAAGCTCGCACTCTTGTTATCTATGATCACTCGTGCTCACCAAGAGCATTCAATGAGGATTTACAGTTTTTCACTAACTATATGTTTGCCAAGTCCAAAAAAAGATAGAAAACTTGTTGGGGATTAAGGGTGTGCGATGATAATCTAGGATATTTTTAAAATAGTGATTGTTTTATTTATTATTTTAGTAAATCGAGGATTACACTAAAATTGGGGTGATATGTTGGTAATTCTAGTATAATTGAGATTTGCTTGGGACCAAAGGGTATTCCAAGTTAAGTTACAAAACGAGTTGGTAAGTGTGGAGTGCACACTCGTTTAAACTAGCTTGGACACTGCCACTAAATAGCGGGGGTCAAGGGGGCTGCGCCCCCGCAAAGGGTCAAGGGGCAGCGCCCCTTCCGGAGGGGTCTATGGGGCCGAGTCCCCCTAGTTGGGGTCCGGTTTTTCCCGCCAAAACGAACAGACATGATGTCTGTCAGTAAAACGTTGCATCTATTCGCGAAAAGATGTGACTGTTGGTTTCCCGCCAACCGAATTTTGAAATTAACAGAATGTTTGGTTCTCATTTTGACATACACGAAAAACACAACAACTCTCTCTGAATGGGACCCCAACTAGGGGGCTCGGCCCCCTAGACCCCCGCAAGGGACGCTGCCCCTTGACCCCCGCTATTTAGTAGCGGTGTTCAAGCTAGTTTAAACGAGTGTGCATTTCACACTTACCGACTCGTTTTGTAACTTAACTTGGAATACCCTTTGGTCCCGAGCAAATCCAAATTACACTAAAGTTACCAACAAAACTTACGTGTAGCAAATTGCATATAATATTAGGTGATGCAAGTGTATTTCGACTTTCGAGGGACTAAAAATGTATATTTTATATAGTTATAGACTTATAAATGTGTTTAAATTCTCTGTTGTCTTTGATGCATATAACTTATGTGCACCTAACACGATGTTTGTTGGTAATATTGGCATATTTTTTGTATTGATAAATCTATTTATTTTAAAAATAACGTTCACATCTTACCTTCTCATTTAGGCCATACCAATTTAACGTAGTTGCTTTTTTTTTTTTTTCTTTCTTCAAATTAATATTGAATTTAATTGGGTCTAAATGTCTAATTATATGGCAATGGCACAGTAAAGCCCAAGTTATACATTAATAAGGCCCAGTTAGGAATTCAACGGCTGCGCCAGCCGATGTCAATTGGCGCCAAAAATTCAGCTTTACATGAAATTAGGGTTTAGTATTCGCTCAAATTTGCATCATTTTCTTACAATCGGTTGATTAATTAAATTCTGTTTTTTCTCGGGAAAATGATATCGAAACGACCCCGAACGGCTGAAAACGAACATGAACTAGCAATTCAACTTTATGCTCCGGCGATCAAAAGATGTGACAGCTCGTCGGTGAAGTTGAATAATCGTAAATCGCCGGTGGTTGTATTTGCTCATGGAGCTGGTGCTCCCTCAACTTCCGAGTGGATGATCAGGTTTCTTGTTCAAAATTTCAATTTTGTTATAATATATGTATATATATTTCCCCAAATTTATGTGATTAAGTGCATTGTGCTGATTTTGCTTTTGCTATATGAATTTAAATTAAAACCTGCTACTGCTGAATTCCTAGACTTGGTCAATCTATAAATAGATTAAATGTTCAATCATACCTCATATGTATTGCAGGGTACGGTAACGGTAGAGAAGAATGTGAATTACTGTACTATGAATTTAATTTTTTAATTTGAAGATAAGTTTATTCTAGTGTTCTAAAGGCCAATGGGTGACATGTATGATCAGATCAACAATTTTGCTTACCACAAGATTTCTATTGAATCTCAGGCTTGAGTTTTATGCAGATGGAGGAACTTGTTGGCCAATGCTCTAAATGCTGTCGAAGTTGTAGCTTTTGACTACCCATGTGAGTTTAGTGAACATTTGAATTCAGTTAAAATTCTCTGGAACTCTGATGGCCCTTTGCTGTGTGAAGTTATGGGCTTAGCCTTTTCATATATGTGTGATAATTTCATGTGCTGTGAATTGTGGTTTCTGGCAGATATTAATTGTATAAGAAAGCACTGTGTTAGTGTTAGTATAATATATTGCGTTTTCTGGCAGATATTAATGGTAGAAGAAAGGCTGCACCAAAGCCTGAAAAGCTGGTTGGGTTTCATTCGGATCTTGTAAAAACGGTTGCTGCCAAGTACCCTGAACATCCTTTGATCTTGGTAGGAAAATCCATGGGTTCAAGGTAATGGTTAGATGATCATCCAGTGTTGTCTTCTGTAAATCTATCACTAGAGATAAATAGCTGCAAATTTTGACGGATCGATTTGACAACTGTTACTAGGGATAAAGAAGATGTTCTTTGATTTCCGTGCAGAATCAGCTGTATGGTAGCTGCCGAGAAGGATGTTGGGGCTGCAGCTGTAGTTTGCCTGGGATACCCGCTGAAGGTTTTCTTCCTAAATATACTCTACATTTGTTTGTTTGGATTGTTTATTGAATGTTAGCTTTTTATTCATTATGAGTATATGGCTTACTTTGTCTTGGCCCTAGGGTTTTTTATTAGGAAGCATTAATCATTCCATTATTTAAGCTAGTCAGAGATTTTCTGTTACTGCCTTTACAGAAAAATAGAAATGTAACATGAAAAATAGAAAGGAGCCAAATTCTGAGTTTGCTGGCAAATCAACTAATGAAAAGGACTGAAGGTGAGAAAAACTGCTTGTCATGACAATATGCAAAGCTTATTTGTGAACATAATTGTTTTTCGTGAATCAGTTGTTTGGTTTCCTGGTTGATATAATTAGAAGTTTTATAAATATCATGTTTTTTAGAGCACTTGTAAATGGTATATGACACGATAAGTAATGTTTCAGGCCACTAATGGAGTTATTCGAGATGAGCCCCTCCTGCAACTTACGATTCCTGTCATGTTTGTACAGGTAAAACAATGAACCTTTAATGAGTTCTTTTCTACAAGACTACAATTACAAACTGATATCCGCTCCTAGCCTGTCTCAGGTTTTACATTTCTTTCCTTTATGTTTACAGTGCTGAAAAACCCGTTAATGCATTACTGAAATTATCCAGCAGCCTGCCCTTTTCTTGAAGTTTATATAAAAACTAACTGTTATTATACTGGTGCACATAGCACTAAGTTTGCTTCTTTTTTTTGTCTTATATAGGGTGGTAATGATGGTTTCTGCCCCCTGGAATCTTTGGAAGTGGTTCGGAAAAAGTTGAAAGTCTTAAATGCTTTGCATGTAATTGAATATGGTGACCATTCATTTCAAATAGCTAAGAAGAATCTTGAGCTAACTGGAATGACTCATGAAGAAGCTGAAGAACGCGCTGTTGAAGCTATTGCAATGTTTGTTTCGCGAATCAGGGGTGAAAAGGTGATCGATGGGCTCTTATAAGTTTGCATAAGTGATTTGTATACATTAGGCTTATATTATATTATCATAATGATCATAGTTTTCTAGTGAAAAATATAACCTGTGTCATTGTAACTTTCTGTTTTGCTTTTGATGCTTAAATTTGTATGAAAGATGATATATGTCCGTGTTTGGTAGCTATGGCATTCAACATTGTTCTTGCAAACTCCTTGAGATAGTATCATTATATTAGAAAATAACACACCAAGGAAATATAGCAGTTCATACATAAGTTGTGGTTTATTCAATGTAGCATAATAGTATATGTATATATCTTCATAGCTAGAGCAATCCTCCATTTTTGTATGTGTTCACAAGTGCTCCCCCTTTTAATCCTGCGTAGAGCAAGAATTGTTTTTCATAATTTATAAGATACTCTTCAAAGGGTTTTGCTAAATCCCAGTTCCTTTTTTCTGACCTATTAGGAGAGTTAGAAAACAGATACAACCATTCCACTACGCACCTTAGTCCTTAGATACGTTTTACATGAGCATCATTGTCACTCTCACTGTCACTACTGCTGCTGCTTCTTCTTCCATCTTTACATTTACATTCGTTTCCCTTCTTTTTAGAGTTTGTCTGTCTTCTCCTGTGATCAACTATCCTAGGTATGCAGTTACTCATGTTCGATTCTTTCTTTTTTCTCGCGGCTACTCCTCCAGAGTTTGGCCTGTGTCCATTGTGTTGTTGATCCTGGAGGTGCATCTGGTCAGCCACTTTCTTATAAGCCGAATTTGCCATCTCTTTCATTCTGTTAGTAAAAGAGTGTTCATTTTCTTTACGTTGACAGCAGGAGCAGGTGTTGTTACATTTGGGTTGGGCGGTGGCAGGGGTATGTTGATGGTGGGCATTGGCAGGGACATGTTGATGGTGGGCACTGGTGTGGTCAATTGGTTTTTGGTAGCCACAGGTATTACATTTGTTCTGGGCATTGGTTGGGACATGGTTATATTGGGTGGTGTTTTTAGTGTGGTCAACTGGCCTTTCCCATTGGATTGAAGCCATTATAGTTTATTATTGGAGTAATTATTTGGCTTGGTTGATTGCTTGATCACACACAGCACAACAGCACAGGTTTATATAGCAATTTCTGCAATTGGAATTGGATTCCCATTTTGCAAAACTCGAATTGGATTCTCACTTTTTCCCTAGATAACATTGTTATTGTTTTCTTTTTGTTATTGCCTTACAGTTTATGCTTTCTGGTTCGATTCTTTCATCATCTTAAAGCCATTTGGTATAATTTTTTCATTTAGCTTAGGAGCTTGTACAGCTGGCCGTTAGCATTTTTCTATAAATAGAAACGATTCAAATGATGCCAAATTTCGAACTGAACTTTCAAGAATTGTAGAAGTTGACAGGGTGATTGTGTTGAAAGATTTGACTTTGTGGACAAAAACACGATTCCTGAAGCCTAGTGAGTAGTACGAGTTCTTACAAACATATCAATTGGATCTTTGTACTTTGTGTCATTAAAGTCCAAATTGAAGAGGACTTGTATAAGAAAATTGTGAAATCAAAGATGACCATCGTTACAGTATAGACACAACATTTTAGGAGCAGTCAGATTTATGAGGTATATTCATTGGATCTGCTTGGCTGGGAATCAAACTTGATACATGTTCCAATTAAATAGATCATGATCTGTTTCTTGATACAGAATGCATCATCTAAATTGAAGTTGGTAACTGCTGTACAGTTGTATTTCTGTGACAAATCCATCATGTTGTGCATGTTGTGTAGTTAAAACTACAAGTCGTATATTTGAGGATGAAGTACAAAAGTTGGAGAAGACTATTACTTTTGCTTAAATGAGTCGAGTGTGACTGAAATTCATTACATGAAATAGTATGAAGTTGATGAAGCATGTAGATGACGAATAACCAATTTAAGAATTAGGACAGCTGAAACATTGTTTAACCAACTATGGGGTAGCAAATGAGTGCCAAGATATATGTGAAATCACCTAATGAAGAACACCAAGGGTATGCTTCAATGATTGAGGCCCCTGTTGCGGTGGATGAGTTTTGAGCATAAACCGTGACACTATAGATGCGACTAATAAACATGACTTAGATCAATTATGCATCCAAAAAGACTTCATACTTAAAGCAGCTATTGTCACTTCCAAACCAAAACTGTGACACTGAGATTCATATGGTGAATTGAAGTACCCATCAATAAAAATTACTTGCAATTTTTTTTTATTAATAAGCTTGATAATGACACGATGAAAGATTGAGCCAAGTACCAACTACTTTATAAATGCAAATAATGCTGAGGTGAAGTGATGAGATGATTGGCATTCATGGTGTTCAACAGAACTAGTTGAACAACATTGCGCTAGTTATCATCGTTAGGGATCTCTGTTACATTCTTGTTGTACTCTTCTAATTCCTTCTTACAACATTGCGCTAGTTATCATCGTTAGGGATCTCTGTTACAACATTGCGCTAGTTATCATCGTTAGGGATCTCTGTTACATTCTTGTTGTACTCTTCTAATTCCTTCTTGTAAGCTTCCATGGCTTCTGCAGCCTCACCATTCCATTTCTGTCTTTCTTCTTCACTCAATTCCTGCACATGTATCAGAACAGCATGAGATCGAGTGTACTGCATTCGTCAGAAAAATTAGTAGGAAATGTTGGAGTCATGGAGTGTATACCTTCCACTTCACTGAAATGAGAGCAGTGACTTGGGCATTGGTGATTCCTGGCTTTTCTTCCGACAAATCCTTTCTTGTTTGTTTGCTGCATAATGAATTAAATTACATGAATATCATATATATATTTTTAAAAAAAGTATTTGCTTCAAACTTGAAAAAGAAAGTGAACTCATTTTAATCTTTGCTTAAAACTTCGAAAAGTGTATCAAAGAATTCAATTTTTGTACTTAATTTTGGTTTAAAATCTTGAAGTGTGTACCAGTGAAGTTCAGTTTGTACAATTCAAATGGATCTCAGGCTTTAAATCTTGAAATGAAAAAAGAACGATTTACGCTTAATTATTGAAATGGGTGGTATCAATTTCATGCTTTAAATCTTGACATGAATCATAGAACGAGATATTTGCTTCAATTCTTGAAATGGGCATCAATGAACTTGATGAACTTGATAATTACTTGTTCTTTTTGTTATCAAAGAAGTTACCAGTGAAGTTCAGTTTGTACAATTCAAATGGATCTCAGGCTTTAAATCTTGAAATGAAAAAAGAACGATTTACGCTTAATTATTGAAATGGGTGGTATCAATTTCATGCTTTAAATCTTGACATGAATCATAGAACGAGATATTTGCTTCAATTCTTGAAATGGGCATCAATGAACTTGATGAACTTGATAATTACTTGTTCTTTTTGTTATCAAAGAAGTTACCTGAAAAGGAGGAAAGAAGATGGTGGGCGCTTGGGCATGTTAGGATCTTTAATCTTCTTGTTCTTCTTCTCTTCCTTCTTCTTATTCTTCCTATCCTTTGTTTTCTATAAACAACAAGAAAACTTCTATTAAATATCTAAACTTTCGATAGATAAAATTAGAACAATAAAAATAGCAAAATACTAGGGACACAAACCTTAATGATAGTTTCAGTTTTCTCTTTCTTTCTAAGCAACTGTAAAGCTTCCTGCTTTAGAACTTTCAAAAGCTCATCTTCTTCCTTCTTTGCAATTTCAGCTTCCTCTTCTTTATTCTGCTTGTACGCCTCCATTTCTTGCGTATATTCTGCTTGCTTCTTTTTTGCCACTTTTTCGTATTTAGCTTTTTGCTTCTCTGTCATATTTTTCCATTCTTCTCCTGTGATCTTAGCAATCTGCCACACCAAAACATCAAACAAATTCATTATTTCTTCACAATGAGATACAAAGGCACCAATTTTGACGTATCTGATCATTGATATCAAATTACCTCCACAACGCTCTTGTTTTCAGCAATCAGCGCAGCACGCCTATCTTTAATAAACAAGAAATACGCAGACTCTGGACGCTTCGGCTTCAATGGATCTTTCTCCTTCCTGTATTACAGAAATATAAAAGATCATTAGAATCAAAAAGACAAACAACCCGCTATCTAATCAAGTAATATGATAATTACTTGTTCTTTTTGTTATCACCCTCTTTCTCTGCTTCTTGTATGAACTGCATATATTGTTCAAGCAACTCCATAGCTGTTTTCTGCTTCTGTTCTTCTTCCAAAAGCTTCATAGCTTCATTTTCTCTCTTCTCATTACCCACAATTTTCGAGTAAGCCGCCTTCTCAATTTGATATTTCTCCTCATAAGGCTTCTTTTCTTCAGGCGTTATTGTCTTCCATTTAGCACCCAAAATGTTTGCTACTTCACTGAACTCTGCTTCTGGATTTTCTTTCTTCACCTACAAAAAACGTGAAAATCCCACAATGTTATTAAATTATAAATTCTTACCCATAAGAAAACTTGAAATTCAAACAATACAAATATAAATTGGGTGCTTGCCTCAGTCCAATGGTCCTTGCACCACATGATGTAAGGAGTTGCTGGCTTTTTAGTTTCTGGGCAACCCTTCTTCTTCTTCTTATCTTGATCTTTGTCTTTCAAAGATGGCAAAATTGGCAGTGTCTGAGATAAATATAAAACAGATATCAAAACTCTAGTTTGTAAGGGTGCGTTTAGTTACAGAAAAGTCCCCACTTTTTTAGAAAAATTCTCTAAGAAAACAAGAAAATTAGAAAACGTGTTCAAATTCGAGTTTTCTAAAAAACTTTTCTAAGAAAAGGAAAATCCTTGTTTTCCTTTTTATAACTACAAAGTTGAAAACTAGTTTTAATGGTTTTCTAAGTTTTCCATCTCTACTATTCCTTGGAAAAGAAAAACTCCACCCCTTGCAACTAAACACGTTTTCAAGATTTTCCATGCTTTTCTAGAGAGGTAAATCACTTCTCATTCTCTAGAGAAATAGAAAAAGAAAAATGGAGAAATTTTTCTGTAACTAAACGCACCCTAAGTTTCCCAATTTATGATGCAAACCCTAGAACCAGAAAACAAGAAATTCATAACTCATGATTGTTATAGAAGCAGAACTGATGATCAAAACCCTAACTTAAAGTGGCATAACAATTCCCAATTCAAGATTCAAACCCTAGCCCCTAAAATCAGGAGCTTTCATAAGGGATAATCAAGATTCTCAAAACTTATAACCAATGATTATAGAACAAAGATTGTCATAGATGTACAACAGATAATGAAAACCCTAATTAGGATCGAACCAACAATTTCCAATTCAAGATACAAACCCTAATTTCATAGATTATACTTTAATTTCTCATAATCAATAATCAAATTTATGTCATTCCGAACATATAGAATATAACCCTTATAAATAAATCAAAATCTTAATAAAATGAAAAACATACAACTTAATATATATCAGAAAGGGGTTAGTAATCGTACCATTGTGGGTTTAAATTCTTTTAATTTCTGCAACTTTTTAAGCTCCATTTTAACCTTTTCTTGCTCTTTGTTTTGTGACTCAAGTTCTTGTTCTTTCATCTTCAACATCTCCTCTGTTTGTTGTTTCTCAAGTGTCATCCTTTCAAGCTTCTCTTGCATTTCTTGCAACTCTTTTTCAAAAGAAGATGCAGCAGGGTCGGGTTCGGGTTGTGGGTTCTTTTTGGATTTTGTCGATTTCTTGATCTTTGAAGATTTGGGTTGCGAAAGGCTTTCAGAGTTCTCTTTTCCTGCAGAGATTGTTCCGGTGATAATGTTGGAATCATTTTTTGGGGTTAATGGCTTTTTGGTTCTCTTCTTGGATGGAATGATGACGGGAGCAGCAGTCGCAACGTCAGCCATTTGTGGGGTTAGGGTTTGAGATGCGAAAAGGGGATCTTTTACAGGTTGAAATAGTATGTTTGTGAATTAGTGATTTGTGGGTTTTATACAGAAACAATGTGGAGCCTTTCTAACGGTTATCTTTTCAAATATCTTACATAAAATTTGAATTTTTTTACCGTTAAGAGTAAGTTCAGATTTGCATTTGGAAAATATTAAAATGCTCATTTCAACACAAAATTCATCGCTTTTTATTTGGGTCAAAGAAATTATTAATTTATATTGCCAAATTCAATGAAAAAATGCTCATGTCTACTAAGTCTTGTAGTTTTTTAACCATTTGTAAATCTTATTATTTTTAGGATCACTTTTGCAAAATGGCACAAAATAACTGCATTTTTCTTAACAAAAGAAAACGTTTTAAACAATAATTATCAAACTTATATTGTTTCTTGTACATTACTTGTATAGTTTTGTGATTAATTTGTAATTAAATTAATTACAATTACAATGTTCATCATGTATAATATCTATAACATATACTTAAATCAAAATAGCTTCGGGCAATCCCAACCCTTAATTAGTTTTCACCAAATCGATCTAATGATCAAGATTTAATCTTCATATTTACACTTTCCACCCCTCATATACTTAAATCAAAATAGTTTGGGGCAATCCCAACCCTTAATTAGTTTTCACCAAATCGATCTAATGATCAAGATTTAATCTTCATATTTACACTTTCCACCCCTAAAACCCTGTATAATAATATTTAACTAATAAAAAAAACAAGCTAATAATATTTGTATTTATATTTATTCGATTAAAACCATCTTCTAAATTATACTTCCATATCTTTTCCTGTAATACCGTAATCTCATACGGAGCATCAAATAAATTCTTCTCATGGTGCGATATGCTTCCACCTTCTTCCCGGTTGTTGTTGTTGGCGAACGAGTACGTAATTTTCTCTAAATTTAAGTTGATCATCAATTATCACAATAGGTAATTTATGGTTATAATTTTATCTAATATATCTTCGTCACTCTGATTGCTCGATCTGTTGTGGTTCATATATGTTTGAATCTAATTGATCGATCTAATATGATAGGTACAAATATACTCAACTAATAGTTATGTATTTGGTTGGGATTCTTGCACTGCAAGTGACAACCAATTTATAGGTAATATGTTATCATAAGGTCTCTAGCTAGCTAGCATGAAAATCAATCCGAGTCGTATTTCGTTATTATTTTTCAAATTTATAATTATATTGTTAATTAACTACCAGTCGTTGCCAAAAAACTTAATTGTTTCGTGCATTTGGTTTCGCGGTTGCATGCAGAATTCAATTGAAGTTGCTATTGCAAGTCATTCTCAACTATATTGTAAATTCGTGTTGCATATTGTAAGTTCGTTATTGTTCTAACCCTCTTTCATTATATACGATAAACCCTTTTATGACATTATTACTTGAGCCACATGTTTGATTTCGAATTTTGTTATTGATGGGTTGTGAAGTATTGATATAGGGCTAGGTATATATGCAAGTTTTTCTGCCGTTCAAAAAAAAATATATGCAAGTTTGGTGTAGAGGATATATATGCAATCGAAGTAAAGCCGATGTATCAGGAGGTTACTTCTTATTTCTTAACATGGTTTGAGTACGTGTTCAAAGTTTTAACAGGAAATTGTAGCTAGGTTGTGCAATTTTAAGGTATACATAAGATACATACCCCTGCATTGTATTCATCTATTTTAATTTTTGTTGTTCAAAATTAAATAATTATATATTAGTCAAAGTATGTACATCTTACAAGATTGTCTCTGGATACGTGTTCTTAAGCAAAGAGCAAGACATTAGAACTAGAGCTCAAGTAATAATATCTCAGCTACAACTCATGCCCTTATTGGCATCTCATATGAATGGAGCTTATATGTTCAACGAGAGGTATATCTCCATTTCGTTAGTTCTCATGCTCAACTGATCTTTATATGTTCTATATATCTTTAATAGTTCACTCTTGCTATCTTTTTATATTAAATATCTTGATATGTATGTAGGTGGTAGACCACAGGTAGTACTAACATGAAATATGGAGTAGATCATATTCGTTGGACAGTGGTCTGCATTTCCTTTTTGTTTGATAATTATTTATTGGTGTATGTACCAATGTCTAGAAACTACATCTTGATTTTTGTGTATTAGTGCTGCCATATTTGATGGTGGTGAAGGTGACTTGGTGGATGATGTTGTCCCTATTATTGGAGAGTCTATCACGGATCAATCTTTTAGTTGTTTGTATTGTGTAAACATGTATTTCCATATTTTTTTTTTCAAACTGATTGTGGAATTATCTGGTGATATATGGTGTTCTAATCAATGAGTTAGCTACCCAAATTGACACCGATAAGGTGACAGTTGATGCTGCAAGTCCTGAAGTATGAGGAATATACGTCAAGCATTTAAATCAGATCCCAATGGCATATATAGAATTATTCCTGTTTTTTTTCCTTCGTATGTGTCCCTTTCGTTTGACCTTTTCTTTGGATTTTTTATTCAGGAACTTGCTTGGATACACTCGTTCTATCGGTTTAAAGATTCTAACGAGTAAGATTACAATCTAATATATGACAGAATAATTGTTATCTATGGGTATGGTTCATAGTTGGTGGATATATATTCCTACTTTCATGATTCCATGAATCAAATATCATAAATTCATGTGCAGGATAGGAAGTACTGCGATGAAAAAGGAACGAGGACTATACGTCAAGAATGATTATTGATGCAGGTAGGATCTTTCAATCTTAGGATCAAAACTGCTAAGGAACTTCGTGTAGCTTCAAATATTGATTTTGTTGGAGAAAGAAGTACCTCTGTTCAGTTTGTAATATGTAACAAAAGCTTTTGATCTCCACTGAATTTTGTATAGTTGATTTTTGCAGATTCTGTAGGTAGGGCTTTGACAAGCTTTTGATCTCCACGTTTTTTATTTGGAGTTAGATATGTTATCATCAAAATCAGGTTACAAATGTAGGAGAGGATGAATGCAGGTATCCATGTTAGTTCTCCTCTTAACTACACACGTACTTTATGTAAAAATGACATTCTTTAGTTTTTATTAGAGCCGGCAAAGTGGTCGGGTGATGCATGTATGTGGAATTACGTAATGAATCAACTAATTTACGCTGGAGGTATAAACTTGCTCATCACCAAGTAAATATATTTATTGTAATTAGATATGTATGACGTTTGGTCTTTGAATATAGGCTAGCATTTGCACAACAAGTGCTCCATAAATGTCGAATGGAAAATTTTCAGGTTAGTTTGCAACTCTGCAATTCCTAGAGGTGGCAGTTTTGACCCATCAACTTATGAATATGTCGATTTGAGTTGTGGTATATCTCAAATGGGTCAAACAACATAATTTAGTTGAAAGGTTAACACGTGAATAAGGTTAAATGTGTCTAAAGTTGCTCGATATTTTGAATGCATAATTAGTTTGAAAAATTCCGTTAAAATGATTTTGAGGTCAAATAGTCAACATGCATTTAGCATGTTTCGTATGGCAGTTCTCTTTGTAATATCCATTATTCAAGGGTGGTTATATTTGATCACTTTACTTTGTATCAAGTTATTCGGCCACAAGCATTACAACTACAAATTTAATTTTATAATGTTTCAGGTAAATAACTACAGACAACAACATGAGATATCCCAACAGGTACAAACCTCTATTTTTATGTCATGAACTGTGATAAGAATTTTTTATTTTGAGTTGAACATATTTCAGTTTCTATGACATGTGTGATCTAAGATGAGAAGCAAACTCTCACTTTTTTAGTGTTTTCTTACTGTTGATTTTACGTTTGTTTCCCATGGATTTCTTTTATATAATGTGAACATGGATGCTATGATTTTGTTATATAGTTTACTGATTTGGAGTTTAAGTGTATGTTAATAAAAATAAGTTTTTGCTCCTTAATGAATTTTATACACATGAAGTGTTTAATTCGAAGTAAAATACATTATTCTGAGTATTCTGCTCATTCATGCCTTTCATATTTCCCATACAGCGATTGAGTCCTTAAACTGTCAAGCGATTGAGTCCTTAAACTGTCAATGAGGCCATGGTATTATACTAATTTTTAAGCTGCAGGTTAGGTATTTGTTGTTGGAAGTTTAATGTCAAATGGGTCAAAGGTTATTAGAATGGGTCATGTAAATATTATTGTAGTATCATAATATTTTGTCACGTACTAAAGCATATTTTATGAGTTTTTAACTTATGCCAACTATCTATAATATCTATAATCTATAATATCTATCTATCTATAATATATACTTAAAGCAAAATAGCTTGGAGTAATCCCAACCCTTAATTGATTTTTTCCATATTGATCTAACGATTAAGATTAATTTAATGGAACTTACACTTTCCACCCTTTTATATTTAAATTAATATTTAATATTTTAATTAACGAAATTTGGTCCAAAAATACGACCTCCTTCAAAATATTCGGCCAAACATTTACAAATCATAATATTATAATTAATATTAAATATTTTTATTAAATTATTAAGGGGATATAAATTAAAATAATAAATATCAACCGTAGCCTAATATATCTCAATCTTAATCTAATATATATCAAATATATTATATAATAAAATAATATAAATAAAGAGGATCTAAAATAATATATAATATATTATTATATACGAGTATGATACATCGCAAGAAAAAAGGACAGTAAAAAAAACATACAATACATCATTAGTAAATAAAAATCCATTAAGATTTTAATAATGAAAATACTTGACAATAACCCGCGTTGTCGCGGGTCTTTTATCTAGTAATATGATAAAGTAAAATAAACTTCAATAGTTTAATGTACTTTATCATCTGTCAAATACTGCGCACGATTGTCAAAGAAAGGGCAATGAAAGATGATATATAGACTATGTTTGACAATACGTGATTGAACTCATATATGACTTTAAATAGCATTTTGACCCCATCACATCCCTAGAAACAAGACTATGACTAGACTTAAACTATTCACAAGTCAATACATCAACCGTTAACCACTATATCCACCAACAAATCATTCCAATAATCAATTGGCCCAGGCAAACACCAATGCAAACAATCATACTGAACTTTTGCCTTCTCATCTTTTGCAAATGGGTAAAAATGTCTATATGGGCCTGGATGCCCGTCAGGTCTCACCAACGACAGAGGCATCACGTCAAGAAGCTTCAATTTCAACCCTTTTCCAGACGCTTGAGCTTCCGCTATTAAAAACTCTGGTAATTCAACCTCACGAAGGATTCGGTCAATATAAGTCAAGTCAAACTCACCTTCATAGGCAGGAACCGTTCTATCACAAGTCCCACCGCTCGACCATGACCCATTTTCAAAATGGTCCGGGGTAGAAGTTCTATAAAAGATCATACCTTTATGGTTGGATTCTATAATGAACTTAAAAAGACTTTTTAACGTTTTTCGGTAAGCAAAGTCGATACCAAGATCAGTGTACTTGTTTTGTTCACAAGCATGGCAGCCCAAAATGGAATCATTTTCGTAGTAAATTGTTGGTTTCATAAACCATTTACCACAAGAGAATAAGATGTAATCCCACGTGTTAAATTGTTGGGCCCATTGCTTGTCAAGAACATCCACGTGGAGTTGAACTTCTGATGACGAAACACCATTGGATGTCTTCAAAAATGTCGGCTTTTGCAAGAAAAGGTGACCATATAACTGTGACTGTAAGGTTATACGAGGGAAAATGCCACTTTTGGTCGTGGTATTCCTTATCGTGGTAAAGCACGACAGCATCTTCTACCTGTTTGAGATAAGATACATCGATGACAAAAGCTTAAGAATCTGTGAGTGTTATATACCATCATTACTAGACTTCCCGAGAAACACGATTAGAGGTATTAGGATTTGCATTTTAAAACTGATTTTCTAATCATTGCAGCTTGAGTTTATGATGTCTATTTTGTTTCTATTTGTGATAAAACACAAATTTGGTATCTTTACTCGTATTATTATAATAATCTCTTCCAGCTTGAACTATCAATGAAATCTCACTCAAAACCATTTAAGAAACAAGAAACCATTATCAACTCTGAAAATTAGGAAATGTACGATAGAAAATAATTAAAGTGGGCAACTTTACCTGAGATAGAAGACAAATGAAGGACTGAAACTGGTTCCTAATTATCGAATCACCAACAAAAGCCCACGATTTATCCCTCATCATTTCAAGAAATTTCTTCGCATCAAAATGAGGCAAGTCACAAGCTTTAGGCTTCCATTTCCAGTACATATATCCAGTGTCTGGCCTCCCATTTCCCATACAATTTTGATGACTTTCAATCCATGTACATGTGTTATTCGTGTAAGCAAGACTACCCATATTCGGTACCCATTCACCATTGAAAATATCGCACTTTTCTGAACCATTATCTTTACCAAATACATTCAGTTTCAGTTCATAATACAATCAATAACTGACATCAAATATTATACCAGATTGATAAGGAAGGTTGTTTAGCATATTTATCGCGAACATTACTCAATTTTGATATAATAACAATCCCAGCCAAAAAAGTGTATCTGTGTGGATGATATGTGTATAATCAATCATGAATATAGTCAGGGGCGGATCCAGTTCAGTTTTAGGGGGGTCCTGGGCCCCCACTCATCTAGGCCCAATAAGTGTTATATTATTAAGTTTGAATGTCAAAGCCCAATATAAAAACTAAATGGCCCCAGCCTCTTTTGGAGAACTTTTAAATTTTGTTTTTGATCCTGAAAACTTCAAATTCTATATGCCTTTTTCATTGTATTTGGCCATCTAATAATGTCCTCTAAGTATTTCTCATTTGTATTTTGATTTTAATATGGTAGCTAGCAGGTATATAAGTGAATAATGATATAATATCTCAATAATAGTGTATCTATATATGCGATTATAGTATATGAACTAGGTTTTAATTTAAGCTATACACTTTTTGTAGGAATTATATTAAATAATCAAATTATTTAATGATAGAAACTTCGTATTTTTTTTTTTTTTAAGTTTTAGTGATCGATAAAGTATACTGTCATAAATAACTAAATGTGTCTATTTTTAAATAATTGTATATTCATTTTATTTTATATTCAACGTAATGTTACATACTTATGTCCATCTATTTGAATGAAATCCATAAATTTAAAAAAACTTCATACAGTGTATTCTTTTTTACTTTAACTTGATGTCTTGTTGGTATTTTTTTATGTTTGTTCTTTAAAAGTGACAATTGATATTTATATATGCATTTTGTACCTAACTTGTCTTTGACCCGACCCGTTTTGACTATTTATTCGACCTTTTAGTCACTACTTCAGTGCTAGAGGCCCCCCGTAAACAAAATTTCTGGATCCGCCACTGAATATAGTTCAATAGCAACATAAAAAATAAGAACCCACCCATTGGCCATTTCCATTACAAAAACACAGAATATTGTGCTACATTTTGTTGGAATATAATGACAAATCAGTATTACATATTGTAATTATGTTCATAGTATAAGTTAGTTAGTTAATAAAAGGCGGTTAACCTTGGGTGGTTATTGTCGGTTATTAATGATAAGGTGTGTCTATTAGTTAGAAAAGTTGTGTTGATTAAGGAAGGGTTGAAACCCTTGAACCAAAACCAAGCCCAACCATTGTGATGGTTGAATATGTGTGTCTAGGCGGTTATATTTGAACCATTGTGTCTGTTCAAACACACCGGTTCACTTGCATATATATGTGTCCCATGTAAGAGTCAAAAACACAACATTTTAATCACAATCAATATAGTTTGTTTATTTACACATACTTTCTGTTTGTATTGTGGTTATGATTGTCAAAGTGGTAATCAAGAACCTGTAAAGTTTGATTTTTGGTTTCACACAACACATTTTTTGCTTTTATCATAAATTTATACTTTCAGTGCATTGTATGATCAATCATAAACATTATTTCAGTATCCTGCACACACACACACAAAGCTAAAAGTCGTACCTTTACGATGAAATTGGTTCAAATCTTTAGCTGATTTAGCAGAACCATCAGTATCAACAACAGGGCTGTTTATGTCATTATGAGAAACGTTGGGAATCTCATTTGAAGATTGTGCAAAAAGAAATATTAATCCCAACCCCACTAGTATAATTGAAGTCCCTAACTTAAGAACAAAGTGATCATTTTGGTTGTAAACTGATTTCCACCAATTTTGCTGCATTCTCTTTTGTTTTCCTTTTCACTGAGACACTGACTGTTGTGTTTACAGTTTTGAATTGATACGAATTTTGTTTCCTGAAAAATGAAAAGTTGATGGTTCAAGAAATAACAATAATAATTATAAGGATAATCTTAAAAACACATAATAAGTACAGTAATAGACTAGTATTAATAGCTGGTATAGTGAATGCATGCACATATTCAAATAAGAGAATCATTTTGGTGGGAGAACAACCCATTCTTCTGGTCAACTGCTCCTTTAAAGAATTATATAAGGAGATTTTTGTTTCTTTTACATCTATTCAAGCCAATATACCATCAAATATATCTCAGTCATGATAAGAAAAAAGTAAACTATATAATAATGCAAGCAGCTACAAACACCTTTGGTGAATTGACCCAATTATCAACCCAAAATCCATCATTTAGCCTTTTAGCCCAGCCCTTATTATGAAGTGTAAACCGAGTCGGTTTTTCCCATTTCATGCTCATGTTATTTGAGGAGTGCGAGCTTATTTTAATCAAAAGTACGACCCCTAACTGTTTTCGACCCCTTCGCTAACCACCCTTAGATATTTACCTTTAACAGCTTCGAACCCGAGAACTCTTACTAAGATATCAGGTTGGTTTATCACTAGATCTCTTAAAAATTATAGCGGCATAAATTTATTTTTAATTTATTGAATACTTGGATGCACTGGCCAAAAGTAATAATCCTCCCATGTTTATTAACTTGAAAAGAACGTGATAACATTTATATATACTTCCATCATCTCTCTATCGAACACACCATTGCAAACTCAAGAAAGTGATTGAAAAATTAATATAAACCAACAAAACATTAAGAATGCTCATTGAACAGATCTTATATATAGCTAATAGCTCTAGATAACAAGAAATATGCCTTTCAAGTCCATATGACCATTCAACAATTCTCTACTAAATAAACAACATTTCCACTACATCACATCCCTAAAAAACAAAACTGTGTTGAATAAAATAATTATAATAAAGACCCTCTGATCAGACCAGACTTTCTATTCACAAGCCATTGCATTTGCATCAACCATTTACAACTAAATTCATGAGCAAATCATTCCAATAATCAATTGGCCCAGGCAAACACCAATGCAAACAATCATACTGAACTTTAGCCTTCTTATCTTTCGCAAACGGGTAAAAATGTCTATACGGGCCTGGATGACCATCAGGTCTAACCAACGAAAGAGGCATCACGTCAATAAGTTTTAACTTCAACCCTCTTTCAGAAGCTTCAGCTTCTGCTTTTGAGAACTCCGGTAATTCAACCTCTCGAAGGATTCGGTTCAAATCATTCAGCTCAAACTCGCCTTCATTGGCAGGAACTGTTCTATCACAAGTCCCACCACTTGACCATGATCCGTGTTCAAAATGGTCTGGGGTTGAGGTTCTGTAAAAGATCATACCTTTATGGTTGGATTCCATTATGAATTTAAAAAGGCTTTTAATCATTTTCCGGTAAGCGAAGTTGATACCAAGATCGGCATACTTATCTCCTTCACAACCATGGCAACCCAAAATGGAATTGTTTTCGTAGTATATTGTTGTTTTGATAAACCATTTACCAGAAGAGAACAAGATGTAATCCCATGTGTGAAATTGTTCGGTCCACTCTTTGTCAAGAACATCCATGTGGAGTTGAATTTCTGATGAGGAAACACCGTTGATGTCTTCAAAAGTGTCGGCTTTTGCAAGAAAAGGAGACCATATAACAGAGACTGTAAGGTTGTAGGAGGGAAAATGCCACTTTCGGTTCTTGTAGTCATTATCGTGGTAAACCTCGACAGCATCTTCTACCTAAGTGAGACAGGATACATAAACTATCATCAGTTCCAAGAAAGCCACAGCAGAACTGTTGATGATTAGAAAATTAAACAGAATACATAATCTTTCCCCTTCTTAAAACCTAACTTTCAGATAATTTTACACACAATTCGCAAAAGGTATCTATGGTCATTTTACTATTAACTCAATTCCTCAACAATTAGAAACATATGAGTATTAAAACTTCGAAAGGAGGTCATCCAAACACTATTTCCTACAGATTGCTATATTACACGGGATGATTTGATTCTGATTATTCACTATTAGATAATCGCTTTCAAATTGCACATCCAAACATACCTACGAATGGACCAAATATACGTTAGCACAATATTCAGTTCAGTATTTCAATACTCGTATCACTATATTAATCTTCCTTCTAGCTTGATTTATCAATGCATACTAATTTAACATGACTCAAAATGACATTTAACACCATATAAGAAACAAGAACACCAAAGACACATAATTCTTGACATGAAACCATTATCAACCTCTAAAATTAAGAAATGTACCATAGAAAATCAGTAAAGTGTGTAACTTTACCTGTGATAGAAGACAAATGAATGACTGAAGATGATTCCTAGTTATTGAATCACCAACAAAAGCCCACGATTTATCCCTCATCATCTCAAGAAATTTCTTCGCATCAAAACGAGGCAATTCACAAGCTTTAGGCTTCCACTTCCAGTACATATATCCAGTGTCTGGCCTCCCATTTCCCATACAATTTTGATGACTTTCAATCCATCTACATGTGTTATTAGTATATGCTGGACTTCCCGGATTTGGTAGCCATTCACCATCGAAAATATCACACTTTTCTGACCCATTACCTTCACAAAATACTTTCAGTTTCAGTTCTAAATGAAATTAATAGCCAACATCAAATCTTATACCAGATTGATAAAGAAATTTGTCTACTTTCAGTACATAGTATAAGAGCCCACAAATCAAAACCCATTTTCAATTGCAAAAACACAAGTAAATGCAGATAAAAACTGCACATAGATCAGATCATGATATAGTAGAAACCCCAGCTAAAAAAGTTGTAACTTTATAGATGAAATTTGTACTTTCAGTGCATACTATAATCAATTACAAACGTTGTTCAATATCCAACATCAAAGATCACAACCCACAAATTATAATCCATATCTATTACAAACCCACAAAATATTGAGCTAAAAATTGTACCTTTATGATGACATTACACTTTAAGTGCATTTGTATAATCAATATCTATATAAACCCATTTCAATTTCAAAACCACACAACATGAGACCTAAAAATTGTACCTTTGTGATGAATTTGGTTCAAATCTTTAGATGATTCAGCAAAATCATCAGTATCAACAACAGGGGTGTTGATGTTATTATTATCAGAAACATTAGGGATCTCAGTTGAAGATTGTGAAAAAAGAAATCTTAATCCAAACCCCACTAACAAAATTGAAATCCCTAACTTAAAAACAAAGTGATTTTGCTTGTAAGCTGCTTTCCACCAATTTTGCTTCATTTTCCGTTTGAGTGACTGATGTTTTTTGTGTTCTGAAAGTGAATGGTTGATAGATAGATTTGGGAATAATAATAATTAATAATTAATAATCTGACAAAGAAGACCGACAAATGACAATATGGGTCTTGCTTGATCTCAGATGGGAAGAGATATATGTATACTTTAAGTTTTGTTTTCAATTTTCAATGAGATGATGATGATATGTATATTTTACTTATTCTTTTTCATTTAAAATAGAAATGCCTTTATAAAAATAGAAATTTATTAATTGAGAGAAGATATAAGAATAAAATGGAATAAGTGTCAAGCATCATTGGGATTTGTTTTAGCGTTGTAGACATATTTTATTCCTAATTAAGCAAAAATCCAGGGTTTAATTGGTATTAGAAACTAGAAAGTATATTATATTATAACATGAATTATTGATCTTTCAACCCCTTTGATCTTTTAAATATTGAAATACGTTATTAATATTATTATTATTTTGCAACTAATTGCATATACTTTTACTAATATTTCACATTTCAAGCAAGTGGCTTAGATTCATGACTTTTAAAATCATCACTCTAAATAACATTAAAAGGCTTTTTACTTGGAAGTATGTGAAACTCATCTGCTGGTAGCTTGTGACTTGTGAGTGTAAGCTTTATTGAATACAATATGTTGATAACTACATTACATATTATGTGTAATTGTATATGATCTGTAAGATATGTTGTATTTGCACTTATAATAAACAATCTTGATTCGAAATTAGTTGTTCGACTTCATATTTTACTTGTAAAGCTAACTACAATCATTTGATCATATGTGTTATATATTGTAACGTCACACATGAATCTTAAAATAGACTATGAGCTAAAGAAATCTCGAATATTTCAAATTGCATCACTTTGACGAATACCGAAATATTCACTGCGTCTCACTCAAAATGTCCACTTTGACTTTGCATACAGTTTTAGGATTCTTCACTAACTAAATTTTTAACCGATCAAATAACATATCTACCCACTAAAGTCTTTTTCGATTGGTTAAAGCATGAAATTAGACACTTATTTGGGATAATGAAAAATAGTAATGTGGACGCTTGATGTGGGACAGAGGGAGTAATAATTTAATCTCATTTTGGAAATAAATTAATAATATGATACTTTATCTTATACATTCAAACTACAAAGTCTCTTACTTTTGAATTGTAAATACGGATTAAATTTTAAAACATACTTTAAAACAAGAGTTGAATAAATCATCATGATATGCATAAGAATCAAACACAGCGACAATGTGTCTTAGTGACGACTTCTTTTCTTTAAACGGGAATTCTATACTTTCTACTCCGTACTTTTATTCGATAATGTGTCTTAGTGACGACTTCATGCGAAGAAGAAAATAAATTATAAGGACTTGTGTGAAAATGTTTATGAATTAGAGGGACTTATTAGTCTCGTAAGAATATGTACAAGGTTGATTATGGTAACACGGCCACAATATATGCACTACAAAAAGGAAAAATATGAAGATACACTTTTTTTCTTACTTATAAATTCATATTTAACGTCAATCATGGCACTTATACTAGTGAACCACCCCCAACTGATTATTATTTATTTATTTATTTAACTTAAGCTAAAATCATCCATTTTAAATGTTATATTATTTCCAATTTTTTCATATCATGAGTGGCTCAATAACTTACCATAGTCTTGTATTATACGTCATGTTTGTGAGAGGTAGACTCTACTAGACCACTAGCTAACTAATTTTGTTTACACCAAAAGAGAAAAAGAAACGAAAAAGAAAAAAAAACAAAAAACATTGGAGCCCACTTTTTAGCGTTCTCATTCCATGCTCTCCTCCACGACGCCTCACCACTACACCTACAACTGCACTCGTGGTTGCATCGTGGTGACTCCACGTCAGACCACAGACGCCCACCACGCTCCGTTACAAATGGTTTAAAGCAAAACCTTTACGCTCGCAGCTCGCATACTTTAATGTGTCGAACTTTTTGATACCATATTAGACATAGTGTAATGATAAGGGTATAAATGGTGTCTAAGAGATTTTAATCATTTTATGTAAGAAAAAAAAACATTATATAGTTCACATATTTTAAGTTGATTTTTCTTTTGAAGAAATTGAGTTTGAGTAGAACCAATTACTGTCATTTAGTTCTAAATGATTTGGTCAAAAATAAAAATAAAAATTGACGTCTAATTTTACTTGTTTTAATCTTTTTTATTGATCATGGTGAAAGTATTTTTCCCATTCTCTTTATGTTTTAACAGTTGCATTTCTTAATAAATTCGGTAACGTGTCGCTCATTTATCATATTGCTTATATAATCGGCTAAATCATTTCAAACATAGTTCATGATTAAGTAGATGAAAGTTATTTTGAATTGTATAATGATTAATAGGGTGGTGAACTGGTGATATATGAAAGACATAATTTGATGCATACACTACAATTATACAATGGTATATTTGCACTGTCTGCTTTTATATTTGTACAGTATGGTGTTGGTATCACTTTTTGTGTTGTAAATATCAACTCCCGATTTACTATTTTACATAGAAAGAAATGGTCGAAATGGATAACTTGAATATTCCGTTTAAGCTGCGTATATTTTAATAACAAAAATAATCGTCTTTCTTAAGTAAGTACTTAAACATGTAAGATGTGGGTTCTTTTAAGAATGCAAAAAAAGTAGGGAATGGGAGAACCAATAGGATTGCTCCATTTCTCTACAAAACCCAATTATATTTTTACCCTATGGTTAATTATCTCACAAACCGTAAGTCCATAAATTATAAAAATTATATATTCGGAACCATCGTCTTTTTCTCTTCGATTAGAGATGTCATAAGTTATACTTTCGACGAATTTTGTTTTCTTCATTTTTTTTACCGGATTCTACAATATAATCACATATGATTTATGATAAAAAATTAAAATTTGTTCACGATTATTTATTCATGGTATATATTATTTAACACGTGATTACAATTTAATATTCATCCACATTAATAGTTATAAATTAAAAATTAAAAATTACATTAGTTTTCATTAAAAATAACATGTGATTGTTATTTGTACATTTAATCACAAGTGATTCGTTATATAATCACATATGATTTTGTATATAATCACATATGATTTTCATTTAAAAATTGATATTTGATGAGAAATTTATTGATATATGATAATTCATGTATGATTTCAACTTGATTTTTACTTAATTATATAATTATAGTCAATGATTTGAAAATCCGTATTTTATTACTCTTTAATCACATGTGATTGATACTTTGATATTCCATCGCATGTAATTACAACTTAGTTTTTCATGTTTTAATCTCTTTAAATCATCAATGATTTGAATTTAAAGTTTAATCGGAGATTTAAGGGGGTGTAAATATTTTTTAGTGTTAAATCACATGTGATTTCACATTACAAATTTTTAGAACCCAATAAAAATGGAAAAAAAACTTTGTCGAAACTATATTTTGTTGGATCTAGAATCGAAGAGAAAAAGACGCTTGTAACACCCTGTAATTGGGCCCAGTAGAATCAGGTATTTATTTAAATTTAAATACGTACATTTAATTGTTTGAATATGTTTGATTGTGAAATTAATAGGTAAATAAGTCTCAGGAGATATTGTGGCTAGTAAAATATTAGTTGTTTTAAATAATCTTAGACGACGGTAAAATAAAACAATTTTCTCGCAACTAGTAATTAGGTTCCAGACAATAGATCAAAAGGTGGTATAATATGGTACTGTAACTTAAATGGGCCGGTTTAATAAAAAGGAGGGGATCGATCTTATTTTCCCCAATCCCTCATTTCACCTAGTTTTGATACCTAAAAGAAAACCTAGCTAAAACCATTACCAAATCAAAAGCTTAAATCGAAACGATTGAAGAATGGAAGCTTAAATCTTTGTTAAGATCACCATCCTCATCTCTTTGTATTCTTTATCTTGTAAGTGATATTTTATATATAATGAGTTTTAGGTAAATTATTGATTGTTATGATTTGAAGTTTGATGAGCTAAATAGATGGTTGCATATCGATTAGATGATGATGATTGAACTTCTTGCACTTGATTTCATGATAAAACATGATAGATTTAGTGAGTTTTAGTTTGAATGAAAATAGTTAGGTTATAAGTGGTTTTGATGATTGGTGAAGAATTGTTGTTTGAATCATGATTGTAAGTTGTTATTAGGTGTTAAGGTACATTGAAATCGATAAAAATCTGAGTTACAAGTTGAGTTTGGTTGATTTTGTGTCTTTTGGTTCGAGCTGAAATGTGCAGGAAAACCTGCAATTTTCGTGCAGATCCTTAACGGGAATCCGGACGGATTCATGGGAATCCGGACGTATTCCCGGGAATACGGCGGATTCCCTGGCGTATTCGAGAACGGATTGCTTAAAATAAGTTCTGACTTGAAAATTGATCGGGAATACGGCGTATTCATCTGAATCCGGCCGGATTCAAGTGAATACGGACGTATTCAAGGGAATCCGGGCGGATTCCCACTGCAGATCAATGCATTATCTTTTTACTAATTATGATTATATATCTATGTGTGTATTGTATCTATTATATAATACATGTTTGAGTTGCAAGTTAGGAGTAGGTGAATTGATTGTTTTCTTAACAATGTGCATTTATATTTCGTTACTAATTCGAGTGTTTTAACGTGATTTCAGACAAGGTGAAGACTCAGTGAAATTAGTCACTTGAGTAACTGAAGTTAAAGTGGACAGGTGAGTGGACTTTGATCTTTCACTATGTTTGGTGCACACTCATGTGGTTACTTCAAGTGTTAATTATGCATTCTTGTGTTAAGGCATATTGTGAATTAGAAGCAAGTGTTAAGAAACCTATTGGTGATTGTGTTAAAGAGGTCAATTTTGTTGGACGTTTTGCTACAGGTTAGTCAACACGAGAGTTGTGAACATGTGTTGTGAATGGAGCTTGTGTTGACTAAAGGTAGCAAATCGTTATCGGTTAACCACTGTATTGGCCTGCAGTTGGTGTAAGTGTCGCTTGGTGGGCCACCGCGGCTGAGGGTGCCACAAGGGCCACCGATCCTCTAGTGATGTTGAGTCAATGTGTTAATTGTTGTAGACTCATAGTGTTAAACTGAGTGTAGTGTTGGTGATGAGTTAACTCACTTAGCTTCGTGCTAATCCCTCGTTGTTTACTCCTTGCAGGTTAATATATTTTGTTCAGGGCGGGTCTTGGAGTAAATTGAAGGAATGTTCGACAATGATGAAACTCTGATGACTTTTGTACTAATTCAAATGTTTTGTTAAAGTAACGCCCATTTAATTGTGTAGTTGTATAACGAAATACTTATGTAAATGATTATGTATATTTTGGTTAATCCAAGGTTATATATATATGGGATATTGCTTCCGCGATGTTTTTTAAAAAAAAAAAAAAATGTGATCTAAATTGAGGGCGTTATAAGTTGGTATCAGAGCTTAGATTTGGGCGAATTGAACAACTTAGAGTGTTTAATCCCAAATCTAGTCTCGAGTTGTCAAACATTCCGGGTTGTGGGATTGGCTATAGTGAGAAATGTGTTGATATGTTAGTACTAACAATTAACAAGTGTTGAGATGTGTTGTGATACAGATGGCAGAAAATGAGCAACCACCCCGTACTCTCTATAATGTCTCGACTGTTCACTCCGCTCCAGAAGATGAGGATCATAATGGTACTTCAAATCCGGTAAATACAGAAGTTGAAACTAGTCAAGATTATATACTAAGATTAGAGAACAGGGTAGTCGAACTTGAGAGAGAACGTGCAGGGTCATCTCAGAGATCCATTCCTATTTATTCGCATGTTGCTACTACTACTCCTCCCATTACTGCTTCTACTCGGATTCCGGTTACTTTTCCTCATGTTTCGCAACAACAACAGCAGGGTTATGATTTTCAGTCATCAATGCCGTTTCCTTCTTTTGGATCGACTGGTTATCAGGCACAGTTATTTCCACCCTTTCAGTTGCCGAAGAAAGGGTGTTCTCTCAAAACCTTTATGTCTAGTAAACCATCCTCTTACTCTGGAAGTCCTGATCCTACGATTACCTTAGACTGGTTACGTGATGTGGAAAGGAAGTTAGAGGTTTGTCATTGTGATGATGAAGACAAAGTTCCATATGCTATCCAATTATTGAAAGGTGAAGCGATGTCGTGGTGGGATTCGATAACTGCTCATTTCAATCCACAACAAAGGAGTTCTATTAAATGGCAGGATTTTCATGCCGAAGTATGCAAACAATTCTGTTCGGAATATAACCTTGATCGTGTCAGACAGGAATTTATGGATTTACGGAAGACTGATGAGATGTCAATCGATGAACTTATCCGGCAATTTTCTGAGAAGTTAAGATTTGTGCAACAGTGGGTTCCGACTGAAAGAAATAAGATTAGTCATTTTGTGAAAACCTTACCTCCAGATTACCGTACCACTGTGAGAATGGCTAATAGTATTTCTCAGGCTTTTGAGTGGGCACGATCCGTGGATAGTGACGTTATGGCTAGGAGGTTGCAAAATAAAGAAAGGTATGCACAGAAACCGAAGAGTGATTCTTCTGGTAAAGGAAAACAAAGATGGCAACCTTCTCAATCAAGCAAGAAAACTAGTTATGGTGGTGTTCCGATGGATAATTCTTATTGTGCAAGATGTCGATCAAAGCATACCGGACCTTGTTCTATTCGGACATCTAGGTGTATGAAATGTGGGGTGTTGGGTCATAATGCGATTGATTGTACTTATCCAAATAATGTGTGTTGGACGTGTCACAAAGAGGGACATCGAGCGGGTGATTGTCCTGATGCAAGGAAGCGAGATACGGGTACGGCTAGAGGTTCCTTATCTTCTGGCCAGAAAAGGAAGATTCCACCAGCTGCTACGGGTCGAGCTTTCCGAATGACCGTGGATGATGCTATGCTTATTGATGACGTGATTACTGGTACTTTCCTTGTTAACTCTGTACCAGCCCGTGTATTATTTGATTCTGGAGCAAATTGCTCGTTTATATCTGTGCAATTTTGTGATAAACTGAAATTGATGCCCTGTGTGATTTCTAATCCCTTAGAAGTTGAGGTAGCTGATGGTAAGACAGTTCCTGTTACCACATCGGTAGCCAGAGCTAGTATACAAATAGAGGATCATGAATTTCCAGTTTCTTTCTTATTGATGCAAATCCCTAGTTTTGATGTGGTTCTTGGTATGGACTGGCTGAGTCAAAACAAAGCCGACATCTCTTGTCATAAAAAGTTGATAAAAATCCCAGTTTCCAATCTATCATATGTTGTGGCGCGTGGGGAACGTGCAAAGGGTAGTATTTCGGTAATATCCATGATGAAGGCTAGGAAGTCTTTAGTTAAGGGTTGTGAATCCTTTGTGGCCTATGTTGTAGATGTCAAAGTAGAAAAGAAATCCATTTCCGATATTCGGGTGGTTTCTGAATATTCGGACGTGTTTCCAGATGAATTGCCTGGTCTTCCCCCTGTAAGAGATGTAGAATACCAAATTGAATTAATTCCTGGTTCGTCTCCAGTAGCAAGGGCTCCTTATAGATTAGCTCCTTCTGAAATCCGTGAAATGATGGGGCAAATTCAGGAATTGTTAGAAAAGGGATTTATTAGGCCGAGTTCATCGCCGTGGGGTGCTCCCGTGTTGTTTGTGAAGAAGAAAGATGGTACTCTCCGTATGTGCATCGATTATAGGGAATTAAATAAGAGAACGGTGAAGAACAAATACCCGTTGCCCAGAATTGATGAATTGTTTGATCAATTACAAGGATCCTCATTTTTTTCGAAAATTGATTTGAGATCGGGATATCATCAAGTCCGAGTTCGTGAGGAAGATATTCCTAAAACTGCTTTTCGCACGAGGTATGGTCACTATGAGTTTTTGGTTATGCCGTTCGGGTTAACGAATGCTCCTGCAATCTTTATGGATTTAATGAATCGGGTGTGTCGTCCCTATCTTGATCAGTTTGTGATTGTGTTTATCGACGATATTTTGATTTATTCTAAGTCTGAAGCGGATCATGAAATGCATTTGAGATTGGTACTTGAAACACTGAAAAAAGAGCAGCTTTATGCAAAGTTTTCGAAATGTGAGTTTTGGTTACGTGAGGTGCAGTTTTTGGGGCATATCATTTGCAAAGACGGGGTTAGAGTGGATCCATCTAAAGTGAAAGCTGTTATGAATTGGAATGCGCCTAAGTCTCCTTCAGAAATTAAGAGTTTCCTTGGATTAGCATGATACTACAGAAAGTTTATCAAAGATTTTTCCAAAATTGCGAGTTCATTGACTAAGTTAACTCGGAAGGATGTGAAATTTCAGTGGACCGAGCAACAAGAGACAGCTTTTCAGACATTAAAGCAATTATTGTGTCAAGCCCCTGTTTTGGCATTACCTGATGGGTCGGATGATTTTATTGTTTATTGTGATGCATCGCATACCGGATTAGGTGGTGTTTTAATGCAAAGAGATCGTGTAATTGCGTATGCTTCAAGACAGCTTAAACCACATGAAAAGAATTATCCGACGCATGATTTGGAACTTGCGGCTGTAATTTTTGCCTTGAAGATTTGGAGACATTATTTGTATGGTACGAAATGTGTAATTTGCACGGATCATAAAAGCCTTCAGTATATGTTTTCGCAAAAAAGAATTGAATATGCGTCAGAGGAGGTGGTTAGAATTGATTTAAGATTACGATTGCGAGATCCGTTATCACCCGGGTAAAGCTAATGTGGTTGCGGACGCGTTGAGTAGAAATATTTCTAGTGACAAGGTTTGTTTCATGCGATTAGAGGTGTCCTCTGATTTGATTTCTCAGCTTAGAGTCGCACAGATTGAAGCTTTATTGGATGTTAATTTGAAATCTGAGATCATGTTGAAACGAAAGGATTTGTTAGTTGATGATTCACGTGGGTTGAAAACTTTTCAGTCTCGGGTATGGGTTCCGTTAATTGGTGGACTTCGTGAGTTAATTTTGACGGAGGTTCATAAATCGAGATTATCTATTCATCCTGGTAGCACGAAAATGTATAACGATTTGAAACCTCTTTATTGGTGGCCAACAATGAAAACAGATGTAGCCAGATTTGTGGAATCATGTCATATTTGTTCCCAAGTAAAAGCCGAGCATCAAAAGCCTTATGGTTCGTTGAAACAATTGGAAATACCCGAGTGGAAATGGAAACACATTACTATGGATTTTGTCACTAAGTTACCACGTACGCAGAAAGGCAACGATATGATTTGGGTTGTTGTTGATCGTTTAACTAAAAGCGCCCATTTTCTTGCAACCAGTGAAACCGTTTCTTTGACCCGTTTGGCTCAATTGTATATTAATGAGATTGTATCGAGGCACGGAATTCCATTATCTATTGTGTCAGATCGAGATTCCAGATTTGTGTCAGGCTTTTGGCAGAATCTTCAGAAAGAGTTAGGTACTCGAGTTAATCTTAGTACTGCATATCATCCTCAGACAGATGGACAGTCAGAAAGAACCATTCAAACTCTCGAGGATATGTTGAGGGCGTGTATTTTGGAGTATGGGGGTTCGTGGGATTCTCACCTGCCGTTAGTAGAATTTGCGTATAATAACTCGTATCATGCTAGCATTGGCATGCTGCCATATGAAATGCTTTACGGACGTCGTTGTCGAACACCGACTTGTTGGTTAGAGGCGGGAGAGAAACAGTTTGCGGGTCCCGATATTGTCCAGATTACGGCCGATAAAGTTGCTATAGCTCGCGAGAAATTGAAAGCCGCCAGAGATAGACAAAAACATTATGCTGATCCGCGTCGTCGACCAGTTAATTTTGTCGAAGGTGAATTGGTTTATTTAAAAGTGTCACCTTGGAAGGGCGTGATTCGTTTTGGTAAGCGTGGGAAATTGGCTCCGAGATTTATAGGTCCATTCAAAATTCGCCAAGTAGTTAATGACCAAACAGTTACCTTAGACCTTCCTTCTGAATTAAGTGGTATTCACGACACCTTTAATGTTTGTTATTTGCGGAAATGTAATGTGGAGGATCCAACCCAAATCCTTCCGTTGCAAGATCTTAGAGTTGACCAAGGTCAGAAATTAGTAGAAGAGCGCATTGAGTTAGTTGATAGAAAAGTGACTAAATTGCGCAAGAAGGAGATACCTATGGTTCTAGTGAAATGGAAACATAGTTTGGGAGAAAATCTTACTTGGGAGACCGAGTCGAGTATGAGGGCTCGTTACCCTAGTTTGTTCGAGTCTAGTTAGATTTCGGGGACGAAATCTTTTAAGGAGGGAAGATTTGTAACACCCTGTAATTGGGCCCAGTAGAATCAGGTATTTATTTAAATTTAAATACGTACATTTAATTGTTTGAATATGTTTGATTGTGAAATTAATAGGTAAATAAGTCTCAGGAGATATTGTGGCTAGTAAAATATTAGTTGTTTTAAATAATCTTAGACGACGGTAAAATAAAACAATTTTCTCGCAACTAGTAATTAGGTTCCAGACAATAGATCAAAAGGTGGTATAATATGGTACTGTAACTTAAATGGGCCGGTTTAATAAAAAGGAGGGGATCGATCTTATTTTCCCCAATCCCTCATTTCACCTAGTTTTGATACCTAAAAGAAAACCTAGCTAAAACCATTACCAAATCAAAAGCTTAAATCGAAACGATTGAAGAATGGAAGCTTAAATCTTTGTTAAGATCACCATCCTCATCTCTTTGTATTCTTTATCTTGTAAGTGATATTTTATATATAATGAGTTTTAGGTAAATTATTGATTGTTATGATTTGAAGTTTGATGAGCTAAATAGATGGTTGCATATCGATTAGATGATGATGATTGAACTTCTTGCACTTGATTTCATGATAAAACATGATAGATTTAGTGAGTTTTAGTTTGAATGAAAATAGTTAGGTTATAAGTGGTTTTGATGATTGGTGAAGAATTGTTGTTTGAATCATGATTGTAAGTTGTTATTAGGTGTTATGGTACATTGAAATCGATAAAAATCTGAGTTACAAGTTGAGTTTGGTTGATTTTGTGTCTTTTGGTTCGAGCTGAAATGTGCAGGAAAACCTGCAATTTTCGTGCAGATCCTTAACGGGAATCCGGACGGATTCATGGGAATCCGGACGTATTCCCGGGAATACGGCGGATTCCCTGGCGTATTCGAGAACGGATTGCTTAAAATAAGTTCTGACTTGAAAATTGATCGGGAATACGGCGTATTCATCTGAATCCGGCCGGATTCAAGTGAATACGGACGTATTCAAGGGAATCCGGGCGGATTCCCACTGCAGATCAATGCATTATCTTTTTACTAATTATGATTATATATCTATGTGTGTATTGTATCTATTATATAATACATGTTTGAGTTGCAAGTTAGGAGTAGGTGAATTGATTGTTTTCTTAACAATGTGCATTTATATTTCGTTACTAATTCGATTGTTTTAACGTGATTTCAGACAAGGTGAAGACTCAGTGAAATTAGTCACTTGAGTAACTGAAGTTAAAGTGGACAGGTGAGTGGACTTTGATCTTTCACTATGTTTGGTACACACTCATGTGGTTACTTCAAGTGTTAATTATGCATTCTTGTGTTAAGGCATATTGTGAATTAGAAGCAAGTGTTAAGAAACCTATTGGTGATTGTGTTAAAGAGGTCAATTTTGTTGGACGTTTTGCTACAGGTTAGTCAACACGAGAGTTGTGAACATGTGTTGTGAATGGAGCTTGTGTTGACTAAAGGTAGCAAATCGTTATCGGTTAACCACTGTATTGGCCTGCAGTTGGTGTAAGTGTCGCTTGGTGGGCCACCGCGGCTGAGGGTGCCACAAGGGCCACCGATCCTCTAGTGATGTTGAGTCAATGTGTTAATTGTTGTAGACTCATAGTGTTAAACTGAGTGTAGTGTTGGTGATGAGTTAACTCACTTAGCTTCGTGCTAATCCCTCGTTGTTTACTCCTTGCAGGTTAATATATTTTGTTCAGGGCGGGTCTTGGAGTAAATTGAAGGAATGTTCGACAATGATGAAACTCTGATGACTTTTGTACTAATTCAAATGTTTTGTTAAAGTAACGCCCATTTAATTGTGTAGTTGTATAACGAAATACTTATGTAAATGATTATGTATATTTTGGTTAATCCAAGGTTATATATATATGGGATATTGCTTCCGCGATGTTTAAAAAAAAAAAAAAAAAAATGTGATCTAAATTGAGGGCGTTATAACGCTGATTCCGAATATGTAATTTTTATAATTTATAGACATGCGGTTTGAGAGATATTTAACTTTGAAAAAAGAGAGGTGAAAATTGGTTTTTGAAATGGAGCAATCTTATTGGTTCCTCAATTCTTCATTTTTTTACCATTCTTTTTTGAACTTTCCTCAAACATGTAAAACCTATTCCAATTACTCAAAACCTTACAAACTCACATGCTCCTAACTTGATAATTGATAGTGGGAAAATCTAAAGTCACCCCCTGAATTACTGGGGGATACCCCCTGGCCCACTTCAGCCCCGTGCAGTCCTTTTTCAGTTCAGTTTTATTTAAAATCGGTCCCAGTTCAGTACAGAATCAGTTTCAGTTTTAGACTAAACAGGGGGTATGAATTAGAAAAAGAGGGGTTATACCCAAAAAGTAAAAAAAAAAAAAAAAAAAAAGAGAGCATGATGTGATTGAATAGATGGGTGGAGGGGGTAAGAGATGGAAAAAAGTGGGCCAAGGGGGTATCTTTAGTAGGACCCATTGATAGTGACTCACTGACTACTGCATCTAATGCAAATATTCCTTCTATTTTTAAATATTTTATAATTAGACAGTTGGTAAGCTTTCTTATAGGACTTTTATGTTTATGATTTAACAATATTAAATATATATTACACTTATATAATAATTTCGTTGATTAGATCATAGATAAGAGTTCAATTGAGACCATTTATTTTGTGTGAGAATGGGGGAACCAACCACAATATGCCATGTGTCACTTTTTTCTCTCTCATCCACGTTTTTAAAAATTAAATATCTCACAAACGACAAGTCGAAAAATCATGATAATTGCACCATATTTTTCAGCGTTTTATCCTCTTCGATTTGCCGTCCATCAAGGCATACTTCCGACGAACTTTTTTTTTTTCATTTTTTTGGTGGATTTTGCATATTAGTAACACATGTGTTAGTGATTGATTATACATTTGATTTAGGGTTTAGGGTTAGGGTTTAGAGTTAGGGTTTAGCAGGGTTTAGTGTTAGGGTTTAGCATGGTTTAGGGTTTAGGGTTTAGTATGATTTAGGGTTTAGGGTTTTATAAAGCGTTTAGGGTTTAGGGTTTGGGGTTTAGGGGTTAGGGGTTAGGGTTTAGGGTTGGGGGTTTCGGGTTAAACGCAACACCTGTAACACACGTGTTAGTAATGTGAAACCCACTAAAAATAATGGAAAAAAAAACTCGTCAAAAGTATACCTTAATGGACGGCAAATCGAAGAGGAACAAACGCTGAATCTAATGGTGCAATTTTCATAATTTTTAAAATTTGTCGTTTGTGAGATATTTAACTTAAGGGGTAAATGGGTTTTGTATTCTCTTTGTACACATGTCACCATATCATTGGTTACTCTATTCTCATACAAATTTTTAGTCTCATTTGAACCTTACCCTTAGATCATATTGCATAGACAATAATATACTCCGTAAGATACTAGCATTGTCTTTTCATTAACAAAATGATATTTCACTTTGTTTTTTCAATTTTCAGTAAATGACGAATACAATTAATATAAAATAGCATAAGTACAACTTTTCAAAGTCTCTCCATAACGCGGGTAAATTGCTAGTATAATCAAAAGCACAAAAGGTTACATAGTATGTGGATTTAGAATAGATAGGGGCCGATTAAGGAAAATATTTCATAATTAATTACTGGTTATGGGCTGAAATTACACATAACATTTGGGCTAGTTCCTAGTTGAGTCTGTTTAAGCCCAATTGTATGCTTATGGTTAAGTTATTATTACTGATGGAGTATTATGGGAGAAATTGACGTTAAACGAGGATCATTATGGGATAAATGACGTTAAATGAACATATTCACTGATACAGCCAAGCGGTTGACGCTTCGTACTGATATGGTGGTGGTTAGCATTGTAGCGGTTGTGGTTGACGTGGAGGCGGTTGGGTAAGTGTAATATAGTGCCGATAGCGGTTGCGAAAAAGGCACATATGGTGTGTCGAAATCCAAACGTGATGTGGCCGATGCAAGAACATCCGGCCGTTGGGTGGTTCCGGTGGCGAATGTCGATTGAAAAGGTAATAAAAAGGGATCGTTTGTGACATTGGGACAAAAACGAAAGTATGCTGGTGATCTACTCCATAAACCCTTAATTTATCATGAAATAAAGAGTAATCGCAAAATTTTTGCAAACTACTCAAAAAATACCAAAACCAAATAATTACGCATTCAACCACAGAAGTATGCATAAGAATGTCGAAATAAACATACAAGTGTCTTGAAACAACCCACTTTATCGGAGTGCGTATCTACCATTTAACCTCAATTCAACGAAAGCGTCTACACTCTAATCTCCTCCAATATCGTCATAGATGTAAGGTCTACACTTTTATCATTCCTTCCCTAACCTGAGTTGCAAAAGTTTTAAAACATTTGGGTCAGCTATAAAGCCTTGTGACAATCATGGTTTTCGCAAAAACAATATAAATTTTTTCATATAAAACATTTAACAAACAATTTAGAAACAAGTTTCAATACCAATTTGTCACATAAGCAATACAGATTCAATCTAACAAAATTCGATTTTCACTTTTACCATTTGACCACAATTTTGATGGCAAACCGTAGTTTCACACAGCTTCCACAATTTAATGGCAAACCGTAGTTTTACACATCTTTTACCTTTTCAACTTTTTGATGGCAAACCGTAGTTTTAAACATCTTTTACCTTTTCAACTTTTTGATGGCATACAATAGCTTTACACATCTCACTTCTTTTATACGATCTCATTATTATAAAGAGAGCAGATAATCAATACGGTTAGTGATGAATTTAGATTTCACATTACCAAGACATTTATAAAGCAATAAACAAGTTATAACCATATCATCACGTAAATTATTTATAAACGAATGCAACCCGGTTGAAAAGTCACGTGAAATTCACCTTACGATCTCTTACTAGCTTTTCACTTCTTGCTCGCACGATCTCCTACATTTTTCATACAAATCTTTTTAAACTTTATTCAAAGTTACTAACGAATTATCTACAAATTATAAACTCTAGTTGATTGGTCGACTGTTTCGTATACTTTCAACTTAACTCATTGATTCATTTTAATCTGTTTACTCATTAGGAGATTTAAAGGTAGTCCACAAAACTATGTACTCTGTCTCTTTTCTAATTCATACATTACACAAATTATCCATCTACACTTTTTTTTCAATTAGTAACTTACGTTTAAAAATAGACAAAATTGCCGTGTTCGTCCTTGTGTTTGTCTCAAAAATCACGCCCCGTCCTTATGTTTCAATAATGTCACCGGCCGTCCCTATAATCGTTGTTTTGCATTACTGGTAGTCCACTTAACAAATTTCGTTAGTTTTCTCTGTTAAGTCATGATAAAATGACTAAAATACCCTCCTTTCTTCTTCTTCCTCAAAACACCACTTACGGTATCTTCAAACCCTAATTTTGAAACCCCACAAATGAAAGCCATGAGTTTATCAATTGTAAAGGTTAACTCCATTTCTATATCAAATCAAAATGATATATATACCAAAACAAAATCAAATCCAAACACATTAAATTCTATAGCATCATCGCATTCAAAGATGCAATATATTTGTATCATGTAAAGTACTACCTACCACCAACGTCCCAACCTTCCACCACCGAAACCTTGATTATAAGATCACCAAGGCCGGAATCACAATTTTCCGATCTCCCTAGACGAAATCACCAATGTTTCGGGCGAAAATAAATTGCAATCCGTTGGTAATGGTTTTCCGTCAAACATATCACCATTTTTCCGTTGAATCTAGATCTGAAGCGGATAATGGTGTTGGTTCCGATCGAAGTTTGTGAATAAACCTAGATGGCGACTTCGATTCAAACTGTAAATCTGAACCAGAAATCAAAATCGATTTCCATTTTAATCAAAATCAATTGATACATTCACCGATTTGCAGGTCTTGGTTCGACAATGGTGGTGGCGATGGTGTGTGTGGTGTCGTTAAGATTTCATTTTTATTTGTAGTTGGTCTGATGCTTTAGAATGGAAATATGGGTGAGCTTCATATCATTATTATTTTTTAGTTGGTGTTTATCTTTGTATGTAATTTGTTTGGGTTAAATGATGCTAACTGTGATAGTGATGGTGATTGATCGGTATACAAAGACAGATCGGTGAGTAAAAAAAAATCAATAAGGCTTGAGAGGAAGAGGATGGAATATGGATTAGTGTTTAAAGATGATACGGAGGTGGTGTTTTTTATAGCATGAAGATGAAAGGAGGGTATTTTAGTCATTTTATCATGACTTAACGGAGAAAACTAACGAAATTTGTTAAGTGGACTACTAGTGATGCAAAACAACGATTATAGGGACGGCCAGTGGCATTATTGAAACATAAGGACGGAGCGTGATTTTTGAGACAAACACAAGGACGAACACGGCAATTTTGTCTTAAAAATATTATAGCTAGATTCGAAGCCCACTTAACAATAATATATGCAAGTTTAGGCAACTTTCTTCTGTTTGAACTTCAATCTTTTCATAAGACCACCCGCAACGCAAACGTCGACGGGCGTTTTGGAGTGTCACAACGCCCAGAACGTCGGCAACGGGGCGTTCTGGGTAGGCGTTCTCGGGGCGTTCGTGAAGGAAGCACGGGACGAGAACGATGCAACGGTGGGACCCACTTCCATATTTAATTGGTTTCTTGTTCCGTTCGGCCTGATTTCGAAAATATATATATATATATATATATATATATTTTTTTACAAACCAACGGTCACATGCAAGGAATAAAAAAAAATTAAAAGGGGAACATATCCGTTGGTGTGGCAACAGTTAGAAAAAAAAAAGGTTTTTTTATTTTTTTATTTTTTTTCAACTTCTACATCCACTATATATACACACACACATATACTACCCATATTCTTCAAAAACAAACCCAAAAACATTTCCACTTTCACTCAAAAAAATCACCAACCTAATTAAAACATCTCCATTTTTTACCATGGATAATCCTAATTCAAACCTTAACCCCAACCCAAATCAAAACCCAAATTCGGATAACCTATTATACACGAATCTAATGTTATTCGGAACACCAAACGCCCCCGGTCCGAATAACCCTCAACCGATCCGCCATCCACCACAAATGCCACCATATGGAATGTATCCAAACCCGTACTACCAACAACAACCATTCGATTATCCAAACACGTACTTCCAACAACAAGCATTTTTTCAACCTCCTCAACAACACCCACCCCAACCCGAAATAGCCGAACAAGCAAGCTCCCACCTTGCCGGAAAACAAGTTTGTCAATCTCCAAATAAAAGATCCCACAAAAAGAAAAATGAGGGCGAAAAGAAAGCGTGCAACAAAAAACAATGGTCGCCACGGGAAGAAGCGTGGTTAGCGACATGTTGGTGTGACTCGTCGGAGGATTCGAAACGAGGCAACTTGTAACACCGCAAAAATATAAAGGTTTTATTTTAGTGCACGAGGGTATATTTATTTTGAAGAGGTGTTATTTAAATAATACGAAATAATAGAATACGAGAATGGTTTTCTAGTTCCAGACAATAGGGTTTATAAAGGGGATGAAGCTACCAGATATGTATGTACGTTTTAATTCTATTTCTTTCTAAAACATTCCAACACTCCCCTGAGATGGAGAAAATACGCAGGAAGCAAACCAAACCCCAAATTCAACTTCTAATCTTCAAATTAAGCCTTAGGAATTCGAATTCAACTCCTTTTGATCATCTCTATCATGTTGTAAGTGAATTTCTTCTATGATTATATCCTAGGGTTTAAGTTTCATGGTTTTTCATGGGGTTTTGATGGGTTTTGATAAATTGAGGGTTTTAGACCGAAATTGAAGTTATAAATTGATTGAATTAGTGCTAGTAAGTGTTTTTATGATTGTTGGTAATCATTTAACCTAGTGAGAGTGATGAAATTATGATTAATGTTCTTGAGCAAATTTAGGGTTTATGTCAAAGTGTTATAAAATGATGATATAAGCTTAAAGAGGTGATTTATGAGGTTAATAGAGTATGATTATAAAAATAAAGTATGAATTAAAGTAGTGAAATATGATAAATGGAATAATTATGAGTGATGATTATGATGATTCATATGAATTCATGAAGTGAGTTTAAATATGTTTAGTGAGGTGGTTTGGTGTAATTGATTTAAAGAATTAAAACAAGTGAAATCAAAGTGGGGGAGGGAGTTAATATGATTAATAGTTAAGCTAAAGATGATTAAGTGTATATGTTGTCATGTATGATGATGTAGGTGTTGAAGACATGAAGTGCTTTCATTGGTGAAATCGTTGTCTAAGAGACTGTGGTGAGTGATACGGGGGTTAAACAGGTGATGTGATTGTGTAGTACTGAATAGCTTGCGGGCTAGAGGTTTACACAATCAAGGAATAAGTTATTTGTTTATGTTTGTTTAATTATGTTTATTAACTAATTTAGTTGTTGTGTTAAATTTCTTAAATGTTATGTGATTACTTGATACTTGGTAAGAAAAGTGGTGATTATCTCATTAGCTTGATGTTAGTCAAGTAATGAGATTGTCACTAGCTTAATGGTAAAGGAAAAGAATTGATAGTGTATGATTCGATTGTGTTGGATCCGGATTGCTTCCGAGCAAGAGGCTACACAATCGGGTGGAAGATGACTTGTTGATATATGTGGATTAAATAGTGATTATGTGGTGAACAGTGTATGAATTGATTGTATGTGTTTCCGGATAGCTTCCGAGCTAGAGGATCATACAATCAAGTAGAAGTTGCTTGTCATACGTTTTATTTCTTATGTGTGTATTTAAGATTATGTTAAAAGTTGTTGTTGCTAAGTGCTTTGATTTTTAGTTGTTGAAATATGTGGAATGAGAATATATACAGAGATTCAATGGTGATCAGAGAGCTAACTGCGGTTAGCATAGTGTTCAGTGTTCAGAGCTTAGTGATTTTGTGTTTATGTATTTGTGTTGATATGTGTCAAGTGTTATGTGGATTGCTTGTTTAATTGCTTGTGTACTAACTAAGCAGTTGTGCTTACCCGTTTCAGTTTTTATGTTGTAGGTTGATGTTTTGCTAGCGACACGTGGATAGAAAGTTTATTCGAAGTTAGTCACGTAGATATGAAGCATGCTTGTGGTTAGAATATGCTTCATTCTTTTAAATTGTTGTTTTGATGATCAATTGTGTAAATCGCTCAATTATGATTTTAAAGAGTAAAGTGTATAACGATTGATGTAGTTATGTTTTAAAGGGTCAAAACATGTTGTAGGTTGAATTAGGGAAGTGATTGGTGTTAAATATGGTTGTTTTGGTTAAACGGGTTGAGAGTGTCAAAATGGGTCAAATATGTAGTTGTGTGTGAAAAGAATTGTTTAGATCTTAAATGAAAGTGAATCAATGGTCAAATGTGTTCTCTAAGTTTGTTTTGATGTATCAATTAAGTTTTCAAAATGTATTGACCAGATTTGCTATGGTTTGAGTTTTGGTATGTAAGGTGGAAGAGGTCAAAATAGTCGAAATTAACCCATACGTCCAGATTTGTAGTTTTTGAGAAATTTGAAAAAGTGTCTGAAGTGAAAGTTAGATAATGTTATAGTGGACATGTGTATTAAATTTCAGGTCATAACTCTCACCGAGTTAAAAGTTATGCTTGCTTGAATGTCGGTAGTTTTGAAGAAATAGGGCAGTTTTGAGGGTAGCGTTGAGGGCAAAAGGGCAGTTTTGAGCAAATAGAGGCAGTTTTGAAAATGAGTAGTTTTGTCCAGATTATATGTTGGGCAGTTAACTTGCGTAGTATTGCGTACGTATTCACGTGTTATATTTTAGTTGAGTGTCGGGACCTAAACAAGTGTATAAGTATTAAAAAGAAAAAATTTCTCGAGTTTTGGGGCGTTTCACAACTCACAAAAAAGGGGAACTTTGTGGGGTACGGTGCTAGAGAAATTTATGAGCAACAATCATGGTTGGGAACGCGGACCCGATCAACTATCCTCCAAGTGGCGTACAATTAATAACTGTTGCAAAAACTTCAACGCAATTTACGAGTCACAAGCCAAGGCTTGGGGAAGCGGTCGAGATGACAAGATGATTTACGACATGTCCATTACCGAATACAAGGAAACGTATCTAAAAAACTTCACCATGAGGGAGTCTTGGGAGGCGGTGAAAGATCACCCAAAATGGCGAGCAGTGCCATTGGTTGGTGGATCCGGATTACGCGACAAAGAAGAGAATGATTTGTATGATGAGTCCGTTGATCTCTCTGCCGCCTAAAATGAGCTGTTTGGGCCCGACCCACTTATAAGGCCCATGGGCCGAAACAAGGCCTGAAAAGCGGCCCGAAGTTCGGATTCTTCTGACTCGACGACATCATCCCGTTCATCAAACCCGAGCGACAAGGTTGAGGAGGCTATAGAGCATATGGCCAAATACAAGGCCGACCTATTAGCCGCAAGAAAAGCATCCATTGAGGCGATCACCAAGCAAGAAAGACTTCGAACTGCTTTGCAAGGTGTTCAATTTCTCACAATCAACCCCGCCGACATTACGGATCTAACTGATCGCGCGACAGTTATGAGAATGAAGAGAACGTTTCGGCAGGAGTTTCGGGAGTTCTACGAGCCCGAAGATGAGGGCGGGGATGACGACGAGTAGTTTTATCATTTATTGCTTGTATTTTTCTATTTTAGGACTTAATCGCGTACTTTAATTTATTGTATTTTTATTTTTAGGATTGTAACGTAATCTATTTTTAGGATTGTAACGTTTTTATTTTTAGGACGTAATCGCAAATTTAAATTTTCGTACTCTTTATAATTTAATAGCGTATTATATTTTAATTATTGAAATGTATTGTGTTTTAATTATTGAAGTGTATTGTGTTTAATTTAATTTTATTTATATTGTTAAATAAATGAATATTAGGTGGAAAAAAGTGGGGTCCAGGGGGAAAAAGGGGCGTTCTGGTGTTATGATTGTGTGTGATGAAATGGTGTTGTGGTGTTATGCTGATGTGACGACTGAATAATGGGCGTTCTGGTGTTACGACTGCGGATGGTCTAAGACAATATTCATGCATATCGATTAAAGTTTGGCCATTAATTCATTCATCTGATTAAATACTCAAACCTCCTTTTTCTTTTACATATATTAATTTATGGCTACAACGTAATCTGTTTATAGACTTGGTCATTTTAAAACAAGTTATTTAACTCTAACTCAACCAATCAACTTTTACTTAATAGACAATAATACCGGAACATTAAAATCAAAGAACTTGGATCAAGTTATACCTTTGAATGAAACTTAAACTCGACTCATAACGTGAACCACACATCACCAAACAACGACCCGTTTTTACCGTCTCTTCTAGACTGTTGACCGGATGTATTGTGGAAGATATAACAAAAACAAGATAGCAGAGAATAGTTTGTTTGTTTCCTTTTATTTTTTCATATCTCAAATGGATACATACGATGCCAATATAAAGGCTTGAACCAATCTCTTCAACTTACCATCATTTAACTAAACATGGATAATTCTCATAAAGACCAACTCTTAGGTTACTACATGAGAACTGATCAACTCACTTTATTTAATTTTATTTTATAAAAACATTAACTTTTAACACTCCTCCTTACTGTTTTTGTCCTTCATGCCCATCATCTCTCGGAAGTGGAGAAACTTCTCACGTGGAAGAGCTTTTGTAAAAGCATCAACTACTTGATTATTAGAGTTGACATACTTGAGGAGAATTTCGTTGTCTTCAACCACCTCCCGAATATAATGATACTTGAGGTTGATATGCTTTGTTCGACTATGAAAGACTGAGTTTTGTGACATTGATATGGCAGCTTTGTTGTCACAAAATAGAACATTGGGCTTTTCTTGCTTCTCCCCCATGTCTTCGAGAATTTTTCTCAGCCAAACAACATGCTTTGTAGCTTCACTTGCAGACACGTATTCAGCTTCTGCTGAAGACTGCGCTACCCTTTCTTGTTTCTTTGATGCCCATGAGAATATAGCTGATCCAACTGAGAATGCGTACCCAGATGTGCTTTTCATGTCATTGGCACTTCCACCCCAATCGCTGTCACAAAACCCGAACAACTACAGATTCTGTTTGTCACTTTTTTCATACATGCCCCATAAGACTTTGTACCTTGTAAGTACCTTAACACTCGTTTTGCAACTCCAAAAGGAATTTGACTTGGTCGATGCATAAATCGTGATAACAATCCCGAAGCATACATGATATCAGGCCTTGTAATAGTGAGATACAGCAGACTTCCAACCAGACTTCTATATAATGCTGCATCAGCATCACCACTACCATCTTCTTTCTTCAACTTCTCGTTCACCAGCAAAATAACTTCTACAACTGCATCAACATCAACACTTAACTTCAAAATGCTCCTCGATCCTTTTTGTTGATTTGTTGTATACTCTTTTGTTCGGAGAATCTACAGAATACCCAAGAAAGATTCCCTCGGTAGCCTTATCACCAGACTTAGAGACTTTATCCTTTGTTATCATTATCATGTAGGGACACCCAAACGGCTCTAGAAACTGCAGATTCGGCTTACGGTTGTTGAATAACTCATAACAAGTCTTGTTCTTCTTCTTAAACATGAGGACCCGATTCAGAACATAACAGGCAATGTTGACTGCCTCAGCCCAAAAAATGATGGGTAACTTTGAATCCGCTAACATAGTTCGAGCTGTCTCGATGATGGTTCTATTCTTCTGCTCAGCAACTCCATTTTGTTGTGGAGTTCTTGGAGCACTGAATTAATGATCAATACCCTTAGAAGCACAGTACATCTCGGGAGTTGAATTTCTGAACTCAGTCCCATTGTCACTTCGCAGTCTCTTAACACTTAAGTTGCTCAGATTAGCCAATTTGTCAAACAAATACACTAAAATATCAGCAGCTACATCATTTGACGCAAGAAAGTACACCCAAGAAAATCTTGAGTAGTCATCGGTTATAACCAAACAATACGATTTCCAACCGATGCTCTTAGTCGAAATTGGCCCAAACAAGTCCATATGCAACAGTTCCAATGGTGCAACAATGGAATTCACTAACTTAGACTTATGGGACTTCTTATGGAATTTTCTCTTGTGACACGAAACACAGTCATCTTTTAATGAAAATGACTGCTTGGGAACTCCATTCACCAGATCATTCTTAACCAAATAATTCATTTTGCAAAAATAAATCTCCCATTCGCCTGTGCCAAAGTAGCGATTCCTTCTCCGAAGCATTTGACAGAAGACATGTATACTCATTAGTTGTCTCAACGGTTCGCATATTCAAAATGTAAGTATCATTTCTCCTAGGTGCACGCATCAGCACCCATTCATCCGGAATTACGAACCCTGGCTTCAGAATTGCACATTCCGTATCCGTGAATGCTGCAGTGTATTTCTTATCACAAACTTGCGAAACACTCAGCAAATTATGCTGAAGCTGTTCCACATAGTTGACTTTCTCGAAGCTTACTTTTCCATTAGTAAGCGTTCCCTGACCAGTAATTAACCCATCAGAATCTCCTGCAAACGAAACGTATCCCCCATCCAACGGTTGAACATCAGTCAGAAGAGACACATTGCCAGTCATGTGTCGCGAGCAGCCGCTATCCATATACCATTCGCTATCTTTCACTTGCTCAGACTGCTGCAACACAAAATCAGAAGAATATTAGTGAGAAATGGAGACCCAAGCCTTTACAGACTTAGGTCTTCCGGTGTCATCAACAATAATCACATCAGACAGTATTTTATTTTTCAACAAATCAGAATTTTCATCGGATGTGTTATTGTTGACAACATAAGAGACAACCGTAGACTCTCTTTTTTTTCCAAACTTTTGAAGGTTCGGAAGTTGGTTTCGAAGTAATGTTTGGCTTTTGTTTTGGCAAAGGTTTTTGCTCAACATTACTTTGCTTTTCAACCGGTTTGGGAGATTTTGAAAGATTCCTAGAAGGAGAATGTGAAAAAGATTTTCTATAAATGGAATGCCTAGGATGTCTCTCCCAAAGTGCTGGTGTGAGAGTTTTGGACAATCACGAATTAAATGTCCCTGCCTCTTACAGTAGAAACAGAAACGCTGCTCAACAAAAGGTTGAGGCTGAGTACTAGCTGATGCTGGTTTAGAAAAAGAAGCACCTCTAAAACATGGACATTTGTGTGTACAAATTTTAGTAGGAGCTTGCATAGGTTGAGAGGTTGAGGTTGAAGGTTTGTTATCAAAAGAATTTTTAACATTGAAGTATTTCTTCAAAATCTTCACAAGTGACAGTGAAGAAGTTTGCTTTTTGTGAGTCTTGGTATACTTGGTTATTAGTTAGAGGTTTTAATTCGATTATTTTTCCCTAATACACTGTTTCCGTTTTGCTGCTCATGTATGGGTATACATTAAATTATCTGAGTTGCTCTGTCTGTGAAATTGCTTGAACACACTTTTGAGGTTGTAAAAGCAGTTGTAGAAGTTAAGCTAACCAAATGAACAAATTTGATGTGACCATTAACTATTATCTTTTTTTTATTATTATTACTTTCTTTTTTTTGTGTGTGTTTTGCTATAGGTATCAATAATTCAGCAAATAAACCATGGTGGAGAGGTTAGACAATGATCGATATATGCCAAAAGGAGCAATCGATCATCATTTCTTTATGCCTTCAAATGCATCCATTATAGGCACGGTACCGAAGTCATTGCAACTGAATACAACAAAAAGTCCCTTCCAAACCTCCTCTAAATAGAGTCTACATTTTCAATTTAAGATTGAGAACACAATGTTGAGGGGTATGGTTATCATAGCAATACATTAAGAAAGGTCATTTGCTGAGGGTAACCAAGTGATGCTCAGATTTGCATATTGGATGTAAATACTCCCTCCGTCCCAAATTGTTTGTCACCAAGTTGAAAACACACATATTAAGAAAATCACATTAAATGCAGCTTTGACATTAGTATAATGACAACTTTAACCCTCAATCATTAATTAAATTGTTTTTTTTAGATATGTGTAGTTTTAAAGTTAAAGGTAATATAGGAAATATAAACATTAATGCATATTTATTTTTGAAAGTGGGCAATTATTTTGGGACAAATATAAATAGTAAGATGACAAACAATTTAGGACGGAGGGAGTACATGTTTTGCTATTTCTTGTGCCACATTTGGTTTTGATACATCATTTTTTGTACCTTACCATCATTTACTTATAATTGTTATTTTACTATTAAGACATCAAAGCACCAAAACACTTGCTATATTTACTACTCCTATATAAATCTGCATGATTATCATCAAATATGATGATATCACTCAAAATGTTACTTTAAGGTACATTCTAAAACTTATGATTGTTTAATTAAATGATGTATCCCGTGTAGCCGCGGGTCCATAAACTAGTATAAATATATAATTAGTAGATGATGGACTAAACTACTATTTTTAAAAAACCAACGTGCATAGCCACCTACTGGAACGACTTAAAAGTTTTCCAATGTGTTATCATATATAAATTAACGGATACAATACAATGAATATAAAGAACTATTATATAATAAATGCAATGACCTGGACCAAGAAAGTAGAATTATTGTTAAATCAAAACCACCAAATCAATATTGATAAAGTAACATAGCAACAGAGAGGATCAACTATAACGAGAGCCTATTGGGATACTATAGACAAATTAACTTCCAATGAGCAACTACAGCTACTCAATAAGCCTTCCTTTATGGGTATCACAACCAATAGAGTATAATTTTGCAGAAAAAAATTACTGAAAATTACCCAATCTTTCAAGTTCACTGAGAAGACTAGTGTTCCCATATTCAATTAAAATAGCATCACTCCGCATACCCTCAAGCTGCATTTCTAGATTTGATATATTCCTCTTCAACGGTTTTGTTGCTCTTTCATGTACAACTTTCAAATTTTTCATCTCTTCTGCACATTTTTCCTCCACCTTTTTTAACTCATCTTCCAACTTCTTAATCGTCATCTGATCTTCCCCATTACATTGTGTTAGCTCATGGACTTGATTGGTTAGGTTAGAAATCTCCTTTCGATTCATTTCAGTCGGAGTAGTTTCCGTTTCAAGCATGCTCCTTAGTTCCATTATTGTATTATTTGAGGCCACACTAGTTTTTATCAATTCAGATTCCTAATTTTTTAGTGTATGATGGTTCTCGAAGTCTTGGATTCTGAGGTCTTCAAGTTTCTTGTGGAGTTCAGTTGGCAAAGCTTTGCGAGTCTCAACTTCTTGTATCAACAAAAAATTTTGTTATTTGGATTTGTTGACTTATGCTTCCAAGTTTTTCATCATGAGGTATGAACCATGATTCCTTTTCCCAAGTTCAAATGCCTTTTTTTTTAAATTGTGACTGTTGAATTCTCTCCCATTCAAGTCTCTTACTCAGAAGTTTAAGTTCTCCTTCCAAACGCTTACGGCGTAGCTCCATATCACTCGTATCATTCTAAGAAATTTCAAACAGTGTCAGCCTTTTTGCACACAAATTATCAAACTCCATATCTGATTAATTGATTTAAATTCAAGAAGCAGCATATTAAATCCACACGCTTACAATATCTATATATCAGCTACATGATAACACAAACAAGCTGGCAATCGGTACAATTATATAGTAAAAATTTGTGTTTGAGCTAAACTCGTGCAACTCATTTCACTATCATAATTCTATATGTGATTAAGCGAATTAAAAATGAATGAAACTTGTACGTAGCAGCTACATGATAACACAAAAAAGCTAGCTAGTAAATCTGTGTTTAATTATGCTATATGTGATGTGATCAATCGAACTAAAAATGAATAGAATTTTGCATGGTTACAGTATCTATATAGTAGCTAGAGATAACAAAAACAAACTAGCTAATAAATCTGTGTTTAATTATTACCATATGTGATGTGATTAATTGAACTAAAAATGAATAAAATCCATACGCTTATAGTATCTATATAGCAGCTACAAGATAACACAAACAAGCTGGCAATAGTTACAATCAGATATAGTTACTTAACAAAAATTATCACAACTGAAATCAAGATAGCAGAAATACTAAAGCAATGAAAAGTGAAAAATAAAGAATAACCAAATTTTCACTCTTTTTTTCTTTAGAGCGTATTATCAAATAGTTGGTGTTTCTAAATCTAAAAGTTGCAGTAGCAAAGATGTTTGATTTATACTATAATTTTGAATATGGAAAGAGTTGAGTCTTTATGCTACCAATAGTATTTAAACAAACACTCCTTGGTAGGACTTACCTACAATGTGACAGCTATCGTCGTGCATACATGTACAAACAGAGCCTTTACTCGCTAGTTAAGCCACTGTATTATGTCCTTAAGCTTAAAGGTTCCAACAGTGAATGGTTTATCTTTTGAACATATCGATCCGGGTTATGATTTCATTCTAAAGGACCAAACAGGTAAATTAAAGAACATAGCTTAAAACAGGGGTGTGAAAGTCATCCAAAGTATTTTATAAGCATCAAGGCTCCTAAATCAATGTACTCGAAGAAATATATAAATCTATAATCAATATATTTTTGGACAAAATGTTTCACTTAATACAACCGGGCCCACCCATTTTTCTTCGTGTACTTAAGTTTAAACCTCTATCAAAATGAAACACAAATACCAGATGTTTGAATTGAGTTAATCTGTGTATATGCATACGAACTAATATCAAGAATTTTATCAAAATAAGAAAAAGTAGCAGTTCCCACATGGTGGAAAAACATACTGATATATTGATCATGATGCGTTGATTATGAATCACAGATGCATAGAAGAGTTCCAGGCGCTTCAACACAACTCTCATGGCATTTGACATATTCGTGTTATAAAGCAAACAATCAAATATACAGAGGGCAAACTGTTGTAGTAAATTTTTAGTCAATTTATGTATGAATGAGTTGTTAGTATTATTTTGGTGATGGCAACTTGACATGGCCTTTATTGAAATTACTTGTAAATTGACTTTGGTCTTCTATGCAAGACATGATAGGCTGCAAATCAAAGAAGTGAACATATTGCCTATTTTTGTTATATCCAACTTCTAAGAGAAATATTAAAAGTATTGGACTATAATGTGGATGTTAAGCACTTTACAAAATGTCACCTTAGGCCTTAGGGTAATCTCACATTGTCAATATAGTTTTTATTTTGGCCTAATAGAAATGAAACATAATATGAATGACTCAATCACAAGAAATGGGTCAAAATCTCCACCCTCTAATAAAAACTAAAAACCATGTCTAAAAAATAATTTAAAAAACATACTTTTAAGACCATTTAATCAAGTCGTAGCTGCAATTGGTAAAGGGTTAAAACTATCAACTCAACTTAGGATCAAAAACCATTATAAATGCATACTTACAGTATCATTCATGCATGTCCATCACTAGCAGCACCGAGTGGTTATGCTTTTATTTGGTGTCGTGTGTATTATTTCCAAGACATGTCGTTTTAACAAGTAATGAGCACCGAATGATATTGCATCCATTCAGTGTTGTTCCTACAATCACATCACAAACCTTGACTCCCACCATGTTTGAAACCGGATACATATAAGTTCATAAGGATGTGCACCACACCTCCTTACTCATATTACAACTTTATATGAGATTCATTATTCGGTCTCATGTAAATCTCTAATACAATAAAATTACCAACAATCCTCCCCTATTTAAGTGTAATCCTTGATTTAATAAATGATCAAACACAAACAAACTCATGCATAACTGGTAATGTTGTGAAAATTGAATTTTGAAAACTGGATCAACCTATCGAACCGGAAAAATCAAGATTATCTGCTCATTGTAAACCGTGAAAATATCATGGAGCCATCCATTAAAACACTTCAAAGCCCTCATTTAACCAAACCATGATTAGATAGGTCTATTTTCCCTATTTGTTTTCTTAGTGTATATAACATCAACAATGTCTTCTTCGCGCCACTTCTTCCGTTCCTCAAAAATAAAACACTCAAAACAATGTCAGTTGCTATTGACGTCCCAGCAGTTAGAAATTAATTTATGGTCTTCTTTTCAATAGTAACCGATCACCATTTTCAAGTCACACGTTCTCCATTAATAAGTGTTTAACAAATATTTAATAATTTTGTTTATTGACGTGATTATCAGATCACAAGTGTAAACCCAACTAGACAAAGAAGATGAAAGTTTCATGAAGTAGAGGAAGGTGATGTTATGATGAAATATTAAAAAAAAATCTGGTGGTTCACTGTTGCGCCGTCAGAGTGCTGACTCTGCTGCGGTCGTTTTAAGGTGGGCACAGCGGTCCTGCAAACAATGACGCAACACGTGAGCGTGTTAGGTTTTAAATTTATATGAGCTAGGGCTCAAACTATAAGTACTACCTACTTTTGGGGAGTAAGCAGTAAGTATAACTCGAGTGTCATTCTTAAAATCGGAGCGAATGGAACTAAAAGGGACTTACCGTAAACGAGCTTTCTGATAGGATGGGTTTTATAAAAGTAGGTAGGTTTTGGTTGGTTTATCTAATACTAAATAAAACAAGTAAATAAAATAGAGAGTAGGCAATAGGTAAAGCGTGATTGCTGAAACTTCGATAATTAAGGTTTCTGGATGATATTCTTTATAAAGATGATTGGAGACTACCTTGGGCAAATCATCAGACGGACAGTCGGTGTAAACTCTAGGACCCTACGTTTTAGTCTGAAAGCCTAAAAGTATATGTCACTGAATCCTAGGATATCCTGATGCTGATCAGAAACAGGTTGATTAACCCCCCTCACTTATCTTAAAAGACTAAGCGACCTCTACGGATGATATATCCTGGGTGTAGTCATAAGGTAACAAACTGCAATTATATATCTGACCTTTCTTAACACCTATATCTATCTGAGTTTATGTAGGTATGTACGAATTGTATGCTATATATGTTGAGCTGTCGGTTATGTTGAGTTAAGTGGTTTAAGCATCTTGTATTACAGCCGAATACTTGCTTTCTTTTCAGAACCCATTTATATCAGGTTTAAGCACAATTAACTCCGTCATGAATTAGACCCTCCTTTGCTATCAGGCGTTCATCCCTAGGAATACTCACGGTGTACAGTGCAATTGGCATATCCACAGTGTTCCAGACTCAAGGTATACTCACGATGTACAGTGCATTTGGCATATCCACAGTGTTCCAGACTCAAGGCATACTAACAGTGTACTGTACATTAAAATAGTTCCACAGCTGTATGTTAACCTTGGTGTACTAATGGTGTACGGTGCACCGAGCATTTCCACAGCTGTATTTTAACCTTGGTGTACTAACGGTGTACGGTGCAGCGAGCATTTCCACAACTTTATTTTTCCTAGACCCATATTCTAAAAGGGTGACTTCTAGGTATTCCACGATGAGATAGACCTACGGCAGTTCCGTAGCTTCCACGTATTTGTACTCCACACGAGGTGTTTCCAACGCTATACGAAGTACTGTGCTGGTTTATGGAATATTCATAACTTCATACTGTAATATGAGATAACTATATCTACGTAGTATTAGGGTTGATCAAATCCTATCCTAAGGCAATAGTCACGTGAAAGACTGGAAAGGGTGGAACTTGATTAAGTCTATATTCATGTAAAACTCAACCAGATACACAGCAATACAATCACCAATCATAGCATGTTAAATATGAATTAAATATCATCCATAATCCTAATATCTACATTTCAACAATCACAGTATCAAACTACGTAAATAGCATGGCAATATTCGCAGCACAAACAAAGATATCATGCAAACAAAACATAATAACTGCAAGTAAAAGAATAAGTAGAACCAGTATTTAAGCAGCGTAACACTGAGTAGTACAAGCCAGAATCTTAAAAACTTCAATACAATAAAATTCCCAAGCTACAGCTATCTTCCCCACTCGAACCGTGCCTACATCTCTCTAGTTCTCTAGAGAGAGAAACTAGAGAGAGAAACTACACTAAACTACTTCTAGAGAGAGAAACTACATAGAGAGAGAGTGAGAAAATGAAATGTGAGAAAATGATGTGATGAAGGTGTGTGAAATGAGGATGAGGAGCTCTCTATTTATAGGCATCCAAGGAATCAAGAGTACAAGTCCACAAGCACGCACGTACAAGCGAACGAAGCAAAACAAGAACACACGGGGGGTGCAAGGCCGTGTACGGCCCTATACAGTCCATGTACGGCTCTATACAGGCCATGTACGGCCCTGTGTAGGCAGTGTAAGGCCCTGTATAGGCCGTGTACGGCCCTGGGGTACCCATGTGATTTTCTTCAGCTTTTTGCGTTGCTTCGGAAGGCCGTATCTTCTTCGTTTCACGTCCGTTTGACTTGATTCTTTAGCCTACGGTCTCACAATTCCGTTACGCTTCTAATGATGCCAATTTGGTAAGAATTGGAGGTGTGGAGCCCAGGCGTGTTCAGAATACATCTCGTAGTCTTCGGTTGTGCTGTTTGTTGCGTATCTCTCTCATCCTTGATCCAATCTGAGCAATCCTTATATCCACGTTCTTGTAATCTCCATGGCTACAAAATAAGACAGTCGTGAGGCCCTGGTGTGAAGTTTACAATGGAATTAGGGTTAGGCTTAATATGGTGCCTATTTAGGTTAATTTTCCGCCCTTTTTGCTTGATTTTCTAAAGATCGACAGGTTTATACCTTTCTACAAAAGTTAGTGAATAATGATGATTTTAAGATGTATTTGTTAGAAAAGAGATAAATATGGGACAAATAATGTATGTAAAAACGTGACTTTTTACGATACATCATTCACTTGTGCACATCATGATCTTGATACCAAAAGACAATAATGATGTTACAAGATTTTCTAAACTTAAAGAGAATACATTTTTAAAAGAAAAATTTGGGTTGAAAAATGACTAACATAGAATACCTTCTAGCTATTTTCCCTAAAAAAAATGCCTTTAATACAAAGTTCTAAAGTCTACCAATATTTATCGATTTATAACTCAGGACAAACACACTTCTTTTCCCCCATCCCCCAATTAAAATAAAGCAATGTCCTCATTGCGAAATAAGGAATCGTAAAATAGGGAATAGAAAAGAAGTGAACAGAAAACTCCCATGATCTTGAAGAAAAATGCTTTCTTGATCTGATTCTGAAAATATACAACATCACACTTCCGTAGGCATCACGATTGCATTTAGCCTATGCAATAAGCCTTTAAACCCCTCGGTATCCCGAGTGAACGAGTCATAGTCTCGTGAGGGTTTCCAGGGAACACACCCACAAAGTTCAAAACTGCAAACACAACTAACAAGAAAACAGAAAGAAGAAAAAGAAAACAAAATATAAAATAACTAAAAATTAAAACTAACAAATTAATAAACAATAACCTACATAAAATAAGGTACAGGAAATAAACAATAATAATTAGTACATAATACATATGACAAACAGAGCAGAAAACAAAAATTTTCTCGCAAAACAGCCTTCCAACCGTCGGCTGGTGCACTCAACCGCCGGTCTAACGTCTGTGCAAACCAAATTCAGTAACCTTGCTCCAGTAAAAATTAAACTTATATAATATGCAGATACATATAATTAACAAGTAAACAATTATTTACAACCAAATTACATCATTAATCATCACAACTTCTAGACAAGACAAAAATATTTGTTTAGCAAATCAAGCCTATAAAATTGTGCGAGATTAAAAAGATTTTTTTTTATATATATATTTTCCAACTTAATCGAATAAGCAACGGTTCCCCGGCAGAATAAAAGTCCAACCGGATAAGTGTCCCCGGCAGCGGCGCCAAAAACTTGATGCGTGTGAAAGCGTCTAGTTTTATTATTTATAAATGGAAATACCTTATTAATACTATCACACAACCAGGCAAGAATACCCGATCGGAATAATATAGCTATGGTAAGTTCAGGTCGAACACAGGAACGATGTTATTCAATTAAATTGGAATTATTAACTAAACTAATAAAACAGTAAGATAGGGGGTACATTTTAGTTCCGTACGAACGTTCAATATGAACTAATTAACTAAACCAAATAACATAAAACAAAGTAAAGAGTAAAAGATAAACAATTGAAGATAAACATGTAATTGCTTAGGTTCTTCCGCTCAGATTCATATTATCCGGTTCATGTGTTTTGATTGTCTGATTGTGATTTCTTTTATATTAACTTAGATACTAATCAAGAGTCCAAGTTAAATGTAAATTAGCCACGGTTCGGGTTAACTAATATCTACAACCTAGGGTCCCACATTAAACATCGATCCGACGTCGCAAGAATGTTTCTCTATTGCGTGCTTTTCCCTAGATTGTGCATTAAGTATTCACGACTTGTTACGATTATTCCTCGCGATATGACTCAACAATACCTACTAATAATCTCTTATACTCATTTTAGATTGATTAGTTACTATTCTCTTAACCCATCAAACTCAATATATTTAGCAATGACTATAAACCTAGATTCATAATCATCAATAATCAATAACTTTAAAGGAACTCAATCTCAATGACACTATTAACCACGTTAAGTAATAACTAACAATCACCAATAAACAAGGATTCACGGATAACATAACAATCTTCAATCAGACAATTGATCCAAAACACAATTATAAACATCAAATAATCATAATCCAAGGTTATTAAACTAAACAATATACATAAAGTCTAATTCATAACTTAATCATACAAAATCAAATTCATGATTTCAAACAAAACACATAGACGATGTTCGAATTGAAATCGGAAAAAGATATGCAAACCAAATCATAAACCGTGCAAAGTAGAATCGATAGGAATCAATCCTAGCCTTTTACGCCTCCGAATCGTCATCGAAATGCTCCCAAAATGGGAGAAAACCCTCTGGTTGTCGGCTGCTATTCTCTGGTTTTTGGTTATGAGAAGTTAGGGTTAAAATGAAGCAAATGAGATTTTTAACCTAATCTGCCGAATTGATCCATCCGCAGGATGGAATTTTCATCCGCCGGATAGAATTTTCATCCGCCGGATGGATGCAAAACTCTCAGAAGTCCGGCCCACGTAATACGTCAGCCCAATTAATCAATCCATCCGTCGGTTGGAATGTTTATCCGGCGGTTGGATATTAAAATCTCATTTTCTTCATTTTCAGCTCATCTTTCGTTCTCTTTCCGATTCAAGCTTTATATACACCTATTCCAATCCAATCTTGTCTATCTTCACTCTCTTAGCTTCTTTTCTTCACGATTAGCTCGTTCTCTGTTTCTTTTCGATCTAAGCTCCGAATAAACTTCTAATTGCAAATATGAACAAAATGAGTATCTTATTCACATTAAATGCATTAGAAATCTATAAAGCACGGGATAAATTAGTACTACAATATAGTACATTTTGGCGTTTATCAGGAGGAAAGGGCAAAAATGAAGGAAGGGGGAGAAGCTAATAAGGATGTGACAAGTGTCTTCCTCATTTCTCCACTTATTTTATCCATTTACTCCCTCCTTTATTCATTTCTCCACATTTTTTATCCATTTCTCCCCCTTTCTTTCTTTATTTCTTTTTTTTTTTTTTTTCTATTTCCCTTTTTTTTCTAAAAACTTTTGTTAAAAAAATTATTTTTATAAAAAAATAATAAAAAAATATTTTTAACTTTAAATAATTTTTTTAACTTGTAAGAACTTCTATAACACTTTTATCAAAAATAAATAATTAAATAAAATTTGTTAATTTTTTTCGAAAAAAGTATCACTTTTAACAATTAAAAAAAAAAAAAGTTTTAACATTTTTTAAAAACTTTTTGTACTGTTTAGTTTTTTTTTCTTTTTTACATCATTTTCACATTTGTGATTCACCGGATATTATATATTATGATGCACATTAATATCAAAAATAAAATGCAATAAAAGTAAATTATTATTGTGTGAACTAATATTATAAACTATGATACACTGATTTTCTCTGAATATGATGCATCGAGTGTTTAAATATCATGCATCGACTTTCAAAATATACAATAAAACATCTTGATTGAGCTAAAAATTGGTACATCATAGTTATAAAATATTGTTCATCATAGTTATAAAACATGATGCATTGAGTGTTTAAAATATCATGCATTGACTTTCAAAATATACTATAAAAATATCGTTATTGAATTAAAAGGTGGTGCATCATAGTTATAAAACATGGTGCATCATAGTTATAAAATATAGTGCATCATAGTTATAAATATGATGCTCCGACTTTTAGATATACGATAAACATCATTTGTGTATAAATCTTGGTGTATCATAGTTATAAAATATATTGCATCATAATTTTAATTTTACGATGCATTGAAGTTATAATTGTGTTATATATCAAAATTTATTTTATTCAAAGTATGAATATAGTGCATCACATAAATGTTTTTTTTTGTAATACTATATATAAAGTTGTATATGCATATAACAATGTAATGTAAAACAACAATAGAAAAAAAGGTTGAAAACGCGGAAAAAAACCAAAAATAAATGATAAACAAGTAGTGAAAATGTTAAATGAAAAGATCGAAAGTGCAAAAAAAAAATGATAACAAGAACTTTAAAAAATGTAAAAAAAAATAATGAAAAAACAAAAGTAAAAAAAATAAAACGAAAATAATTAATAATAAGAAAAAACATTAATATAGAAAAATAAATCACTGAAAAATATTTAAGAAAAAAAGTGAAGGAGAAATGATAAAGGGTAGAGAAATTAAGAATGTAAAAAGTGGAGGAGAAATGATAAAGGAAGGAAAAAGGTGGAGAAATGGAGGAGGACACTTGTCACCTTCCCATTTGCTTCTCTCCCTTCCTTTCTAAAGCCTCTTCCTCACAACTCACAAGAACCAATATCTTTAAACAATAACATCTAACTCTTACAAATAAAATTAATTGATTTATCGGTAAGAAAATATAAATGTTTCAAAAAACATTCAAACTCAAAGTTAACCACAACTTAACGTCATTATATTTTATATATAAGAGTGTCTATATACAGTTTTAGACTTTAGTTCTCTTGTTATAACTATTTCTTTCAGCATATCATACGGAAAAGAATATAGTTTACTTAATCATATAATTTATGAAAAGGATATTCAAATATAATTCATATTATCTCCTATCTCATAAAATTCACCTTTATGACATCATCATTTAAATTAGATTGAATTAATTAATTAGACCCCTCTATTTTTTTTTTTAGTTTTCACATTATCTATCAAAATCAAATTAATCAATTAAGTCCTTCTATTTTAATTGAATTAAAAATTATAACATCTACTCTATTAAACAATTAACATCCCGTGTATATAGGAAACACCTTTATGATGTCATCATTAAATTTAATTTTCAACTCTCAATTAAATCCTTTAATTTTAGTAAAATTAAAATAAGATCCCTAACTTATTAAAAAGATTTTTTTAATCAACTGCCCTTTTACATATAAAAAGAAATTTAATTCATTAATTAAACATTAACTAAATCGATCTGTAATGTTTTTATTTTCAATTCAACAAGTAGGAATAAAATTAGTATATACCTAAAATAATTATTTGTTTTCACCAACTTTGTTTCAAAATCTTTGAGATAGATTAATCTCTACTTATATAAATCCATTTACATAAAGTAATATTATCATGAATCCAACTAAATTCTTAATGTACATATAAAGTTACACACTTTACTATTAGAAACAATATACTAAATATGAAATTTCATATTAAAAATCAACGCCCCTTGTATATACATGAATTTAAAGTCTAGTTATTATTATAAGAAAACCTAAATTATGTAGACAATCTAAACTTAATCCCCCTAAATTAATCCAGGCCTTTCATTAAGTTAATCTCCATATTCCATAATCATTGATCTAATATTTCTAAATTGTTCATGCAATAACTATCTTTAACCTTGGTTAAGTTACAAGTTTACCCCTAATTATAACTAATTCAAATTCACTTAATATTCATTTGATTTTCAGATATAACTATTGACTAAATCACACAATAAAAATTGGCCAACACAAAAAACTTACATTTTAATTATATTAATTCATTACTTATTTAAAAATAAATCAGATTCATTTCTTAAATATTAATTATTATGGAGTACAATATTTAAGGGGGATTGATATTAGGGGTGGAGACAAGGCAGGGGCAGCGTAGGCAGTCGTCCCCACAAGAATTTTTAAATTACGTAAAAAAGAAATTTTTTTAAGGTATTAATTACATTTTAAAATTTTCGCCCCCCGAAACTATTAAAGAAATAAATAATAAATTTTTTTCGCCTCCACTATCCGGATTTTCTGGCTCCGCCCCTAATTAAAATAATATATTATTCACTCAAGATAATCAATTTTTATATTTGTTTTATACACTACAACAAACATGTCATTTATCCACACCTTTTTTTCCACACTTTTTAAAAATGTGTGGAATTATGTGAAATTATTCACACTTATAAGTGTGAAGAAAATTGTTACATCAATAAGTGTAAAAATCACCACAATCTTTACATATATAAGTGTGAGAAAAAAAGTTAACACTTAAAAGTGTGGAGAAATTACAACTTGTTAACACTTGAAAGTGTGGAAAAATTTTGTAACACTCAATTTATCCACACTTTCTCTTGTGTGGAAAAAGCATGTGTTACAAATTATTTCCCACACTTTTAAGTGTTGAAAAGTTGTAAGTTCTCCACACTTTTAAGTGTGAGCTTCTTTTTCTTACATATATAAGTGTGAAAAATCTTCTAAGTTTTACACACTTTCTAAAAGTATGGAGAAAAAGGTATGGAAAAATGACATTTTTTTTGTAGTGATACGTATCTATTTGGTTGTATAAGACCCTTTTAATGTAAAAGCCAAAACATGAAGACTTATTACATGTTAATGTTAAGATATTATTGTTTGTTTTGTACATATCTTATATTTAAAAAGGTAAAAATAAAATTTAAATACTTTATTCATATTTCTTCCTTTGTTCACAATCTATATTTCAATTTCAATAAGACTTTAAATAAATCATATTTTTATAGATAAGATCTTTTGAGTGTATAACTAATTACCAACTTACACCTAATTCAATAAAATTAAAATTTGATAAAATTATAATTAGTATAAAAATCAATTATAATCAACCGACTTTGATTCCTACATATATGAAAATGTAAACAAGATTATTATCATTCTTATCCCATTGACTTTTATATTACTAAAAATGATGTGTTAGTTTAGAAAACATAATTCAAATTTTCATTTCAAACTCATTTTCCCCATTTCGATTTCTTCATTAAAATTAAATACGACCTATTAGCTTTTTCATATTCAGTAGATATCAATACCAATATAGATGTTAAATACATGTTACCATGATCTTACCGTATTTTAATATGTTCACTTTGAGTTAGATTTTTATTTTTAACAGGTGAATCAAGTAAATTATTCAAGTTAACTTAAAAAGTAAACGGGTTCAAAACTTGCATGAAGTTGACACTTTTCAATCTACTAAACAACTTATTTACATATTTAAAGTTAATTTATCATATACTAGGTCATGTTTTGACTATCCCCAAACAAATACACAGCAATATCTAAAATTTTTTTTTTTTTTGTTTTTTTAAAAGAACACAACAATATCTAATTAAATAAAATAAAAAATATTATGAATAATATAACACCCCTCGTTTCAATATAAACAATAATATAATAATTTTGACACGGAAGCGTATATTTAAAACATACTATCAATGTACTCAAAGTGTCAATAAACTTTTTCAAACTTATTACATGACATTTCAACAACTGGGTGTTACTAAGAACATTTCTATAATTATCAAAATAACATCAGAGTTACAGCCTGTCAAACATTCCATCCAGTCAAATACTTCCTGCCCTGCCCAATATGTCCCATCTATTTCAACCTGCAGGAAGAACTGTGGTGGGGTTAGCACAACGCTAAGTGAGTGAAACTATAAGCAACAATACAACCTAGCGTAATAATCTGTTTACATCAAATAACAATAAACAGAAAAACAATCAATCACTCGACATCCAATCAATGTCAAGCTACTCACATCAAACATTATCAATCGTCATGAGGACCGGTGGCTCCTGAGATACCCTAATACCGGTTTGGTACTCAGGGAACCCTTATCAATCATCTGTATTGGCCTATACAGAATTACCGGTAACCAGTTGTTAATCACACACGACCTAGATCTCCAAACCAACATTTCAAGTTTCAAGATCTCCTGTCGTCTACAATAACAACCAAGTCCAACTGTCAAGTCAAGTTGACCTCAGAATCTTACATGCTAGCTCAAACAGCCAAGTAAGCAACTAGTCAAACTATCATGGCAAGATATCTCAATAGATGCATCATATCAAAGTAATACTATAAATTACTGGTTGTAAATCAAATTATTACAACTAAATCACACTGAGGTTACAGATCCACTCACCGACTACCTCAGGCCTCCACTCAGTAGTCTAATATCACTGAGCCTTTTCCACATCTGAGAATCAACAAATCAAATATAAGTTAGTAATCCAGGTCATCAATACATAACTTATATCAATCAATCATATTAAGAACTTAACATAATCCACATCAAGATTACTAGTTCCTAATTATACCCTAATGATTTACAATATAATCATTATCATCTATTAACATATATCAAATAGCAATCCCATTATTATTAAAAATCAAACAAGAATTGCTGGAATTCAGCCTTACCCGCCGGGTAAGCCTAGTACCCGCCGGGTACCCACAAAACATTTGAATCCGCCGGATTCGTACCAAGCCGCCGGATTCCCCATTTCTTACACTTACCCGCCGGGTAAGGGAAGTACCCGCCGGGTACTCCCTTCGTCCCAGCCCAGGTCGATCTGCTCAAACCCTAACTCGCGGATTTTATATCAAAATCACCCAAAACACGATTTCAAACAGTTATAAATCACTAGAAACATCATATAATCCGCATATAACACTTATAACATGTTTCTAACATCCAATTCTCTCAAATCATCAATTTACCCAAATTTAAATCAAAATCAAATTCTTAAATACTCAAGAATACTTACTGATTGAAGAATCTACCGATGGTAATCTGATGATTAGGAAGTTTCACGAGAATCACAACTTCCTGATTTGATTTCTGGATTGATTTGGAGGTTTTCAGAGAGTTTCTGTGAGTTTTTGAATAAAAATGAATAACTTTCCTAAATAGGAAAGGATATATATAAGTCGGCTCATCCAACCGCCTTCAATATACGGGTATAATTTAATACCCCATCTCAATCTATTGTCTGGATCCCGAAAACCATTTGCGAGTCCAAACATTTTATTGTACCGTCAACTATATTAATTTACAACAATTAATAATTCACTTATCACATTGGAATATTTGGCTCCTATTCCAATTATTTCAACTATTTCAAACAATAGTATTTCCAAACACATTTAAATATTAATTTAAATCAAGAAATAATATAACCCAACTAGGTCCATTTCGAGGATGTTACAAATAACATATAGAATTTCGTGTTGTTCATTAAATGACCACGTATTTTCTAAGTTTAATCCCGCGAATTCGCGGATTATAAACTAGTATATTAGTTAGATTAAATTAAATTATTATATCCACGTAATTTATATATTTATGTACTCCACTTTTTAATGTGGATTTACGAGTACCTTTATGTTGCTAAGGGCACCCACAATGGAAAGGATTTTTTTTATTTTTTTTTGCATTATTGTATAAGCGTTGTGTAATAGGTTTTTCTAAAAAACCTTCCATCTCCAATGGTTAAACCTCGTAAAAAGTTTTTCAACTATTAAAATCAATTAAATAAATAAAATATAGGCTACCTGTAGGTTTGGAAGAAAAAAATTTTTCATCATCTCTCTACAGTTAAATAGATTATTTTAATCACGGACGAAGCTAGGAAATTCGAATGGATGGGGCGAAACAAAAAATATTCCTAATTCTTATATAGTTTTGTGGGGGGCGAAAGTTTTAAAAGAGTAATGCTAAATAAGACTATTTATATAGATTTAAAAGTAAGACTAACTTTTTAATTGGTTGGATTTTTTTTTTCTCTCTCTATCTTATCCGATCAATTTTTGAAGCCACCCAATCAAATCTTTAGATCAATATTTAGTCTTACAAGTTTAGGGCTACCAATCACTTTCCATGTTAAAATGTCATAAATACCGTTAAAACTTTTAATTTTTACGTAATTTAATATATCTTGTGGGGGCGGCTGCCTACGTTGCCCTCGCCCTATCTCCGACCCTGATTTTAATTATTTTTGAGCTTTCGAAAAGATATAACCATTGGAGATTAAAGATTGTTCATATAAAAACCTATGACACACTTCTTACACATACCCTTTCAAAATAAACAATCGGAGATGCTCTAATTGTAAAAGTGTTTTTTTCAACTCTAAAAGATGCCGATTAAAAATTTGTGTACGTTACTGTGTGAGCATATTAGTATTGGAGAATATTTTGTTTTATCATATATATTGTATTGACATATACGTAGGAGATTATTTTGGTAGGTTGGCAACTTATTTTTAGAATAGATATGGCTTGTTCTCCAAGTAGGTTTATTTGTATATATATTTAGCCATATTGGCTCAAAGAAAAGACAGAGAAAATTCGATCAATTCTTGTTATGGTATCAGAGCCGTCACGATGACCGGAGAAGGCAACACCTCGATGACTGGAGACGACAACAACTCAAAGAAGAATGGTGAGGAAAAGAAGCCTGTCTCACCATACTTCTTGAATTCAAATGACAATCCTGGGAATGTCATTACTCAAGTTCAACTGAAAGGAGACAACTATGACGAATGGGCTCGAGCAATGTGTATGTCGTTGAGAGCCAAGAAGAAGCATGGTTTTATAGATGGAACGATGAAACAGCCTGACAACGATTCTCCAGACTTGGAGGATTGGTGGACCGTAAATTCAATGTTGGTTTCGTGGATACTAAACACTATCGAACCAGTGTTGAGATCCACAATAACTCATATGGAGATCGCGAAGGACGTATGGGATGATATTCGAGAACGGTTCTCGGTTGCTAATGGTCCTCGAGTTCAACAAATCAAGGTTGAACTTGCGGAGTGTAAACAACGAGGACTGCCAATAGTCACTTATTACGGAAAACTGAAACAATTGTGGGAAGAACTCGCAAATTATGACCAAATACCCACTAGTACAGATTTGGGCTTTCGTCACACATGGTCGATTTGAAACGGTCACACATTCCAATATTTATGTGACCAAAGGGACAAAAAAAAAACTGGACGTTATTATTTAACCACACATGAACTCCAATCGTGTGACCATTCTGAAACGTATTTGCCACACCTTCGAACATTTATGTGGCTAAAGGGAACTGCAATTTTTTTGCATTTCATTTAGTCACACATGAAGTTGGAACGCGTGACAAATCTTGTCACACACTTGAACACTGTGACCAAACGCCACTATATGGTCACATGGAGTAATTGTTTATGTGACTAAAGCATAGAGTCGATTTTGTCACACATGATTAAAGTGTAGCCAAAGCCAGGTACATATGGTCACATAAGTTATTATGTGACCATATGTTTAGTGTCTGTTAGAATGGCAAAAGGTAATGTGTTTAGTCACACTAATTTCTAGCCCGATCATGTGACTATATCGCATTAGAATAGCCACACCATATCACAAATGTGTATCGAAAGGATCTTTATGGCCACATGCTAGGTGATTATATGTGACTAATATATTCACAACAGTCACGTTTTTAGATATTCGTGTGACTATTTTTTAAAGCGAAAATGGGCAAAAATGATTATCATTAAATTTGATATTAGTCACATTGAGTGCTGTTTGTGTGGCTATATCATGAGACCTTATTGGTCACATGGAGTAATGGTTTGTGTGACTATAGCATAGAGTCGATTTTGTCACACATGATTTAAGTGTAGTCGAAGCCAGGTACATATGGTCACATAAGTTATTATATGTGTCTAAAGTTTAGTGTGTGTTAGAAACTTAGAATGGCAAAACGTAATGTGTATACACTAGTACAAAAATGAGATTTCGTTACACCATAAAAGTGTGACGATATGTATATAGTCACACTTGGTTTTCAGCATCTGTGTGACTAAAGGTCGAGTGACCATTTGGTACATACGGTTACATTAGTTGGTTAGTGGCCATATCCATTTAAAAAAAGTAGCCAAATCCATAAAATGTGTGACCATATGCTTTTTAAAGTCAAGTAAAAGAATAAAGAGTTTGTCACACATAATTTTGGTGTAACTAAATTCCGGTATATTGGTCACATAATTATATATTATCACTTATGTGTGTGATTTCCCCAAAAAATAATTCATTCCCCGCCCACTTCTTCCCCAAAAAATTTCAGTTCCCCGCTCCCTCTTCCCCAAAAAATTTCAGTGATTTCTAATTAACTTGCCGCCTTTATTATTTCCTAAATCAAAACCCTAATCACTACCCATCTCATCCTCTCTGCTCTTATCATCTTCCCTACACCTCCAATTCAATACCGGCTCTCCCTCCTCGACCTCATCTCTCCCATGGGCTGAATTTTATATCCTACAGATTATTATTATTATTGTTGCTGAAACATCATCAGACTCTACTTTCAGGTCGGACTCTGAACCCGATTCAACTGTCCACCCGAAACCCGAATCAGATCCGCTTCCCCAATCTTCTGATTACAATACTCGGCAGACGAACTACGGTGACCGCCCACTAGAAAACGGTTTAGATGTTGGCATTTACATGGTACATAAATACATCATACATTGATTATATACTTATTTTCTTATAAATTGCATAAAGTTCTGATCTTTATTCAATTTACAATATGAATTTAAGAATTAGGGTTTTTGATGTGTTGAGTAGGCATGTTTAGGTTACATAATAACATCGATTATATAAAGTTGTCTTTATAATGCATAAAGTTTTAAATTTTTTTTGTTTTTCATTTTTGAATTTATAGCTAAGGTTTTTTGCTGTTATGAGTAAGCATATACAGGGTACATAATGACATCGATCATACTCACTTTAGACTGCATAAACTTGCTGATTTTAATTGTTTAAATAGATATAAACAAGGTCCATACAGGGATTATTTTGTGTAGAATGAAGTTGTTAATCTTTGATTGCTTGTTAGTTGCGAATAGTTATAATTTAGGCTATGATTTTTGATAATCATATAAATTTTGTGGTGCAGGCAAACATCATAAGGATAGGAAGACAAATGTAATATTTGCAGCAATATAAGCAAAGGGTGAGTGATACAATCGGCCATGAAGAGACCGAAAAGCTTATAAGCCGATCTTTAAAACTACAGGTTGATTTTTTTATTGTGGAGGGTTGCTTTGTTAATATGGTTTTGCTCACTATGCGCTCCGTGTTTGAAGTTTTGTATGTGTACTACTTGTCGAAAAATATGTGACGAACATGTGTCATGTCTCTTTGCCGATTCGGCATGACATGTTATGATGACCTCAGAGAGACACTGAGCTAGATGGTGAAGCAAAGAAGGACCCAAGTCTAATAAGTGACAATGATGGGATTGCACAGAAGCTTGAACTGATATACAAACGGTTGGAGTTCATTGATGCATATTCTGCAGAGTCTCGTGCAGCTTCTATTCTTGCGTCCAGGCCCTACTCCATTTGATTTAGTAACTATTTTATGTTACCTGATTTGCAGGCTAATGATAATATGATCATAGATTCAATCTCTAGATCTTGTTAGCATGTCTTTGCTAGAAAAATGACTCCATTCTGCTAAATACAATCAATTGATTGATAAGTCACCTAAAGAAAGACATGGTCGCTTATTTGAATTACCCAAATAGTACAAAATTGTCACTACCTTCAAGTTTTGCTGTGGTGTCATCACGACTTTTTTTGTTGGAAGATGCACTCTCATGTGGTTACTGACTCGATAAATGATCATATTTCACATTTCACTAACTTTTAGAGTTTCAGGGTCTCAGTTTCACAATAGAAATCCAGAAGAAGTCAACACGAGCTTTTTAAGGAGGATGGAGAATTAGAATTGCGCTTGCTGGTGCACTTTTCATTGAGCCTGATTTGTTACTACTCGATGAGCCTACGGATTGTCACGGGTAGTTAGTGGGTTGTCTGTTTGTGTTAAGCTGATTAAAAAACTACTAGGCTAGCTAAAGATGTCTTTAGCTTTCATTTTTCAATATAGGTAGTTGACGGTGGGATACGTTTGTCACCTTTTATTTTTATTGTTGTGTTTTAGTATCAATACTTATCACTATCTTTTATTGCAGTCTTTCATCGATAAATTTTGATACAATGCGAAACGTGCATCTCTTGTTCAATCTAGAATCAAGGTAGAGTTTCTTGAAAATGTTATACCTCATACTATTAATCAGTAGGTTTTGCGTTGTAATGATGTTCTTTCTCCCCACTATTGTCAGGAACTGGAGCGTTTAGGACATGTTGATGAAGTTGTTAATGATCTAGATTGTGTAATGATGTTCAGCATCAGGTTTTTTTTATATGATTTATAATGATTCATTATACAGGCTTCTTGGTTACTAGATTCTTGAAGACTGCTAATAGGATATGGAATTGGCGTTATTTCCTATGTGGTAGTAGCAACACTTATATTGTTCCATTTGTTACACCGATTTCGATTTCAATTTCTTTGAAATCTGTAAGGCCTCAACTTTGAATAACCAAACCGGTACCACTTTATGTAGCAGAAATAACACCTAAAAACCTCTGTGGAGCGTTTACGTATGTTAATCAGGTAATAGCAAGATATTATATTTGAGATTAAATAATGACTAGTTTAACTGCATTGAGCTGTAACATCCACTCCTCGGGTCTAGTTGTATTTTAATATTTTCTGACTTTTAATATTTAATTGTGTGTCAGAAAATAGTTATGTGTTATTATTTGAAAATAATTGGTCAAAGAGTCACATAATTTATTGTGACTAGTAAATTGTTAACTGTTTTAATTTAATTCAGTTGACGGTAAAATAAAATAATGTTTCCCCGCAAATAGTTTTTAAGTTCCAGACAATGATAAGTACGGGGAATGAAAATTACACACTTATATCGTATATCCTATATGATGAGTCGGTTTATTATTGAAACATATCTACACATACATACACATCGTACGTACAGAAATATATAAACCCTAGATCAATTCCTAAAATCCTTTCATAACACTAAATTGAAGATGCCAAATCCGAATTTAAGCTTCAAGAATATGGATTATCATCTTCTAATCCTTCTACTCATCTTGTAAGTCTTGATTTCTTGATTCTTTATAAACCTAGAAATGGGGTTTTGTGTATATGATGAAATTAGGATGAGTAAGGTTAAATTGAAGCTTGTAATGATCATATAGTTGTTAGTTAATGCTTATTTCATGATTATAACATAACCCTTAACTTAGAATTGATAAAATTGAATGATGATCATTAGAAAAGTTATGGGTATAAGTGATTATTCATGAATTGAAGCTTTTAAGCTTAAGTTAGTGATGTATGATTGATAAGTGTGGTTAATAATCATAATATGGGTGATTAATGATGATGCCTAACATTGTTCAAGTTAAAAGTCCTAATCATAATTAAGTGTTCAAAAGGTATTCTTGAGAATTCTATTGATTATGATGATTATCATGGGTTATATGATAAAGTTAATATTATTTATGATTTGGAACACTTAATTGATAATCAAAGATTAAAGTTAGAATATGGTTACTTAAGTATTCATTAAACCTAGTATTGTGGTTTTGATGAATTCTTGATAATTGAGATTAATAACCTTAGTGATTATTTAATCATGCTACTTGGTGATAAGTAAAGTGATTAAAGTGATGTGTGATCATAATAATCATAATTTGATAAATGATTGTGATTGGTTAACTATGAAGTTTATAGTTACTAAATGTATTGAATATTGATAATGAGTTTGAAACAGAGATACTGATATGATACAATGATTAGAGTGATAACTCATTGAGATTTGAATTATGAACCATGTGATATAATAATTAACATGAGTTGATAATTATGAATGAGTTACTAACTCATTTTGTTTAATTGTAATTCCAGATAAACAGAAGACTCAGTGACATTAGACTACTGAGTGGACAACTGAGGTATTCGGTGAGTGGATCTGTAACCTCAGTGTAATTTAGTTGTAACAAGTTTGGTTACAACGGGTAACGTATTATTATTGTTTAGTTTTCCATGATAATTATGGTTGTTAGTAATAATACTGTTGATAGACTGTTTAGTCTAATATGTTGACCTGATTGAATGTGTGATCACTTGTTATTTGGCCTTCGGGCATTATGGTATTGAGGTCAACGTGTTAGTTGGGCTTGGTTACTATTGAAGACGACAGGAATTTCCTTGTACTTATCGTTAATAGGAAATTAGGTCGAATGAAATTAGTACCAAACTATCGGTCTATTCTGTATTGGCCTTACAGATTGACGGTAATTGTTCTTGGAGAATCCCCGGGTATTATGATATCTCCAGAGCCACCGATCCTCATTGACATGTTATTGTATTGAGATGTTATCTCATTGAAATAGAATTATATGTTCTTAGCTGAAGGTTTCCCTAAGAACTCTAGATACTCTGTGTTATTGTGCTTTGATGTAAACAGAGTTGTTATGCTAAGTTGGACTGTGTTTATTGATTTCCTCACTTAGCGTTATGCTAACCCCACTACAGTCCTTCTTGCAGGTTATAATTGATGAGACATATTGGGCAGGGCAGGAAGTTCTTGGAATTGATGGAATGTTTGACAGATGAATCACTCTGATGTTGGTTTAATAACCGAAGACATGTTTTAAATTACATAACACCTGTGTTGTATTATTTTGGTTTGAAAGGATTAAACTGTTGTATAATAGTAATTTTCTTTGAAAATTTACGCTTCCGAATTGAATTCATTATAGTAATGGTCCTAGAAATGAGGGGTGTTATAAGTTGGTATCAGAGCATAAGTTTAGGTGAATTGGACATTGGTTATGTTCAATCCCAAATCTATAAGATGTGTCAAGTCAAACATTCCAGGGTGTGGGATTAGTTGTTGTACGAGAATGTGGTTATTGAATGTGTACTAACCTATAACAAGTTTCGAAGTTGTGTTTTGGTTGCAGAGACGGAGGAACATGAGGAACCTAGGGTATTCTCAATGATTCCTCGATATTCGTCGGCAAAAGTATATCAGGTACTTTTCGATAAGCTTGTTGAATTTAAATAAGCTTGTAATGTTGACTTTACTAAGATGATTATGATTAGTAGTAAAGTAAAGTGAGTCAGACTGATATGATTCCTCAATATGAGTTAATTGATGATTGTTTATGTGCTTAGCATAATTAATTATGTTGATTATGTGCATTAGTAAATCATGATAAATTGAATTGATATGACTCTTATAATAAAAGTTTAATGAGATATTAATTTATCTCAAGTACTAAGATTGGAGTCTTGTTGTTGTGTAAATTAGAAGGTGTTCATTGATTTGAAAGTGTGTGTTGACTTGGAAAAGTCAAAGTTGAATTTGGTAGAGTCAAATGTGTAATGACTATGTTATAAAGCGATAAATGTGGTTAGATGTTTAAGTGTTAGGCCTTGATCATGATTATGGTTGAATTATGATCTAGGTATTAAAAGTGGTAAAGTAGAAAGCCAAAGTGGTCAACTAGTCTTGATATGCATTGACAAGTTTGTAAAAGAAGTAAAAGTTGAAAACTTGTTGTAATTAGTTGAAACATAATGAATTTTATGTGAAATTGGTGTTTTGAGGGTATAATAGGACACTAATAGTGAAAGTGGGTTGGTTTGACTTATAATAGTCAACGTAATGTGAAATGGGTGATGGAATGGTAGTTATATGGGTTGAAACCCAAATGGGTTGTTAAAGTGCCCAAATGGGTCACTTAGTGGTTAAATGGTTGAAACGAGTGGTGGTTTGAGTGTAATGAATGTTAAAGTGATTTTAAATCCTACATATAGTAGGAATGTGTGCCGAAAGTGTTATTGTAATCAAAATGGTTGAAATTGGTAAAAGTGTCCAATTGGACCCTCAAACGGGTCAACGAGTCAAAACATGATAGAATGGGGATATGAGGGCGATGAATATGCCCACACGTCATAAATGTATATAGGAATATGTTGGCAAAGGGTTTAAGTCAGAAACCTAGCCATTTGGAATATGGCGTGTCAACAAAAATGGTTAAAAATGGTCCAAAATGAGTCGTACGTCCGTTTTCTCGATAAACGTGAATTTTGAAAAAGTGGAAAAATTAAAAGTTTCATTTTGATTATATGAAGGTGCCTGCAAAATTTCAAAGTCTAATTCTTTATGGTTTAGGAGATATGCGCGTTTGAATTTAATATTTTTGCAAAAAGTGGTGCAGATCTGCTGTACTGGTCCAATCCGGCGGATTCAGGTTGAATCCGGCGGATTGGGTGGACCGGATTGGTTAGAAGAGGGTCTGTAAATGAATTTTTGTCAAAATCGGGGTGAATCCGGCGGATTCATAATGAATCCGGCGGATTCGTTGGGGATTCAGGAGGTTAATTTTAAAATGGACATAAAAGATGAACCGTAACTCCGTTTTTGACGTTCTTTATACCGCCGGAAGCGTGAGAGAGTCTACTTTCCAATGGTAATGTCCTTTTGATGAAATTTTCAATGATTTAAATAATTAAATTATGTGCAAATGTGTTGGTATAAGGAAATTTTGAAGTTGTTAACTTTCAAACTTTTGACTTACATTTTGTATCGGGCTTTTGTTTCTTTGAGCCCAGAGCTCATTTTTGTGTATATGTGCAACACTAAAACTTGTTTTAAGAGGTTCACATATGTTATTGTGTATGAGTTGTTTTCAGACGAATTATTTAACTGCAAATGATACCAGTAAATGGTATTGTTGATTGTTGCTAACTAGAATTAGTAAACATTGATTATAGGATTATGTGAATCATATATGTGAATCAATTGAAACATGATAAAGTATTTGAATCATGTAAAGTATTAATATATTTTTAATTGAGCATTTTAAGAAATTGTAAACCAAGTACATGAGCTTATAGTTATGTGATAGTCAAACAAGAAATGCTCAATTGTAATTCAACTAAAGATGTCTAGATTGATGAATATGTGTTGAATATTATACATAGTATTGATAAAAGTATTTGGTACTAAATGTACTATAAAAGATGTAACTAGTAATTGTTATTGAATCAGATAATAAGAGGTTGATTAAGGTGGTTGTGTTAGACATTACACCTGTGCTAATGGGATGGTGTTAAATGTCTGTGTTGATTATATCCACCTGATTATATGATTAGTCTTACATTCTAGTGGATACCTGGAATTGGTAACAAGTTAATACTTAATTTTGTATTTGCTGTTAATGTGATATCATTGTTAATGATATAGGTGAAAGTAAAGATTAATTACTTTGGAAAGATTAATGGTATGAAGTGACCTGAGAATGAAGTGTGACTGACATAATATAACGACGTCTGGCCAACGTATTTATATTATGTCATTTCACATGGAATTGTTGAGGCTACTAAGTACCAGATAAAGTTAAGTGGTTTTAAATTAACAGGTAAGATATGTTGACCTGTAATTGAGAAATAGTCAATGATTGACTGAAATAAAAGAATAGTAAACCACAATTTGTTGTTAATTTGGTATCTATGGTACAATAGATGTGTATGTGTGATGAAATGCAACTAGCAATAATTAAAAGATGATTAAAGCAAAGTAGAGGTCATTTAATTGTGAATAACAATGTAAATATATTGTGGAACATGTGACTAATGACGGCACCTTATGTTGTTGAAAGATTTATGCTAATGCAGCATGGTATCAACTAGTGCTGATTTAGCATCCCACTTATTGTAGTAGGATGCTAATTGATTAAGTAAAAATGGTTTTTACCCATAAGAATTGACCTCTACATATTGTTTACTCTTATATGTTTAAGATTATATGATAGTAGATTTCCTTTGAGTAAAAAGGGTTTCATATAATCTGGTGATGTGTATAATTACATGTTGTAAATCAATAAAGAACTAGTTGCGAAAGTAAAGATTCTAGCAATGTATTAGCTAAAGAAATATATAGTTATTAGCTAAATTGCTAGTTGTGAATTGAGATAAACTTGTGTTGCTAATGTGTAAATTGTGGTATTTATTACCACTAGTGTTATTGACGTAACAAGAGAATATTCATGTGACTATGTGTTTCACTTATGTCAAGTGATTGTGTGTATACATGGCTAGTTATAAATGATCATGTAAATGATCAGTTAAATGTTAAGAAACAGGATATGTTCACAATATATGTGTAGAAGGAAAAGATAGAAACATGTACATTTGGTTATGTGCATGTGAAAAGAATTCAATATAGGTATATATATTTATAAGTTGCTCAAGGGAATAACGTCTGATACGTGTATATTGTGAGAAAATAGTTGATTATGCTACACTTTATGCTGGATATTGCATTGGTGATAGCTATTGGAATAGAGTATAATGTATGTACAATTTGTGTTTGCAGGGATAAAGATATGCATAATGATAATATGCATAAACGATTTAAAATGTTACACACATTTTTTGTACATATAGTAAATGAGCGAATATGTGATTCTATTTCATTAGATTGGATAAGTGGAATCAGATTTCGAGGACGAAATCTCTTTAAGGGGGGAGATTTGTAACATCCACTCCTCGGGTCTAGTTGTATTTTAATATTTTCTGACTTTTAATATTTAATTGTGTGTCAGAAAATAGTTATGTGTTATTATTTGAAAATAATTGGTCAAAGAGTCACATAATTTATTGTGACTAGTAAATTGTTAACTGTTTTAATTTAATTCAGTTGACGGTAAAATAAAATAATGTTTCCCCGCAAATAGTTTTTAAGTTCCAGACAATGATAAGTACGGGGAATGAAAATTACACACTTATATCGTATATCCTATATGATGAGTCAATTTATATTGAAACATATCTACACATACATACACATCGTACGTACAGAAACATATAAACCCTAGATCAATTCCTAAAATCCTTTCATAACACTAAATTGAAGATGCCAAATCCGAATTTAAGCTTTAAGAATATGGATTATCATCTTCTAATCCTTCTACTCATCTTGTAAGTCTTGATTTCTTGATTCTTTATAAACCTAGAAATGGGGTTTTGTGTATATGATGAAATTAGGATGAGTAAGGTTAAATTGAAGCTTGTAATGATCATATAGTTGTTAGTTAATGCTTATTTCATGATTATAACATAACCCTTAACTTAGAATTGATAAAATTGAATGATGATCATTAGAAAAGTTATGGGTATAAGTGATTATTCATGAATTGAAGCTTTTAAGCTTAAGTTAGTGATGTATGATTGATAAGTGTGGTTAATAATCATAATATGGGTGATTAATGATGATGCCTAACATTGTTCAAGTTAAAAGTCCTAATCATAATTAAGTGCTCAAAAGGTATTCTTGAGAATTCTATTGATTATGATGATTATCATGGGTTATATGATAAAGTTAATATTATTTATGATTTGGAACACTTAATTGATAATCAAAGATTAAATTTAGAATATGGTTACTTAAGTATTCATTAACCTAGTATTGTGGTTTTGATGAATTCTTGATAATTGAGATTAATAACCTTAGTGATGATTTAATCATGCTACTTGGTGATAAGTAAAGTGATTAAAGTGATGTGTGATCATAATAATCATAATTTGATAAATGATTGTGATTGGTTAACTATGAAGTTTATAGTTACTAAATGTATTGAATATTGATAATGAGTTTGAAACAGAGATACTGATATGATACAATGATTAGAGTGATAACTCATTGAGATTTGAATTATGAACCATGTGATATAATAATTAACATGAGTTGATAATTATGAATGAGTTACTAACTCATTTTGTTTAATTGTAATTCCAGATAAACAGAAGACTCAGTGACATTAGACTACTGAGTGGACAACTGAGGTATTCGGTGAGTGGATCTGTAACCTCAGTGTAATTTAGTTGTAACAAGTTTGGTTACAACGGGTAACGTATTATTATTGTTTAGTTTTCCATGATAATTATGGTTGTTAGTAATAATACTGTTGATAGACTGTTTAGTCTAATATGTTGACCTGATTGAATGTGTGATCACTTGTTATTTGGCCTTCGGGCATTATGGTATTGAGGTCAACGTGTTAGTTGGGCTTGGTTACTATTGAAGATGACATGAATTTCCTTGTACTTATCGTTAATAGGAAATTAGGTCGAATGAAATTAGTACCAAGCTATCGGTCTATTCTGTATTGGCCTTACAGATTGACGGTAATTGTTCTTGGAGAATCCCCGGGTATTATGATATCTCCAGAGCCACCGATCCTCATTGACATGTTATTGTATTGAGATGTTATCTCATTGAAATAGAATTGTATGTTCTTAGCTGAAGGTTTCCCTAAGAACTCTAGATACTCTGTGTTATTGTGCTTTGATGTAAACAGAGTTGTTATGCTAAGTTGGACTGTGTTTATTGATTTCCTCACTTAGCGTTATGCTAACCCCACTACAGTCCTTCCTGCATGTTATAATTGATGGGACATATTGGGCAGGGCAGGAAGTTCTTGGAACTGATGGAATGTTTGACAGATGAATCACTCGGATGTTGGTTTAATAACCGAAGACATGTTTTAAATTACATAACACCTGTGTTGTATTATTTTGGTTTGAAAGGATTAAACTGTTGTATAATAGTAATTTTCTTTGAAAATTTACGCTTCCGAATTGAATTCATTATAGTAATGGTCCTAGAAATGAGGGGTGTTATATGAGCACCCTTTACAGCTGATGATAGACGTTGGCATATCTGTAACGTGGCTTATTGGAATTCTTATTTCTTGGCACAGACCAGCTATTTCTTGGCACAGACCAGCTCTTAACGTAGATGCTATATTATTTCACTATCACCTGATCTTAACTCATGAAAATAATAAACGTCTGGCATCTTGTGTAAAACAGGAGGTAGCTGGAAGTTTAATCTATATATTTACTCATTGTTGCAGCAATTTGAGTTGGTTTATGGGAAAGCATATGTTGTTGCAGGTCTTACACCAAATTCCCGTGAGTCACATACTATTTATTTGCATGATAGAGGATCTACAAGTAGATGGCAGCTGTTATCTCTTTCCACACTCAGACAGTATCAGTAAGTCCCCATTATGTCTATTTTTGTTTACATAGGGGGGCAAAAGGGTTATGTTGGGTAGCAGGTCAAAGTCAAATGGGTAAATTAGGATGGTCACGACGGGTCCTGCACACACTTTATGTTCTTATTCTTATCTGTAGATAGTTGTAATAGAACCTGATTACAAAAGTAAATTATTATTACAATAATAATCTGAACTTCTTTGTAAAACGTTGTAAATGGTTTTATGCATTTGAATACATTTCAGATGAGTTAACCTGCTCAACTCATTTCTTTTTTAGTTAATGCAACGTATTTTACCAGTAGGAGATACAATTACACCCGATGCAACACATCTGTTTATTTGTAGGCCAAAAATGCCACCTCTACTTTTTCATGTTTGGTTGACTATTTTCTCTAGCATGATTTATTTAGACGATTATGTTTCAGGCCATTCTTTAATCCCTGAAAATCAGTATCTACTCATCAGAAGACTCGATGGATTTTTGTAGTAGATGGCACTCGTTCTCTGTCATATGATATGCTTGCTATCAGCTTCTGTTCGCCGTCTGCTGACTGTGATTCCGTTATTCCAATCAACCACAACCTTGTGTATGCAACTGCATTGAGTAATGCCCCAAAGAGCTATGCCAGGTAGTTCCTAATCTCATGAATTCCTTACTACTATTTGACTTCCTAAGGACATTTATATGGTTACAATGTTAGTAAAAACTACATGACTTTTAGATCAGAATTTATGACTGTTAATTTGTAATCTAGAGGTGGTTATTTCAATCCATATACTTTTGTTAATGCTTATGACATTCTAAGTTGATGAATATATAACAATTTGAGTGTTATTTTGATACAGTGAGCATTTATAATTACTTAGAAGCTAATCAGTTTTGTTTGATGTTTGCAGGTTATGTGAGCTGCATTTGGTGTTAGATGTTCCTTTGGCATCTTAGAAAGAAAAACTAGTTATTATGTAAAACGTTCCAATTTTTGGTACACGCAATTAATTATGTACATTGAAATTTAATTTGTGATGTTATATAATTCATATTATAATTGTTACACAAATTATTGATTTCTTATGTGTGACTAAAAGATGTAGTCACATAATATGGTCACACATTGTAGCCACTGTTTGATTAATTATGTGTGACTAAATACTGTAAAATGCCACACAAACATACAATTCAAGTGGCCATTGGGTGAATAATGGTCACACTTTTTATCACTTACGGCCACTTTTGATTTAATTTTATGTGACCAAATCGAAGAATAAATCACTCTTTGTGTGACTAAATGATACAAACCGCCACACAAACATAAAAATAAAGTAGCCATTGGATGGTAATAGTCACACAAAATGCAAGTTCACTTGACATTAAAATCCATATGGTCACACTTATTATCACCTACGGCCACGTTTGATCTAATTTTGTGTGACCAAATCCCCGAATAAATCACTCTTTGAGTGACTAAATGATACAAAACGTCACACAAACATAAAAAATAAAGTGGCCATTGGATGGTAATAGTCACACAAAATATTAGTTTACTTGACATTGCAGCCCATATGGTCACACTTTTTATCACCTACGACCACTTTTGATCTAATTTTATGTGACCAAATCCCCGAATAAATCAGTCTTTGTGTGACTAAATGATACAAAACGCCACACAAATATAAAAATAAAGTGGCCATTGGATGGACAATAGTCACACAAAATACAAGTTTACTTGACATTACAAAGCATATGGTCACACAAAAACCACGTTTACGTGACTTTAAGGAGCATTTGGTCACGCTTATTAACACCTATGGCCACTTTTTGCTTCATTTTATGTGACCATATCTCCAAATTAAAACACTCGTTCTGTGACAAAATGTTACATAACGCCACACAAACATAGAATTCAAGTGGCCATTGGATGAACAATAGTCACATATAATACACCTTTACTTGATTTTAAAGAGCATATGGTCACACTTTTTATGGTTTTGGTCACTCTTTTTAAATGGATACGGCCACTAACCATTTAATGTGGCCGTATGCACCCTATGGTCACGGGACCTTTAGTCGCACACACGTTGAAAAACAAGCGTGACCGTAAGCATATCGTCACGCTTTTCTGGTGTGACCAAAGCCCAAATCTGTACTAGTGACCGATGTGTCGGTGTGGGGGATGCAGGTGCAATTTGTCGGCCGAGTTTGACAAGAAACGTGAAGAAGAAAAACTTCATCAGTTTTTGATGGGTTTAGATGACGTGGTTTACGGAGCAGTTCGTTCCCATATTCTCGGGATTGAACCATTGCCTAGTGTAAACAAGGCATACTCACTTATATGCCAAGAGGAACGTGTTCGTAGCATGTCTCGAGATAAAGATGCATGGCGAGAGCCAATGAGTTTTGCTGTCCAAGCTAATACAGGAAGCAAAAGGCATGTATTCGAGACCAAGGATAAATCTTTAAAGTGTTCAAATTGCAATCGTAATGGACACACTGAAGAAAACTGTTTTGCGATCGTGGGATATCCCAACTGGTGGGGAGATAGACCCAAAGTCAACTCACGTGAGAACCAAAACTCGAGACGGGGACGTGGGATAACACATAAGGCTCATGTTACACAAGTAAATAGCCAACACTCTTCATCAACAGGAAGTTCAAAAGCAGATAATTAAACATCTTTTGTCCCAATGAGTAGTGAACAGTGGGCTACTTTTCTTAATATTATCAATTCTTGCAAAGTTGATGCTAAAGAAAAGTTGTCTGGTAAGAACTATCTTGACTGTTGGATAATAGATTCAGGAGCTTCTAACCATATGACTAAAAATTTAGAATGTTTAATCAATTCAAAACGAATAGCGGAATGTGCAGTAGGGTTGCCAGATGGTAATCAAACAAATGCCTTTAAAGAAGGAACGGTTCATTTGGGAAAAGACATTACATTAAAGAATGTTCTTTATGTTCCAAAATTGAAATGCAATTTGATTTCAGTGTCACAATTGCTCCATAATTCCAACTTGGGAATCTTTTTCACTAATAAATTTTGTGCTATACAGGACCTAGCTTCGCGGATGGTGATTGGAGCGGGTGAAGAACGCGATGGGCTTTACTATCTCAAGTTAAGAGGAAGGTTTGAATCTTGTAACGCAACTCGTTTGGAGTCACTAGAACTATGGCATAAAAGAATGGGACACCCATCCACAAAAATTGATGGATTGGGGCATGATAATGGTGAACGTTTTGTTATGAATAAAAGATGTGATATTTGCTTAAAAGCTAAACAAACTAGAGAAGAGTTTCCTTCTAGTGATAATAAAGCAAGTGAAATTTTTGAAATGATCCACTGTGACCTATGGGTCCTTATCGAACTCTTGCTTCTTGTGGTGCATCATACTTTTTGACAATTGTTGATGATTTTTCAAGAAGTGTATGGATTTATTTGTTGGTTGACAAATTGGAAGTTGCACCTATGCTTCGTAATTTTTTTGCTATGATTAGACGACAATTCAATAAAAATGTTACAATTGTTAGAAGCGATAATGGTACGGAATTTACTTGCTTGAATAAATATTTTTCTGGAGTAGGAATAATACATCAGACCTCATGCGTAGGAACACCCCAACAAAACGGACGTGTTGAGAGAAAACATCGTCATATTTTGAACGTGGCTAGGGCATTAAGATTTCAAGCAAATCTCCCAATTGAATTTTGGGGAGAATGTGTATTAACCGCGGGATATTTAATTAATCGTACACCATCCAAAGTTTTAGGAGGTAAGATGCCTTTTGAACTTTTGTTTGGCAAAGCGCCTAGTTACAAACATATACGTATTTTTGGGTGTTTAGTTATGCTCGAAACTTGAATCGCGAGAAGGATAAATTTGCAAGTAGAAGTCGATGTTGTTTATTTGTTGGCTATCCTTATGGAAAGAAAGGGTGGAGAGTATATGATCTTGAGAGTCATGAATATTTTGTTTAACGGGATGTCGTCTTTTCCGAGAATGATTTCCCGCATGCCAAAACTCATGATGAACAACATGATATTTCAGAGTTAAATTCTTCAGAAACTCATATTTTTGATGATGATGAGGTGCCTAATGAAAGAGTAGACAATACTAATAAAGATAGGGAATGTGAAATGCCAAATGATGAACCACAAGTTTCCTGTGACATGAATAATGAAACAAGTGGGATTGATAACGCCATAAATGAAGATGTTGGAACGGAAGATGAGCAACTCGGGCGTGGTCATCGAATAAAGCAACCTTCTACTCGTTTAAAAGACTTCGTAACTCACACTACTCGGTGCATAAGCCCATCCGCGCGTTCACCCGAGCCAAAACCATCTTCAGGTACCTCCTATCCTATAGCACATTATGTGAATTGTGATAGATTTTCTTTGCAACATCTATCTTTCTTAGCAACTGTGACAAATGGAAAAGAACCAAATTCTTATGCACAAGCAGTAAGAGATCCTCTATGGAGACAGGCTATGAAAAATGAGATCGAGGCATTGGAGAATAATGGAACTTGGTCCGTTGAAGATCTTCCACCAGGAAAGAAAGCCATAGGAAGCAAATGGGTGTTCAAAATCAAGTATAACTCGGACGGATATGTAGAAAGATACAAGGCCCGTTTGGTTTTTCGTGGAAACAAACAAGTTGAAGGAATCGATTACACAGAAACATTCGCTCCTGTAGTGAAAACGGTGACGATTCGAACTTTTTTGTCGGTAGCAGCAGCTAAAGGGTGGGAGCTTCACCAAATGGATGTACATAATGCATTTTTGCATGGAGATTTATTAGAGGAAGTTTACATGAAGATGCCACCGGGTTTTACGACTCAACAACCAGGAAAAGTTTGTCGATTGCGGAAATCTCTTTATGGATTACGACAAGCTCCTCGATGTTGGTTTTCTAAGCTTGCAGGTGCCTTGAAGAAATATGGTTTTTCTCAATCTCAATCTGATTATTCGTTATTCACGTTGAATCGTAATCAAATACAATTATGCATTTTAGTATATGTTGATGATCTTGTGATTGGAGGAAACAATGGTGCTGCTATTAAAAAATTTAAAGAATACTTATCTCAGTGTTTTCACATGAAAGATTTGGGTACACTCAAATATTTTTTGGGAGTGGAAGTTGCACGAAATAAGGATGGCATTTTTCTTTGTCAACGTAAATATGCGTTGGATATCATTGACAAAGCTAGTTTGGCGGCCCTTGCAAAAGGTCCGATATTAAATGATCCAGAGAAATATAGACGTCTAGTTGGTCGTCTAATATATTTGACACTTACGCGACCAGAGTTGTCGTATGGTGTTCATGTTCTTTCTCAATTTATGCAAAATCCAAGGAAGGAGCATTGGGAAGCGGCGTTACGTGTGGTTCGTTATCTAAAAGGTAGTCCGGGCCAGGGAATACTTCTTCGATCAGATTGTGATTTAAAACTATATGCGTATTGTGACTCGGATTGGGACAGTTGTCCAATAAGTCGGCGATCAGTTACGGGTTATTTTGTGTTATTGGGAAGTTCACCCATTTCATGGAAGACAAAGAAACAACATGTAGTATCAAGGTCTTCGGCAGAGGCGGAGTATAGATCTATGGCTATTACCGCTTGTGAAATAAAATGGTTGAAAGGATTGTTGTTTGCTCTTGGTGTGTCACATACTGGACCCGCGAAACTGTTTTGTGATAACGACGCAGCTCTGCATATTGCATCGAATCCGGTCTTTCATGAACGTACAAAGCACATAGAGATCGATTGTCATTTTGTCCGCGATGAAGTACAAAGTGGAAGCATTGAAACTGCTCACCTTCATAGCTCTGAGCAATTGGCTGACATTTTCACGAAAGCATTGGGAAATCAACAGTTCAATTATCTAAGGAGCAAGTTGGGCGTTCGGGATCTACACGCTCCTACTTGAGGAGGGGTATTGGAGAATATTATGTTTTATCATATATATTGTATTGACATATACGTAGGAGATTATTTTGGTAGGTTGGCAACTTATTTTTAGAATAGATATGGCTTGTTCTCCAAGTAGGTTTATTTGTATATATATTTAGCCATATTGGCTCAAAGAAAAGACAGAGAAAATTCGATCAATTCTTGTTAATTAGTAAATTAATAAGGTAAATATGAGTAGATAAGATCTTAATAAATAAACATTGAAGGTGTATTTTTATAGTGGGTTGATGCAACATTAGAGGAGCATGTCAAATCGTGGGAGTAATGTACAGCTTGAAATTTTGATAAATTATCATGAGACTCAAGTAATTCAATATATCATGATAACTCAAGCAAAGTGATTTAAATTATCAACATAAATTGAGGATATATTTTGCCAATTGATAATAAGTGTTAGAAATGTTAGGAGAAAAATCTTTAAAATGATTGGGGAAAGTACAGAAATGAAGAAGAAAATCTATCAAAGGTTTCATCTAGTTTCAAACGCTTAAAAACTGAACTACTTTGTTTAGCGTGCAGTTCAGGGGTTCTCTCGACCGTTATGGATCTAGCTAGAAGATGATCAAGACTTGGAAGATGATCAAGACTTGGAGATGATTGCATTATTATATGCAGAAGGAAGAAAATCACTCGTCTTCCACTCCGTGTTCTACCACTAAATGAAGAAGTCCACAAACAATCACTAGAAGCAGTACTCGAGTTTCCCAAAAGGTTGATATAAACCATGCTCTGACTAAATTTTTCATCTTTAGCTTTACCACGGTAATCTTATAAGGTTTGACTGTATTAATTCTGCTGTTATAATTTGTGATGAATGACGTACGGTTTGGTTTTAAATCCATCATGCATGATCACTTTCGAGTTGTTGTTTGCCATGCTATCGGATCAGATTGGGTCTTGAGCTGATTGTAATACTTTAAAGATAATATGGGTCGTCGATACACTATCAGCTGATCGTATAACAAAGAAACCAGTTAACTTTCAATAATATCATCAACCATTAAAGCTAGACACCTGCTGATTAGATTTTTTTTTTTTTTTTTTTGGTGCAACATTAAGGACCAATCAATGTGGTAGATATAAATTGACATTTGACAATATACACTACAGAGAATAAATGAAACATGCTATGTCATTTTCACATTTCATTTCCTCTACCAACACCATGTATTTATAATTATACATATTTATATTACAATCTGAAAAAGAAGAAACAAGAGAAACATGTGACAATGGACCCATGACATAAATGAATATAACTATATATTAGGACCTAAATAAACTAGTATCTTACCTGAAATTTGCATTTATCAGAAGTTTACACCTAAAACATTAGAAGCTCTCAAATTTGCAGGTATGTAGAGTTCTTCACTTGGACCATCTTGTAAACATCAACATGTTAATTTATTTAGAGAGAGCTTTTGGGACTTTCATGCCAAATCCATGTTTCACCTTTTCGACCCTGTTCATGTAGATCAGGAAACAATATTAAACCAAAATTTTCAAGAAAAAAGAAAACATATAAAGAACAAAAAGTGAAACTTTACGTTGGAGCAAGCTTTCCGAGACCATCTAGTTCTTCGCCTGTGTCTTCATCGACAACTTTTCCAGAAATGTCAATTATATATGATCTATCTTTAGTCGTTGGTAGACCTCTGCTAGCAAGAAGATCTAAATCTTTTTGATTAAGTTCTCTACCATTCACAAAAACTCCAGTGTTCCCAGCAGCACAGTTTTTGGGCAGTGGATGGTCAAATTCTTCGATAAATGGCTGCAATATACGGTTACAATTAGACTGACTTCTAAAGTCAAAGAGACTAAATGGAATAAACAGAAAGTGATCTTACAGGGATAATGCCGAGACATGGTTGGTTCATCACACCCCAAAATCCAGCTAAGGAATCATACCTGGTTGAACAAAAGGAAATATTTATAATAGTTGCTATTTGCCAATGAAGAGATACGGTTTGACTTTTAAGGTCAAAAGGACTAGCTTTCTGATATAGATTTCGAAATTTCATGGTTATAACTTATACTGACAAATGACAAGAATGGAAGAATGGTGGTGTTAGAGCTTTGACGGTAATGATATATAATTAAGATTATAGGGTTAATGGGTTTGGACAAAATAGTACAAAAGAGCTGTTCTTTGACTTTTGAGGTCAGAAATGCCAATTTCTTAGTTTAAAATTCCAACATCTACAAGAAAAAGTAGCAAAAAATGTGATGGCTAAATAAACTTTATGGATATAAACACAACCTGAAGCATCCATGTGTTGAAGTTAATGACAAATCTATATCAAGCTTGAATTTAAAAGGTAAAATGTTTGACTGCAAAAGTCAAAGCAGAAGCTTTTGTTCATATAAGTAGAATATACTAACCAGTACTCTCCCGGATGAATTGGCCCTGCTAATTTCTCAGCCTTTTTGATTTTACGCTCGGTCAAAAGCTGACCATTCACAAAAACGTCTGATCTTAACTTCTCTACACCACCGCTTGATCTTGAAAAATCTTTAAGCCTCTTTTTAATCAAACCTGCAAAAAATGATTCACTCCCCCCTTTTTTGCTCTTTAACTGATCATCTTCTCTGCTAGCATCACAATTTAAATACTCGGTTACAGATACGTCTATCTCAGTTGCGACCAAGGCATCTTTCAAAGATTTCTTATTAATGGTAGACTGATCAACAATCATCCTTTCTTGATCAGTTCTTTGACTTTTGCTCAACTCATCATTTTGACTTTTACTCAATTCATCATTTGGACTTGTACTCAATTCATTATTTTGACTTTCAGTCACACTGTCAGGGCTTTGCCCAGTGCTCTTTTCAGCTCCACTGGTTGATAAATTTGGATCGGTATCTGTTAACTGAAAATTATAACCGCAATTATCATAATCAATAGAGCTTCTGTTTGACTTTCGTTCATTGACTTTTTGTTGTATAATAGGTGAAGAAACTGAAGCAATCATCTTGTTATCCTCAAGTCTCAACGATATTAAAGCAGAACAAACTGCACATTTTATCATGTTGTTACTGTTCGATTCCGAAAATCTAAGCTTTTTCGGAATTTTCAGCAACTCGAAGCAATTACAACAGCTTATAAATGGGGCCCCACCTGATAAGGGACGAGATACAAGTTCGCCACCATGACTCAAAATCACCCTTCTTCTGGGATATCTTCTACCAAAGCTACCATTTCCCAGATCAAGAGAACCTAAGTGATGATGTGGCATCTGACGTGGACCGTAAGTCAAAGGTTCAGGTTGACTGTTAAAAGACGAAAAAGGACGGATCTTTGGAGGAATTGGCTGCCAAATCATGTTGTAGCATTGTGAACAAGAGCATGAGGGCCGGTGAATAATCGGTTCTTGATTATAGCCAAGATAAGGGTCATGGTATATTGGAGGTAGATATTGATGATGCAGAGGCTGATGTGTCATTGGTGGAGGCTGATGTGTCATTGGTGGAGGCTGATGTGGCCAAGGATATGAGCCGTTTAATCTTGTACTTGGGTTTTCGTTTACATTGCATGATCTGCTAAGCTGAGTTCTTAACTCATCAAGCTTCTTAAGAAGTGCCGCTCTATCATTTTCTAAATTTTGAACCCTCGAGACCTCGTGTAAACCACCGTGGTTAGTGATGTGGTCCCCAAAACTATTAAAACTACTTAAGTGAGAACTCGAAGGACCTTCGTTTGAATACGGTAAATTTCCAAATCTACCTTTTTCAACTGTACTAGCATTCCTATGAAACCCAATGGGCCTTGACCTTATGGGACCGAACGGTTGTCTAATTTCTTGAGATTCACTTGACACACCATGGTTGTTTTGATCAAAATCGAGCCTTCTTCTCCTACTTTGATCAGAATCAGTGAAAATTTCACGTTTCTCTTTTCTAGATGACGAACTAGCAGTGAAGTTTGGAACTTTTCCCTGGGGGGTTCTACCCTTTCTTCTACCAACCTCAAATTCATCACTGTCTCTTTTAATTCGAGAACTAGATTCTACATTAACCTTTTCTTTCTTGGACGATTCTACCCTTGTACCACTCTCGTTATCAGGATTCTCTAACGGTCTCTTTTCACAAGCTGGAGTCGATTGTTTTCCTGATTTATAGAAAACATAAATTTAATCACATATATACAGCATTCTCTCAAGAAATTGTCCTTTTCAAAGATCATAACAAATAACAATGGAAAATCATGCACATAAAATCCATGATCAGCAATTCAAAATGCAAAAAACCAACATCAATTACACACAAAAAAGCAGCCAAAAGCCAAGGGAGAATTTTGCACAAATTTAACATCATTAAATTCAATAATTCATATAAATGTCCTAGCAACATAAAATTCTTATAGCCCATTTCATAATAGAATTCACCTTAGATTTTGCAAAAGTCAGACCTGGTGCTTTCCTAATACAAAATGCTCATTAAGGTTACCTCATAATGAATTCCAACATGAAACTGTATCTACAGAAACCAATACAATCAACAAATTTCTTTCCACAATCAACAAAAAAGTTACAAGTTTCTTACACAATTTGCTACTTAACACCTATAAAATTGACCATCATGAGTCAAAATCAGTAACATGCATCATCACAGCCACATAACAGAACATGGTATCTTTAATACGGTTTTACTATAAAATTAATAAAAAAGATTGAAACTTTACCTCTAAGAACAGCACCACAACCTCCACACTGGTAAACAGAATACTCAGGAAGCTCAGGTAAAAGATTCTCACATTTAGGGCAACGAACCAATCTCACACTTGAACCTTCATCCTCCATCTTTTCCAACAAAAAATCGTATCTTTACTAATTTACTGATAAACCCACATTAAATTCACCGAACCCACAAGTAACTTTAGACAAAATTACACGAAACCCATATTAAATTACAAGAAACCCAGCCAAAAGACTAGTTCAAAACCCATTGTATTCAGCAAAACTGTAATAAAATATGATAAAGATTGAATCTTTCTCATGGATTTTTTAAAATTAAGGAAAATAGAGAAGAAAGAACAAAATAATAAAACAAGAAAAGTTGGTAGTGGTGTAGGATTGAGACTGAGTGGGTGAAAAGTGAGTGTTAATGAGGTGATAAATTACGTATTCCAAGAAAAGGGAAAGTTTGGAGGGAATTGGAATCACATAAATGGGACCCATTTGTCTGAAACGGTTTCTTCATTTGATCAAAAGCAAGTTCGGGTTTGAGGTGGGTAACAGAATAATATGAAACGACGTCGTAGCATTTAACGGCGGATTCAGGGATTTATAATGACCCGTAATATATATAACCTAACTTTTGTGAATCGTAGCACAAACAAAATATGTGATTAAAAATGCATTTTAATATAAGAAGTATATACTATATATAGCGAATGAACCTGTAGAAACTGCTAGCTCTATTATTTACATGGTTCCTATCCTACTAGCATCAAAAGAATATAAAAACATATAAAAATGGTAATTTGTATCGATGTTTAAATGAAAGTTGCTTTGATAAAGTAAAAGGTAAAAGATTGTGGAGGTAAATGCTTTTATGGTTTTTAAGCTTCTTTGGTAGCCGAAAGCAAAGTGAGAGAGAGACTACACATTGTTTTAAGCATATACTTGATGTATGATGGTTGATTTTACGTTACATTTTTTGGTTATATGTAATAGGAGAAGTATGAAACTTATAGGTATACTATATATTGAAATATTTGGAATTATTATGTTTGATGTTGGTACCGAAAATACTTTCATGTTTGCAGAAATTGTGGTAAAAGCATCTATTAATGTCTTGACAAAATTATTAAATTTTAGTTTTTGTTTCGAGTACAATAGTGTTATCGAAACTAGTGCAAGCTTTTCGAAGTCACAAAATATATACATTCGCCACATTTAAAGTTAAAAATGTTTATTTTGATTATCACATAGTTTTAGAAATCTCCATTAATTATACAATTTACTAATCAAATAACATAGAGTATTTACCCATTAAAATTTCTTTAAATATAATTGATTGTTACGTTAAAATGAACACTTATCTGGGACAACCCAAAATACTAACCGAAACACTTGAAACGAGACGGAGTGAGTAGATTTTTGTGAGTGGATAGCACAGGGAGTGGTGATGGGGCCTTTTTAGTGTTCTAGAAAATATTGAGCGAGAACACGAAGTATGTTTTTGAGAAGAGTGGTTCAATGTTCTCGTATGGGGTTCTCGAAGTTAAAATGGGGGCCACGAAAAACAATTTGAACAAACAAAAAAAAAAAAGAAAAAGAAACACAAAAGCTCACCGTCCCGGAGGAGACGCCGGCTGGGAACGGCAGCGAGAACATTAGTGAGAACGCCTTGGGGTGTTGTTGAACGACGATTTACAACGTTCTTGATCGAGAGCGGTGACGAATTTGCTCCCATTCCATATGGTCTAATAATCGAAAGATTATCGGGCATAATCTTTAAATCTTGGGAGTGTTTTGAACAAACACTTGTTAATATTTTATACATAATTTATGATTAGATTAATCAAAGTTACACTCGTATATTAGTCAAAGATTAATTAAAAGTACATGCGGATAAGTTGTTAATTATACTTTTGTATAAGACCGAATTCTTAGATGGAATTCGACTTATATCAATTATCAAGACCGTGCATATCATCGACTTTAACATGGGCAAAACCCACCTTGACCCCTGATGTTTATTGTTTATCGTGTTCGAAATCATATTACCTCATATAAGCGTACATTCTGCAACTTTTTGATTTCATTTTCGTATAAGTTTATATATTACATTACATATGATATATTTTAGTAGCATTAAAATTACAAGCAGTATAATGCACTCCCTAACTCACCATTTTTTCAAGCTATATATGTTTTTTCATATCAAATTATTATTGGTGTGGGATCAGAACGGCACCCCCTTTATGAGGGGCAAGAGGATCATATATAATCTCAAACACTGATTTTTCCAATCAACGATATAGATTCGCTGCATTTTACGTCAGATTCACTGCATCTTATTTTACTTTTAAAATGCAGTGAATCTGAACCGTTGATAAAAAAATCAATGACTGAGATAGGAAGTTAATACAAATTTTTCTCATTGATTTTAAGGTAGAGACCATGTTACTTGAATATGGTCGATAACGAAAATAGAATCCTATTACACGATACGGGATCAATGATAAAGTTAGTTTGATTTTTCTTTAAGATTTGAATCTTTCAAATTCGGTTGTTGAACCTTCAAGATTTGTAATGACGATATATGTGAAATATGTACTTTTTCATATGCATAGGAGCATGATGTAACGTTAGTACACAGACAATCCTTGTATATCTTAATCTTAACCCTATATCCCATCATCATCATCATCATCTTTAAAGAAAATGATGATAATAATTAAAAAATTGTATAGATTAGTATTAATCCTGATTCTAATATAGGTGAAGTCTAAGGTTGTTGCTTTCATTAGAAGCGTAAAACACATAAATATAATCTAGTGACAAGTGATAAATATACATAAAATAAAAACTTGATGCATCAAGGTTACGTGAATGGAAAGTTCGTCTGATGGACTAGGTCAAGAACCATAGAACTATTTTTCTTGATGTGGACCTTGCAATTAAATTAGATTAGATAATACTATATATTATACTAAATTACTAACTACGTAGTAGAGATGAGCAAAGACCAGATAAAACTGGTTTTCAGTCCAGTTCAAAAAAGTCCAGTTTTTTAACAGAAAATTAAAAACCAGTCTTTTCTAGGACTGGTCCAGTTTCATTCCAGTTTTTTGCCAGTTTTGCCAGTTTTTCTTAGAATTTCAGTCCAGTCCCAGTCCAGTTTCAGTCATTTCCAGTCTTTTTTTTCATGGTCGATAATTTTGTCAATAGTTACAATAAAATTTTAAAACCAATAGAAAAATCAATAAATGTGAAGTATGATTAAATTAAAATGTATATAATTGAAATTGTTGATGTGAAAATAAATAAAAGTTTATAAATAAAGAAATAAAAATGTATCAAATACAATTTGACCTAAATTTAAAATTTATAAGGAAAGAAAAAAGTTAATAAACAATAAATAAACATAAATAGCTTATAATACATTTCAGTCTTTTTGCCAGTTTTAAACCAGTTTCAGTCTTTAACCAGTTTAAACTGATTTCAGTCCAGTTTTTAACCAGTCTTCTGACTGAAAAGTAGGACTGAATTAGGACTGTCAGGCAGTCCTAGGACCAGTCCAGTCTTTTTCTCAGTCCAGTTTTTCTAGGACCGGTCCCAGTCCGGTTCAGGACCAGTTTCAGTCTTAGACTGTTTTGCTCATCTCTACTACGTAGTATCATTTATTTACTTTTGCAATGCTTTTGCTTTTGTGTTTGTGACACAGACGAAGCTATGGGTTGTGATATTTCCACCATGGAAATTGATAAATCCACCACAACAGTGCATTAAGTAGTTATACTGTACACACAAATGATGCACAGTTATGATGGATTTATCAATTTCCATGGTGGAAATATCATCACCCCGAAGCTATAGGAGATAATGATTGAGGGGTAAAAAATAAATTGTTCACTTTTATCTTGAGAATTATCTTGAGAATTGATAAATACAACACATAAATTGATTCATACATTGAAATATAGGGGTGAGCGTGGTACCATACCGGTACCGAACCGGTATCGACCGGTTGGTACCGGTTTTTAATTTGTCCCAAATCAAAAACCGAATACCGTACCATTTGTATCGGTTGGTACCGGTTCGGTACCGGTCCGGTGCGGTTCCGGTTCGGTTTAGGTATTTTGGTGTGCATGGTACCAACCGGTACCGAACCGGTACCGACCGGTTGGTACCGGGTTTTTTTTTTGCCCCAAATCAAAAACAGAATACCGTACCATTTGTAACGGTCGGTACCGGTTCGGTACCGGTCCGGTTCGGTACCGGTTCGGTTTCGGTATTTTGGTATTTTTGCTCATTTCAATGAAATTGTATCATTGTATATTTGTATTGTAATGTTTAACTGTTGTACACTCCAATGTATGAATCAAAATGGTGTTGTATTTGTTAAATCCCTTTTATCTTTTTATACTGCAAAAATTATAAAACATTAAACTTTTTAAAGGGCGGTGATATATGCAACACACAATTTGATGCATACAACACAACTATGCAATAGTATATTTGTACTGTCTGCTTTAATATTTGTACAGTGTGGTGTGGGTATCACTTTTGTGTTGTAAATATCAACTCCCCTTTGTAAAGGGAGATGATATTTCTACCATCTAATTTGATAGATCCATCAAAAGTATGCAGTAACTGATTGTACACTACAACTAGTTAATGCAGATAGTACAACTATATAATACTATAAAACTTCTTAAAGAGCTACCAACCTAGCCTCTACCCTGACTTTGCCTTTGGTTCATGACCGTTTCAGTTTTCACGAGGTTTATTTAATCAGAAAAAGGGTGTTGGTTTTTCAATTAAGTTTTAAAGTAATTAAGTATACATAAAACGGCAGATACCGAATCATTTGCCTAATATAGTTCAAATAAGCATGGTTGTATACCTTAATGAATATACATTTGCTAGTACATATTCTCTTTGATGTTGGTTGTAAAATCGGTCGGTACGATTATTACGAAGTGGTTTTTGTTACCTTATGTTCTTTGTACCTTGTAGTAAGTTTTTTTATTTTTTTGTAGTTTGGATGTTTTATTTCGTGTGTGATTTTTACTTTTGTTAACTTTGGAACAAAATCTGACAAGTCTTACCCTTCTTTCTTCAATAATGAGCCCAATATTTGCTAGAGACGAGACATCAATTGTCTTCTAAAAGTTTAGTGGGCCTGTAAAACCAAAACAAAAAACTTCCATCAGAACACAACTCGAGACAAAGGATCAAAACATCCAATAACAATAATATTACTAATCAAAACACCATTTCAAAGAGTAAACGATTTTCTCTATCTAGGTTATTTAAGGGAAATTTCATTATAACATGACGCCTAATAGGGGTATATGTACCGTTTTCATGTCCATTTTCAAGATGTTTATATAGTGACGTTCAAAACTGAAATCTATTTGACGAAATCATAACGCCTTTTCATTTAGAAGGATGTTTATTTGATTAATAACGTATAATAGTGAATAATCAATAGATTACAATCTATATACAACATAAAAACATTATACAAGTTGCCATCAGTTTTAGTTTATTGATAAAATTAAAATGAGTGTGACGATTAGAACAACACCGCGATGCAGGGTCGTTTCTGAGGCCCTGAGCAAAATATTTGAATAATTGTCGAGATGAGGCTCTATATCGAGCTATAAAATATTTTTCTTATTCTTTTTGTTGCGACTCAATCAACTTCGAAATAACTATAACATATTTTTCTTATTGTAATTAACAATCAAGTTATATGTACATGTACACACACACACACACAAACACACACATTTTGAGGCCCCTATAATTCGGAGGCTTTGAGTGGTCAACCACCTCGCACACCCTCGAAGACGGCCCTGCCGCGATGTTTTACTAGATGAATGAGGATTAAAGAAGATATGATGTTGTCTTCTTGAATTTATATCTATATATTATATATAATAAAATTATTATTAGATTTTATAGATTAGATAATACAAGATTAAAGTAAAGACGTAAAAGTATATAAAAAATAAAAATAATGAGTTCTCAAGTTTTCTAATGAATGAAAAGAACGAGTACGTCTGCAAATCCAGGGGGTTTACGTATTGTGGCTCGTAGCGTATAAGATCAGCACGTATAATCCTCTAAGGATAGGGAATTGTCTTCCCGTGCATGACTCTAGCTTTACGGGTTGTTACTTGATCTTCCCGATTCTTCATAGCCGCTGCCCGATCTTCGTTATTGCTGCCACACTTCTTGGCTGCTTGTGTTTAAGCATTCATACTGCCGCTGTTCTAGCAATTTGGGTATGACTATTGTATCCCTGTCCTACATTTATGTTATAATATTGTTGTACATGTGGAGGCAACAATAAGATATATGTTACAACTATAATTTCCAACTATTGATACAGGGATTTACTTGCCGTTGCGTTGCAACCCGATAATCGACCAATATCAAATCGGGTATTTGCTATAGTACGCATAAATTGTATGTATGTACGCATCCTTCATAAAGGATCAACGATGTTGTATGCAATTTAATGTTGAGGAACACGGATCAGTCAAACTATATATTTATTTTTATTAACGAATCTCACCCAACAATTATTTGAAAATTAATACCTTGTTTAGTGAAAATGTTTTTAATATAGTAGATTAATTACTTCATTCATTTGTAGACTGTCCTACTCCTTACGGCTACTAAGGTGTATTCTCATAAACTCTGCAAAACTTTCAAATACTCGATCATTACAACATTTCAGATACTCATTCCATAATGCTAAGTTCAGATTTGGCCGATCTATTTTTTGCATTTTGCTCATCAATTATCATAATTCGGGTTGTTATATACTTTTTTAGTAACATTTTGATTAATACTTAAGTCCAACGTGATGAGCGTGATGAATATAATATTACCAGTGAGTATAGTACTAAGTACTTTGCTGAAAATTATATATGTTAATGACATCATGGCCGTTTAAGAGTTACATGCATTTATAAGATAAGATGTGATTTGGTATGCATAAAATATTTTCATGATAACAGTTGGAGCTTTTATGTACGTATGATAAAACTTTTATTTATTTTCGGATGTTTTCTATTTGACTTCGATTATAAGGGTTGATATAGATCGTCCTATTAGTTTATATGAGCTAGAGTTCGTATTCATAACTATCAATGAATACATGCTTACTGAGTTTCTATCGCATAGGAAAAGTAAAAGGGTCAATAATGGTTTAATCCTCAAAGTTTTACTTTTTTTTTTTTTTTCCGTTTTAACCACTCAAGTTTTTTTCTCATGATTTAATCCTTCAAGTTTGCTTAGACTTATTGGTTTAACCCTTCAAATAGTTAAACCATTAAATTTTTGAAAGTTAGATAATTAAAGTAGAAAAACTTAAAAGGGTAAAATCATTATAAAAGATAAACTTTAGGGATTAAACCATCAAATTTTTGAAGTATAATCAAACTTTAAGCTTAATTCATCGAAATTTTAAAACTTTGAGGATTAAATCAGTAGAAAAAAACTTGAGTAGTTAAACAAAAAAAATATAAAACTTTGAGGATTAAACCATAATAATGCAAAATAAAAAGTAGGACTACATGATGAAATAAGTAACAAATGGTTATGGCTTAGTGGGATATAAATCTTATTTTATGTAAAAAAAATATGGCTTAGTGGGTGATAAAGGTAGAAGTGTAAAGACAATAATATCAAAAAGTATCATCAATCTCAATTTATATATCATGAGAGCCTTAATCTCTCTTGAAGTCGTGATAAATTGGCTTTTTTCTCCTCATTTTTGTTACAGTATAGCAAACAGATATATTCAAATTGTCACACAATTGCGGAAGTATATAAACACGTATATATAATTAGTTAAGAATAGATTCATGTACCTTTTAGCAGAGCTCCAGATAAACTATTAAGGTTTAAAGTAAAACCTCTCTACGATCACACACATGACAACAACTCAATAGGTATGCTAGTACGCCGTTCACAATACTCACAACCCTTGTGCTTTTCTTCTTTGGTCAAACCACACAAGAACCGATCTTCGTTAGGGTTGAAAACCTTCAAACCCTACCTTCCTAGCTCCAAAGTCGAACTTCAATTCGTACCCTTAACCCTTAAGTCGAATTAAGCTTTCTAAAAACCTTTGTTGAAGGCTGGGATTTAAGCTCTATTTATACTTGCTGAAACCGACCTCCAACCGCTGGTTGAGCTTCCCAACCGCCGGTTGGGTTGGCTTTTGACCCAAGTATCCGTTTCCAGATCCACCGCCTTCCATATCAGGTTTCAACCGCCGGCTGAGACATCCAACCGCCAGTTGGATCTGGTTTCCAGAATCTTCTTTTAATATTTAAACGTACAATTAACTTTTAATAACGTTTATTTGTGAACGTATTAATTAATATATCTCAGATATATATTAACCAATTATATTGAGCATAAGTGTCAATACGTGTGACCCCGTAGGCTTAAACACTTTCCGGACATGCGTTTATTTATTACGTGGTCATATCCCAACAGCTCCCACTTGAGCATGTCATTAATAAAGGCAATGACATTGGTTAGCGTCTAGCAACACGACAATGCCCCCAGAAATGTTTAAGTATAGTTTCTTAAAATATATTATAGTTTCTCAAAGTATAATATAGTTTCTTTAGGAATAAACAAGCTTCTCAAGAAAATGATTTTCGTCTTTACTATACCTTTGTTTCAGATACCTTGTTAATTATGGATATGGATCAATGTCACTCCATAAATTAACGATTCTGTTTCTCATTCCTATAATCAATTAAGATTACCAAATCAATCGAGACACATCTGGATTTCATTTGGGTATGGCCATACACACACCTTAATTAATTCTAATGAGGGGCCCAGTGGTATCATTCTTCAATAGCGAGTTGAAGGAACAAATTCTATCTTGACTACACGTGTCAGTCATGTATTTCACTACACTTCTGAGAATAGTCCTTTATTACCACCTTATTCATGATAGCTAGAACTATATCAAGAAGATGCAATTCATACATGCAAGACCTACTTGCATCACAAGTCTAAGGATAAGTAAAGCAACCATTTACAAGTTTCACTTGATGACGCCGACCCATAAAGTGATAACTTGTCAGTTGGGGTAGTCAGATATGCATCTCATGAATACCATGTGAGTTTAGTGGGACTATCCTTCCATATTCAATAATATAACCAATCACTCAGATTTATCTTAGTTTAACTATATTCCTATATAGTTAATCGATAATGGACATTTTAGAATAATTTAAGAATTATTCAAGGATTTAAACATGCAAATATAGGATACAATTAATTATCAAATGAAAACAAACATACCAGGTACTTTAATTCATTTATTGGATAATAATTGTTTGACATCCTTTATCCAAATACTAAAATACAGATTTACATGAGATAACTAGCCATACGAAGTCCTATGCCCTCGGCATGTTGATTAAGCTTTCCCTTAGGTAAAGCCTTCGTAAACGAATCTGTTAGGTCAAAATTGTTTCTAGATTGAAGAAGTTGTTGATGAGAAGACAAAGAGTACAAGTGTTTAAAACTGTCTGTGTTGAAGGATAAAACTGTTTTCAAAAAGCTACAACTGATAGAAGAAATCTGAAGAGAAGACAAGTGTTACGACTGATTGAAGATAGATTTCAACTGATAGTTATGTGTCTGTAAGTAGTTAAAACTGCTTATGTATCTGTAACTGTTAGTTATATATGTAGCAGTTAACACTGATTATATATTTGTACTTGGTCTTATATTATAATTGAAGCAGTTACCACTGAATGTGTAATAGTCACAACTGTTTACTTCAGAATGGTAGTTACAACTGTTTATGATTTTGTGATAAGTATGAGTCGATTATGGAAGTTATTTTATTCCATATTTGTAGGAGATTGTATAGGACTCTATGTGATATAAATAGAGATCCTTTAGACCTAGATAGGTTAAGGTTTTGCGCAGCTTCAAGGTTTTCTGTAACCCTAATACATTAAGTGTATTCGTCTTATATCATTAATAAGATTGAAGCTTTCGATATATTATTGTGATCATCATATTAATTTATATTCATTGATCTTCTTAATATTATTGAGTGTGATTCCGCAACTTCTCAATAATACATTCAAGGCTTATTATATACGATTGTTTATTAAGTTAAACAGGGACTAACAGAATCAGCTAGATTATCATCTGTGTGAACTTCGAGTAGATTGATTTCACCTAATTTGATCTTTCGAACATAGTGATATCTTCTAGGATAATGTCTGGCCCCATTCTGAACTCCATGATCATTGGCAATTATAATTGCTCCTGAGTTATCGCAGTATAACTCCATGGGGTTTTTATTTGTGGGTACCACGTCAAGCCCAGAAATAAAATTTTCAATCCAGACAGCTTCCATCTCAGCTTCCAAAGGTTCTATGTACTCTGATTCAGTTGTAGACATGGCAGCTTTTGGATTGCTTCATAAGGAACCCTTTCCACTACGTCTCCATTCAAGACGAAAACATATCCTGTCTGAGACTTCATATCGTCTCTATCGGTTTGAAATCCAGTATTACAGTATCCAGTCACTTTGAGCTCTGCTTCAGGATTTCCACCTTAAACAAGGAACATATCTTTAGTAGCCCTCAGGTACTTAAGAATATTTTCACAGCAATCCAGTGACTTTCACCCAGTGACTTTCACCTGGATTTTATTGAAAACGGCTGGCTATGTTCTGTGCGAACGCCACATCAGGTCTAGTGCATCTAACCGCATACATAATCGATCCAACAGCCGAAGCATAAGGAATTCTTTGCATACGCTCCACCTCAACAGGTGTAGAAGCACACTGTTTGCTATTTAAGTCAAATCTTTCTAACATTGGTACATTTCCACATTTAGAATTCTCCATCTCAAAATTCTTTAAGATCTTATCAATATAAGCACTTTGACTTAGTCTAATTAACCGCTTTATTCTATCTCTATAGATCTTGATTCCAAGTATAAATAATGCTTCTCCCAAGTCTTTCATAGCGAAACACTTTCCAAGGTAGAATTTTACATCTTGTAACATTGGAATGTGATTTCTTATGATCAATATGTCATCAACATATAAGACATGGAAAGTAACATTACTCCCACTAGCCTTTTGATATACACATGGCTCATTAGGGTTTTGAGTAAATCCAAACCTTTTGATTTCCTCATCAAACCTCTTGTTCCAGCTTCTTGATGCTTGCTTAAGTCCATAAATAGACCTTGAAGCTTGCATACTTTGCTAGAATGTTTTGGATCAATAAAGCCTTTAGGTTGAACTATATAGACATTCTCGTCTAAGTAACCATTCAAGAAGGCAGTCTTGACTTCCATTTGCCAACTCTCATAGTCATAGTACGCAGCTATGGCTAAGAGAATCGAAATAGCTCTAATGTCTGCCACAAGAGAGAAGGTTTCATCATAGTCAACTTCGCAGATTTGAGTATAACCCTTCGCTACGAGACGAGCTTTATAGGTGTGTACATTTCCATCCATGCTGGTCTCCTTTTTAAAGAGCCATTTGCAGCCAACGGTTTTAGCATTGGGTGGAAGATCAACCAAGCGCCAGACTTGATTATCTTTCATGGATTTCATTTCCACATTCGCAGCTTCAAGCCATTTTTCAGATTCAGGATCTGATATTGCAGCTTTGAAATTAGAAGGTTCATAAAGATCCCCTACTAAGTACTCTTCAGATTCTACATTTAGACACAATTTTTCTTGAGCACTTATAGTCCTTGCGGACCTACGAATTGGAATAACATCGACTTGAGGTTCAACACTTTGACTACTTTTCCCCCCTAAGTTGATGTTCGCTAGTGTTAGTAGAAGGTGATGCATCTTCCTCTTGAGTCTCATCAAATTCTACTACCCTTCCACTGTTTTCTTGAGCTATCATCTTGTTCTCAAAGAACTCAGCATATCTGGCAACGTTAACAGTGTTTTCAGAAGGAATGTAGAAGTAGTAACCCATTGTTTCCTTTGGGTATCCTACAAAGATGCACTTAATAGATCTTTTTTCGAGTTTGTTAGGCGTATCCCGCTTCATAAGTGCCTCACATCCCCAGACCTTTAAGTAAGACAAATTAGGGACTTTTCCATTTCCACAATTCATGTGGTGTCTTATCAACCTTCTTGGTTGGAACCATATTCAGAATACGTACAGTAGATTCTAGAGCATAATCCCAAAATGATAATGGGAGAGTTTTAAGGTATATCATCGATTTTACCATGTCTAGCAAGGTTCGATTCCTCTTCTTCGACACCCCATTATGTTGTGGTGTGTATGGAGGAGTAAGCTATTGGACAATTCCACAAGCTTTTAGATAATCCTTAAACTCTTGGCTTAAGTATTCCCCACCTCGATCCGAATGAAGAATCTTGATGGTCTTACTGAGTTGATTTTCTACTTCATTCTTAAACACTTTAGATGTTTCAAAGACTTCATGTTTATGTTTAAGCAAGTGAACATAACCATAACGACTAAAATCATCAGTAAAAGTGATGAAGTAGCTAGAACCTTGTCTTGACACATGTCTAAATGGACCACAAACATCCGTATGTATGATTCCAAGTAGATCTTTAGCCCTTTGCGTTTGATGCGGAAAGGGTTTCTGTAACACCCCCAAATTTACTGTTTAGCGGAAGCACGAATTTGGGTGTTACTAATCAATATACAAAGCACATAAGATATAATGAACGACCACTATATGCGTCGTTTTACATTGTATTGATAAAACAAAAGTTTACATCAAAATATTGTTTAACATTAGCTCGGTTTGAAGTTGAGAGATTTAAGTACATAATTAATCTATACAAAATATAATAATGAAGCTAAATCTCTGATTGTTTGTATGCCGACTCGAGCTAATTCGCCTTGATTGAGCATTCCAACCTACTGCTGGTTACCTGTGATACATGCTAAAATGGGTCAGCTAAAAGCTGGTGAGCTCACAGGTTTGTACGTCAACACATATTTGTATGAACCGCAAGATTTTTAATTGAATTTAAAATGCAATTAAGCAAAATAAAAGTTATACAGCCATGAGCACATAGTCTGAGCTTAACTTGAGTTGTCAGGCCCACTTAAGGAAACCTAACTTGAAATGCCTCCTACGAGTGCCTAATCCACACTCGTCTTCCCAAATGCTAATACGTCCGTTTGACCAGTTAGTGCGTGCTAACCGGGACGAGGATTGTCAATCCTATATGATATCATATACTAACATTCACGCTACTACGTATTACCAGACTATGCTATGGAGGGCTTTAAATTGATTAGCTTGAAACTCATGTAGTATTTGATTTGATTTGTACTTGCGTTCAACTTGTAAAACAAAACGAGCAATAATATCACACCCCTGATTGAAAAGCAGTAAAATAGGGGCCATGAGACTCACCTGAGTCTTGAGTGTTTATTGGAATAAACTTGAATTGATTAGCTGTGATGTGTTGTCCGAAGACTTGTAACCTGAAGGTGTCCATGACACGCGATGGTTATTAATTGGTCAGGCATCTCGAAAGACTACCTTTGTAGATGTTTGTCCAAATTACCCCGATTTGGTTGATTGACTTGTCCAAATTACTAAGATTTGGTTGATTGATTTGAGTATTTGAAAACGTGTACGGCCCGTTGGTGATTGTTTGTAATAATAATCCCATCATTATAATTTTTGGTCTCGAAATGTTATACTTGAATAGTATGTTTTAATGTGTTTTAGAAGTCGTATCATACGAGTATTTGAAATTGTGCAAGTTCAACACTTGGTGAAAAATATGCTTACAGAATCTAAGTACGGGGGTCCGGGGGCAGCGCCCCTGGTAGCGGGGTCCAAGGGACGGCAGCCCCTGGTGGGGTCCAAGGGGCAGAGCCCCTGGTTGGGGTCGAGCTGCCAAGTCAGCTTGGAAAATTTTTATTTCTACTATATTGCTTTGGTGAAAAACGCATCTGGACTTGAAATTGGGTAAAATCAAGTGATAAAATTTAGGGTCTCGACACTTAGTGAAAATCTGTGTTTTCTGGTTTGTGCGACGTTGGGTGCGACGTCGCAGGTCCTGACCGCGACGTTGAGCATGGCGTCGCTATGTGCGACTTTCGCAATTTAATGCGACGTTGTGCGTGGCGTCGCTATATGCGACGTTGTTGATTTCTGCGACGTAAGGGCTTGCGTCGCTAAGTGCGACGTCGGTCAATTAGGGCGACGTAGTGGTTGATGTCGCTATGTGCGACGTCGTAGCTGACGTCGCACAAAGTCTGGGCCAAATGCGACGTTGCGGTCTGATGACCGGAATTTGTGTCGAAAACGAGTTTTCCGGCGACCATTTGGTCCAAATCTTTTACCCAACCCATATTTGGACATTTTGAACTTATATAAACAATAAATATGTAAAAATGAGTGAAAACGAGAGGTCTCGACTTTTGTCGGAAAACTTACAAAGTGGCGAATCAAAAATCCGAAAAGATGAGGTTGTAGATCGCGATGCGGTGAACGTTTTTCTCCAAAGGGCTTGATGATTTTGAGGTCGTTTAGTGTGTGTTATTTGGTAATTTTTGATGATAATGGTGTTGGTGGTTTTTGGAAGAAAAGAGAGAAAAAGATGAAGAGAGAGAGAGAGAGAGAGAGTGTAGGGTGAAAATGAGGAAGGGGGTGGGGTTTTCCCCCCTTTTCTTGGCCGGCTGGTGGGGCCCACCCTTTGTGGGTGTGTCCAAAATTTTTGCTTATGTGCAATCGCGCTCCGTGCGGTGTTCATTTTCCCGATAGTTTAAACGTTAATTATTTATTTTATGAACAAAAATATACGTTTTAAAATACGAATATTTACTCAATATTTTCGTTGAAGTATTTTTACCAAACACTTAATAACTATGTTATAAAATGTAACTTGTTTCGTTTGTTTTGTGCGTTTAACATTTTAATTGTGTAAACGTTGTTGTACGATATGAATCAAAACTAAAATATTATAAAAATAATATTTTGGATATAACAGAGTTATTTAATAATGTTACATTATTTAATTAAATTATTCACCAACGTCCGTATTTAATTGACCGAATTACATTCGATTTGAACTTGTACGATTTAATCAAACCGCAATACTTGTATATATTCAACAATATATATTAATCGATACATTAATTAGCCTAACACATAACTAATTACATGTATTAAAACTAAATTAGGCACTAATTACTAGTCCTAATTTGACGGGTGTCACATTCTCCCCGTCATCTTGCCAAAAACATAAGATACGCATTTATCAAAGGATCCATCATCATTTGATTTTAAAAGCCCTTCACGTTGAAGCCTTTCAATGCGTTTCTGACCACTGTGTGCAAAACGACGATGCCGAAGATAGGTAGAGTCCAAGTTAAGCTTGGCTCTTTAATTACTAACAGAATACATAGAATTAACTTTTGAACCATGATTATGCATATCTATTTCATAAATACCATAATAAGGATTAGCATTATCCTTCAAAAGTGAAACTGAAACAACAGCTCTGGTGATAGCAGGTGCATAATTGCAATTGTCTAATACAATTATTAAGCCTGAAGGCAAAACTAAGTCAAACTTCCATTGGCTTCTACTGCTTCACGTACACTATTGTACAAGTAAAGTGCCTCATGTTTTAGTTTCTTCTTTCTCCTAAATCCCTATAGGGTATTACAAATGTGAGTACTACAACCAATGTCATATACCCAGGATTTTGATTTAGAGAAAGAATATAATTCTATTGTGAAGATACCAGAAGGTCCGGTCGAGCCGGCTAGCTTCTTCTTCTTATTCATCAACTTAGCAAGATAGGCAGGACAATTCCTCTTCCAGTGTCCCACAGTGGTGAAATGCCTCATTCTTAGCCAGATGCTCTTTCATCGCTGGAGGGGTTTACTTAGGGTTAGAGACAAAAGCACCTTGCTTTCCCTTAGCCTTTTCCCTAGTTTGCGGTTTCTTATCTTTCTGGATCTTTCCACTACTAATCGCAAGGATTTGTAGAGTAGCCGATTTCAGCTCTGTAATCAAATCAAGTGGAATATAATTTTCAAATTGGTTTTGAAGTTCGGGAGTCATACTGCCGAGTATCAAATAAGCAACTTCATTATGACGATCAAAAAGAGCATTTCATGCTGCTAATTCCTCAACAGGACCAGTAGCGGTATTAGGAGCAGGTCACAGCGGCTATTCAATGACCTCAGTTTTCCTTTCAACACGAAGGACAATCCTTAGTTGACAAAACTCATCTTTGAAATTCCTTCCAGAAAGATTTTCTCATTTTAGCATTTTCCTGAAAGCCGAATAGTTCAGGTTTGGTGCAGGATTTGACATCTACAACTAGATGAAAGTTCAAATTTAGTATTTTCGATAATAAATCTTTAAAGAAAATTAAATACCCAAATGTTTATATATATATATATATAAACAATTAATTTTCTTAAGGCTAGGATCCTACTTGACATACCACCATCACATCAGTTGATCTGCTAGCAATGGTGTATTCAAAAGGTAAGTGACGATCAATAATTGCATTACCAGTGCAATTCCTAGAAATTATGGGACTTAATTTACAGTTAGTGATCAAGTAGTAAGTGTTATTAAACATGTTTCATCCCATCTTATGTCAAGGGCTTAAGGATCTGATGACACGCAAAAAGTCATGTTTTTGTGTGCCATTATCTCACCATTTTAGCCCAATTATTAATGAAAACACTTAAATATGAACTTAAACATCACATTTCATCATAAGGGCTAAAATATAGACGATGTTTCAAGAATCAATCAAAAAGACCTAAAAACGAGTAAAATAGAGCACAAACGATCATTGAATCCTCCGTTCACGCATTTAAGCACAATTTGATCTATACTTGGAATTTTGACCTCTAACTTATGTCATTTTCTTCGTTAGGAAATTACGAAACCGTGAGCGTGAGAATCACTCAAAACGGATAAACGACGAAGAAGTTACGCCCGAACGAAGAAACGAAGAACCGAAGAATCAGGATACGGGAGAGCTAGACCGTATACGGCCAAACTAGACCATATACGGCCTAGCACAGACCGTATACGGCCTAGCTAGACCGTATACGGCCTAGCACAGCCGTATACGGCTTGTGTTCTCCCGTATTCACCCTACGTTCTCCCGTATACGCTCCAGTTCTCCCGTATTTGCCCTAGCTCAACCGTATCGTGCGTTTAGGCGATTAAAATCTGATTTTTATTCGGGTTTGCGATACGGTTGTGCGTTTGAAGTTTTGGATACGGTCTACGGATACGGTTGTGCGAGTTCTATATATAGAGGCTTCATTTCTTCATTTTACACATCCAAAAAAACACACTATCCACACATTCAAGAATCACTCCAACAATCACTCTTTTACGTTTTTAATTTCTTAGTTTAGTTAGTAGATTTCTCTCTCTAGCACTACTCTTAGGAGTTAGAGGAGAAATATTAGGATATAATTAGTCGTAGATTAGCGGCTAGTTAGAAGGGGCAATATTGTAATATCGCTTGGCGCGTACTAGAAGTTCTGCTCGTGTAACGTTCAAGTTGTATTCAGCTACGCTCTTATTACGATTATATCTATCCTTTATCTATTTCATTATGATGATTGTTATTACTGTTGTCATGCTAGATTTAGGATTGGTTGCCATGATTAGTGAGTAGTGATATTGCGTGTTTGCTATGATGTAGTTAGTCGTAAATTGGTTGGAATGATGCTATGAAAATTAGTGCTTTGATTCACTTTCTATTTATGATTTTAAACCTATCAAACTAATCGCCTTTCAACCAGTAAACGTGATTACGGCCTTAATGATGGGACGTCGCGAACCCCATCAAAGGTACTTAGTTATCTGTGTCAAACATGAACATGGTCTGATTTGTTAATCGTGTAAATATCGCTTTCTAAGTGAACGCTAAGTACATCGTCATCGTGGAAATACTGCTTTCTAATCTGAACGCAAAGTACACTGTGATTATGGAAATATGGTTTTCTAACTGAACGCCAAGTACACTGGAGCCGTGGAAATAATGCTTTATATTCTGAACGCAAAGTACACTGTACCCGTGGAAATATGGTTTTCTAACTGAACGTGAATATTACACTGTTGACAAGTTAGGGATTTATTGGGACTTAAAAGTAAGGGCTGGTTTATATCATAGATGGATAATATTATGCTTAAATACAAACTTAGTTAAGTAGTCTGGGTTAGCCTTTGTGAAGCAATGTAAGGTACCGTAAGTCGGTTGATTACTCTGTATAGCGTCGACAACACCTCCGGTGTAGTTAATACGTGGAAGTCGAGGAAAAACCGCAGTTACTAAGCCTTGTGGAATAACGGTAAATCTGTGATCAGCAGAGCTGGTACCGACTAGGTCCTTGGTTCATCAATGGAAACACTTTCAGTGGAGTACAGTGTGGTAATCGCGGAAAGAGTCGTCGCTATCAGTCTATGTGAATCACCGAATCATGACCCAACACCCAGACTCACTAAACCATCGATAGAAAGTAATCAAGCACACTCTATAAACTTGGTCTTAAATGCTTTGTTTAGATTAGGTATTATTGTGGGGTTAAGAAAGGTCGGACATCGAGTTGGTTTGTCGCCTTATTCATGCACCCAGGGTTTCATCCCAGATAAGGGTCACTATACCTTCACCGGTTAGTGTTGTGGGCTGGATAAACTACTCCGATCAGAATCAGGATAGCCTAGTCGCCCAGTGACATACTGATCGAGAACTCTATCAGTAGGGGGCTAGTGCTTACTCCACAGATACCTGAAATAAATAAAATACAAACCTTTAGAACATGTTTTCATACATCATACATCATTCCAATCAATAAGGCTACCGAAATCATAGCAAACACCCTCTCTAGATTATCTGCTATCTACATTTACTTTATCTGCTTTAATTTACATTTCCTGCCTAAGTATAAAAAACCAAAAACAAAACCACCAATCAAAAATCTTTTAAAAACCCGCTAGATTGATAAGTACGCCTGTTTCGTCCACGATCCACAATACACTGACTCAGAGAACGACCCTAGGTCATCCTTGCTGCTATATACCAATAGTAACTAGGTATACTTAGGCCCCGCAAATATAAATTTTAAAACCCTCTGATCGCCGCTCTAAACGAGAGGTCCGCAACGACGCGAGTAAAATCGCGACCGACCGTTCTGGTGGCATCAAGCTTTTTGGCGCCGCTGCCGGGGAGTCAGCCGTAAGATCTGAAGACGTTCCAGACGAATTTTTCTTTCTAGTACCCCGTAGTTTAAATTAGATTTTTCCTTTTTTGTTCCATTCGAAAATTCCTTCCCACAGCACACAACGATATTTGACCCGATCATCCGGATTCGAATCTCTCACTTTCGTACCCGATCCTGAGACGATCATCCGAACGATCCGCAAGGAGAAACGCTTCCGCAACCGACAACCGATGGCTGCACGTGTCACGCTTGCCGATAGCACCAAACCATCAATTGAAGGTCGAGGTGGACCCATCAGCTATCCGGTCATCGACGGCGCGTCCTTCGAGCTTAAACATCATATCGTTCAGCTTATCAAGGAATTCTGCCAATTCCATGGTTTACCCCATGACGATCCTAACGCCCACATCAACCGATTCATTCAGACTACCAACTCGTACAAGCAGAACGGGGTTGATCAGGATATAGTCCGTCTATACCTATTCCCCTATTCGCTTACTCACCACGCTTTGACTTGGTTTGAGGGATTAGAGACCGGCTCTATCACCTCCTGGACGGATATGGCTACAAAATTCCTTACTAAGTACTTTCCTCCGGCTAAGCAAACCAAGTACAAGAATGACATTATGAACTTCCACCAAGCTCATGATGAGTCTATCTACACAGCATGGGAGAGATACAAGAGTCTGTTGAACAAATGCCCTAACCACCTTATAGAGAAAACCAGCCAGCTGTGCACGTTTTACAATGGTCTCGCTCCAAACCATCGCACTACCCTTGATGCCGCTGCTCAGGGCAACTTCATGCAACTCACCGATGAGGAAGCTTGGAACTTGATCGAGAATATGACGATGCACCATCACGACTGGAACTCTGGTGAGCATTCCTCACCATCAGCACCGATTGCTGCACCCAATCCATTCCAGACCGAAGCTATCAAGTCTCTGACAGAGAAGATCGAGCACCTGACGAAGCAGATCGGCGAAATGAAGAAACCATCCCAGCACGCCCATCAAGTTAATGCATGCCAGAACTGTGCCAACCTCCCAACAGAAAGTTATAAGGTTGAGTACGAGGATCCTGCTGACGGAACGGTTTACTACGCTCAATTTCCAGCTCGCCAACAAAATCCACCTGGCTTCGCTCGAACCTCTCCGCCTAGGACTAGAGGCACCCAATACCCACCTAGAAACCAACCACCCTTTCAGCCCAACTACCAACCTAGGTACCCTTCTTACCAACAACAACCCCAACTTACCTATAACCAACCACTATCATTGACTGCACCCGACGCAGCTCAATCAACCGAACCCTCTAAAACCATAGTGCCCATTACTAGTACGGATGATACCCTCACTAAGTTCATCCAAGGCCAGCACCAAATTAACCAAAAGACTAGCGCTAGGCAGGACCAAACCGACCTATTCATTAGGAACCAACTGGCCGTTCTCAAAAATCTTGAGACCCAGATAGGACAGCTAGCCCAACGTCTTGACTCTAGGCCTCAAGGTAATCTCCCTAGTAACACGGTACAGAACCCACACGTAGAAGAGGCCAAACATATGAGTACTACAGACAAGAAGGTGGCACCGAGCCAACCTCCCACTCCTTCTCCGGTGAAGGAAGATACTCCTGTCCCACCAACAGTTGAGTCCCCGTCTGTCCCTACACCACAAAAGGAAGTACGCATTCCGTTTCCCGGCCGTCTTAAGAAAGCCTATAAGGCTAACGACTTCCGTCTCGATGGAAAGTTCGTGGATACCGTGTCCCGAACCCCTTCCAGTTCAAAATATATCCTAAAACTCTTGTCAACCAAGGATAAGGTACCCGAAGTACCCAATGTCCCACTGAACGCGGAATGTTCAGCTCTTATAAAGAACTCTATCCCTGAGAAATTAGGAGATACTGGACGCTTCACCCTTCCCTGTTCGATCTATCACTCGGGCATGATACACTCTCTAGCCGACCTAGGAGCCAGTATCAACCTGATGCCCTATTCGCTTTACACTAGATTGGAATTAGGACCCCTTAAACCGACCAACATGAGTGTCCAGCTAGCTGACCAATCCATTAGACACCCTAAGGGAATAGCTGAGAACATCATGGTTCAAGTTGATAAGTTCCTATTTCCCACAGACTTTGTAGTGATGGACATTCAGGAGGATGTCCATATCCCTATCATCTTAGGAAGACCATTCTTGAACACCGCACGCACTATCATAGATGTTTATTCTCAGACTATCAGTCTTAGATCTCATGGAGAGACTATCACCTTCAAGATCGATCAAGCTGATCAGTCTATCACAGAGCATGCGGAGATATGTGCGATTTCGACAGGAAGAGTTACCACGGATGATGATTCTGAACCAGACACCCCTATGTCTGACGAGCCCATCACGATTACTTCCGACACTGAGGAAGAAGAGATAGAAGAGGAGACTGAGGAAGAAGAAGAGGAGATAGAAGAAGAAGAAGAGGAAGAGCCAGAGGAAGCTATACCGCCACACATTCCTGAGACACACCCTCCGACCGCAGAGATCATGCAGATAGACTATGGTTTGAACTTCATCCCTCTGCCGGAAAGCGACTCAGAGGAACCTTCGATTGACCACTCCTTGGATGATGAGTCTCTACTTAAGCCACATATACCTCCTCGAGGGATTCCACCCCTTGACTCATCCGAGCCTCGATCACATTTCGAGCTTGGAGGTACATTTGGATCAGGTGATGATTCTGATTCCCAAGACGAGAGGGATATCGAGATGGACTCTTCCCAGCCAGTATCACAGATCACCGACGAGTCTCAGCCACTCACCGACGCTGTTGAGTTTCCAGACACTTCAGCAACCGAGAGTGACGAGGACGATATCGTTCTCATGGATGTTCCGATCGATACCCGCTCCATTCGCCTTCACCACACTCCAATCATTCTCCCTCCAGTCATTATCCCTCCTCCTACTACAGGAAATACCGAAATCCCAATCGTGTCTGAACCAGAAGAAATGCTTAGTGCTATTGAAGAACACGAGGAGGATTTCCAAACTCTGATTGCGATTATACGAGATTCTACTATTGAATACACGCAACATCAGAGAGATGCTATTGAGGACATTGAGACTGAATATGAAGTTTATCGAGCCAACTCCTACCTGAGTCCGCAACATCTAGTTAGTTGCATCAACGCCTTCGCCAATGACCTCGCAGGAGAATCATCAGACAATGATGAGCCTTTCCCCGATGAAGAGGAATTCTATGAAACACAGAAGACCACATATGGCAGGGTGTATCAAGCATTTATCAGGTCCGCATTTCCATATTCACGCCAACAGATGGAGTTTCTCCAAAATTTCAGACACAAAATGGATTATGCTACTGGGAATCCTGAAAATGAAGTAGATGTTCAGCTAATGGCGGATCTCAAGGGACTTCTAGATTCGATGGCCGATAATGATCACATTGACGAGTCCTCACCACACAGGTTTTTCATCAGCTGCACTATCGAGCATCACGCCCAGATAATCGTCGAAAAATTAGAACACGTCAGTTCAGACGAGAGAGCACGTGCCATCCCTTCTTCTGTTCCAGAAGGTTTGACGGTTAACGTTGCATATTTCGTCTCTGAACGACTTAAAGACATTTTCGGTTCTATCCTATGGGAGCAGCCCAGACAGCTATTCCACAATGGGCTACGAGAGATTTACAACAGGATGATTAACATCTTCCTGAAACCAGAGCTCACGTATACCGACCATCAGAAACAGCTGATCCAAGGCATATTCAGATCCATTGAAGAACTAGGGCAAGACATCAGCAATGCCACTCATGAGGACATCCACCTACGCTTCTTCGGATTTATGGACACCCTACGGACAGATCGACCGGTGCGTGAGACGTTTGAGCACGATGGAGCCACCCTTGTGGACACTAATGGACCAATCTCCAAGGCAGTTCAAAATGCTATCATGGATCTTCATTACTTGCAAAGGACTGCTGAGGAGCATTTCCATACCTATCCTCTTCATGTGGCAAGAATCCCGAACATCACAGAAGTCGTCACACGACATTTTATGAGATTCTACCCACCGAACCCCAGGACACTTCCATTCCGCATCCTAAGTCCTGGAAGACCCTCTTCTGGCTGATCCAAGAAAAGTCGAGCCCTCGACTCTAAATAGAAGCGCTTCTCGGGAGGCAACCCGTGCAATAAATATCCTTAGTATTAGTATTAGTAGTATTAGTTTTTAAATTCCAAGAAGTGATATATCTCTAACTATCTTTCACACTTGGGTATCAAAATGCTTTCAAAACACCACTTCAGCTTTTACCACCTAATCCAGGAAAATAGGAATTAAATTTTATCAAGCCATGTGTTTCGAGCATTTGAGGTACTTGCGTGCTACTTTCACGCATTATGCTCGAACTCGTTTAAAAACACATGACTTAAAACTCGTTTTGAATTAGAAAACATCTTTTCACATTCTGGATTTAGGCACTTTCGGTAAAAGGCTATAATAAGAAGTCGGTAAAAATATACCCAACGTGTTCACACTTACGAGATATCTTCACAAGAGAGTGAAAGAAGTGTAAAGATGGAGGATAATGCTGTTATTTGTGAGCTGCGCACGCTGAAGCCAAAAGATCTACATGGAGCCACCGCTAAAGAAGAATTCCTGTTAGGATCTCCTCTTCAGCACATCTTCCAGAATTCCATCCTTCTACCTTCGCTTCGATAGGGGAGTTCTCTCGTTCTCACTCTAGTTTTTGATATGATTGTTAGCTTTAAATTCTCATTAAAGTAGTCTATGCCATATCCCCAACTTATCGCTAAGTGTGGGATTCCAGCCCAAAACAAACACTTGAGTAACATTTTCCGATATGTTCAAACTCTAAGTGTGGGATTTTTCTCAAATCCCAACTCAAGAGAACATTAGGGACAATGTTCCTCTAAGTGTGGGATAGCGGTATAGAATACCTTAGGTTTGCTTGTTTGATTCTTATTTCCAAAAGCAAACTCGGAAAATGTTCCTCAATTTGTTTAAAAAACTCACTTTTGCTAAAATTTTCAAAATTTTTGAGTCAAAATGTCTTAAGAAGGAGCATTTTCATATATGAATAGGGTATTTTGGAAATTAAGAGTAAATAAGATAGGAATTTCTTAGGTCTAAAATGATAATCTAAAAGGGGCATCGCATGGCTAGGCACAAACAAACCCAAAAACTTGCAGTGAGGTATCTTGAGCCAATATAAGCATTCATCTTTAATGCTTCACTATTCGTTTGTTTGAGTGTGCCGATGCATGCATCCGGAATTAGAACTTGCTCCTGGTATGCACTTCGAGACCACATTGGTAGAGTACCGTACGCGGTATAGGTGCAGTTAGATGACCTTGACATTCCTTAGGATTTAACCCTTTTTTTTATCATATCTCTTCAAGCCCAAAACCCTTCCAACACTCATCTTTAGTGTTGATGATCCGCTTAGATAACCCTGTTGAGCCTTAACTTGTTCGTTTCTTTCAAAACCCTTTAAATCTTAACCCACTTATTCCACACCCACCAAAAATCTTATCTTAGAAATTTTAAACTTGTGGAAAATGTCATTTAAATGTCCTTTTTGTTTTCACTCCAAATCACAAATACTGGTGTTTACTCAAATTCTCTCGCGTGCGTTCCCTTGATAAATCAAAAATTGAGAGTTTATGGTGTGGAAAAATTGACACCAAGTAAATGCAAAGTCATCAAAAGGATGAAAAAGATGAAAGAAAGAAAAGGATTTCAAAAGGGCAAAAGAAAGAAACAAAATAAAATCTCTAGAAAAGCCCAAAAATAGAAACAAAAGAAAAAGAAAAGAAAATAGAATAAAGCTAAGTGCTTCGAATCTCTCGAAAATTCCAATTCCTTCGTGTATTTTCAAAAGATAGAAGTCAAAATAGCTATCTTCTTCCCGTACTGTTATCCGTTTCCGTTTTCATTAAAAAGGTTGTTTAAATAATGTTTTTCAAAAGTTTGAAAGTCCTAAGATAAGCAAAACCCTTTACAACAATTAAAAATTTTTTTCACTTATCCATACCCCGTAACCCTCACCTGCCATTACAACCCACTTTGAATATCCTGGGATAGCTAGCACCGTCCTCACCTAAGTGGTGGAGATATGATTCTCGAGCAAGCCTATGACGATGGATGTTGCATGACTGGCTTATGAGCGATTTCGTTTGATTAGATTGATAGGTAACCCGAAACACTTCTTGAGTGAATTGAGTGACCACCTTGTGAGATCGCCTAGTCATGTATATTCCAAGATCGCGAGAATTGAAAGCATGCCTAAGAGAACCATTTTATGCCTCTGAAAGGAATACCTTACTTTCTCTTATTTCCAGGATATGTTACTTGTATATGAAGATGGTTGTTTTTGATATGTTTTGATTCACCCCAAAAATAAACTCGTGTTTTCAAAATGTTTTTCCTAAAAGCAGGTGAGAATTTTGAGTTTTGCTTGAGGACAAGCAAAGTCTAAGTGTGAGATATTTGATGACACGCAAAAAGTCATGTTTTTGTGTGCCATTATCTCACCATTTTAGCCCAATTATTAATGAAAACACTTAAATATGAACTTAAACATCACATTTCATCATAAGGGCTAAAATATAGACGATGTTTCAAGAATCAATCAAAAAGACCTAAAAACGAGTAAAATAGAGCACAAACGATCATTGAATCCTCCGTTCACGCATTTAAGCACAATTTGATCTATACTTGGAATTTTGACCTCTAACTTATGTCATTTTCTTCGTTAGGAAATTACGAAACCGTGAGCGCGAGAATCACTCAAAACGGATAAACGACGAAGAAGTTACGCCCGAACGAAGAAACGAAGAACCGAAGAATCAGGATACGGGAGAGCTAGACCGTATACGGCCAAACTAGACCGTATACGGCCTAGCACAGACCGTATACGGCCTAGCTAGACCGTATACGGCCTAGCACAGCCGTATACGGCTTGTGTTCTCCCGTATTCACCCTACGTTCTCCCGTATACGCTCCAGTTCTCCCGTATTTGCCCTAGCTCAACCGTATCGTGCGTTTAGGCGATTAAAATCTGATTTTTATTCGGGTTTGCGATACGGTTGTGCGTTTGAAGTTTTGGATACGGTCTACGGATACGGTTGTGCGAGTTCTATATATAGAGGCTTCATTTCTTCATTTTACACATCCAAAAAAACACACTATCCACACATTCAAGAATCACTCCAACAATCACTCTTTTACGTTTTTAATTTCTTAGTTTAGTTAGTAGATTTCTCTCTCTAGCACTACTCTTAGGAGTTAGAGGAGAAATATTAGGATATAATTAGTCGTAGATTAGCGGCTAGTTAGAAGGGGCAATATTGTAATATCGCTTGGCGCGTACTAGAAGTTCTGCTCGTGTAACGTTCAAGTTGTATTCAGCTACGCTCTTATTACGGTTATATCTATCCTTTATCTATTTCATTATGATGATTGTTATTACTGTTGTCATGCTAGATTTAGGATTGGTTGCCATGATTAGCGAGTAGTGATATTGCGTGTTTGCTATGATGTAGTTAGTCGTAAATTGGTTGGAATGATGCTATGAAAATTAGTGCTTTGATTCACTTTCTATTTATGATTTTAAACCTATCAAACTAATCGCCTTTCAACCAGTAAACGTGATTACGGCCTTAATGATGGGACGTCGCGAACCCCATCAAAGGTACTTAGTTATCTGTGTCAAACATGAACATGGTCTGATTTGTTAATCGTGTAAATATCGCTTTCTAAGTGAACGCTAAGTACATCGTCATCGTGGAAATACTGCTTTCTAATCTGAACGCAAAGTACACTGTGATTATGGAAATATGGTTTTCTAACTGAACGCCAAGTACACTGGAGCCGTGGAAATAATGCTTTCTATTCTGAACGCAAAGTACACTGTACCCGTGGAAATATGGTTTTCTAACTGAACGTGAATATTACACTGTTGACAAGTTAGGGATTTATTGGGACTTAAAAGTAAGGGCTGGTTTATATCATAGATGGATAATATTATGCTTAAATACAAACTTAGTTAAGTAGTCTGGGTTAGCCTTTGTGAAGCAATGTAAGGTACCGTAAGTCGGTTGATTACTCTGTATAGCGTCGACAACACCTCCGGTGTAGTTAATACGTGGAAGCCGAGGAAAAACCGCAGTTACTAAGCCTTGTGGAATAACGGTAAATCTGTGATCAGCAGAGCTGGTACCGACTAGGTCCTTGGTTCATCAATGGAAACACTTTCAGTGGAGTACAGTGTGGTAATCACGGAAAGAGTCATCGCTATCAGTCTATGTGAATCACCGAATCATGACCCAACACCCAGACTCACTAAACCATCGATAGAAAGTAATCAAGCACACTCTATAAACTTGGTCTTAAATGCTTTATTTAGATTAGGTATTATTGTGGGGTTAAGAAAGGTCGGACATCGAGTTGGTTTGTCGCCTTATTCATGCACCCAGGGTTTCATCCCAGATAAGGGTCACTATACCTTCACCGGTTAGTGTTGTGGGCTGGATAAACTACTCCGATCAGAATCAGGATAGCCTAGTCGCCCAGTGACATACTGATCGAGAACTCTATCAGTAGGGGGCTAGTGCTTACTCCACAGATACCTGAAATAAATAAAATACAAACCTTTAGAACATGTTTTCATACATCATACATCATTCCAATCAATAAGGCTACCGAAATCATAGCAAACACCCTCTCTAGATTATCTGCTATCTACATTTACTTTATCTGCTTTAATTTACATTTCCTGCCTAAGTATAAAAAACCAAAAACAAAACCACCAATCAAAAATCTTTTAAAAACCCGCTAGATTGATAAGTACGCCTGTTTCGTCCACGATCCACAATACACTGACTCAGAGAACGACCCTAGGTCATCCTTGCTGCTATATACCAATAGTAACTAGGTATACTTAGGCCCCGCAAATATAAATTTTAAAACCCTCTGATCGCCGCTCTAAACGAGAGGTCCGCAACGACGCGAGTAAAATCGCGACCGACCGTTCGGGTGGCATCAGGATCTCACCGCTTAACTCGCTTTAAGTCGTCCAATTAAGAACTGTAAATAGTCCACCACCGTCTCACGATGAGTGGTAATTTATCTTGGATACAATTCACCTACGTTTCACGCAGAGCAAAAAGCAAGTACAAGTGTTCTTACCAATTAGATGGCATATGACTTAATTTAAATGGGTAATTATTTGATAATATGTATCAAATTTTGTACGAAGAAGCATGCACACATCTTCGTATCATAGATTTTAGTAAAAAAAAATTCAGTTAATTTACTTATTAACGTGCGTCAAGATGTCCAATTTAATATTCATATTAAATTAGAGATTGCGCTTTTATTAAAATTGATGATTCAACATGTTTTAAACCTTTTTGGCAATGTACAAGAGAGGCCATGAAGAAGCCAGAGGAGGGGCTAGGATCTTTACATCGTTTTATCCAACCCATCGTCTTAGACACCAAGCCGAAGATACCTCTCTTATACAAGTTCCTAGTTGTGGTTTAAAACAAATTATTAACTTGCAAATCTCGTCGTGGGAGAAAATTACGGTATGTGAGCCCAACCCGATTTGACAATAAGATTTGCAAGGAAATAATAAATCTTATTTCATAGTTATTAGTCAGTTTATTTTTCATAAAACCATTTTGCTTCACAAGTTACAATAATAAGCAAAATAATAAACTACTAATCTATTAACAATTAATTTTCATGCAACATTTAAAACATAGCCTACTAGGGACACCTTGTCAATTAAACAATTTAAACAAGTAACACTATTAACAATTAATATCAAAGTGATATCTATGACAAATTGTGCAGGAATTTCATGGATACCCTTTTATTGCTAATTGAAAGGTACACTAATAATAACAAACAATTTACATTAACTAAGTTATTATTTCCGTTAAACATTAAATTTCTGATGGGATTCTAAAACTTAAACAATTTAACCAAATTAGGGTTTCAAGTTTCAACGGTCGGCTGGTCATCCCAACCGTCGGTTGGAATTGTAATTCGTAATTCCTTTATCGCAATTGTAAAACCCTAGTTTCGTGGTCCAACCGCCGGTTTGAACATCCTACCGCCGGTTTGAACATCCAACCGCCGGTTGGAACAAAATGTTGACCTACTTTGTCATTCGACCTTTTTAATCCAAAACAATTTTCTTGTAATTAATCGAATCAGACAACTAACAAAATTTTAATCTGATTTGTCATTCGACAAAATTTAATGTTTAACAGATCTAACTAATTATAACATATACGTGTGGCTCTGATACCACTGTTAGAGTATAGCAAACAGATATATTCAAATTGTCACACAATTGCGGAAGCATATAAACACGTATATATAATTAGTTAAAAAATGATTCATGTACCTTTTAGCAGAGCTCCAGATAAACTATTAATGTTTAAAGTAAAACCTCTCTACGATCACACACACGACAACAACTCAATAGGTATGCTAGTACGCCGTTCACAATACTCACAACCCTTGTGCTTTTCTTCTTTGGTCAAACCACACAAGAACCGATCTTCGTTAGAGTTGAAAACCTTTAAACCCTACCTTCCTAGCTCCAAAGTTGAACTTCAATTCGTACCCTTAACCCTTAAGTCGAATTAAGCTTTCTGAAAACCTATGGTTTAAGGCTGGGATTTTGTCGCACCCTCAAATTCGGGTTGCGGAAGCAAATCGGGTCGGGGCGCGACTAATCAAGTAATCACAGCACAAAGATATATAGCAAACGACTCTATATGCGTCGTTTTACAACTTGTATTGATAAAACAAAAGTTTACATCAAAGTATTGTTTACATTAGCTCGGTTTGAATTTGAGAGATTTACATACATAATTAATTTATACAAAATATAATAATGCAGCTAAATCTCTGAATGTTTGTATGCTGACACGAGCTAAGTCTCCTGATCGGGCAGTCCAACCTACTACTGAGTACCTGTGATACATGCTAAAATGGGTCAGCGAAACGCTGGTGAGCTCACAGGTTTGTATGTCAAAACATATAGTATGAACCGCAAGATTTAATTGAATTTAAGTTGCAATAAAGCAAAATAAAAGTTATACAGCCATGAGCGCATAGTCTGAGCTTAACTTGAGGGTCAGGTCCAATGAAGGAATTCCGATCGAGGTGCCTCCTACGAATGCCTAATCTACACTCGTCTACCCAAATGCTAATACGTCCGTTTGACCAGTTAGTGCTTGCTAACCCGGACGAGGATTGTCAATCCTATATAATATCATATACTAACATTCACGCTACAGATGTATTACCAAACTATGTTATGGAGGGCTTTAAATTGATTAGTTGAAACAACTCATGTAGTATTTGATTTGATTTGTACTTGCGTTCACATGTAAATAAATCGAGCAATGTATCACACCCCTGATGAAAATAGTAAAGTAGGGGCTATGAGACTCACCTGAGTCTTGATGCGTTTAACTTAATAAACTTGATTTGATTAGCTGAGTAGTGATGTCCGAAGACTTGTAACCTGAGGGTGTCCACGACACGCGATGGTTATTAACATGAGTAGGTGTCTATAAAGACTACCTTTGTAGTTGTTCGTCCAACTAGAATGTCCAAATGACTAAGATTTGGTTGATTGATTTGAGTTTTGAAAAAACGTGTACGGCCCGTTGGTGATTCGTTTGTAATACAATTCCAAAGTATTATTGTCTTGGTGTTTGAGTGTTATACTTATAAAGTATTTACCGACATTAGGTGACGGGGGTCCGGGGGCAGCGCCCCTGGTTAGCGGGGTCCAAGGGGCAGAGCCCCTGGCTGGGGTCGAGGTGCCAGGTCAGCTCGAAAATTTTTTATTTCTACTATATTGCTTCGGTGAAAAACGCATTTGAAACTTAAATTTGGATGAAATCAAGTGATAAAATTTTAGGTCTCGACACTTAGTAAAATCTGTGTTTTCTTGGTTCTGTTTCATGCGACACTTATAGCGACACTTTAATAGTTTAGGCGACACTTAAGAAGTGTCGCATAAAATGGAATATTCTGTAATAAGGGCGTCACTTAGAGAAGTGACGCATAATAAGGCGTCACTAAGGTAATGTCGGGCTTAAGTATCGGAATCGGGTTGGAGCGTCACTAGGGTCGAATGTCGGATGAATTCGGAATTTAGTTATAGGCGACACTTAGACAAGTGTCGCTGGGAGTGTCGGACATTGAATTTGCGACACTTAGGTAAGTGTCGGGAAAAAGGGGTTTTATGCGGCACTAGGGTAAGTGACGCAAAATTAGGGCTTTTAGCGACACTTAGTGCGACACTTAAGTGACGCATTAAGTGACGCTACGCTGCTTTGGCCTATGCGACACTTAAGTCTGATGGCCGAATTTGAGTCGAAAACGTGTTTTTCGGTTTCCGTTTGTCCCGAAACTTTTACCCAACCCATATTTGGACATTTCAAGCTTAAATAAACAATTTTCAAGTAAAATAACAAAGATTTAAGAGTTTTCGAGAGTTGTCGGGAATCTTACAACTTAACGCCGGAGAAATCCGAAAAGATAGCGTTCTAGATCTCGACGTGGTGGTTCTTTTTCTCCAAATGGACGAAGTGATCGGAAGTGGTTTGATGGTGCTTTTTGGTGAATTTAGATGGTTGGTGGTGATGATTTTGTAAGAGAGAAAGAAGAAGAGAGAGATAGATGAAGATGATGAAATGGGAGAAAAGGGTGGGGTTCCCCCCCTTTTTGGCTGATTTTCGGTGGGGGCCCACCGAGGTGTGGGTCTCCACTCTTAATCCCGTGTACTCGCGCTCCATGCGGTGATCGTTTTCCGATTTGTTTAAACGTTTAAATAGTTTTGTACACGTTTAAATATAAGTTTTAAAATACGAGTATTTATTCAATATTTTACCTGAAGTATTTCATCAAATACTTAATAATTTAGTTATAAAATATAACTTAACTTGTTTCGTTTTGTTTGCGCGTTTAATATTTTACTCGCGTAGACGTTATTAGTACGATGCGAATTAGAATTGAAATATTATCAAAATAATATTTTTGATATAATAACGTTATTAAATAATGTTATATTATTTAATAAAATTGTTCACCAACGTCCGTATTTAATTGAATCGAATTATATTCGATTTGAATTGAGTACGATTTAATCAAATCGCATACTTGTATATATTCAATAATATATATATTGATACATTAATTAGCCTAACACAGAACTAATTACATGTATTGGCAAGTGATTAGGCACTAATTACTAGTCCTAAATTGACGGGTGTCACAGATTTGAGTTCTATTTATACTTGCTGAAACCGACCTCCAACCGCCGGTTGAGCTTCCCAACCACCGGTTGGGTTGGCTTTTGACCCAAGTATCCGTTTCCAGATCCACCGCCTTCCATATCAGGTTCCAACCGCCGGTTGAGACATCCAACCGCCAATTGGATCTGGTTTCCAGAATCTTCTTTTAATATTTAAACGTACAATTAACTTTTAATAACGTTTATTTGTGAACGTATTAATTAATATATCTCACATATATATTAACCAATTATATTGAGCATAAGTGTCAATACGTGTGACCCCGTAGGCTTAAACACTTTCCGGACATGCGTTTATTTATTACGTGGTCATATCCCAACAATTTTGTCATGAGAATAGTTTACAAATTGATATAAGGTACATAATTAAGAGTAAAGAAGTTTTAAGGGTTTTACCTTTTGAAAGCTCATCATTGACAAATAAATTGTTCATGCAAATAGCAAAGATGGATTCATACATAATAAATAAATAAATCGTAAAAATGACATAAAAATATAATAGATCATTGCGTACGAGTGTTCTACTTGTCTATACAATACGAATAAGATAATGTATAATTATTGCAATATGGTACTACAATTTGATAACCACAAACTTACAATACCATAAGGTCTTTAGCTTAATAATGCGTTCGGTTTGCGAAATATTTTTGAGAAAATTTGAGTTCATCAAAAGAATAAAAAGTTTAAAAAATGTGAATTTATTTGAGTGAAGGAATTCGATAACTTGCAAATCAATTAATTCGTGATCCAAATACCCCTATAAAATGAAACTGAGATTCCAAATCCATCAGATTGCGTTGATTTTCGCTAGCCAAACACAACCTAAAAATTCATGAGAAAATGTCACCTTTATCCAACAACATGTGAATTCAACTCTCCATTATGTGAATGTTTGTCATTATAATAGTATGAGAATAAAAAAGATTTAGGAGTTAGGACAAAATTGTAATAATTATATATTTTGATGATTGTAATCAACCACTCCTAACCCTAAAAGTTAAGAAAAATAAGTGCTTAATGGATCTTTGATTAGCATTTGGGCTACCATTCGGGCATTCGGCCTTTGGGGTTTAAAATAATATATTTTGGGACGATAAATACAGTCCATAATAAGTGCGGACACTCGCCCACTCGAATAAACAAATCCACCACGCGCGCGCGTACACTAACTTACTCACACACTTGCAAAAGTTGCAACACATAAAAACTCATTTTTTCCATCGCATTTCAGACTCGATACAATTTTTATTTGTATTTATTCCTTTTCTTTTATTTAACACACACTGAGATCGCCGGAAGCGGCCTTAGCGACGGCGAATCTTATATTAGTTTACGGTAGCGTTAGGGTTTTGTTATAGCTTATAGGTAGATAATATAATTTATTTGAAATTATTATTATAGTACCTAGGGTTTAGGCCGTTGAAATGGCGTCGGAAGATGTGGTAGGGAAAACAAGCGCAACGATCGCTAATTTAGCTGAAGAAGCTAAGATTGCTAGTGAAGGTGTTAAGGCTCCCAGCCGCCATGCTTTACTCAGTATCTGTAAATCTCTCGTCGCCGGCGGCGTTGCTGGTGGAGTGTTAGTTCTCTCATCTCGCTATCTTTAATTGATTAATTTTATTTTTGTTGATATAGAGATACATTTTATATGGAGCTAATGATTAAATTATTTGAGGTAGATTTGTGTCTGTGCGCTGGAAAGATTTCTTCAAATTTACTTCTTTTACCTAATTATTATATCTATATTTATTATATATATATTCCTCTTCAGATAATGTCAACTGCATATATATTTATTAGAATTAGAATGTGACGATAATGGCCTGATGCCCTAATGTAGAAATTAAGAGGTAAAATCAGCAGAAGTTTACATATGATTGCATGAGTTACAAATTACTTTGATTTAGTGATGAGATGTAGTTGTAAGGAATGTATTTTTGTACCGATGTATATATGTATGTATTTTACTCAGTATGTTTAATATTGTGTTTCAACAGTCTAGGATTTTAGGAACGTAATTGTGCCTGCAAATAATGTTATTAGAAGAATCCGGTGTCACAGGCAAGAGTGGAACATGAACACGTGGTTATGATGGTTTTAGCATGACTTGTTGTTCAAGGTCCTTTTAAAGTGTGTGCGCGCGTTTTGTTGTTGTTTTTTTTTTTTTTTTTTTTTAATAATTTCTGGACTATGTTATATAAGAAAGACTAGAGAAAATATTATGATTATGATAGATCATATCAGCTTGTGTTGTTGTATAAGAAACTAATCATGATTACGAGAGTTTTGAATTTGTCATGAGATCTGGCCTAAAACAACTATGTGTCATACTCCTCCCAAAGGTTTTTATCATAGCTTCCAAGTATTAGGCTATTAGCCCCTTGTAAATAGCATCCCTATGACTGGTTTTTTACGGCTTCTAATATATTTTGATATGTTATGGTGCAGATCACGAACTGCTGTTGCTCCTCTAGAACGACTGAAAATTTTGCTCCAGGTAGATCGTCTATCTAGTTGGTATCTTTTTCCACTGACAAGTAAAATTATTAATTGCCTTTTTCTGAATAGCGTCCTAATAGAGATTTTTTAACACTAAAGTATATGATGAAACATTGGTATTCTAGTCTTGAATACGTGTTGTGGTGATTGTGTTGGGCATTAAATTGTGTTTCCTGATATGTTGGTGCAAAGTTGTGAATATAAATGTCTTCTCCACCTAAATTGCTGTATTTGGCTATAAGAGGTAGGATAGAAAAAACTAATCATAGCTAACCACATGAAAGGGAAACAGGTGAAAGGAAAGAGCATGAATAAATGTAATCAAAATAAGTAACAAGATGTGAAATAGATTGCTCTTCTAAAGCCATTTTAATAGGCATATAACCAAATTGAGATAACCTTGTTTTACACCTTACCAACAACAACAAAATCCAATTCCGCCATAGGCGGGGTATGGGGGAGGTGTGATGTAGACAGTCATACCTCTATCAGGGTAGAGAGACTGCTTCCAGGAGGACCTCCGGCCGTTTGAGAAAATATTGGAATACTCAACACACTTGATTGGCTCTTTTTGTAGGTTCAAAATCATCATGCAATCAAATATAATGGTACGATCCAGGGGTTGAAATATATATGGAGAACAGAGGGTTTTCGTGGACTGTTTAAAGGAAATGGCACTAATTGTGCTCGTATTGTTCCAAACTCTGCAGTCAAATTCTTTAGTTACGAGGAAGCATCAAAGTATGTGTACCTGTATCTTCTTTGTTTATAAATTTTGTTATAGTTTTCGGTTCCATTAACTGATACATATTATGCAATGCATTTGTTTGGATCGGAAAGCAGTTTTAGGACTAGTTTATTATACCGGTAGCAGGATAGAACCTAATGTAACCTCATAATGCTTATTAAGATTAAGATGTGCATACCTAAATGTGAAAATGGAGAAGACAGGTTGAAGAGTATTAGAATAATGCAAGTGAAAAAATAATAAGATGAAAAGTCAGTGACTTGTAGCTTCAAGAATGAAACTGGTCGTTAGATAGATGTGGAATGAACATAATCGTCTGATTTCTATTCTTAGAGCATGTGTAATTCTTTGATATTGGCTAGGAGATTTGATCTGCAAACAATATAGGTTTTATAGCGCGTGACAGCCTACACAAAAATTTTAATATTTTGCAAAATGCTGAAAAACAAGGATCAATGTCGTAAAAAGGTGGCAAGTTCTGTAAATATGCTGTTTAGTAGTCTGGTTTCATTTTTTCTCTTTCTTGTCTCATACATGGTATATATTTCAACTGAAATGTGATTCAACATGCTTAACCATTGTGATAAACAGGGGAATTTTATGGCTCTACCGGCAGCAACCTGGAAATGGTACGAAAATGCGATTATTCTTTTATGAACTTACAATTATTAGATCGCTGAGTTAACAAATATCTGCTCGCACATGAAACTAAAAGAGTATGTTCTTTTATCTTTATTTTTTCAGAGGATGCTGAGCTCACCCCTGTCTTACGTCTTGGAGCTGGTGCCTGTGCTGGAATAATTGCCATGTCAGCTACCTACCCAATGGATTTGGTCCGAGGTCGGATTACTGTGCAGGTATACTACGCTTTATAGATATGGAATACTGTATTCTTGTTTTCCAGCATATCCACTAATTTAACAAATTTTCACTTTTACTGGGATGTCATGTTACTAATGCTTTGATGTATTCAGACTGATAAATCTTCGAGCCAATATCGAGGAATTGCACATGCTCTTAGAACTGTGCTTCGTGAGGAGGGTGCACGTGCATTATACAAAGGGTGGCTTCCTTCTGTCATTGGTGTTGTAAGTTAAAAAGTCAAATATGCTCTAATCATGGCAATGAACTTGTGTTTATGGTGAATATTACATTCTATATCCTTTAGGTTTGAAGGTTGTCACTGTCTGCAGGTGGTGATTTATACCCTTACTTATGAATGGGTTGGTCTGGGTTGTGTTATAAACAGATTATGGATTTAATAAAATAATCAAAAAAATGGTGCGCCTTAAACGGTTTGTTCAGAAATTTCTTCATTGAAATAATTTAAAAGTTGTGATCATGTTTGAAACCTCAATTATATATAGTACTTACTGTATAAAATTTGGACAACAGTGTATCATGTCAACCTAAACCGACCCAATTTGAACCAAAATTACCTGTTTGGACCAGACCCATTTTAACTTGCTAAGCGACTAACCTGTTTCCCACCTCTATCCATTACATCAAGAGCTCTAACAATGTCTTGTTCATGTGGTTTTTCTAGGTACCATATGTTGGTCTTAATTTTGCTGTCTATGAATCTTTAAAAGATTGGTTGGTTAAATCAAGACCATTTGGGCTAGTTGAGGACACTGAGTTGAGTGTCACAACAAAGCTTGCTTGTGGGGCTGCAGCTGGTACCGTTGGACAAACCGTTGCTTATCCTCTTGATGTTATTCGCAGAAGAATGCAAATGGTTGGTTGGAAAGATGCAGCTTCTGTTGTTACTGCGGACGGCAAGTCAGCACTTGAGTACACTGGAATGGTTGATGCATTCAGGAAAACAGTTCGGTATGAGGGTTTTGGTGCCTTGTACAAGGGATTGGTCCCCAACTCAGTGAAGGTTAGTGTGGGTTATTAGATTTTACTTTTTAGGTCTAATTGCATTTGAAGGTGACCAATTTTAGTCCAATTTCTAGTAGTAACAAAAAAAAATTTAGGTTAGAAAACCTGAAATTGCATAAACTTCGATTGAAGGTGACCCATCTTTTAAACATATTATTGTAAGGGTAGTCTGACTTAATCAATATAAATAGCCAACAGTGTCTGCTCTTTATGTGGTTAGTATGGTTTCTTGTAATTATATTTGGCTCTTGGAACTATTCTAATGCAAGTTTATATTTCCAACAGGTGGTTCCTTCGATAGCACTTGCGTTTGTGTCATATGAGGTGGTTAAAGATCTCCTTGGAGTAGAGATGAGGATATCTGATTGAAAACATCTCAATAATAATGTTGTTGAATGAATACTCATGTTATTTTTGCGTGCAAAAGAGAAAGTAGGCGGTAAAAACTATGCAGGTCATAAATTTTTTTGTTCTCTTCTTTCAGTTGTCTCTTACTGATAAATTGAAGAGATTTAGAAGTTGTTAGTGTTGATAGAGTAGACCCCGGTACTTACCGTCTTACCGACCCTCTCTCTTTCTGCTGTGGTTTTTCGGTGTTGTCAATTATGCCACACCAACACCACCCAATAAGGAAATTTCATAGAGCTGGTGAGTTGTTTGATCAGTATTATGATTATGATAATGATATAAACAGAGGTTTTCAACTACTTTTTGATGGTTATTCTTTCGGCTTGCTTTTGTATAACATACTTGTTCCCTATTCGTTCGACATAGTAGCTCTCTTTTTTTTCAGATTTATTACAAGATGTATATATATTATGCTTAATAATCCAATGAGTTTGGGAATCGGTCAGAAGATGGCAAAGCGTTTGGCAAAATGAACCCAAAATCAGAAGTTGCATCATAGCCGAAAAACTAAAATTTCAAAGGTTCCCACCAAATGCTCATTTAATATATGTTCAAATGGTGACCAATCAAAGGAACAAATTCGTTAACATTCTACAAACAAAATCAGCTGAAAAAGGGTTACAAACAAGTATTGATGTTTACATCCAACCAAGTCTGGCTTCTTAAAGCCGGTTTTCGCTTTCTAACTACAAGCACACTTCATAAAAACCCCTTCAGGTTCTAACAAGGAGCTCATGCTCAGGTATTAATCCAACCTCTAGTTTCTACCAAGAAACTCGACCTTGAGCAAACTGACATCTGGTACTAACGAGGTTAAGCCGGTCTCTGGATTCTAGTTACAAGTTCGGAAAATGATTTTTTGAAAAAATCAGATTGACTACGGTGATAATCGATCCACACACACAACTGTCTAATTGCCTCCCTTTTTTCTTCTTGCAAAGCAATCATGGTTTCATCATTCTCCTTCACAATCTTCTCCAAGTCCCTTAACTTAGTTTCTAGTTTCAACACTTTTTGTCTTGACCCAAGTATCTCCTCTTCTTTATCATCTAATTGAACCAAAAGTGCATCATAATCTTCCTGCACTTGTACCATAGCACTATTCTTTCGTTTCGCCCAATCTTTCACAAAATTTGTCTCACAAGACACTTTCGATACACGGTTCGTGAAATCATCACAACGTTCAGCAAATCTAAGTCCAATAGTCTCGGAAGCACTCAATGTATCACTCACCATTGTCATTATAACCTTGATACTACGAAAAGCTAACTCGTTGTCTCTTCTATCTTGCTCGTTTTTTTCTCTGGTTTTCTTGTACCACTCTCGCGTTTCGTTGTGAAGTTGTTCTGCCACACGAATTCTTCGACTCAATATACGAATACTATCCTCAGATTTCTTTCTAAATTCATCCACCATTTCTCCCATTTTCTTGACCGTCGTTCTGAAACTAGATTTCGCCTCGTGGTTTAGTTTGTTCACCAACAAGTCTCTTTGCTCAAGGGTTGCGGCTAATACATCATTTTTTCCTTCGAGTTCAACTTTGTCGATTTCTAAACATTTGAACTTTTGCTCGAGAGATTTCATTTTGTTTGTCAACTCCCTCTTGACCCCCTCGATTTTTGATTCAAGATTAGATATATGACAATCTTTTTCTTGGAGCTTCTCCTCTAGTTGAGAAATCATTTTTCTTTGATTCTCATTTTCATATTTTGATAAACGACATTCATCGCTTATATGTGCAATCTTGACCTCCAAATCTTTAACTCGTTTCTTTAAACCTTCTTCGTTTGTGGTCATTTGCTTTAACTTCTCTGTTAAAGTTTCTAACACCTCAAGTGAATCCGCAGCTTCTTTAGTTTTTTTCTTGATTTCCATTTCTGATTCTTGATTTCGAATCCTTAGCAACTCGAGTTCTTTATCTTTTTCGTATGAAGAGTTTTTATCTTCAGCTCGTAAACAATCTACTTTTACTCTCAAACTTTGGACTTGTTCCATAGATTCCTCGATTTTACCGTTAAAAATCTTCTCACATTCATCAAGTTTTTTAAAGAACTCACCTTCCTTCTCTTTGATGGCAAATTCAAGAGACTGCACTCCTGAAATTTGCCTTTTTCTTTTATAAAATTCATCATGTCTGCCCTTAAACTCTTGCTCATATTCATGTTCACTCTTTTGATAGTTTAAGGCCTCAATTTCGACCTTCAAAGCATTTAATCTGTCTTCTAACACCTTCATCTTTAAAGACGACTTGTTTTCAAGATTCGGGCATCTTTTCTCTTTTTCATCCAATCTATCTTTTAAGTTATCGGTTTCCTTTATAAGCTTCTCTACCGTTCTACCCCTATCTTCTTCTTTATAAGAACTCGCAACACTAAATGCATCTAGCGAATAACAAGAATTCTCGGATTTCAAACTTTGTGTGTCTGTTGTCGCTTTTGGTTGATCAAGGCTTGGTGTTTTTGATCCACTACCCGGAGAATAAAATCCTGCTGATTCCATACTTAGTGGAAACGAGTTACAAGAAGAAGTAGACGAAGGAGACTCATTGTCTTCTTTGTCTTCTTCGTTATTGCATTTTCTCTTTATTCCTTCGCGTAGATCTTCATATAAAGCATACATTGATTGGTATTGGTTATGTAAATCCTCAATTAGATTAATGATTTCCAACTTCCTCTTTTGGTTTGCTTCTTTGTTGCCAGAGTTTTTACCTTTGACAAGCTTCACAATTCTCTTCACTTTTGTATCCGTTTCTGCATATAATAAACACGAGTTCTCGTTGAACTAATAATGTTGTAAAATCAAACAATGTGATAAAACGTTCATATCAAGGGTAAGGGGGAATAATACGGGTTGCTGGCAGCACACGTAATATCCCCTTGGCCTAATCAAATATTCATATCTAATTAGGGACTCGATAAAGCTTTTGGGTCCATAATAGGTAACTCTATTTCAATCTCAAAAGATGATTGTTTTGGATAGCGATAGTTGTTACCTAATATGATCCATTTAAGGTGTTCTTCTTTTTCCGGATTAACATGATCGCGGAACATAATCATGGATTCATTCCACCTTAATTTAGTCATTTCTATGTCCCACGCCACCCCCTCGCAAGAAACTCAAAATCTGAAAATATCATGATATACAAATTTTAACATCAACCCGGCCATTTCGGATGTAAAAGAAGTTTAATGTTTAAACAAACTATACGAAACTCACAATCATAACTAATCATCATAATGTACTTCAATTTTCATCCATATCATTCACGATTCTTTCGTCATTTTACATGATACAACAACATATTTGTTTGTTTAAGATTAAAATTGACTTCATTGTTTCGATGATATAAGAACGTATATATACAACAATATTCTATAAGCATTACAATTTCGTATACATACATAACGTGTAGAGATGCACAAAGCATATATACAGTAATGTATGAAACTATTATAACATAAGCAAGGACAAATACATGATTTATGTAGCATATTTTATGAACAACACATGTAAATAATGAATTATCTTATCAAAATCAGAGAAAAGTGCATGAATTATGTCCTACATAGGATTATAGAGTACAAAACGGTACCAGAAATTGGGTGGGAGAAGAACAGAAAACATCCATATGCCAAAGAAATGAGGGAAATGAAAATTTTGGTTGCTATGATCGCCGGTTACATTATCGTCGTCACATTTGGTTGATTAAAAAACTGATGAATGCGGTAAATGAGGTCCTCTAATTTTCAAAACTAATAGGCTTCAATTGATTTATGGATTTTTCTAAACGTTGCTCTTAGAGCTGTCGTTAATAACATAAAAATATTACACATGACGGTCAACTATTAACTTTATGGTAGCGATTATTTTATTGTACATCACTTTTGTGCGTGTTAAGGACAACACCAAAAACAACATTTAGAAAAATTCTTTATCTATTTTGTTTACTTATTTATATTTTGAAAAATCACATATCACGTGTTAGAAATATGTATTTGGCAATATGTACATACTGAGTATTTGATTATTATTAGTAGTAGTATTTGGATTGGATTTGCTATTATTATAAAAGTCATACCAACAAATAGCTAAAGTAATAGTCAATATACTCCGTATAACTGAATCGTGATAATGGGTTATGAATGTTGATAGATCATCAAAATCAAAGTAGTAAAATATGTTGCTATCATCCATAAAACGTGTAAAAGTATGTTAGTCCTATTTTAAGGTTAGTGATAAATACAACAAACTACTTAATATATATACCAACTTTTATGTTTCTTATGCATATTTTAATATATACATCAAAAAGTTTGTTGTATTTATTAACGCTCTATTTTAAGGAAGAAAAAGATATAAAGAAGTCAATCATTCAATTGCGTAGATCAAGAAAAATAAACGTACTTTATGATTTTTTTTTTTTTTTTTTTGAAAAATGAGCCTGTTGCCAAATACATGAAAACAAATACGGGATATTTCAGAAAAATTACTTGGAGCAGAATAAGCGCACAATAGCCAATGTTGATGGTGTGTTTACGTATAAAATACGGGTCCTATCAAAGCTACCCTTGGCCCACCCTTTTTCCCATCTTCTACCCCTGGCCCACCTTTTTATTTTTACTTTCTAGGTATATCCCTTCTCTTTTTTTTTTTAATTTCTACCTCCTGTTAGTCTAAAATTGAAACTGATTCTGTATTGAACTGGACCAAACCTAAATAAAACTAGACTGAAAAGGTGGGCCGGGGGTAGGAGCAGACTTTTGGGGGTGACTTTAGATTCACCCATAAAATACTTTTGCTTTACTTGTTAATTTTTCGTTTTAAAGTAAAATTCAAATTCATAGCACATTAGGCAAAGTACAAATTGAAAAGGGAACGTCAACATCTTAACCATTTTCGGTAATTTTTGTTACCTCATTTAGTTAAGGGTGAACCAAATAAACTAGTTGTATGATTTTTTATATGATACTCGTATTGATAAATTTAGTTATCTTGTTATGTTATTGGTAGATTTAAATGTTACAATTATGAGCTTAGTAGAAATAATTTAAATTACCAAATTGAATTTTTTCGTGTGATACAAATAAACTGAGGGTATGTTAGTTGGAGATTGTGAGAGGAGTTGAAACTGAAACTTGTGGATGAGAACTCATTTATAGAGAAACTACTTCAAATACATTTCTAAAAAATGTGATTCTAGGACTCTATGGTAATAATCCATGTTACTTTGTTTTTGTTATCGAAGAAAGAGTATTCATTTATAAAGAATACTCTATGGTAATAATCCATGTTACTTTGAGATTGAGATTGTTAAAATTAGAAGCGGAAGTCTCTAATATTTTTAAGAATAGCAAAACTTCCTTAAATAAGTGTAATAAGAGCACTAACATTAAATTAAATTAAATTAAATTAAATTAAATCTCCATATATAAATCAAGGTTTAAGATCTGATGTGTCAGAATCTTATCAGGTATTAATTAATGTTTGCTGATGTGTCAAATTATTAATCCTCTTTAATCTTTATTTACGTTCAAACTTCTCTGTAACCGCCTCCCCATCTCAACCGCAAGAACATCACAGAACCTTTTCCAAACTTGTCTGTAATCCCCTGTAATTCATGTTTGCTTTCACCCTCACTCTCTCTTCGACAAAATTCAACCCTTTCGCAAAGGTATTGGGAGCCAACTATGGTCGGATACTAGCGTTGGTGTGGCGATATCGATGGTGAAACAGGTTTTTGATTGGAGACAGCGCAGTCCATGGAATAATGGTGTTTGCTGCCACAATCTCCTATTCTTTGAGGATACAAACTAATGATCGGTACTTAGTCACATGTTTAGCCCTAATTTCATAAATACATCATTTGATCATTAATGACTTAATTCAATATCTGTACTTAAACATTGCAAATCCAACTTTCGGATACCAGAAGCTGTAAGATCTCTATTTTTATTTTCAATTTTTGCTTGAATTGGTGTTTTTTCTTCTAACTAATTCATATATTCTACTAATATGTCTTTGTGGTCATTTTTTTCTAAATAATTCATAAATAATGTTTGATACATCCAAGTTTCATATATTTGTGTGGGTTTTTGATTAGTTGAAAATTTGGTTCTTATTGGATTTGAAATGTGTTTTGTAAATGTAAAAGGGGTAGTTTAATGGGATTGTTTGTCCAACTTATATGAAGATGAGGGAACTCTATGTTTGCATTTAGCACTTACTGAGTTGGCTTACTTGGCTTTTGAATGATAAAATACACTTTGCAGGTATATTAAAGCTGTTGTAACTTTGATGGTGAGATCCTTTCATTACAGAGTTTGTGTGTGATATGTACAGTAATATTTAATCTACTTTCCCTATTGCCTTTTGCCATTCTGTAATAATCAAAACTGGGGAACTTCTAAATCACAAGAGGTTAGTACTTTTGTGAATTTTTTCTTCTATGTAAGTCTTTATATTTAAGCTTTTTGTTGCTTTCAGTTATTAGCAGTTCAACTTTGAATTTCTTGATATGTTTTTTATTTTTTATTTTTATTTTTATTTTTATCATTCTCTTCATATTCAACTATTCTTGCAACCAAGCCTGGTAATTTTAGTCAACAAGAACAGCGAGGTAAAAGCCATAGTTCAAGCAAGGGGGCTGCCTTTATTATACATAATCTTTTACAGATAAAGATGTTGATGTTCCCTCTTAATGATGTATTATTATTTTCACTGTCGATCGTGTTAGATTGAGTTGGAGATGGCACTTGGTACGTGTTAAGAGAATCTGATGTTAACATCCCTGCCTGCGACTTCGATAATTACCACGGGTGTTTGTTTCAGAGATCTTTAATTATAAGTGGCAGTTGGAAAGAAAATTCATGTTCGGTTACTTTGTTAATTTTCACAAAAATCATGTCCTAGAATGGCCTCCAATCCGAAAGAGACAGAGTTAGCTCTTTTAGCTTTGATGGAAATTCCCACTCAATATAAAGTAACAGTTGAAATGACTATACTAGGGTAATTAATACACACCCTTTTGACTTGCACTTCCTCTTGAAATTTGGTTATGATTGGTGCCTAACTCTAAAAGTAGCAATATGAATGGGTTGGGCTGGTTAGGTAATGGGTTGCCACTTGCCATTTTTTGACCAAAAATTCTAATTCTTCAGTAAATAATTGTTGTGTAAAATGACATGTAGAAAATGAAAAAGGAGGTTTTATGCACTGAATCCCTTTTTTGCCCATTTCTTTATATTACGAGTTAGAGATAAATGATAACCCAAATTGACCCATCTATAAATAAACGTCTGACTCGCAGATTCTACTTAATTTTCTTTCTTTTTGCTTTTTGTATTGCAGTAGCTGCAAAGGAGTTTATCAGAATAGGGTTGCCCTCCCTTCTCCGATTCATGATGCGTCCTCTTTAGCTACTCAAAACCATCATATTCAAGTGGCTTTCAGAAGGTCTCACAATTTTGTATGGCCAAAGTAGTCTCGCTCGTGCTGCCTTACTATATGATCAAACTACTACTCAGAGCAGGTCTCTCCTGTTCCAACTTGTACATAAGATAATCATGTACATCTAAATAGTTTTATGGCTGCACACTTACAAATGAAATCTGTACTTTACACATATGGGAAATACCCTGAATGCATGCCTTGAATTCAATGACTACATATCTCCAATGGTACCTAGGTTTTTGGCTTGCATGTTAATGACTTGATTCCCTGATATTATATTTGAAAATGAGTCATTTTTTTGTTTGCTTATAATCTGTTGGAATGTTGTGATTGCAGGTTACAGAAGATGAACAACTGTTGAGGAAAAAAGTAATGCTATGCGGGAATAGAACGCATACGAGATGCTCTTTCGGATACATCTCTCTCTCACGTACTGTTTTGCTTAATTTTTCAAATGTTATTTTAACCAACTTTATTTTCTTCTTTTATTAATTAAAACCCGATTCCCATGTGATGTTGCAATTTTTTTATATGGTTTTTGATGATTTAGGAATATCTCAATTAAATAATGTTTGATACATCCAAGTTTCATTATTTTTGTGTGGGTTTCTGTTTAGCTGAAAGTCCGGTTCTTATTGGATTTGAAATGTTGGTTAGCAGGTTGTTTTTCAACCACATTATAATCCCTTAATTGAGCTATATCACTCTTGCCAACCTTTTATAACACTAAAAAGAAAGAGACCAAGGTAGTGTCTCATAATCTGTTTGGTTTTTGTGCAGGGAACAAATTCGTATATTCTTCAGTCATAGCCGGGATTGATCATCATAATCAGCATTAACATCATCAGTATCCCAAGATTAATGCTCAGCACTACTGCTATTGATTCCGTATTGTAGCCAACAGTGGTGGTTCTTTTGGGTTCACCAGTTTAATTGACAAGTCCTCATCCTTCAGTTCCTTTACCACAGGCTGCGGTGTGAGTGTAGTGTTAACTAACAACAGGATGACAGATTGTGGCAGGTACAGGGATTTGAATGATTACTATAGTGAGAATCAGTCCAGGAGGCACCGGAGCACAAGCCCTCATCAAAGAAGAGAACGACGTAGTAACAGTTCGAAAGACAGAGAACAGTTAGGGAGGGTAGTGAAGAATGGTGTGCCAAAATTGAGCAATAGAATAGCCAGAGGAAACAAGCACAACTCAAAGAGGCCAATGTTGATGATGGCATACAGAGTAATGACAGGAGTGACAACACTTTTAGTAAAAATGGCGAGCGATATTGCAATCAGCAATATGAGCACTGAATTGCTTGTGTGTCTATTTGGTTGGTTAGTGGTTAGTCTCCTCTTTATCCTGGCGTTCTTGACTTTGAGATAAAGTTAGAGTTGCTTACTGGCTTTTGGTATGGGTCGCAACGTATTCGGTACCGGAATAACTTTTCAACCACAAAACCTATTTTTGATTATTTTCTAATAAATATTAGCGTGTCAAGTGTGATTCCAATTTGATTATATGCGTAAATTGATTTGGAGGTTTTATGCATCAAAATAAAACTTGGGATAGCTTTTTATCCTTTTGACGAGTGATAAATAACATGAATCATTGATTTTATAACAGCCAGACTGAATGTTCTTTTTCTCCTCTGAACACAAAAGTTTTTTGAAGTTCTCCTAATTCCATTGTGCACGTCATGTGCAAGTTTTACACTTCTTTGGTTTTTGATAGTTAGGATTATTGTCTTTGTGTTGTCTTCCTTTTTATTTTATTGCACGAATCTGTCCAGATGATTTGGATAGTTACAATTATAGGCAAGCCAAAGTCTACAAAGTTCATTCGTGATACAATATTCAAAATGCAGTGTACAGGTCGCCCCATCATTTTTGACTCCTCACTGTTGACTGATTATTAAGAAGCTACTTGCAGCCGATATGAAGAGAACACATGTAATCAAGGGGGTTACTGTAACTTTCTGCATCTTAAAAGGATTGGCGTGCAGGTTATGTCCATTACTACTTCATGTCTTTCGTTTTTATTTATCTTAAATATACACTTGAATGTTTAATATTAGGCATTACCCAAAACAATATCATGGTCTTTTGATGTGCATTCTGAAAGAGAGTATGTGATCATGAATATTTAGACTCAAAACATCAGTTTTAACAACACGGACTGCAAAAAATGGTGTTTGTATGTGCATTTGTTTCTTTAAGGTCTTGTAGTAAGATTTACAGATGATAGGAAAGAGTGAAAGACCATATATATCTGTCAGGTGCTGTCTATATCGTGTTTTTTTAACCTTTCAGTTCTCTTCTTCAACTGTTAATATTTTTCTAATTTGTGGTTTTTTACTTTTCATCAATGAGCCATACAAATTTAGGTGGGTGATTTTGCTTTGAATATTATACCACCAATTCAATGTTAGCATCATCTTCCTTCGAGTTTGATCTTGGCTTTGTTTGTGAAGGTTTTTGATTGAATCAATATAGAGTTGAAAGTATAGTTTAATCTATGAAAATTCCATGAGATAATGAGGTGAAAGTTCAGTACAGATTTTCTTTGTTGATTTGGAAAGACCATATATATCTGTCAGGTGCTGTCTATATCGTGTTTTTTTTAACCTTTCAGTTCTCTTCTTCAACTGTAAATATTTTTCTAATTTGTGGTTTTTTACTTTTCATCAATGAGCCCTAAAAATTTAGGTGGGTGATTGTGCTTTCAATATTATACCACCAATTCAATGTTAGCATCATCTTCCTTCGAGTTTGATCTAGGCTTTGTTTGTGAAGGTTTTTGATTGAATCAATATAGAGTTGAAAGTACAGTTTAATCTATGAAAATTCCATGAGATAATGAGGTGAAAGTTCAGTACAGAGTTCAATATATAGTTCATATTATGGATGAGACCTTTAAGAAATATAGAGAAATTTGGTTATCAAACTTTGCATCCTTATGTATGCTCTTATGCAATTGCCAAAATGCATGCCTTCATGTTAATCTTTATAAGGAATCATATCCGCTCTTAAAATTTGTAAAATCTTGCTTATTTGGATATGCAGTATTTCAAGATATAATTGATAATATTGCCTCATTATGTGGCATATGTAGTTGATAAAAGTTAACTCTCACTCAAATATTTTCTCTTTACAGTGTTTCATTACTTTTAAATGTTATAGCATTGACTTGGACTTCTATTCTTCCATAAACATTTGTCAGAGGTATATCAGAGGTATAACTATGGCAGGTTGGTAAATGCATTACATCTTATAATAAGTTATTTATACGGATCTGGTTGACCATAAATATTTTATGGAGATTTTACGAATAAGTTTATTTTACATATTTTGGTTTTGTTTTGGGTGTGATTACAGGTTTTACGAAAAATCGAATATTCGTGTCTCTAAGTAAGTTCTTATGCTAATATGTTACTATAATAATTGATATCACTTCCAAATGATTTTAGCTGCTCGAGTTTGATATTTTTTAGAGTATTGATAATATATTTGCAATTTTGCATATGTTAGTAAATTTTATGTGATTGCAACACATCGTGGCCACCCATGTATTATTCTGATAACCTTCCACAATTTCAATCCATTTATTTTCAGTTTGAGAATACCAACAATCCAGTGAATCACATGTGTGGCCTTCGTAGAAGATAGTATATAACGTTATGTGTTCAGTTTCTAAAAAGAATATTGAGTCAAGGGTTTATTGTTTAGATTTTTTTAGAATGGTTATGTGTTTAGCTTTTAGAAGAGTTTGTGTTTAGCTTTTTAGACGGGTTCTATGTTTCACTTTATTAGAGGGTTATGTGTCAATGGTTTATTTGGTTTGATCATTACCAAAAAAAAAAAGTGGGACTACTATTCATGTGAGCAAAAAAATTTGTGTTCGTCATGGATGTCATGAAGCTGCTATATATCACTCTAAAGTAGTCGATAGGGAGATCATAATAAAGGATTGCAACCGATTTCATCATTTTAAGATTGGGATTTGTTGTTGCCAGGCCTTCTGCTAATTGGTTCTTCGAGACTTAATCATCATCCAGTTAGTGTGTTTGAAATCTTTGACCTTGATAAAGGTTTAAATTTGAGTACCCTCCACCAGATGCTAAGGAAGTGATATCAAAATGTTATGATATGACGAGTGAAGAAGAGAAGGTACTGGAATTTCAATTCATTAACTGCCTAATTTCTCAATTAAATTTCCTCAGAAGTGAGTAGTCACAATTGAACTGTAACCACAAGTACATGTGGCAAAATGAGCAATTCAGTTGGGTTTTATAACAAGGCAAAACTGGTCGGGGTCAACATGGGTAATATCTGGCATGATTAGGCATGTTACTCCAAACCACTCATTGTCCATTATTATATTTTCTTAGATAAACTGATGTTATTGCAAAAATTATGTCAAGTATCATTATGCTATCATTAATAAAAACTTTGCGAGAGGTTTAATCCTATTTTACTAGGAAATATGAACCCTTAAACATATTTTTCTCATACAGTTTTTATGAGGAGTCAATTCGAAGCCATCTCTAATTACTGACCCATGCTTTCTGTTTCTCATTATTGATAATAGGTTGCAAGTTCTACATCAATAAAGAGAGTTCTATGTGAAACTTCAGGTAATAATTATTTTTCAGGTATGATGTTTAGGTTGTGTTTTCTATCGAGTTTGATTAGATTTTTTTGTGAAGGTTTACAACTATGTCAGTTTTTAAATTGACAGTTATTTTATGGAATTTCTTGAGATTATCAGGTGAAATTCCAGTAGAGTTAAATATACATTTCATAACATGTTACTTATTTTTGGGTGGTCTTTGTTGTTTTTTAGGAACCTGGTATGTGCTACTCAAAATCTCTCAAATATATCCAAAATGCACAGATTTATATTTCATTGACTCGACTATGGAGTATTCGCTATATATACGGCTGATGGTATTGATACTTTTCTAAATCTTTTTGAGCTAAAAACAAGTCAGAAGTTGTATCAGCTGCTATCTATCTGTTACCAGTTCCTTAACAAAATCTAAGAGATCAATAAGTACATTGGTCTTGAGTTTAAATGTGTAAGGATCCTATTATTATAGGTTATATCGTATACTATATTATTGTCCTCAAAACAATCGTTAATTCACAATCAATGTACTTTCAAACATATTAGTCAATCTATTCATTTTACCACCTAAAATTGAAATTATTATAGGTGCCAACATTGACAGGTTTGGTACCATGTCTCAGCAACTTCGGTTGTATCGGGTCGAGTTGGAATTTGTTAGAGTTATCAATTACAAGGCTGATAACATTGTATTCACACTTTAGTCATCCTTCAACTTGATTCGCCCATTTCATTTTTGTTGTCCTCCCATTGCAGCTGACCTTATGGGTCAAACTTTGTTGTTTATTCGTTTTCATGAATCGAGTCTTCTGTTCAGGTACTATTGAATATCATTACAATTCGAAAGATGAAATTCTCTACAACTCAATGCGTAGAGATCTGGCAGTAATGGAATATATGCTTGCGATTAACATTACATGGATGAAGAATTTCACAATGGGATTGATTGAATGTTTGGCATCATTTGACAAGCAGGGAAGGCAAGAAGCATATTTACAGCGGACAAGCACTCCGTGATTTGTGATTATATATTTGTATGTACATATTTTCTGTAACAGCGTAATTGCCATTACTATCGAATTTATGGTGGCACTCAACCATAATATAATAATAATTTGTGATTGTATCACGTTTGAGTATGTCAGTTATCTTGTCTTCAATCAAGTGTTTGTTACGAGTTAATTTATCACATAGACATAAAACTAATAAATAATTTATAATTCATGTCTTGGTGGATATATTTATGAGCATTTGCTTTTTGTCATAACGTAGAAGCGTTGTTTCTTTTTTTCCCGGTGGAACACCTCATGTAGTTTACCTTGAGAGTTATGGTATCTGTACTTAACTTTGTTCTAAACTTGATAGTTATGGTGAAATATTTTGTACACCGACTGAAGTGCTTGCAAACATGTTGGATCATGATTGGAATAATATGTATCATACGAGTCACACAAATCTGTCCTGCCAAGTTACTACAGAACATCAAACACTAATTCAAGGGGCTTAACAATATAGCAAATCTGTACAGGGTGCATTAGCATGGAGGATATCAAATGAAATATTTCAAAAATTACTCATTAGTTGTATACAGATTTCAAAGAACTTCATAAGAACCAACTAAATAATGTATACTCCCACCTTAAGATAAGTCATATAAAGAAGGTGCAATCGACCTATAAAACTTCTGCAACACTAAGGCTGATAGGAGATTAATGAACATATTGTGAATATTTTATGGATTCATGAATATATCAAAAGCAAAATGGGCGATTCAAGCAATGGGATAAAATCTGATCGGTTGGACCCGTGAACTCTGCCCAGTTAAACTTGTGCCCATAACCCGATTTGCCCAGTTTGACACTCATAGTCAGAATGTATTACTCCGCAATCAATCACAGCTAATCCAGTATATTTGTTACTATCGATTATAGTCACACTTTATTATGAAATTACAAGCTTTCTTAAATTAATGAATAATGCATCTACTGTCTACTAATCGAAATATAAAGGAAACTAGGAAAGACTAACATGTTAGAAACTGACTTTAATTCTAATTTTAGTGTTAATAATTTTCTTCTTGCATTTTATAACTTAAAAACACATTTTTAGATTAACCCATTGTCAGTTACTTAATATCTTCATACTTAGATTAATTTTCTTTTTATTTCTCATTTTCTTTTGCTATTGCAATTTACTTCTTTGCAAAAAGTTATTATCTTTTAGTGTATCAAATATTAATTTTGTACACTGTTATATTTTTAACATGTTCAGGCTAAGACCTTTCTCTGAAGAAAAACATGGCTTTAATTTATGTGATATCGAGAACTTGTGGAAGCAGATTGGCAGTACATGCATTAAGATATTATGAAAACATGCCTTATCCAAATATGGATGATCAGTCGGTCAATAGGTTAATCGAAGACAAACTTTCATTTTACAGAAGCTCATTACATAACGAGCATGGAACGCTGCTTGGTAGTTTGACAGATGAACAAAGATACATGTATACCAAGGTCATAACTGCTGTGGAAAATCACGCTGGAGGCGTGTTTTTCGTGTATTGTTATGGGGAACTGGCAAAACTTATGTGTGGAAAACCCTATCAGCTACAGTTCGTTGTAAAGGTGATATCATGTTGAACGTTGCGTCAAGAGGTATTTCTTCCCAAGTTATTGGAAGGTGGTCGAACATCGCATTCTCGATTTGCTATTCCAATAAATCCCACCGAGGATTCATTTTGTGCTATTAGTCCTGACCGTGATCTTGGTGGGTTATTAAGGAAAACAAAATTGATCATTTGGGATGAAGCTCCAATCACACACAAGCACTGTTTTCAAGCTTTAGATAAAACATTGTGCTACATCCTTAGATCAAAGAATCCAAATAGCTCACATCAGCCTTTTGGAGGTATTGTCATTGTATTTGTAGGTGATTTTCGACATATCCTTCGAGCTTAAAGGCGTCAGGCAAGACACGGCTAATGCTTCACTCAACTCTTCATACCTTCGGCATGATTGTGATGTCCTAAAGCTAACAGTTAATATGAGATTTAGTGTACGATCCAGTTCTTCGGATTTGGTTGAAATCAAGGAGTTTGTTGACCGGATATTAAGTATTGGTAATGGTCAAGTTGGCGAACCTAATGATTGAGAAGTTATTGTTGAAATTCCTGATGATTTTCTCATAAAAGACACAAGTGATCATATCCGCACCCTGGTTGATTTTGTTTATCCTGATGTTCTTACTCAGTTATCAAACTCCGATTATCTTCAAGAAAGAGCAATATTGGCACCTAAACATGATGTAGTCAAACTAATCAATGATTACATGATGAGTCTTACTCTTGGAGATGCAAAAATGTACCTTAATTCTAACACCATCGCTGAATGTGACCGTAGACACAACTTCGATTCGGATTTGTATAACTCAGTTTTCTTAAACAGACAACATGTTCCTGGTCTACCTAAACATAAGCTGACATTAAAGAAGGGACTTCGGATCATGTTGCTAAGAAATTTCAACCAACCAGCAGGCTTGTGCAATGGTACAAAACTGAAGGTGCGTCAATGTACATACTGTTTGGGGCTAAATTTTATAGTCAGGATACAGGATCCTGAAGTGTTTAGTTACTATTGAAAGTTATATCCAGGATCATGGATATATTCAGGATAAAGCTAAGACTAAGGATCCCAAGATAGTATGTATATATGATATTGGTTATCAGGATCTTGGATGTATCCAGGATCCCGCTTGGATAAAGGATCCCGATTATGGATGAGTATTTAGGTATATTCAGGATCCTGAGTACTATAGAAATCTCAGGATCTCACATATATTTAGGATCTTGAATGTGCAGGATCACGGATATGTTAAGTATCTCGGGATCAGACGTTAATAATCTTTGTTTATCAGTTTATGTTCAGGATCCTTGATGATTAGGATCCCGGACGATCAGGATCCCGGATATGTTACATATCCTGGAATCAAATGTTACTAATCATTATTTTTCTGATTATGTTCAGGATCTTGGATGATTCAGGATCCTAAGTGGTCAGGATCCAGGATATATTCGTTATCCCGGGTAAAACGCTACTAATCTTTATTTGACCGTTATGTATCTTGACCAAGTCTTGCAGGGTTAAAACGTGGGTCAATCATGCCATTATTTTCGGTTCAAGGCTTAGTCAAGTCAAAGAGAAGTCAAGGAAAACGTGGGATAATGAGTCAAGGTGGAAGACTGGAGGATCCCGAAATATCCGGGATATCCCTGATTTTTAGGAAAGTTTGTTATATTGTATTTACTATAAATTGGAGGCAATTGATCGTAGGAAAACACTTCTCTCTGCACAACCACGACTGATAACACTTAGAACTCCCACAAAACATCATCAAAACACACTTTACTTGATCTTCTTCACCGAATTCATCACCAAACACCCTTTAGATCGATCATATTGTGCTCTTTCATTAAATTATCCCGAATTTCAGCAATAAAATCAACAAAGGCAAGGAACGATTGTTCCTTCCCGAGGTTTTATGCCGGCGATCTAACAAGATCAAGGGCTTTCCTCGTACATCCTTGTGTCGATTGCATTTATTTTACGTTTTTGTTACTTAATTTGCATTTTATTGATCTTTTGATCATATATTCTTCATTATCTTTAATTTTACATAAGTTAACATACTGATTTTGTTTACAAACACTTATTTTATACAAAATCAGTCTTATGTTATTATTAAACTTGTGTTATTCTTCATTTTCTTGAATTATATCACTCGTTTTCATCACAAAACTGTGTTATCTCGGATTATATATAGTGCATTATTTTGCATTACCCTTGCTCTTACTTGCATTTTTTATTAGTATTCATGTTTATTTCGCTTGTGATTATATTTTGATCATAAAATTTGCATTATTAATCTGTTTCAAGCATTTTCATAGGTCATAATCATATTTTTGTTGCATAACTAGCGTTATCCCGAAATTACTTGGCATTTTACTCAAAAGTTTCGTGTTAATCCTGTTAATAAACACTTGTTTCACTTAAAATCAGTATCATTTAAACCCTTAGTCACATTTTTGACAAGTCTTCTGTTTGCATCATATTTGCATTGCGAAATTTATATTGTTTCATTATAAATTCACGTTTTTAGTCGATAATCTCGAAAATCAATACAAGCACACTACCTCACAAACTAGATTTGATCACTTAATTGCCTTGGGTAATTTTTGACCAAAACAATTTGACGCCTAGGGGTGGCAATTCGGGTTGGGTTGGGTTGACGGGTTCAGATTGTCGGGTTAAATGGTTCAGGTTGAATGGTTAAGGTCGTCGGGTTGAATGGTTCAGGTAGAATGTTTCGGGTTGTTGGGTTGTCGGGTTCGGGTTGTCGGGTTCGAATTTTCGGGTTGGCGGGTTGGCGCTTCAGAAATATTCGAGTCGGGTTCGTGTCGGGTTTCGTGTCGAGTCAGAAATTGCCAGCCGCCCACCGTGGGACAAGTGGTGCTTTTCATAATCAATTTCTCGTTAAAATCCTTGTTAATTCATATTTTCCAAAAGTTTTTGTCAAAAATGTCGACACAAGAATGGCCTCTCTCTTCTAATATGCCATCGTGGACCTTTGAGATGACTGGTCTACCTTTCACATTATCACAATCAAGGCTAGAAAATACGAACAGAAGGATGATCTCCGTGGAATCTACTTTCTCAGGATCCGGGATCCCAGATTCGGATCCCGTTATTATTTCTAACCGGGATATTATGACTATGTTTTCGCAGGATAAGGAGCAATTAGGTCGCATGGAACGAAGTAACGAGATCCTGAAAAGGGATATGGAGAGCTTGAGGACAAGGATCAGCACTCCTGCTTCTCAGGATATTACTCCTACCCGGAGCAGGATCCTGGATTTCAACACTTCAGCATCTACAAGTCTTGAAGGAGATTTCATTGCAATGCAAGGAACTACTGGGATCCCAGATTCCATATACGCAACGGGGATCTCGACCACTCGGGATCCCGGACAGACTCTAGGATCTTTATTTGAGTCACCTAACAGTGGTAATGTATCTACTAGTTATACTTTCGGAATTGACATTGTGCAGGATCCTGGCTTGAGCCCTGTTATGGCAAGGGAGTTACAGAAGCTCAAAGATATGATCTCAAGTGTACCTAGTGTGGTACAACCCATTCCAGAGGTTACCCCAATAGCTCACAGGATCTCGAGGTTTGCACCACCTATTTGTGATGCCGAAATCCCGAAAAGATTCCATACTCCTTGCAATAAATTATACGATGGCACGACGGATCCTGAAGAGCATGTAGCCCACTACCGAGAAAGAATGGAGATCATTCCTATTCCTGTGGATATCAGAGAAGCGTGCTTATGTAAAGGTTTTGGGTCCACTCTAACAGGATCTGCATTAAAATGGCTACTGAATGTTCCTCCTTACTCTATTACTTCGTTTGCTCATATGGTTAATTTATTTAATAATCAATTTTCTTGTAGTAGAACATTTGAAAAATTAACCACTGATTTATATAGAATTGTTCAAAGGGCTAATGAGTCTCTTTTGAGATTTTGTAGGGAGATTTGGAAGAGAATCTTTGGATATAACTAACCTAGATATGGCTACTGCAGTACAGGCCTTCAAGATGGGGATCAATAAGGATTCTCCATTTTATGAGGATCTTGTGATGAATCCTTGCAAAAACCTTGATGAAGTAAGGAATAGAGCTCTTAGGTTTATAAGGCTAGAAGAGGATGCTTTGATCCCGAAAAGGGTGGAAACTTCATCAACATATGACAGGCTCAACAGGAAATCAGAATCATCCTCATACAGATCTGATAGGAACAAGCTTTATGCTAGAAATGAGGATCGTCGGATCGTTGCAATCGGAGAGGATAACAAGGAATATCCTAAGCTAACTGATTATTGTTTTTCTGTTGACACTACAGGTATCTTGTGTGCTATGCAAGGTCTTGGAGATAAGGCGAGATGGCCAAAAAGAAATCATAAAGCTGTCACTTGGAAAGATAAGACTAAGTGGTGCGCGTATCATAAGGATTTCGGTCACGTAATTGAGGATTGCATACCCCTCAGAAAGGAAATCAACTATCTGCTCAGCAAAGGATACTTGAAAGAGTTACTTGGAAAAAAGAAGGATCATGGTCGGTATAATGATAGAGCTTGGGATCCTGAACCTCAGAATAATAATAGGACCCCATACAGAATAGAATCCCACCGTCGGACGCTAAGGTAATAAATTTTATATCTGGTATTTCTGACATGTATGGCACGTCTTTCTCTGCAGCTAAAAGATATGCTAAGGATTGTTATAAATTAAACATCAATGAAATCTACCACCAAGCCTCCATCAGCATAGCATTCAAGGGAAGAAAGCATGGGATATCTTAGGGGTACAATCAGACAAGATATCAAAGAAGTGCAACTTCGTTCTAAGGATCCGGGAGGAAAAATGATAGTATAAATCTTGCTGCTGATATGTTAAAGGAAGAAAGGTTCCTGATATTGGCAAACATGGTGGTGGAATACGAGTCTAATTGGTAAAACATTATTCATATACATGAAGCGTACAACAACTAAGGATCCTGAAAGGTCAGCAACTTTCAATCTATTACTTAAGTAAAAGTCCACTAGATGCTGATGCCAGGTATTCCTATATTAAAATATTTATATTCGTGACAATTATTTTGAAACACATTCTATGCATGATTAAAACTGATTATATGTTAAAATAAAAATCAGGAATGTTGCTTAGGATAACTAAATTAGATATTCGTGATCCCATATAGGATCATACAGACATGCCTAAATTTTACGTCCAAAGTAAACTTTTTTTTTTTTTATTATTAACCTTATTGGTAATCTTTAAAATAGGATCCTGGGATATATGCTGGTTATGTTCTTAGCTAGATTATGATACTTTATTAAAATCACCTCAAGAACATGACACGCAACAGGATAGTAATTGTGACTCTAAATTGTCAATAATGAAGTAGATTACAAAACATCAACAGAAGATTAATAATTAACTAAGGATATCGGTATAAAACATATATGTGTATATTAATTACATATCTTCATAATTGGAAATATGCCCTAAGGACAGATAGATTCCCTTTGTATTTAGATATGGCTTGAGATTATGCAGGTAATCTTGGGATCTTCAACTGACGTCGTACTGGATGATCCTGAATATGAAGATAATTGAATACATCAGATTCTGGGGGCAAGTCAGGATCATGAATGTAGACAATTGTTGAAAATTTTCTCAAAATGAAATACTTCGAGGATGTTTAAGTACAAGAAGAAATGAAAGCTATTGTGGGGGCATACATGAAAACATTTAGAACCGATGCATCCAATTATCTATCCATGGCCATACATAAGGTGAAAAGATTGGTGCTTAATTGGTTTGGATACTAGAAAAGGGGGCATATTGGAGAGCTGCCTCCAAAATCTTGGAATGTTATACCACATCAATGAAACCTACTACCAAGCCTACGCCAGCATAGCAATTAAAGGGGCAAGCACGGGGCATCTAGGAAGCAACTGAACAAGATGTCAAAGAAGTGTCGCTCAGCATCGATGATCTCGAAGAAATGATGATTGTAGGATCCGGTGTCTCTAAGGATCCTGGGCAGGATCTTATGAGAAGTCTAAGGGAAATAAGAACAACATCTGCTTAAAATCGGAAGACACGATAGATGTCGGTTGATGCTGGCATGATTAAGGAACTAAAGTTCTAAAGATGATTGGCAAACGCGGTGGTGGAGGAGAAATGAAAAGTGGAGAGATTTTCAGCAAATTTAGATAGGAAACCATTATTCCTATACATGGCGGTATACTAAAATGCGGTCAGTGCCATGTTAGTTGAAGATCCTGAAGGTCAACAACTTCCTATCTATTATGTAAGTAAGATTCTAATTAATGCTGAAACCAGGTAATCTCATCTTGAAAAACTTATATTTGCTTTAGTTATGGTATACACGGAACTTAGGCACTATTTTGAAATACGCCTCATACATGTTAAAATGAATTACCCTGTTAAGTGTACTAAGAAAACCAGAGATGTCGGATAGAATGTCTAAATGGTCAGTAAAATTGAATGTCTATAATTTTATTTATGAAACTAGGAATGCAATAAAATCCTAAACCTTAGCAGTCTTCATTGCCACATTTATTAATGACCTTCAGGATGAAGTGCACTTAAAGGTTCAACAAGTAAATGAAATAAGTGGTAAATTGATAGTATCTACCGACGTATTTCTAATGTAAAGGGAACTGGAATAGGTATCATATTAAAATCACCTTAGGAAAATATTATACCTCAAGTTATTAGTTATGAATTTCATAATATTAATAATAAATCAAGATATGAAGCATCAATTGTGTGATTATAATTGGCTAGGAATACATGTATAAAGCATCTTCAATTATCTGTTGATTCCATATTAATTGCTAACCGGTGTGATGACTTTTATGCTGTTAAGCGTGATAAATTAGTGTTATGTTTGGATATAATGAAAAGCTTGCAGGTGTTTTCGAGATATCAAACATTGAGCAGGTACCATTAGAGGATAATTTTGAGGTTGATACCTTAGCAAACCTAGGATCAGCTTTCAGGATCACACCAGATGTCAAGATCTTGGTTGTGTATATCATGGAGCCCGTTATTTCTCAAAAAGAGATTCTGGGGGCAAATCAGGATCCTAGACAGAATCAGTCATGAAGTACCTTCAAGATGTCGTAATCCCAATTAAGATGGTGATCCCGATAACAGGATCCTAGAATGCTGTTCATTTGAAACTCCATCAAGTGTAAGTTGAATATTTATATTCAATGAATAAGGTACTCTTAAAATCCTTACCTTTTTCTATTTTGTTTCATTCATTAATACATATATATATACTATTATTACATATATATTTACATATGTTTACATGTATTTAATTCTTTTAAATTATTCTTCTCATATGATCATCATACTAACTTAAGCATCGGAGGGGTGTTAGGCAAACTAACACCCACCTTTACACAAGATCTTGTATTTGTTGTAGATAATACATATGGAGATCATGCAATGAGGATAAGAGGTTGGCCACCTCTCTCCCCCGATTAGGAATCCCAGGGATTCCTCTAAGGTTTAGAGGTTTGCGAACGCATAAACACCTCTCTAAGTATTTGGGTTTCCACACCCCGCCGGGTGTGCACGATGTTTGATTATAGAATCAGGGTTGTGGGATCGGTGATGCCTCTGGTACCCGACAATTTCATGACCATTGACCTATAGATCAAACTCTTCCGATTGTCGACACTGAGTGCACTAGGTGTCGACCTAAGGTTTTTGGTGTTTTCACGTCATAATAAGGTTTGTAATGTTTTCACATTACCTAAGGTTTTGGCGTTTTCACGTCACTTAAATTGGAAAATTCCCAAGTACATAAGGCTTGTAATGACTTCTCATTACGTAATACACAAAGTTTGTAATGTTTTCACATTACCAAAGGATATTGATATTTTCATACCATACAAAAGATGGATTATCCCGAGACACGGATTATCCCATGAATTAATGTAATGTTATCACATTGCAAAAACATGATTTTGTCGGCCTTGCCCGACCTTAAGTCTATTGGTTGTAGTGTTTTCACATTACCAAATGGTTTGACATTTACATGTCACAAAAATTGGTTTATCAAAACTTATCCAAAAGTTTGTAATGCTTTACATTACCTAAATATTTTTCGGATTTAATCCAAAGATTATGCTGAATGCTATAATGTTTTCACATTATTAAAATTTTTTGACATTTTCGGGAAAAAATTGCAATATTTTTGCATTGCTTAAAAATCTTGACAACGTTTATGTCATTTTTAAAGATAAATAAAAATCATAATATTTTGAAATTATGGAGATAATAGGAACGTTTTTATGTTATCGAATTCATGTAACAATGTTACATTTCAGGATCATTGGATTATCCCAAGAGAGAGATCCTGATATCTTCTTTGAACATATCAAGATTTGTTTCAGGATCTTGAGATATAGGAATCTTGAGTCAAAGATCATGAAAATGATCTTGATGTTTACTGGTTATTCGAAAGACTTAGACATTATTGTTTCATCATAAATTGTTAGTAATGTTTTCACGTTACTTTGGCAATCTTTGATGTTGTTATATTACAGGATATAATCATCATCATTGATGGTTTACAATATGCTTCTCAATCTGAATTATGTTTCAGGATCCTGAGATATGGGAATCCTGAGTATGAAGTTATTTCAAGTTTTCTGAGGGAATCTCCTCAGAATCCTTGAGGTATAAGTAAAGTAAGCATGTGATGGGAGAATCCTCCCATTATCTCGAAAGACCTACAGATATGATCAGAATAAGCATGTATTGGGGGAATCTCCCCAGTATCCTAAAAACAGGTTATCTCAAGTATATCCTGAGGGAATCTCCTCAGGATCCTGGCCATAAGTATAAAACAGGTACATATTGGGGGAATCTCTCCAGTATCTTGAAGACAGAGGATATATAAATCCTAATCTTATTGGTAGCCTTGGTTTCTTAGGCTTCCTTCTTCTTTGAGTATCTTGAATAACTTTTCAAGATTCTGACATTATTAAGGACTTTTATGATTGAAAGTCTGTTCCAGGATCCTAGAATATTGGAATCCTGGGAACGGGATTATTTCAAATATATCTTGAGGGAATCTCCTCAGGATTCTGAGTGTATGGATGAAATTAACATATATTGGGGGAATCTCCCCGGTATCCTGAAGATAGAAGATAAATAGAAGATGATAACTGTTTGGGGCTAAATTTTATAGTCAGGATATAGGATCCTGAAGTCTTTTGTTACTGTTTAAAATTACACCCAGGATCTTAGATACGCTCGGGATCATAGATATACTCAGGATCTCACATATGTTTAAGATCTTGGATGTACAGGATCCCGGATATATTAAATATCTCGGTATCAGGTGCTATTAACCTTCGTTTGTCAGTTTATATCCAGGATCTTGGATGATTAAGATCCTAGATGATCAGGATCCCGGATATATTAGATATCCCGGGATCAAAGTATTACTAACCCTTATTTGTTAGTTTATGAGCAGGATCTTGAATGTTCAGGATCCCGGGCGATAAGGATCTCGGATGCGGTCAGTATCTTGAGCGAAGCACTATTAATGTTTGTTCGATTGTTATGCATGTTAACCAAGTCATAAAGGAGCGAGATATGGGTTAATTATAGCATATATATTGCATTAAAGTTGACTCCAATCAAGAAGAAGTCAAGGGAAATGAATTAAATGCTGAGTCAAAAATGGAAGGTCTGATCCCGAAAATATAGGAGGATCCCGAGATTTTCGGAATTTCTGTTATCTCGCATTTAGTATATAAATGAGGCAAAAATGATCGTTAGGGACACTTTTTACACACTTGATCACTGCTCTATACTGGTTCTCTCAATCAAATACACCTGCAATTCATCTCTTTCACTTAGTTCATCACGAAAAAACTTAGATCGATCATTTTTGTGCTCCCAGCTTGTAATTATCCTGAATTTACTTAATAAAATCAACAAAGGCAAGGAGCGATTGTTCCTTCCCGAGGTTTTATGCAGGCGATCTAACAAGATCAAGGGCTTTTCTCGTATATCCGCGTATCGATTGCATTTGCTCTTAATTTTCATCATTTACTTCATATTTTATCGATTATTTGTTGCATAATCTGCATTATCCCAAAATTATCTCAAATTTTATATTAGTTTTCACGTTTATCTTGTTATAAACACTTGATTCACACAAAATCTGCATTATATCGTTATTAACTTGCATTTTTACTTGATTATCTCAAAAACCACTAAAAGCACTCTACCTCACTTTACTAATTAGACCAATATTTATACTTGTTAATTTTTGGCCGAAACAATTTGGCGCCCACCGTGGGGCAAGTGGTGCTTTTCATAATCAAAGTTTTGTTAAAAGCCTTGTTAAATCATCTTTTTCAGAAAGTTTTTATCGAAAATGTCGACTCAAGGACGATCCGTGTCTTCTCCTATGCCATCTTCAACCTCTGCTATGACTAGTCTTCCCCCCATACCATCCCTTTCATTATCGCAGCAGAGGCCAGAGGATACCTATCTAAGGACTACTTCAGGATCCACCTATTTAGGATCTACTTTTTCAGGATCCGGGACAATAGATTCGGATCCCGTTATTATTTCTAACAGGGAAATTATGTCTATGTTTTCGCAGGTAAAGGATCAGATGGAACGCATGGAACGAAGCAACGCATCATTGAGAAGAGATGTGGAAAGCTTAAGGTCAAGGGTCCACACTCCTGCTTCTCAGGATGTTACTCCTATCCGAAACAGGATCCTGGATTTCAACACTCCTGCATCTACAAGTCTCGGAGGAGATTTCATTGCCATGCAAGGAACTACTGGGATTACAGATTCCATATACACAACGGGGATCTCGACCATTCGGGATCTCGGACAAACTCCGGGATCCTCATTTATGTTGCCTAATAGCGGTAATGTATCAACTGGTTATACTTTTGGAACTAACATTGTGCAGGATCCTGGCTTGAGCCCCGCTATGGCAAGGGAGATACAGAAGCTCAAAGATATGATCTCAAGTGTACCTGGTGTAGTACAACCCATTCCAGAGGTTACCCCAACAGCTCACAGGATCTCGAGGTTTGCACCACCTATTTGTGATGCTGAAATCCCGAAAAGATTTCATACTCCTAGCATGAAATTGTATGATGGCACAACGGATCCTGAAGAGCATATAGCCCAGTACTGAGAAAGGATGGAGATCATTCCTATTCCTGCGGATCTCAAAGAAGCATGCTTATGTAAAGGTTTTGGGTCCACTTTAATAGGATCTGCATTGAAATGGCTACTGAGTGTTCCTCCTTACTCTATTACTTCTTTTGCTCATATGGTTAATCTGTTTAATAATCAATTTTCATGTAGTAGGACCTTTGAAAGATTAACCACTGATTTGTATAGGGTTGTTCAAAAAGCTAATGAGACTCTTCGAGATTTTGTAGGGAGATTTGGACGAGAATCCTTGGATATCCCTAACCTAGATATGGCTACTGCTGTACAAGCCTTTAAGATGGGAATCAAAAGAGATTCTCCATTTTACGAGGATCTTGTAATGAACCCTTGCAGGAATCTTGATGAGGTCAGGAACAGAGCTTTGAGGTTCATAAGACTAGAGGAAGACGCTATGATCCAGAAAAGGATCGAAACTTCGTCAACTTATGATAAGCCTAATAGGAAGATGGAGACCTTATCTTACAAATCAAACAGAAGCAAACCGTATTCCAGAGCTGAAGATCACCGGGTCCATGCAGTTGAAGAGGATGATGAAGAATATCCTAAAATAACCGATTATTGTTTCTCTGTTGATAATGCAGGTCTTATATATGCAATGAAAAACCTTGGAGATCAGGCGCGATGGCCAAAAAAGAATGACAAAAATGCCGATTGGAAGGATAAGTCCAAGTGGTGCGCCTATCATGAAGATTTTGGTCATGTAACAGAAAATTGTATAGCCTTAAGGAAAGAGATCAACTATCTATTGAGCAAAGGTTACTTAAAAGAGCTGTTTGGAAAGAAAAAGGATCGCTCCAGGGATCCTGAGAAAGTTCGGGATCCTGAGATTGAGGATAATTTAAGGATCCCGCAAAGAGCAGGATCACCACCTCCAGATGCCAAGGTAATCAATTTTATTTCTGGTGGTTCTGATATTTGTGGCACGTCTTATTCTGCAGCTAAAAGGCATGCCAAGGAAGCGAAAACGGAAAAACAATATAAGCCGACCAGAACATCCACTTTGAAAGATGAGAAAGTAGTAACGTTTGGAGAAGAAGACAAGGAAAATGTTCAGGATCCTCACCATGATGGTCTGGTCATAACTTTATATGTGGCCAATCATTTTGTCAGCAGGATCCTGATCGATGGAGGTAGCTCGGTAAACATCATTCATTTGGAGACTTTGAAGAAGATGGGGATCCCAGAGTCTGAAATCATTTCAAAATCAACTGTACTCATGGGATTCAGCGGTGAAGTTAAGAATACTGTAGGGGAGATCAAGCTACCAGTCTACATCGAAGGGGTAAACTCTATTCAAAAATTTTGTGTTATTGATTCATTATCCTGCTATAACATTATTCTAGGTAGACCTTGGATTCATGATATGAAAGCAGTGCCTTCTACCTACCACCAATGTGTTAAGTTGCCTACTCCATGGGGAGTGGTCAAGATAAATAGTGATCAACAGGAGGCTAAAGATTGTTATACCACTTCAATGAAATCTACCGCAAAGCCAATGCAAGCATAGCAATTACAGAAGCAGGCACGAGATGTCTTGGAAGTAACTGAACAAGATGTCAAAGAAGTACCGCTTAATGTTAATGATCCTGAGGAAAAAGTACTTGTAGGATCCGGGATCCCGAAGGATCTTGAGCAGGATCTTATGAAATTTCTGAGGGAAAGAAGAGCTACATTCGCCTGGAAGCCCAAAGATATGACAGGTATTTCTAAAGATATTATTACGCATAAATTGTGTGTTGATAACAATTTCAGGCCTATCCAACAAAAGAGGAGAAAATTCGCTCCGGAAAGGAATACTATCATACAACAGGATGTTGAAAGATTGCTCAAGGCTGGAATGATCAGAGAAGTAAAATTCCCAAGATGGTTAGCCAATGTGGTGGTAGTCCAGAAAAAGAACGGGAAATGGAGGGTATGCGTGGATTATACTGATCTCAACAAAGCATGCCCTAAGGATCCTTTCCCTTTACCGCATATTGATTCAATGGTAGATGCAACGGCTGGCCATGAGATCCTGACTTTCATGGATGCTTCTTCAGGATTTCAACAAATACAAATGGAACCATCTGACCAGGAGGATACTGCATTTATGACTCCTACAGGTATTTATTGCTATATTACAATGCCGTTTGGTCTTAAAAATGCAGGTGCTACCTACCAGAGGCTTGTGAATATGATGTTTAAAGATCAGTTGGGAGATACTATGGAAGTGTATATAGACGATATGGTGGTAAAGTCAAAGAAAGCCGAAGATCATCTCCGGGATCTCCAAGTAGCATTTGACATTCTAGATCAGTATAACATGAAGTTGAATCCCACCAAATGCCACTTTGGAGTGGGGGCAGGAAAGTTCTTGGGATATATGTGTTTTGGTCAAAAATTACTAAAAGCAATTAAGTGATCAAAATTAGTTTGTGAGGTCAAGTGTATAAATTACTCTCAAGATAATTACGTAGAAATACGATTATCTCTATTAGTAAGTAAGTATTTTGTGTTTAAAAAGATTGATTTGATCCGTGGATCCTTGTTGAATAAACGTTTTGCTAACAAAGTTTTATAACAGGCTAAAGATAATAGCAATTTGATAGCAAAAATGTATGTAAAATGCGATTAAAGTAAAGTAAGTAAAATTGACACGGTGATGTACGAGGAAAGCCCTTGATCAAGGTTGATCGCCGGCACAAAACCTCGGGAAGGATCAAATGATCCTTGCCTTTGTTAATCTTATTAAAATAAAAGTAATGAATTACAAAGTAAAAGCACAAGGATGATCGGCTAAGTGAATGTGTGTGAATTTAGCTAAGTGTTAGTGAAATAATTGTAAAACGAAGAAATGGCAGAGTGTATTTGTGATTTGCAGGTGTGAGTAGTGAATATTCGTTAACCTAATCGATCACCCAAGCCTCGTTTATATACTAAGAGCGTATAACAATAATTCCGAAATATCAGGTGTTGGGACATAGATTGTGACAACAGATCTAGCTTGAAATAAGACTGGTGTAATTATTATTACGTTTGTACATTGGTTTAGATTTGTAAATAAATATTTGTTTTGTTAGTAATATTCGTTTAAACATATTATTGTGCTAAGTTAGACGAATGTTTAAATACGAAATAAATAATAGACGTTTCATGCGAGACGAGTCGAGATCTCAGGTCGCAGCGAGTTGAGCTGTGAGGTGAGACCTGAACTCGCGAAGCATGAGTCTGGCGAGCCGAGTCCTATATTGGGCTTGGGCTGCGAGTTGGACCGAACTCGCAGGCCCATGCGAGCCGAGCCAAACCAGATTATAAATATGTTTTTCCAACGTGAAAAACCTAACACTTGAAGAACTTTTGCCATTCGGTTTTCTGATCTGCGAATTCACAAAACCCAGAGAAAACAAACCTAACGGCTAGGCTTTGACGTATTATTCGTTTAAAGTTAAGCATTATAAACGCAATTACGAACGTATTCGTTACTAGTAAGATAACACCGTATTGAGGGATTCCGCACCTTAATACTACAGATAACGAAGTTATCGATCCTAAAACTAGGGGACTTACATCTGGTATCAGAGATTTCGGGCTAAATACGAGTGTGTTCGTGAGTTTTAGTAATATTGCGTTTTTGATTCGGGTCGTTTTTACTTGCTTTCTTGCAATACTAACGATCAAAATCATTCTCTGGACGTTTTAGGGTTTGTTTACGGTCGAAATTTTCAGTTTCAGTCGTAAAAATACCTTAAAAATTCGTTTTCGGGTTTAACAGCCGTTTCACGAGTCGAGATTAGGGTTCCAGCTTCGCTTGCGAACCGAGTTGAACTAGCGAGTCGAACTGAGTCTTGCGAGTCGAACCGAGATCCCTCGCAAATCGACATCACTTACGAATCGACATCTTTAGCAATCCGAACTGAGGCTTGCGAATCGACGTATTCTGCGAGTCGAGCTGAGATTGCGAGTTGAGCTGAGTCTTGCGAGTTGATTTTTCTGAATTCGCTGAAACAGTTTAATTTTACGTTTTTAAGATGTCTGACTTAAGTAGAATGATCGAAATGGACCACGAGGTGGGAAAGTCTAACGTTCCACCTAAGTTGTTAAGAATCGAGGATTACTACAATTGGAAGGACATATTTGAATCTTACTGTAGATTCCATGACCTGTCAATCTGGATGTGTATCAAGAGTGGATACACCGCACCTACTCAAACTGTTCAGAATGCCACTGTGGTTCTTACCTATGCGAACATGAGTGATCAAGAGAAGGAAGCTTACAGAAATGAAAATAAAGCACATTCATGCATAAAGATGTGTCTTCCCAAAGAGATTGCTCATCAACTGAAGTCTTTTCATACTGCTAGAACGCTCTGGGAAGCTCTAGAGAAAAGAGGTGAGGGAAGTCCACAGGTGAGAGCTGGCAAGATGAGTCTTCTCAAAAAGCAGTTTACTATGTTTAAAGCTTTAAAAGGAGAAGATCTTGATGCCTATGTCACGCGTTTCTACCATTTGCTAAGTGAATTAGAATACCATGAGATTGTTGAAGAAGAAGTAGCTAAAACCGACAAGTTTCTTGAGGGTTTGCCTTCTAAATGGGAAATGTATGGCGTTATGATTAAGGATAACGAAACCAGGTATTCTACTATGACCTTAGAGCAAGTCATTGACAAGCTGAAAGGTTATGATTTCTCCAGAAAGTCAAGAGATAGTGATTCTGATCAGGTTCAGAACCCTGGGTTGTATCATGGAAAGTCAAATCTTTCGACTACGTCCTCTAGTTCGACAACTGCACTGTTAGTTGGTGATACTGGTGAAAATGGAGAAATGATTACTGAAGATCTATGCTTTATTTCATCCTCTAGTGATGAGACAAAGGGAAAGAATTCTGAGAAGTCACCTCAAGAGCATCAGAAGATGCCGATGAGTGTGAAATCTGCTGAACAACAACTGTCTGTTCTTGCTTCCTTTGTGGCATCATATGAAAATTATATAGAGGGAAAGATCAATGATCCTGTTCTATTTGACGAGGATTATGAGCAGATAGATCCGGATTATGTTGAGGAATTGGAACTTCAAGAGATGTTAGCATTAGTTTCAAGAAAAGTTAAAAATTTTCTCAAGAGAACTGGTAGAAAGGTATTGGGCAATAGATCAGGGTTTGACAAAACCAAGGTCAGATGCTTTAACTGTCAGGGTATTGGTCATTTTGCTAGAGAATGCCAAAGACCTAAAGTAGAAGCACAAGGAAAACAAGGTTCGGGAAGTACTCTTGCTTCCAAAGCCTTAGTGGTAAAGCAGTTGGATGGTTCTTATGATTAGCAAGCTCATTCTGAGGATGCCTTGATGGCCGAGATCGAAGAGACAACTGCAGGATCAGTGTCCTACATGCCCACTGATATGGAACAGAGAGTAGAGGTGCCTGAGTCTGAAGTGAAGGCAAGTGATGATGACGTGCTATATATGGATTCAATTCTAGATATGAGTCCTGAAGAATTCGTGGCAGGCATGGCTGAAGTACAAACTGACAAGAAGAAGGTATGTTTAGATATTCTTAATCTTGCTGATGTTTGTTACTTAGTTACTGATTTACAATCTCAGAATAGTGTCTTAACTGTGTCAAATAGCAATTTGTCATCTCAATTGAATATGGATAAGGAATCCTATAAGACTGTTAGATCTGAACTTGATCAAGCCATTATGGATATTCGTAGATTAAGTGATGATAAACAGGCCTTAAAAGATAAAATTAAGTCTGATGCTTCGGATAGAACAAAACTTAGAGATACCATAAGTGAAAAATTTGTTGTCATAGATGGTCTCTATATGAATTTTAAAGACTTAAATGAGATAATTGCTAGTAAGGATCAGGAAATAGTTAACCTTAACTTAAGGTTAATTGAGCAAAACCGTAAACTTGAGAACTATAGGACATCTCAAATGGATAAAATGTTAGATGCTCAACGTAGTGTAAAGGACAAGACTGGGTTAGGTTACAATGATGTATCCCCTCCTTTTAATGCCAATTACACTCCTATTCCTGAAGACTCTGAAATGACTGAAGTTAATCCTGAGGTTTCAGTAACTGATGACCATGAACAGTCAGAGGCACAGAAGGATGTTATTAAGAACCCTTCATCAGATAATAGTAAGGCTTCTCATTTCACCAAAATACAATTTGTATCGGGTGGAGTGATTAACGATGCTAAGACCGATGATAAAGTTAATAAGGAACATATATCTGAACCTTTAGTGCCTAAGACTCCGAGTAGTAATGCAAAAGTTCCTAAATCAAGCAATCAGATGTCATGTTTCAAGTGTCATCAAAAGGGACACGTGGCTTCGTGTTGTCCTAATAAAAAACCTGAAACACCACATAAGCTTGTGATTGATGAGAAGACACAGACCGACTCTAGTATGAATGTAGATAGGTTAGATACCAAACCTAAGTTAGGTAATAAACCTGTTAACATTCTTAAAAGAGATGGTAAGCATAGTGTCTCCCCACCTAAACCTAAACGGCCATATACTCAAAGTGATAATGTTATCCATAAGTCTAGGGATGTGACACCGTCGAGGTTTAGAACTCCAAGTAGAGGCCATAGTCATTATGAGAGTGGTACTACTTCGCGATCACATGAGTTTAATTATAATTATCATAATAGAGCTCATAATTATGTGCCTAGGAGGTTATCCTCAAATTCACCTCTTAAGGCTGATCGTCCACAAACTCAAGCTACTTCGAAAGTAACCAAAGCTCCTGATGGGAAGGATGGTTATTTTAAAGAGCTTAAGTTTGTTGATGATAAGGGACAAACCAAGACCGTAATGGCTTGGGTCCCTCTTGATAACTGATAGTATTCTATGTTATGTGCAGGAGCATGCTGTGAACAAGGACAGCTGGTGGTATGTAGACAGTGGATGCTCGAGGCACATGACTGGAGAAAGAAGTCTACTGAAGGACTTCAAGGAGAGTCTCAAGCAAAAAGTAAATTTTGCAGGAGATAAAGGAGGAGTAATTTCGGGAAAAGGAAAAGTTTCAAATGGAACTTTGACTCTTGAGGATGTGAACTATGTTGAAGAACTAACTCACAACCTAGTAAGTGTTTCCCAAGTCTGTGATAAAGGTCATCCAGTTTACTTTAATGAAAAGGAAGCCTTAGTCCTGAAGCCAGGTTTCAAAATTCCTGATAAATGGATATTGATGAGGGCGCCAAGGAAGAAGGACATCTATGCTATCAACATGGGTGTTACTAACTCTTCAATGGTGTCTACATGTTTATTATCCAAGGCTTCGGAAACAGACGCATTATTATGGCATAGGAGAATGGCTCACCTGAACTGGAGAAAGATGAATTATATAACCAAAAATGGTTTAGTTCTAGGTGTACCACAAAAATGTTTCGAGTCTGAGGATAAGTGTGTTCCTTGCATGAAAGGAAAGCAGCACAAGAAACCACACAGACCTAAGACTGAAAACTCTATCTCCTCGCCATTTGAATTGCTATATATGGACCTCTTCAGCCCTATAAGCAAGAGAAGTCTAGGTGGCAAATGATACTGTTTGGTTGTCACAGATGACTACTCTAGATTCTCATGGGTATTCTTTTTGGGATCAAAGGATGAAACTCCTGGAATTCTAATTGAGTTCTTTGATCTAGTAGAGAATGTCTATAAAAAGAGAGTTAAGCGTATTCGTAGTGACAATGGAACAGAATTCAAAAATTCAACGTTGAATATCTATTGCTTAAGCAAAGGGATATTACATCAATTCAGTGCACCTTATGAACCTCAACAGAATGGTGTTGCTGAAAGGAAAAATAGGACGTTGATTGAAGCTGCTAGAACAATGCTTGCTGATTCAAAGCTTCCGGTCATCTTTTGGGCAGAAGCAGTGAATACAGCATGTTATGTTCTTAATAGGGTTCTTACGGTTAAGAGACATAACAAGACTTGTTATGAGCTTTTGAACAATAAGAAACCTAACTTAAAAGTGTTTGAACCCTTTGGAGTTTCATGCACCATATTAAAGACTGGACATCAAGCAAAATTTGGTGAGAAGGCTGACGAAGGATTTTTCCTAGGTTATATGCCCAATTCGCCAAACAAGAGAGTCTTTAATAAAGTCACAGGACGTTTGGAGGTAGTTTATAATATTGAGGTTACGAGCTACTCACCGGATGTTCATAAGGGATTAGATTGGCAATTTGATTATTCTGATCTTTTTGCATCATTTAAAGTTCCTATTAGTGACTATGTCAGTGATTCAGAGATAGCTGAACATTTATTGTTTGAAGATGGGAATATTGGTCCCGCTTCAACATCAAGTGTTAAGCAGTCTGGAATTAAGACTAATGTTGACTCAGATAAAGCTTCCACAAGTGAGTCACAACAACCTTCAGAGGATAAGTCTCAAGAAACAGAAGATCTTGATGATCTTCCTACAAAGTTTGATGATATACTTACTCCTTTGAAACACTTAAGGATATCTTCTGCTCGTACGGAAGATGTACCTGCATTGGAAGAGATTGGTACTAATTTAGGAGATGATATACCGGTTGAACCAATTACTACAACTAGAACGAGTAAGAATCATCCCGTTGAAAACATCATCGGTGATATTAATACTCCGGTTCAAACTAGGCATCAATCCAGAGCTAGTACGTCTGAGAATTTAGAATACCAAAGCTTGTATACTGCAATGAAAGAGACAGGGATTCCTAATCAATGTCTATATTCATGCTTTATCTCACAAGTCGAGCCTAAAAATGTTCAAATGGCTTTAAAAGAAAGCTCGTGGGTAGAAGCAATGCAAGAAGAACTATCTCAGTTCTCTAAATTACAAGTATGGGAGTTGGTTGACCTACCAAAGGGAGAATATCCAATTGGAACTAGATGGGTATTTAAGTGCAAGAGAGATGATAAAGGAATCGTTACTCGCAATAAAGCTCGTCTGGTGGTTCAAGGTTTTAATCAACAAGAAGGTATTGACTACAATGAAGTGTTTGCACCAGTTGCTAGGCTAGAAGCAATTAGAGTATTCTTAGCATTCGCATCATATTTTGGTATAAAAGTGTATCAGTTGGATGTTAAGAGTGCCTTTTTGTATGGCAAAGTGGAAGAATTGGTGTATGTTTCACAACCGCCAGGGTTTGCTGATCCTGAGTATCCAGATAGAGTATATCGTTTGAATAAGGCTCTATATGGATTACATCAAGCACCAAGGGCATGGTATGGAACACTATCAACGTATCTACTTGAGAATGGATTTACAAGAGGATCGATTGATAGTACACTGTTTGTGAAGTGGAAGAAGAAAGACTTTCTTCTTGTGCAAGTTTATGTTGATGACATTATCTTTGGATCGTCTGATGAAAAGATGTGTCAAGAATTCGAACAAGTTAAGAGAAAAAGGTTTGAAATGTCTGCAATGGGAGAGTTGAATTTCTTCTTAGGATTACAAGTTGATCAAAAGAAGGATGGATTCTTTATTCATCAATCTATATATACATATGAGCTATTAGAACGCTTTAAGATGGATGAAAGTAAGGTCTACAATACTCCAATTCCAGCCAATCATGGATTAGGTCCAGATACATCGAGTGATAGCGATGTGGATCCAACTCTTTACAGAGCCATGATCGGATCACTAATGTATCTAACAGCCTCTAGGCCTGACATAATGTTTGCTGTTTGTTTATGCGCAAGATATCAGGCTAATCCGAAAGAGTCACACATGCAAGCTGTTAAACGAATCTTTCGTTACCTCAAAGGGAAACCTAAGCTGGGTCTTTGGTATCCGATTGATGGAGACTTAGATCTCGTAGCTTATACTGATTCGGATTACGGAGGATGCAATCATAATAGGAAATCTACGACCGGTGGATGTCAATTCCTAGGAGGTAGATTAGTATCCTGGCAGTGCAAGAAGCAAACCTCGGTAGCCATTTCTACATGTGAAGCTGAGTATGTTACAGCTGGCAGCTGTTGCTCTCAAGTTCTATGGATTCAACAGCAACTGCGGGATTACGGGTTAAATATAACCAATACTCCTATGATGATTGATAACGAATCTACTATGTCGATCACCAATAATCCGGTGAAGCACAGTAAAACTAAGCATATTGATATTCGACATCATTTTATTAGAGATTGTGCTGAGAAAAAGTTGATAAAGTTAGTTAAGGTTCCATCATTGGATAACTTAGCAGACTTATACACAAAGGCGTTTGACAGAGCAAGATTTGAGACGTTGGTTCAACTAAACGGAATGAGAAATCCAGAGTGATTAGTCTTCCAAGGGTATTTTTGTAATAGTTAGTATTTATGTGTTCATTAAAAAAAAAAAAAGGCGTATGGCATTCATTTGCTTGTTACCTAAGGGGAATCGCCTTCATTAAAGAATATAAACATAATATTCTTTGAAATTCATTTAAGTTTTTATTTGCAAAAACTAAGGGATATGATAGTACATTAGGAGAATAAGCTTCACAATAATAAGCTTAAGTCCTAAGTATGATATGGTAGTAGGTTCGAATAAAGTTGCTTTAGAACTACAGCGGTTCTATCAGGTATGTGTTTATATTTATTTGATTATACACCTATATCCACAAGTTATAATTTGTCTATTTTTAGTGAAAACTTTAGATGGCTTCATCATATGATGTACTGGTAGGCAAATTATATGAAATTTTCTAAGCCTTAATAAGTTAATTAACTACTTGTTTATTATCTTGTGTTACTATTCTATGATGTATGACATTAAGTCTTAATTGTTGAATGATGGTATTGCAATACACTGTTATCATGTATTCTAATTTGAAGTGACAAATAGTAGCAATACGGGTATTAACTTAATTACTGGTAACTTTATTGTACTAAGTACAGAACTGAAACCTTTAATTAAATTAATATTCTCAAATATATTTTGAATTATGCTAGAAGGGATCTTCTGTTGTACTACGTACAGACGTAGATAACATAGCATATTCAAAGTATGTCTGATATTTGTCTAACCTTGGAAATTCAAGTGTATGTTATATGTTTCGAAAAGATACATCATTTAGTAACCGCTACCTTGAAATTTAATGATGCAGTGTTATGAGTTTTACTTGAAATTCTTCAGTATGTCATATAATAGGAAGCACTTGATAATATTCATACTAATAATAAAGTGTTTGCTTAGAAAATTGAGTATAATTTGTTTATGTGGATCATAATACCGGTAATCGTCTTGGACTGTCTATAATAAAAATATTCACTTTATGTGAGTAATGCATTTATTAATTATGCTATGTGGATAAAGGTACCTAAGATATAATTTCATAAATATAAATGTATAAATGATAAATTTAGTTGTAATTTTACAGTAATTTACTTGAATTTCATGAGGTATGTATACTACCAATCTGCTTAGACTTTTAAATATATATAATTAATTGCTTATTCTTACTAATATGATCCCTAAGCAGATAAAATCTTATTTATTTTGTATATTTACTTTGTTTTGAGTGATTAATAAAATGGTAATTGATACCAAAGTTTATATAATTGTGTTTTTATCTGATTTTTATTTGTTTTTAATTTAAGTTTTTGTGTTTATTAGGTTTTACCCTTCGGAATTAAATTATACTGAATATTTTTGTGTTGAACAAACGTAACAAATACAAGTGAAAAATAATTTTATTTTAGACTTGTAAAAATAATGGGTTTTTAATTTATACTAAGTATTTAATTCGCATTTTTATTTATTCCTGCGAGTTGACTAAGTCAACTTGCGGATCCGCTTGATTTCTCGCGAATCGGATACAAAGTATAAAGGGGGTCAAACGAGTCAAGCCAACCCACCGAACCCAGATGTTGCTGCTCAGATTGTTCAGGAGGTTTTGGAGCAGAATGATGATGCGACAAATCCATTGCTCCATGATATTGATAGTTATTTTGCACCATGTGAGGTAATATTTTATTTATATAATAATATAGATGCTTAGTTGATAGATTGTTTTTATTAATCATAGATGCATAATATTATTATCTAATGATTATGATATTAGATATTTAGTTAATTGGATATTATTTCTGATTTTAAAATATAAATATCATTAAACGAACAGGAAGCTGAAGCTGAGGCTGCAAACCCAGAAGTTGTATTACTTGAGGGGGAGCAGATACAGCTAGATGAATCGGTTGTTGTACCGACTGAGGTATTATATAAAAAATATAGAACTTGTATGATAGAGCTTATGCTAATCATAAATGTTTAATATATTCAAACTTTAGGATCCTGTTAGATCATCTCGAGGTCGTGATGGTGAGACGGCTTCAGATGAGGATTCTGAGAATACACCTTCTCCTCCTCCATCTATTTCTGAAAAGAAGAGAAAAGGTAAGGGTATTATGGAGGATGATGTTGAGGAGATTGAAACTCCTTTGATGAAGCGTCCGAGAACGCTAACTATTCGAGAAGGTTAGTATTGATTATAAAAGTTAAATAATCTTAACTTGTTGTTTATCAGGAGTTAAACTGAGACAGTTAATTCTGTATACAGTTGCTCAGGATACACCACAGGTGGAGACGGATACACCGGTGGTTTCTGAACAGATGTCTGTACCGCTTCAGGTATGAGATATAAGTTCTATAACTATGAGTGTTATGCAATTAATTAGAGTTTGAGACAGAGTAATCTGTAACAATAACTGATTTTAATTGTGTTTAACTTTACAGCATGAGGTTGCTGATCTAGTTCGTGGAGCTAATTTTCCAACGAATAAAGCAGCTAGATTTGCGAGAAACTTGCTTACGCAAGCTTTGTCTCAACCTCATACACCGCTGACCAGAGACTGGCATATTGAGTCTCTTACACCGCCTGGACCAAGAACGATACCTGTTACTCCGACGACTGATGCTGAAAGGATTAAATCCTTAGAGTCGAGGGTAAAGGATTTAGAGAAGCTTACTTCTCAGATTCCAGAGCTGGTGTCGAATAATCTTCTTCTTGCTCAGCAGATACTCAAGCAGAATCAATCTTACAATCTGCTGATGAAGACTCATGAGACTTTGCTTGCGGACTTCAATGTGCAGAGACTGAAGTTATCTTCTTTGGAGAGTCTGGTCTTGAGATCGCATTCAGGACAGTCTACTCAGGGGGAGATATTGGTATATCTGGAGTCTTGCAGAGAAAATGAGCTGAAGAGGAAGAGAGATTCTGACAAGGACGATGATCCCAATGCACCAGAAGGTGGTGAGCAGACTGGTCCTTCAAAGACTGGTGAGCAAGCTACGATTCAGGGGGAGTCTGGTGCTGGTGCTAGTGGTTCTGGAGTGGGTACAAGTGCAGATAAGACTGTACCGGGTGATACTGAAGCTGGTAAGATAGCTTAGTATTATCATAGTACTGTAATATTTGTAATAGTTTGTAGTGAACAAATGTAAACTTAATTTATTGTGTAAATATATTCGGCTGGATTATTATTATTTTAAGTAAAATATGTTTGATGAAATTTAAGTTTATATAATTATATGTTAAGATAAAATAGTGATCGAAAGTCTTCCGACTCATTGAGTAGTCGAGTGGCGTGTTCCGATTACTTTCGGCGGTCAAAATTTTATAATAACATATGCATTTTAGATTTGATTATGGAATTAAGACCGTAAGGTATATAAGTAATTAACAAGTTAAAAATGTATTCGTATTAACTAGACAAATGATATATAATTTAAAGGTTAAATTGATAATGAATGAGATCAATTAACACTTGGAAATTATATAAGGTAATTAATAGTAAATTTAAATGTTTGGTGATTATTCACAATGCATTAGAATTTAAAATTAATTATTATTTGTTAAGTAGGTTAAAAGACTTAAGAGATTTTGGATTGATTCAGGGTAATCAATAAAAGATTTTATAAGTTATTTGTAAATTGCGTTAAAATATACAAAAGAATTAATAAAGAAATTCTTAGGTTGATTCAGAGAAATCGATAAGAGAGTTTTAATTATTAATATTAATTTGTATTTGTGGTTTTCTCTTAGGATTGGAAATGCTTGATCTATCTGATTCGGAAGATGACATTTTTGATGAGATAGATGAAGATATTGATTTTGATCTTGAGGATGGAGAATTTTTACCACCTACAGATTGGACTGCTATACCTGAGATTGTGCAAGACATTGGTGTAGATCCTAGAACTAGGGACTTACATCAGGGATCCTTCGAGGAATGATGAACACCACCAACGTCTCTTTTGACTCTATTCCACACGTGCATAAGACTTCGTCTTCTCCAAATCGTATCAAAGCTTAGCCACGTAATCCGGAGCATATCTCATTAACGCGTTTCTCCTAAGACCTGATCAACACTTAAGAAAAATAAACACGTTAATCAACTCATGATCCTGAACTAATAAAGGTCCAGGATCCTGAGTCATGCGTATTCCAGAATTAACTTAGGATCCTCACTTAAGGATCCTCCTCGTTCAGTATCCTGCAAGAATATGTTAGACAAATATATCCTGACTAGGATCCTGCAAGATAAATAAGCAGAATATATCCAGGATCCTTAATAATATCAGTGATCCTGAAACCAGACTTACAAACTATGATGATCATGAGATACGAATATAAAATATAAACGACTTTCATACCTGCGAGGTGTACTTATGATGCAAATAAGGATCCTGCAAAGGTTAGTAAAAATCTAGCCACAACAATTGCCCCCGAAGTTGTAACGCTTTTAAGGATCCTAAAACGTTATAACTTCCCAAGTTAACCGCTTAAATCGTGTTAGGTAGTTGCACGGATAACTGTGCCTGGATACTTATAGCTATCCTGATGCACATCATATCACACTTAACCTCCACTCCGTTTTCTTCTCCACACGTTTTCAGGTATTACCTTTCTCTCTTCTCTTTCGTTTTTCGTTAATTATGAAACCTGTAACTAGAAGCGACCTTCCCGAATTTACTGATCAGAAAATGATCTCCGAACCTGTTTCATCTTCATTATCCGGTCCCGACTTAGAAAAACTTAAGAGCGCTTTCCCCAAAAACGCCATTTTCCGACCTCATGATCCTAGTCTCCATGCTGATCATCGATCGGATCGATGGATATGTTTCCCTGAATTTCCCTTTACTCTAGGACTAAAATATCCATTCCCGGAGATTTTTAGCGATTTCTTCGGCATGACTGGATTATGCTATTCACAAACAATGCCTATGATTTGGCGCACCCTTTTCGTCATTCATTCCATCAATGAATCTCATCATACTTGTAACATCCCAAAATTTGAAATACTATTTTAATAAGTAAATAAGTATTATTGTGGTAAAAGTAAAACTTATTGTTTTGAGTTATTATGATTTTAACAGCCCAATATTCGAAGTATTATTTTAGTGTACGCGGAAATATATTTATTATGAAATAATTCTATTTAAAAGATACAATATAATAGAAAACGTAAATGGTTTACTAGTTCCAGATTGTACGAAATAAAGGAATTAAATTAAATAGATAGGTATATGCGTGGGATTCCAGTGATTTTTTTAAATCATTCTAAAACATTCTAAAAACTTCCTGAGGTTGAGAAGAAAATCGCAGGAGCCATAAACCTCACCAAATCTCTAAAATTAAACTTTGATTCAAGCTCAAATATTTGGATTATCATCTCCTATCATCATCTCTTACATCCTTCTAATCATTCTAAGTAAGTTTTCTTGTTGATTTAACCTAGTTATTGGGTTTTCATGGGGTTTTCATGAGTTTTATAAAATTGGTTGAATTGATACGAAATTAGGGTTTGTAATCACAGAGTTTATGTTAATTGATGAAGTAGTAGCTATTAGTAATCATATTACAAGTTGAAAGTGATGAAATTATCACTTGTGTTCTTGGGGTAAATATGGAGGTTTTGCTAAAATAGTGTAAATTTATGTAATTTAATTAGAAGTATGATTAATGATGTTAATAAAGTGTAGTTATGATGTTGTAATAAGAAGTACATGAAATCTAGAGTTAAAAGTATGAAAATTGTGATTGTTAGCTTTGATTCAACAAATAAGATGATATTATGAATTGGGGTTCATGCTAGATTATGTTAATATTAGCATGTGAAGGATAATTAACTAGAATAATAGTTGGAAAAGATGCTTAAAGGTAATATGATATGGGTTTGATAATGTTTAGGTGATTGTTATTGAATTAGTGAAAATTTTGATAAGTATTCTTCAAGAACACAAAGTGGAAATATGTAAAAATTGATGAACTAGCTATAATCAATTAAATTGTAGTTGAATGAGTAATTATGTTCCTATTACAATGTTTAGAACATAATCAAAGTGTGTACAAAAAGGTAGAAGCCATAAAGTTAGTTGTAGTTTAATTGGCAAAAAGTGAAACAAGTGTTTTTGGCCAACTTCGAGAGGCTGTAACTTGGTGTGTATAATGTTGTGGAGAAATCTGAAAATAGATAATGAAAGTATGTTCAAAGACCTTTAATTCGATATAAAGTTTGTCGAAAACGGATGTGTCTAAGTGGGTCAAAAGTGGGTGGCAAAACAGCTCGTTGGTGCTGTTTGCTGAGATTTCAGCATGTACAAATGACGTTTTGTCATTTTTAGGTGGCTATAACTTCACATGTGTTGCGTTTTATGAAAAGGTGAAAATTATACATTGAAGTATGTTGTATTACCTTCGTAACGATATAAAATATGTTTATTTTAGAGAGGTTTAGAAGATCTAAAAGTGGAGTCCAAAACAACTAGTTGAAACTAAAAAACTCGTTTTGGACAACATGTGTGCAGAAAATGGTCGTTTTTAAAATGGTCATAAAAGATAAAACGTAACTCCGTTTTTGATGTACTTTATATCGTTGGAAAGGTGGAAGAGTCTATTTTCTGTTGGTTATGGACCTAGTGTCTAAATCTATTCTGAAGGCTGTCAGAAAGTGGTTCGAACAGCTGCTGTCCAGCTTTTATAAAACCTATTAAAAGTGTTGTAAAATGTTTATTTAATGTGGTAAGGTGCATAAATGAAGGTTAATTGATAATGATGAATTGAGAAGAGTAAATTGCTAGATAAAGTGGTGATTTAAATAATCATGATAAGGTTGAATCAAATTGATAAAGCTGTAGCTAATTAGACTTTGAAAGTCATACGGGTCGAATCATACTAAATGGGTAAATTAATAAGGATGATTTGTATGTGTATTATTTGATTCTAATATGTTATTGAATCATATATGTATATATGTTGATTTTTAGGTTGCTAAAGAAGTGATGAATTCTCATTGGCGGATTGATTATATTCTAAATTGCCAAGGTGAGTATACGGGGGTTAAATGGGTAATGGTTGTATGTTCCGGATTGCTTACGAGCAAGAGGTTCATACAATCAAATGGGTTATGCTTGTTTCTATTGTAGTATATGGTGTTATATCGTGTCTTGTTTCAATATGATGTATTATAATATTTATGTTATGACACGTGATATGGTTATGTGCTTAGTTTGTTCTGGATATTGAATCGAGTTGAAATAAAGTGCGGTATACGTGTAATTATGTGAATTATGTGGATTGAGCAGTTGTAGAGATTCAGTGGTATCTTGCTAACTGCAGTTAGCCTACGCTATTTCGGAATACGTGCTTAGCACGAACTGTTATGTAGTTGAGCTTGGTATCCATTTCGACGTGATTTGGTACCGTGCTTATTGTATCTATTGGACCGCGGATCCGTATGGAATATAGGGAAATCTCTACATTTGCTTAGTGATTAATGGTTTGCAAAGATAAGTGGAATATTGTTATGTGTTATGTTACTTTGTGAATTATCCATTTGACTGCTTGTATTCTCACTAAGCTTTAAGCTTATTCCTTTAGTTGTTTCCTGTTGTAGGTGGAAATTTCGGTGAAATCGAAAGGTGCAATTTAGATAACTGAAGTATGCTAGATGGTTACATGGATTGAAGCTTGCATCATAGGTAGACAAGCTTATGTTCTTTTAGATTATCGTTATGATGACTCTTGTATAAATCGCCCACAGAAATATGATTTGTTATCAGATGTTGTTTAAAAGAAAGTTTTTACTAAACTTTAATTTATTGTATGTAATTGAATTGAAACAGTCAAGTGTCGGTATAAATTATTATTGATTGTTATATGGGACCAAAGGTGAAAGAAATACATTTTTACTCATTATTATTATTATTATTATTATTATTATTATTATTATTATTATTATTATTATTATTATTATTATTATTATTATTATTATTATTATTATTATTATTATTATTATGTTATTAAAAAAAAAAAATCTTGGGTGTTTCAATACTCATCTTGGAATTCCTGAAGTAGCCCAAACCTACCATCTTCGATCACACGGTTCGAATTACTTTCTCTTTAAAATCAAGCCCAAACGTAAACATCTCGTTTTTTTTGCCACTCAAAACAATCCCAACTGGAAAGAGAGATTCTTCTTCGTCGATCGCAGATCCCTTCCTGACGAAGAATTGATCCCCACTTTTTGGCTCACAAAGGGTAGGGTTGAGATTACTTTAGGATTCAATTTTACATGTATCTCTATCTCTAATTTGTTCAGTTTCTCTTGCAGCTACCTTTGAAAATTTGGCTCCTCCTCTTTCCGATACAGAGGAGTTGATTCAAAATTTCCTTCAAATTCCTGAGAGTGTCAGAACATTTTCATCTCCTTCTTTATCAGAAATCATGAAGACTGAGAAAACTACTCCTACTTCAACATGTAAATTTCAAATCCCCTTCTTGGAAATGCTTATCTCTTATTTATATGACAATTTTTCTCTTTCTTAAGCAGCATCTTTTTTCTCCTTATCGGACATTGATGATGAGGATACACCGATCAAAGTGGAGAAATCAGCCCCTGAACCCAGCAAGGCAAAAAACCCTAATCCACGCACCAGGTCAACCGTCAAGAAAAGGAAAGCTGTTATCTCTAAGGATCCTGATGAACCCATTCTGGACTTTGAGCAGGTATATTCCATTTAACCTATTTAACTCCACAATCAAATTCCTTTTCCTGCACATTTATTAACATTTGTCCTATCCAGGCTATGGAACAAGCCATAACACGTTATAAAGAAAAAGAAGAAACGATCGAGAGCATGAAGAAATCTGCTGCTGTTGCCGCGGAATCTGCTGCTCAAAAGATAGCCTCCTTAAGGAAAGAGGTAAAGGATGCCGAAGCTTATGCCGCTCAAAAGGATATGGATGCCCAGAAAAGAATTGATGAAGAGAGGGAGGTCATGATTGCTGCTGTTAAGAAGGACGCCACTGCTGCTGTGCTCAAGGCTAGGATCCTCATGGCATCTGAAGCTAGTGCCAGGGGTTTGGACATATCTTTTTGGAACCTTGAAGCTTGGCAAGATAAGCTGGCAAAGCTAAAAAGTGAGAATCCAGAAATGGGGGACCTCTTGGATGGCAGTAGTGGCAAGGCTCTCAAACCGTCAACCAACAAAGCTTCTAAGGTGTCTCCTCAAAAAACAGCAATCCAAGTTGATGATGTGGAGATAGATGATCCTGAGCCAGTGAAGGAGACTCCGAAGGAATCCATACCAGCAGAAGAAAGCAACACAGTGGGCGAGGAAGGCATATGACTAGCTGGAGCCCAGTCTTCATTTTAATGTTTAGTTTTTAAGGGTTGTGATTGTAACAAACAATTTATTTGGGGTGAGGTTGACTCGGTGCAGTCAACCATGGTTGTTTTTTGAATGTGGTTTATGTTGGCCACAATACATTTTTAATTTCCTGCACTTTCGAACTTTCAATCTTAGGATTGTACAATCCTAAGATCTTTTGCTATAAATAATATTAGGATATTATCTATATTTTACGTCTTTAGAAAACCGAGGAGATTCCCTCACTGTAGAAATTTGCTTGACAGCAATTCAGAAATAGGATCTTGAGGAGATTTCCACAGGACACATCCAAGATATTGAGAAAATTCTCTCAATATATATTCAGCATTGTTGAGTTTAAGGATCCTCAAATGGATCAAGAAAAATCTGGAGTCAAGGATCCTAAGCTTAGTTGATGCCATGACTAATGCAAGTATAAGTTTTTCGAGATGAGAATACCTGGTTTCAGTATCTAGTAGACTTTTACTTACATAGTAAACAGGATGTTGCTGACCTTCGTGATCCTTCACGAACACCGCACTTACAGCATTCCTAGACACCGACAAATAGAGAAACTGTTGGTGCATTTTGTGTGTCAGTCAGTTGGTCAAACAATTGTAATTGTCAAAGTCAATTAGTCTACGAATGTATAGTGTTTAGAGTGTGTATTCGAGTCTGTAAATGAAATATACATAGAATGGTGACATTGTAATTGGGCCTGCGACGTCGGGTCAGACGTCGCAAGGATCTGGGCCTGCGACGTTGGGCTTAACGTCGCAGGGTCCATTAGGTTGACTATAAATAGAGGAGTTAGAATTCGTTTTAGGGTTGATCAAACCCTAGAGAGTGAGAGAGGTCGTGAGGCAGAGTTAGGAGACAGAGTTCGTGTTTGTAAAGCTTTATTCATCAATTGTGAATATATACAAAAGCTTATAGAATCGTTTGTGTGTTTGATTAGTAAAACGTTCATTGTTTGATTGTTTGTATTCCGCGCTTCCAATTGATCATACGATCCGATCAGATCTTACGTGTACGGGACTATCAACTGGTATCAGAGCCGTAGAATCAAGGATTCGTCGGTTTCGGATCGTATTTTGAACGTTTTTGGTTTGATTCGCGAATGTTTAATTGATTAATCTTCGTTTCTGAGTTAGTTTGCTTGAAGAAATCGATTTCTGGAAGTGTTTTTGGGTTGGTTCGACGTTTGGATTTCGGAATTTCGTTAGGGTTTCCAAAATTTTCGTTTTTTTGGGGTTTTGGCCGCTGCAGCCCGATTGTGCGACGTCACCTGCGACGTCGCTAAGTTCTGCGACGTTACTAGCGACGTTGTGTGCGACGTCTCACTTTTGACCTTAATTGGTCACTGCGACCTTAGCCGCTACGTCAGGTGCGACGTCGCTTGATTTTGCGACGTAACCTGCGACGTAGCCTGCGACGTTATTAATTTTGACCTTGACTGGTCTTTGCGACGTAGGCTGCGACGTCGCTAGCCTCTGCGACGTTGGATTGCGACGTTATACACTACGTCGCATTTTTGATTCTTAATTGAGTCATCGGACTTCTGCGACGTTGCTAATTTTTTCTGCCACATTACCTTCGCTCTAGGTTCGAAAAAAAAAAAAAAAAAAAAAAAAAAAAAGTTTTTTGGCGGGAAATCCCTAAAATTTTTTGCGTTTTCAAAATTTTTCCATAGGCTTAAAACTGTTCAATTTTAGTCTGGAAAAAGTTTCATTTTACCCGGCCAGTTTTTGACGTTTTCGGACGAAATTTTGGCGGGAAAAACGCGAAAATTTTGTAATTTCAAATTTTGTTTTTAGGCTTAGAATAGCTTCATTTTAGTGTCGGAAAAGTTTCGCTGTACTCGGATATTTTTTGAAATTTGCAAATCCGTTTTTTGGAGGGAAAATTCGGAAATGGCATCTGGTAACAAAGTGCCTCCTTCTACATCCTTGTTCTATAGTGATTTTGCGAGTTGGAAGATTAAGTTATGCAATTTCATTGAATACAAAGATCCAAATCTGTTCAATTGGTTTAACACCATTGATCGATATGAGCAACCAAGACTCGATGGGGTGCTTAAGTCAAGAGCACAAATGTCAGTCAAGGAACGAGCAGAGTTTGATAAAGACAATAGAGCATATGAGATGATTACCAAGTGTTTGCCAGAAGTTGTGATTAATGAATTTAAAAATCAAGCAACTTCTATAAGTTTATGGGATGCTCTTATAGCGGCTTACGATCAAAAGGAAAAGAAGTCAGAGGCTAATATTCAAATTCCTAGTCTAAATGATACTTCCAGATCAACTTCCAACTCAGCTGCATCTACTTCTACTGGCACTTCCTATACTTCTCATACCGCTCCTTCAAAGTCTACTGAGGAACATGCTAAAATCTTTACAGCTTTCCTCAATTCTTATGAGAATTTTCTTTCCAAGAAGGCTAGTACTTTGCAGCTCACTGAGGAAGACTTTGAACAGATCGATTCTGATGATTTGGAGTATATGGACATCAAATGGAGCATGGCCATGATAACCCAAAGGACAAAGAAATTTCTTCAGAGAACGGGCAGAAAAGACCTGGATGACGATGGTGATACAGGTCTTGGTTTTAATAAAAGCAAAGTGAAATGCAAGAACTGTCAGATTCATGGGCACTTTGCTAAGGAGTGTGAGAAAGTAAAATATCCTTCATCTGGATTCACTACTCCTACAGCTCCAACTACTCCAGAGAAAAACACAACATCACAGGCTATGACGGTGTATTCTCAAGGAGTGTTTGATTTTAGTACACTTCAAGGAGAGGTTCAACACAGTGCGCTCTTGGCAAAGATACATGAGGTAGAAACAGAATCTGAAAAACCTTTTACTTGCATATCCTGTATTAAATTGGAAGCTTCTTTAAAATGTTTTCAAATAGACTATGTAGACTTGAGAGAAAAGGTCGAGAAACTCACTGAGTCAAATAGGTTTCTAAAAGCTAATGAAATACTTTATGAAAAGGAAGTTGAGGCTCATAAGTTTGACACTGAGAAATATAAAGCTAAAGTTTTCAGTCAACAAGATGCCATTAACAGCTATTTAACAGAAATTGAGTTGTTAAATAAAGAACTTTCTGAGCTAAAGTCTGAGTCTGACTCTTTTAAAAAAGGAATCACAAGTTTCTCAAACTCTCATAAAATCTTCGATGAAATTGTTGACAAGCAGAGGACAAATACAAGTAGTAAGGCTGGAATAGGGTATAACTCAGTTCCACCTCCTACTAATCACTATCCTCGGCCTGTTAAGGAAGGCACCGAAGAACTTGTGGCTGACTACTCATCATGGCCAGCTACAAAGTCTAAAGAAGCTACATCCAATCCCAAAAGGCAGGCAAAGGAGAAAACTAAACGGACAGAGTATCCCTTGCCTACTTTTGTTAAGTCTGATAGTACACCTCCAGTTAGTGTAGAGGAGGGTGTTGAGATAGAGGATGTACCGGAAGAGGCTGAAATCAAAGTTGAAAAAGTTAATGTAAAGCCAGAAAATCATATACTTACCAATGAAACTGTAAAGGTTTCAAATACAAAGGGTAAAAACAAGGTTGAAAATGAATCCAAAAGGGTTCAACATCAAATGAAGGATTCAAATGTAAAATCTAAAAGTGAACAACCTTCAACATCAACTTGTTCAACTTCTGAGGCTTCTACATCAACGTGTACACATAAGTGTTCACGTCCTGTAAATGCCTCATCTTCTAAGCCTCCAACAGTTCATTCTCCACCTCAACCTTTTGTGGGTAATCATTGGAATAGGTCGTACATTGAACGACGTTCTTGTTTCCATTGTGGACAACAAGGACATATAATTAGGGATTGTCGGTTATTATCCCTAGATAGGTTTGGTAGAGGGATGCCAAGAATTTCCTCCTTTAGGAATTCTTATTCAAAATCGTTTTCTAGGCGTGCTTCCTATTCGCCTATATCAAGATATGCATCCTCTTCTCCAAAACCTATGGCTAGAGTAAACAAAGTTGTGCCTAGTAAACCTCAAGTTCAACAGCACAACATTGTTGAAAACAACTCATCTGAACCTACAAAGGTTTGGAAACCAAAATCCACAAACAACACATCAATGAAATCTTCCGAATTTTTAAAATATCATAAACTCATTGATGTGATGATTATGGATGACCATGGACAACCCAAGTCTATCAAGGCTTGGGTGTCCCATAAGTACTAACGTTTAATTGTTTGTGGTGGTGCAGTCAGGTTATTGAAAGCTAACATTTTTAGTGACTGCATGGATGTGGATATTGTTGGAAGAATGCAATGATGATTTGTGATTGGATGAGATTTTCGATGTTATGAGGTGGTAAAAGTGCTAAAAGGCATTTGACTTGACTTGATATGTGATTTTGAAATTTTTTTAAAATTATAAGTGCAACAGCCATTCTTTATACTTTTTAGTATTAAAGAAATGCAATGTTGCGAAATTTATTCAATTAAAAAAATACAAAAATATGTTTAATGTTTAAGGGGAGTATTTTTGGATTGGATATAAGAATTTGCTGTTCAGGAGGAGTAATTCTGAATATTAAAAATTCTGATTATTTAATTCAGAAATGTGAACAGCAAGATTCTTAAGTCTTGAAAAGATGTTGGATTGTGTCTGTAAAACAACTTGGGATATGATAGTACATCGGGGAACATGCACAAAATGAAATTTTAAGGTTTATCCTTGATGTATCAGTAGGTTTATCTAGCATACTTAATACAGTTTTTATGAAAATTATCTTCATCATATGATGTATTGGTAGGCATGATACATACCGGTCTATGGGTTATTAAGAAGTAATTCAAATACGTGTCCATGATCTTGTGGTAAACACCTTGTGATGTACGACACTAAGTCTTAATTCCTTAGCGTAGCTTGACATGCTTCTATTTTTAGATCGTATATCTGAGATCTCTTGGGGGAGTTAGCTGATTGTTTCCTCTGTTGTACGTAAGTGCAGACCTGGTCTCACTTCAGCTTACTCTCAAAACTAAGCAAACGTGAGTCAATGTACTTGCAAAGTCTTATATTTAAGGTACTGGTCAAGGTCGCCAATTGAATAAATCAAGTTTGGTTTGACTGCGATCGGTTTTGCTTAAACCTGAATCAAGTGTATGTCGCTCTGTTGTACACAAGTACAGACCTGTCACCGCTGGCTTGATTCTTAAAATTGATTCTCTTATATTCTTTCTAAATTTGGAAACTATGTTCTTGTCTGGGCTAAAGGGGTATGTCTATGGTGGGGACCACGGTGAAATATTCATACTAATAATAAAAGGTTAGCTCGCAGACTCGGATGTAACATGTTTAAGTGGATAAACAATACCAGTAATCGTCTTGAAATAATTTTTATACTAGGTGTATTAAATGTGCTAAGTAAATTTAAAGTGGACAATTATACTGGTAATCGAGATAACACTTACTATTTGCTAATAATTGCATGTTGGCCTGATATGATCCCTAAGCAGACTTAAAACAATCTTATCCCCAATTTATGTTAATCTTTGTTCTTTGTTTTTCATTTATAAAGAAAAATTCAAAAAGATTTTATTTCTATGTTATTTTCTTCAATATCACATATCTTGTTAAAGTCAAATATTGAAGATGTAAAGGATGTCGGTTATTCTCCAAAGATTGTGAAGATAATTCTATCGGAGAAGCTGCTGATGATTGAGAGATGGTCACTGAGTTTGAAGATCTTATTGTATGATAAATTTGTGTCAGTCACATGAATTTGGACACCAAGATTTCTTTGAAGACCATGCTATCTCAAAGGGGAGCTTGTGATTATCGAAGATATGAAGAAGTTTATACCATTTGTTGATGAAGACTAATTGAAGACTTATTTGACCAAGCTGCTGACAAGGGGGAGTTTGTTGGTGCATTTTGTGTGTCAGTCAGTTGGTCAAACAATTGTAATTGTCAAAGTCAATTAGTCTACGAATGTATAGTGTTTAGAGTGTGTATTCGAGTCTGTAAATGAAATATACATAGAATGGTGACATTGTAATTGGGCCTGCGACGTCGGGTCAGACGTCGCAAGGATCTGGGCCTGCGACGTTGGGCTTAACGTCGCAGGGTCCATTAGGTTGACTATAAATAGAGGAGTTAGAATTCGTTTTAGGGTTGATCAAACCCTAGAGAGTGAGAGAGGTCGTGAGGCAGAGTTAAGAGACAGAGTTCGTGTTTGTAAAGCTTTATTCATCAATTGTGAATATATACAAAAGCTTATAGAATCGTTTGTGTGTTTGATTAGTAAAACGTTCATTGTTTGATTGTTTGTATTCCGCGCTTCCAATTGATCATACGATCCGATCAGATCTTACGTGTACGGGACTATCAGAAACAGTGGTTCTCCATTCTCAGTCTTCATCAATAAAGGAGCTATTGACAAATAATCCTTCAATTCTTTAAACGCAGCTTCATGCTTTTCTCCCCCATTCAAACTTTTTATTCTTCTTTAGGATATCATATAATTCTTTGCATTTGTCTAAGGATCTTGAAATAAAACGGTTCAAAGCTGCTATCCTTCCTGTCAACCTTTGTATATCCTTTGGACATGACGGAGATTTCAAGTTCAGAATAGCTTTAATCTGCTCTGGACTGGCTTCTATTCCTCTCTTGGTCACCATGTATCCTAAGAACTTTCCTGCCCCCACTCCGAAGTGACATTTAGCAGGATTAAGCTTCATGTTGTACTGATCCAAGATATCAAATGCCATCTTAAGATCCTTAAGGTGATCCTCAGTCTTTTTTGACTTTACCACCATGTCATCGACGTAAACTTCCATCGTGCTTCCCAATTGGTCTTTGAACATCATATTGACTAGTCTTTGATATGTTGCACCTGCATTTTTAAGACCAAAAGGCATAGCTATATAACAATATATACCTGTATGGGTTATGAAGGCTGTGTCTTCCTGATCTGAAGGTTCCATCTGAATCTGTTGAAATCCTGATGAAGCATCCATGAAGGTTAGGATCTCATGCCCAGCCGTAGCATCCACCATTGAATCTATATGAGGCAACGGGAAAGGATCCTTCGGGCAAGCTTTATTGAGATCCGTATAGTCCACGCACACTCTCCATTTCCCATTCTTCTTTTGTACCACCACCACGTTTGCCAACCATCTTGGAAACTTTACTTCCCTTATCATGCCAGCAGCAAGTAATCTTTCAACATCTGCCTGGATAATAGCATTCCTTTCCGGTGCAAATTTTCTTCTCTTTTGTTGGACCGGCCTGAAACTATTATCAATTCCAAGTTTATGAGTTATAACATCCTTAGATATACCTGTCATATCCTCTGGCTTCCAGGCAAAGGTTGATCTCCTCTGATTTAAGAATTTCATCAGATCCTGCTCAAGATCTTCTGGGATGCTTGATCCTATAAGCACCTTTTCTTCAGGATCCTTCAAGCTCAGCGGCACTTCTTTGACGTCCTGCTCCTTTGTATCCAGGACATCCCATGCCTTGTTCTTTAATTGCTATGCTGACGGAGGCTTGGCAGTAGATTTCATTGACGTTGTATAACAATCCTTCACTTCTTGTTGGTCACTGCTGATCTTGACCACCCCCCATGGAGTCGGTAACTTAACGCATTGATGATACGTTGAGGGTACCGCTTTCATATCATACAACCAAGGTCTCCCTAGGATAATGTTATAGCTTGACAAACAATCCATAACATAAAACTTTTGAATAGAGTTTACCCCTTCAATGTAAATTGGCAACTTGATATCACCAACTGTATTCTTTGCTTCTCCACTGAATCCTACCAATACAGTGGATCTTGAGGTGATTTCTGATTCCGGAATACCCATCCTTTTCAATGTTTCTAGACGGATGATATTGACTGAGCTTCCCCCATCAATCAGGATCCTTCGCACAAAATGATTGGCAACATAGAGAGTAATAACCAAACCATCATGGTGAGGATCCTGAACGTCTTCTAAGTCATCCTCATCAAACGCTATGATCCTCTCGTCTTTCTTCATAGAAGTCCTTGTAGGTTTATATGGTTTATCTGACTTGGACTCTCTTGCATGCCTTTTAGCTGAAGAATAAGAAGTACCACAGATATCAGACCCACCAGAAATAAAATTGATTACCTTGGCATCTAAAGGTGGGGATCCTACTCTGGTAGGGATCCTGCGATTATCCTGAGATTCAGGATCCTGAACTCTGTCATGATCCTTCGCGTGATCCTTCTTTTTTCCAAGCAGATCCTTCAAGTATCCCTTGTTGAGCAGATGACTGATCTCTTTCCGGAGAGCTATGCAATTCTCAGTAGTGTGGCCGAAATCTTCATGGTAAGCACACCACTTAGATTTATCCTTCCAAGCGTAAGGTTTATCATTCTTCTTTGGCCATCTTGCCTTGTCTCCTAGATCCTGTATAGCACACAATATGTCTGTTGTATCTACAGAAAAATTATAATCGGTTATTTTAGGATATTCTTCGTCGTCTTCGCCAACAGCATTTACGCGACGATCCTCATTTCTGGAATAAGGTTTGTTCCTGTTTGATCTGAACGAGGAAGAGTCTGATTTCCTGTTGGGTCTATCATATGCTGATTGAGTATCCACTCTCTTCTGTATCATCGCATCCTCTTCCAACCTGACGAACCTTAAAGCTCTGTTTCTGACTTCATCAAGGTTCCTGCAAGGATTCATAACAAGATCCTCATAGAATGGGGAATCCCTTTTGATCCCCATCTTAAAGGCTTGTACAGCAGTAGGCATATCTAAGTTAGGAATATTCAAGGATTCTCTCCCGAACCTTCCTACAAAATCTCGAAGAGACTCATTAGTTTTTTGGACAATTCTATACAAATCAGAAGTTAGTTTTTCAAATGTTATTGTAACATCCCGCCTTCCCACGACACAATATTGTCCGCTTTGCCTGCAGGCGCACGGCTTTGTTCTTGGCGACCACACTTCCCAGGAGGTCACCCATCCTGGGATTGCCCTCGCTCGAGCACGCTTAACAGTAGTGCTCTTGCGACAATCTGCAACCTGTGGTCCCAAAACGCGTTGTGTCATATAAGGCCAAGATATTACTTATAATCCCAGCATCTCTCATGTCCTTGGCAGATGTGGGATACGCCTAAGGCACCATCACCCCCCCGCAGGGACTCATCGTCCTCGATGAGGTTTGCCCCACCATCCCCTTCGGCACATGAGTTGCTCTGATACCACTTGTAACATCCCGCCTTCCCACGACACAATATTGTCCGCTTTGCCTGCAGGCGCACGGCTTTGTTCTTGGCGACCACACTTCCCAGGAGGTCACCCATCCTGGGATTGCCCTCGCTCGAGCACGCTTAACAGTAGTGCTCTTGCGACAATCTGCAACCTGTGGTCCCAAAACGCGTTGTGTCATATAAGGCCAAGATATTACTTATAATCCCAGCATCTCTCATGTCCTTGGCAGATGTGGGATACGCCTAAGGCACCAATTTGTAACATCCTGTTTTTGGGTCTAGAAATAAATGATATTTTACTAAGTTTTAATGGTTATTAAATGTAATGAGAAATATTTTATTGGGTTTATTTGAAAATAAATAGATAAAAGAGTCACGGGATTTATTGTGACTAATAAAATAGTACATGTTTTAATTAAATAAAGTTGACGGTAAAATAACATATTTTGAATCACGGGTATTTTCGGGTTCCAGACAATAGATTTATGACGGATATAATATTTAATCATTGGGGAGCAATTATTTGAGGAGGGCCGATCATTATTCCCAACCCCCTCACTTGTTCTGTAACTTTCTAAGAACTTTCCCAAATTCCAATTTCTCTTCCTTTTGATAACCCACAAACTATGATATTATAATAAATTAAAAAGGCAAATTACTCTTTATAATTTTGGTTCACTATACGAGACTTCATATCATCAGTTTGTTTCTTCATCATCATCTTGTTATTCTATTTTGTAAGTGTTCTTATTATATTTAAGTACTACTATGGATTTGATTGATTTTTAGTGGAGCTTGTTAGGATTATTAAATTATGTTGGATAATTGTTATTAAATGATTATATGATGATGTGATAATCTGGTTATGATAGAAATGGATTTGAGTAATGTTCTTGAAGATTACAGAGGCTTAAAAAGGGATTTGATTGTTTATGTTTAATTTGGGTAAATGGGTTATAGGATTTGGTTATATGTATATTAATTTAGAATTGAGAATTTAATTGATGTTAGTGTTGTAACTTATGTCATTTGATATTAGAAAATGGAATTTTGTTGTTTTCCTTTAGAAATGGGTTCTGAGATCAAAAAGATGAATAGTGAAAAGTAAATACGAATAAGGAATAGTAAATACGAATAGTGAATAGTAAATATGAATAATGAATACTGAATACTGAACAGTGACATAAATATTAATTATCATTCGGGGATCATTTGTAACGTTGATATTATGTATCAAAAATATGTAATATAATTATGAAATGAGTTCTTGGATTATGAATGGTTACTGACTTGAATTGTATTGTTGTGATCTCAGATAAACTGAAGACTCGGTAATATTAGACCGCCGAGTGGATGGGCGTGGTTACGGTGAGTGGAATTGTAGTCTTCAGTTCAACCCAGTTGTAACAGGTTCGGTTACAACGGGTGAACATATTGGTTATTTGATTTATATTAATATTGTTATGGTTATTTTAGCATGATTGATTGATATGGTTCCATGATGGCATGACGATTATGCATTATGTGACTATGTGGATATGAATTGTTCGGAGGTCAACGTGGGTTGGGCTTGATGCTATTGTTGGGCTGCCTGGGTTTCCGATACACATAGTTGAGGATGAATCCTTGTCAGTGAAGATAGCTTCAAGCTATCGGTAGACCACTGTTGGGGCCGGCAGTGGTTTTAGGTTCTATGGTTGGCTAACCATAGGCCGCCGGTCCTCCTGGTTATATGGTTATATGTTTATTTGTTGTAAGCCTTGTTATTTCTGGATTGAACTGTCGGTTACAGTTCTATTCACTTAGCTGTGAGCTAACCCCTCAATATTTAACATTTTACAGATTATGTTTGGGATATGGATTGGGCGTGTGGATACTGGATGGGATGTTTGACTACTGCTGCGTCTACTCTGATCTTTTGGGATTTAAAGTTATGATTTGAAAATTTATATAACAATCGGTTTTCTGTAAAAGTCTTTGTAATTATATAGGTATAAAAGTTAGGTTTGAAAAGTACATCATTTTGGTATATGTTTAAAAATGGAATTGGGACGCGCTTCCAAAGTATATTAATATAAAATATGGTATTAAAAGTGGGGTGTTATAGTTATACTGCAAGAGAATTAATTATTAAATAAATTAATTAAATGAGCAAATGAAGTAATAGAGTAAGGAGGAACGTTCAATAGCCATTTTAGCGCGGATCCTGTGAGAGTGGAACCAAAGCCTTTGCATAAGCATGCTTCTTTAAGATCAGAAGGGATTGGAATGATTTCCATCCTTTCCCTGTATTGTGCAATGTGCTCTTCAGGATCCGTCGTTCCATCATACAGCTTCATATTGGGTGTCTGAAACCTCTTTGGGATCTCAGCATCACAAATAGGTGGTGCAAATCTTGAGATCATATGCGCTAATAAGCACTTATGTGGTTGTAAAAAAATCCAGAAAATATTGCTAATTTAAAACAAAGTACCTTAGAGCTTAAAAAAAAAATCTAGTGGAAATGTACTGTGCAAACATGGAAGCATGACGAGCATGACGAGGTTAGAATTAAAAAGGCTCTACTAGACATGTTTGTTGTTGTTGAATTGCCATTTATACTAGTAGAAAGTTGATTATGTATTCCATAACAAAGGAAAATCTCATGTCAAAACAATCTCTTGAAAGTAAGGTGTTGAAAATGGTGAAGGACGTTGAGAAAAGGATGGAAGAGTAGTTCAAAATATATCATGCTCGGTTTGACAATGTTGAGTAATTTGGGGTCTTAAGAAACTTGTAATGAAGATACAATTAATGTTGGTAATGACTTTTTATGGGAGTTTTAAAATGGGGGAGGAAGTAGCTCAGATTCATTTGAAACCGAGTTAAAGAGCTACTTCAAAGAGCCTAAAATCAACTTAACTATTGGGTTTGTCATACTTAAATGGCGGAAGCTAAATGCTATGAGGTTCCAATAGTATCTCCATGGCTAAGGGTAAGTTGTTATATATATATATATATATATATATATATATATATATATATATATATATATATATATATAAACTTTTATAATATAAATTATGTTTTACAATATTCTTTTTATGAAATTTTATTTGGTTAGATATTTTGGCAATACAAATTTTCATTGTGGCATCCGAGTCGGCATTTAGTATGGACGGTTATATTCTAGACCCATATTGAACAAACCTATCACCGAAAATTGATTGTTGAGGCTTTGATATGCACACAAGATTGAGTGAGAAAGTCAAGGAAGCTAATTGTAGATGACATCGATGATATATTAAACGATGACGATATTGCCATAGGTAATAAGAATTATTAACTTACTTCGAGTGTTACGTTTTATTTTATATAATCTTTATTAGCCTAAAAATCAAACAAATTTTTATATTATTATACTGGTACTATTTTTGTGTAATACATCAAAAAACTTTTTTTTTACTTTTTCGGAAAGTAAAATAAAATGAACCCGGTATGTAACGATTTATGGTTGCTAGCCCAAATATGTTTTACTAAGCCTTACGACAAGCCCAAAATCCGAAATGCCCCAAGTACTACTAACACTAGTACTAGCAAAATAAGCCCAAAGGTTTAACTTTGGTGATTCAGGACTTTTTAAGAGCACTTGTTTCATTTTTTATATGGGCTTAAATGGGTAAAATTAGAGGTGCAAATCGAAAACCGGTTTTTTGCATAACCGATCGAAAACCGAAAACCGGTTTTTTTGAAAACCGGTTTTTTAAAAACCGGAACCGGTTTTGGAAACCCGACCGGTTTTGATCGGTTTTGAGTTTGGGCGCCAACCGGCTTTTTACCGGTTCAAAAACCGGTTTTAACCGGTTATTGAAAAAAACCGGTTTTAACCGGTTTTTTTTCAAAAAAATCACAAACGGCTAGTAGCCGTTGGAGGAGCGGGTTTGACGATTTTTTGAACTTTTTGGGGTGTTTTTGCCCCCTCAATCACACTATAAATAGCAATGGTTAGTTTAGGTTCAAACCACACCAAAATCTATCACTTTCTCTCATATTCTATCACTTTCTATCATATTCTCTCAAAAACTCTCAATATATATATATACTTTTCGTTTGCGAAATGGAAAATATACAATCTCAAGCTTCCGGTTCCGGTTCTGGTTCCGTTGGTAGCAATGTACGAAAGAAAGCTTACACAAACGATGATATCGTGCAAGTTAAATCAACGAACCGAAACCAAGAAGTTTGGGTGAATTATGATTTGTGCATTATGAATGATGGGACGAGTAAGGCTCGTTGCAAGAGATGTGAGAACTTTTATAATGCTTCATCAAACTCCACATTACGAGCTCACATGACCGCGGCTTGTAGATCGAATAATCAAGATGCCTCACAATCGACACTTGGTTCGGATGGTGGGGTTTTTATATACGACAATGATGCGCTTCGAGAAGATTTTACAAAGTTTGTTATCCAAGAGGCGCTTCCATTCAACCACTTCGACAACCAACGACTTACGGGTATCATCAAAAAGAGACTACAACCGCGATACCAACAAGTAAGTCGTACTACCCTTAGAAACGATGCGTTTAAATTATGGAAAAATGCTAAAAAAGATATAATTGATGGTTTTCTAAACTATAAACATGGTGTTTCTATTACTTGTGATGTTTGGACCGCACCACATGGTACGGCAAATTCTTATTTAGCTGTTACGGCCCATTGGTTTCATCCCGAGTCTTGGTTATTGATGAAACGTACTATTGCTTTTAAATTGTTTGGTTATCCGCATACGGGATGTAACTTGCGAAAAATTTTAAATGACACTTTAATTGAATATAATTTAGACGATAAAGTTTTTACAATTTCACTAGATAATGCGTCAAACAATACGAGAGCAATGAATTTACTAAAATTACGTTTAAAACCAATTTTAAATGGCGCTTTTTTTCATTCTCGTTGTGTTGCTCATATTATAAATTTGGCCGTACAAGCGGCATTAAAAATATGTGATAATTTACGTCAAAAATTTAAGAGTTTATTAGTAACTATATATAGTTCTAGTAACGAACGTCAAGCTAATTATAGACGTTTTCGTGTACAATGTGGTGAAACTCCCCTAGGACCATGCTATGATAATAATACTAGGTGGAATTCTACTCACGATATGTTTGAAAATATTTTAAGACAACGTGAAACTTTAAATGCTTTTAATACGTTGCTAGTTGATAGAAATAAGTCCGTAGCTATAACCGATTATGAATGGGATCAACTTTATGATTTAACTTCTTTTTTAGTAGTTTTTAAAGATGCTACTACTATCCTTTCGGGTGTATATTACCCAACTAGCTCCTTAGTTCTAAACCAAGTTTTTATAATGACCGAAAAATTAAAAGAATTTGAACTTTCATCATATCCAATGTTTAGAAAAATGGTTAGAGTTATAAAAAAGAAATTTATAAAATATTTTGGTAACATGCCTTTGGTTTTTACTTGTGCCGCCGCACTAAATCCAACTATAAATGTTGGCGGCGTACAACGTATAGTCACAACAATTTTGGAAAATTTGGACTTAAACTTAACCGACGACCCGAACTATATTCCAAATGAAATTACTCGATTTGAAAATGGTTTTACACAATTATTTGAGATTTATGCGTCAAAAATTGGTTACCAACCAAATCCAATTGTTGACTCCATGCGGGCGGGAACATCTCGAGCATCATCTAGTGACATAAGCGTAAACCTTTATAATGCTTTACTTGAAGACGCTTCAAAGCGTCAACGAACATCGGCTCCAACAAGCGAGTTGGGACACTATAAGTCTACAAACTTTTTAACCACTTTAAGTGTTGACCAATTTCGTAATTTTGACATTTTGAGTTGGTGGAAAGAAAGAGAAGTACAATTTCCAATTTTATCCGCTATGGCTCGGGATTTATTAGCCGTCCAAGCTTCGACTGTAGCTTCCGAATCGGCTTTTTCTACTAGCGGTAGAATCATATCGGAAAGAAGGTCAAGACTAACCGCTGAATCCGTGGAAGTATGTGTATGTTTGAAAGATTACTTGGATGGGGTAGATAGGATACAAAATGTAACAACGTTGGAAGGCCCACTATTAGGTAATGTTGAAGATATTATCCAAGAAGAAGAAGTCGCATTAGGGATATCACCTCCAACGACCGAATTAGATGAAGGTGAATTTGAAGAACTTGAAGTTGAATCCGTGGATGAGGATGAAGTTTGGGATGACATAATCACATAAGTAGTTAAGTGTATCCGGGTGATGGCCATGCCGAAGCTCGATATACTTTACTACACGATTACATTTTCGGGTGATGGCCATGCCGAAGCTCGAAATGTATTTGTATTTTATATTTTTAGTTGTAATTGTATCATTCAAATAAAAGTTATGTTTGTATTTTATATTTTTAGTTGTAAGTGCATTATTTATAATAAAAGTTATGAAGACTTTTTCGATTCAATAATATTTTAAGAAGACTTATATAAGACTTTTGTTTAAGTTATTGTTTAATTATTTTTCCATTACTAATGTTCTATGAATTCAATAAAAAAAAATTGACCCAAACATTGTTTTTCCTTAAAAAGCTTAAGGTTCGAACCACTTGAAAATGGGAGTTGATAAATGCAAGGAAGTTTTTACTAAATCCACGGAAAAGTACAACTCTTTGTGCTTACAGTACCATTTTTTATGCACATGTTTCCTTGAATTTAGTAAAAAATTCCTTGAATGTATCAACTCACTTTGAATTTTATAGAATTTTTAGATTCAATAATATTTTTAGGAAGATTTACAAGCCTTTTGGTTATGTTATTGATCAATTATGTTTACATTACTAATGTTCTACGAAGTTAATGAAAAAAATTTGACCCAAACGTTGATTTTCCTTAAAATGCCTAACGCTCAAACGTGTTTGAATTTTATAGACTTTTTAGATTCAATAATATTTTTAGGAAGATTTACAAGCCTTTTGGTTATGTTATTGATCAATTATGTTTCCCTTACTAATGCTCTACGAAGTTAATGAAAAAAAATTGACCCAAACGTTGATTTTCCTTAAAACGCCTAACGCTCAAACGTGTTTGAATTTTATAGACTTTTTAGATTCAATAATATTTTTAGGGAGAATTACAAGCCTTTTGGTTATGTTATTGATCAATTATGTTTCCATTACTAATGAACTACGAAGTTAATGAAAATATTTTGACCCAAACGTTGATTTTCTTTAAAATTCTTAACGCTCGAACGTGTTTAAATTATATAGACTTTTTGGATAAAAGTTATGTTTATATATTTTATTTTCATTTGTATTATTTAAATTTTGTTATACAATTATACCGAATTCGAATCCGGGAAAAAACCGAAAAAAAATAACCAATTAAAACCGGGTCAAAACCGAAAAAAACCGATTCCGAACATTTAAAACCGAAAAAAACCGATTCCGAAAAACTGAAACCGAAATAAACCGAAACCGATAAAAAGCCGGTTTTTTAAAAAACCGAAAACCGAAAAAAACCGATTTTTTCGCACCCCTAGGTAAAATGGGTAAAAAAATTAAATGGGTAAAATGGCATTCCTCTTCATTCGAAACTGAAACAATAAAACCCTAGCATCTCATTAAGATTTCATCGGCCCATCTCCGCTGTCATCCGCCGTCGATCTCCGCTGTCATCCGTTGTCGAGCTCCGCTTTCTTCCGCCGTCAAGCTCTGCCGTACCGTTTCTTATTGAGAAGGTATATTGAGTCGTTCGCAAATAAGTGTGCGAACTCAAGTTATTTCTTTTTCCTGTTTTCTCTTCGTAAAATGACGCGACGACTTATTTCAATTTTTCAGTTTGATTTCATAACAATGCAAGGGAGTGATGGACTATATTCTTTTAATTATTCTTATTTTTTTTCAACACTACTATAATCATATTAAATCTAAGTGAAGGGTATTTTGAATTACTAAATATGCATCAGTCATTAACCTAGTAATTTTTTGATTGAAGCTTGCCTACGTTAATTAATTTCCAACTAGGTATATGTTATAATGAGTTTTTAATTTTATTAAAGTGTTATCAACAGCAAAAACATAATCGACGATGGTGATTCTCGATTGAACCTCATATGGCTGCTATTATTATTCTGTTCCCGTTTCAATTCAGCTGTTCCCGTTTCAATATAGTAAAACCCTAATTGCAGATTGAAAGATGGAAGAAGAAAAAGAGGAAGTGAAATCGTTTAAAGAATTAGGAATTGTTGAACAATTGGTTGAAGCTTGTGATAGTTTAGGCTGGAAACATCCTTCCAAAATCCAAGCTCATGCCATTCCTCATGCACTTCAAGGTTTACTACCCATTTATTTTTATCAATTTAAAATATGTTTGTATAGCTAAAGTTGTGTGCTTTTATATAATTAAAAATGTTTAGGGAAGGATTTGATTGGATTAGCACAAACTGGTTCTGGTAAAACTGGAGCTTTTGCTTTGCCAATACTTCAATCTTTATTGGATGCTCCACACGCATTCTTTGCTTTAGTCCTTTCTCCCACAAGGTTTTTTTTTTCAATTCTTTTCATTTCTTGGTTATTTGTTTTGGAAAAAGATTGTATTTTGTATTTAATGTTTGGTTCATGGTGTTGTAGGGAACTTGCAATTCAGATTGCTGAGCAGTTTGAGGCGTTGGGATCCAGCATTGGTGTAAAGTCTGCCGTGGTGAGCTTTTGTTTGGTTCATAACTTGCTATGAATTATGGAGTTTGCAGATATACGATGAAATCTTTTCTTTTGTTGTATTATTGTGTTACAGATACTTTTATATTTGTCTTGAAACTTTTTATGCGAGGACATAGAAAATTGTTTATTGATAATGTTGTAATCTAAGGCTAAGGAATTTGTGGTTATGAGTTCTTTTAATTTTGCAGCTTGTTGGAGGGGTTGACCAAGTACAACAGAGCATTCAACTTGGAAAGCGACCACATATTGTTGTAGGTTTTACTTGCCAATGATCTTTATATTTTCTAGTTCAGCTTTTATGTTCACATATATTAGTTAAATTACATGCCAAATTGTCTACTCAAATGACTATTCGATTGCTCGAAACATTAATTTGCAAGCACTAAACTTGAACGTTCTTTTCTTGTGCTGCATCTTATATGAGTTTCTCTTGATGCAGGTTGCAACGCCTGGACGCCTTGTGGATCATTTGTCAAATACTAAAGGCTTTTCCCTTCGTACTATCAAGTACTTGGTAAGAATTAAGAATTTGACAGTTTGTATAGCATGTTCTTTCTTGCTAAGTTAGCCTATTGATGGTACTTATTCGATTTTCCATCAGTTTTGTGATTAATGTTTTGTTTTCTATTAAAATTGAAATTACCTTTAATATACATGTTAACTTTTCCATTGCCTTTTTGTCAGGTGTTGGATGAGGCAGATAGGTTGCTAAATGAGGATTTTGAGAAATCTCTTGAGGAGATTCTTAATGCCATTCCTCATGAGAGAAGAACATACTTGTTTTCTGCTACTATGACCAAAAAGGTATGAATGTTTGATGCCACATTGTATTTTTAGAATTTATGATTGCCAACATGATTTCAATATGAGTTCATGACCATTCATGTGACATATGCTGATATTTTATGAACATTTCAGGTGCAAAAGCTGCAGAGGGCTTGTCTAAGGAATCCTGTAAAGGTAGCATTATAAACGTTTATGTAACTCCATGTCTTTTCAAAGTTTATTACGGTTTACCATTTATTTATTTATTTATTTCAGATTGAAGCTGCGTCTAAATATTCCACTGTTGATACCTTGAAACAGCAGTTTCGTTTTGTTCCTGCTAAGCACAAGGTTTGTAACCTGAAACTACTAGAGTGTAATTATATTTAAAGTGGCTTAAAAATATTAGTATTTTTTTGTCCACAGGATTGCTATCTAGTATATATCTTGATAGAAAAATCTGGAAGTACATCGATGGTTTTCACTCGTACATGTGAAGCAACCCGTCATTTAGCTCTGATGCTACGGAACCTTGGGTTACGGGCAATACCAATTTCTGGACAAATGACTCAGGTACCATTTGACTTTTCAAACTCAAAACATATATCACATTGCATTTTTTATTCCAAGTTTCCTTGATGTTGTCAAAACAGGCAAAAAGACTGGGAGCACTGAACAAGTTCAAGGCTGGAGAGTGTAATATTCTTATATGTACTGATGTAGCTAGCAGAGGACTCGATATTCCATCTGTTGATATGGTTATAAATTATGATATTCCCACAAACTCAAAGGTAAAACCACAGCATGTTTTAATTGTAAGGATGTACAAATGGCATTTGAAGCATTTGATGAGTTATAGAATGGAATTTCAGGATTATATTCATCGAGTGGGAAGAACTGCACGTGCAGGGCGGTCTGGGGTTGCTATCTCATTAGTCAATCAGTATGAGCTCGAGTGGTATATCCAAATAGAGAACCTTATCGGTAAGCCCATTACTCTATGTGACAATATTGTCCATTTAATTGTTAATGCCTAGAGAAGGTGTCTTTTTTTTTATGCATAAAACTCTCAGAATATTCTACAATGTATTAATATTAAAAAATAATAACCATAATTGATTCATGAAGTTTTATAAAGAAGTAAATGTAATTTTGGACAAGAACTGTTCAGGTCAACCCAAACACTGCCCATTTTGAATATTGAGTTTATGTTGTTGGCCAAACCACCCATTTCGCCACCTCTAACCACCCCTAGTGTTTCAGCTGGTAACATGGATATTTAAGGCTGATTTACTACACCTGAATTTTTTTTCATCATTAATGGTTCAGGCAAAAAGTTGCCAGAGTTTCCAGCCCAAGAAGAGGAAGTTCTGTTACTCTTGGAGCGTGTGACAGAGGCCAAACGATTATCAGCGATGGTATAAAAGTTCATTTTTTATATAAATAATTTAGAATGTATGACTTTATGCTGTGTGGTGAACTTGTTTTTGTAAATACGAAAATTGTAGAAAATCAAGGAAACGGGAGGGCATAAGAGAAGGAGAGGTGGTGAAGATGATGAGGAAGTTGAAAAGTTTCATGGGAAGAACAAGAAGTCATCGAATAACAAGTCAAAACGACGATAGATTGAGGAAACAATGATTGCAGTTTTGTGTCTTATCTTACATGGTTTAGTAGTGTCAGATATATATGAATGGATAACGTATCCAGACCATAGTTGATCCGGAGCTTTGTTCAATTCTAGATAGTCTGGTTTTATTATTGCTGATAGTTTTGGTACATTTTTATCAAACTCAAAACTGACGATTTTTATGATAGTTTATATTTTTGCGTTCCAAGTTGCTTTGATCGTTTAGAACTGTTATACATGGAGTGTCAATGACTTGGATTATGTGCTTCATTGGTATGCCATTCCATTTGGCACTCATGAACTTTCCCAGGACATCTAAACAAAGTAACTGCAGCTTAAATTCTAGTTAAAACCATCAGTGTTTTGCCATATTCTTTACTTCAGTATATTGTCAAGGTTAAAGGAGAAATTGAAGGGGTCCTAAGCTATAGTTTGTCAATCATGATAACTAACGTGCTCCTAACTTTCATGGATAATTTGTTTCTATTCTATATTGTTTCTTTAGTGAGAGGTGTTTTTTTGTTATATCGTGAGAGGCATTTCCTACATATTGCGGGTTTATATATCCTCACAAACACAGTCTTGTATAGTCTATGTATGATGTTTGTAAAGTTGTTCTTCTGACCTGTTGCTTGATGGTTTGTTTTGTAAAGCCCATCAAAGTAGAGTTTGAAAAGGTATATTTCCCATATCTATTGATCAGCAAAAAGAGATACGCTGGTCTCTACTGGACAAATCCAGACAAATTGGACAAGATGGATACAAAAGGTAGGCAAAAGTATTCTCTTTGAGTTATCCATTTATTTTGATTTTCGGTTTTTGCAAATATGTTATATGAACAGCTTGTTTCAAAATGTAAGGGAACGAATGAGTGCGAGGACTTCAAATCTTGCAAGTCTGGGGAGCCTTAGTTCCACCAGGATTGTTCATCATATTTTATATCTTCTGATCCACTGAGTTCTATTGTCAGGTATTGAAACAGTTCGAAGGGACAATTGTCTGTTAGTCAAAAACCTGGTAACTGAGTGCCTTCACAAAATACTAATAGACAGAGACATACCTGGAGCCGTTCAGTATGTCAAGAATACCATTGCAGATTTACTTATGAATCGCATGGATTTGTCTCTTCTGGTTATTACCAAGGTAAGAAACATCTCTAGGCTTTATCATTTTACTCCTTTAAAATTTCAGTTAGTGCATCTGCCTTAACTTATCCAGTTAACAGGGACTGACGAAAACAGGAGATGATTACGAAGTTAAGACCGAACATAATGAACTTGCAGAGCGAATGCGAAAGGTTAGCATGACCTTGCTGACTTTTATATTTTCTTGAGTGTTGGTACCTTTGTATCTTTGTTGTCATCATACAAATATATTAAATACCTTGGGTTGTAAATTGCACATCAGTTTGTATATAGATCGATGGCTACTCATGATGTCAATTATGTTAATATTGTAAACTGGTGGTATGAAATCTGCACTGCATCTGAATAGTGAATAGTCACTTATACTAGTCAAGACGTCCGTATAATTAATTTACAAATTCTTGCGAGCATGTTTGGGATAATTATTTCTGAACATCTAATTCATACATTCACATTTGTGGAAATGAATGGACAAGCATTTGGTATCCACTTGGCACTTTTAACAACATCCATGATCCGATTATGTTCATGTTTTATTTACAGCGAGATGCAGCTACTGCTCCGCATGTTGGCGATCGAGTACCATATGTGATTATCAAAGCTGCCAAAAGTTCCAAGGTAAATTGGAACACGCTGTTATACTTTAAATTTTCTACCCTGTTGTGTACCATTTTAAATTTAAACTAAATGATGAATATTAGGCGTACGAGAGGTCAGAGGACCCGATCTTTGTGCTGGAAAATAATATACCCATAGATCCTCAGTACTACCTTGAAAATCAAATAAGCAAGGTTTGTTAAGCATACTTGTCATTTATACTTGAATTTGGGTCCGCTGGTGCTAAATAGTTAATGTTGCAGCCACTGTTGAGGATATTTGAACCCATCTTGAAGAATGCTAGTAGAGAGCTTCTTCATGGAGACCACACTAGAGCTATTTCCATCGCTACACCATCAAATGGCGGGATAATGAAGTTTGCAAAGAAGCAACTAAGCTGTGTTGGCTGCAAAGTTCCAATCAGGTATCAGTGGATTTATGCTTCTTTTTTAACTACGGGCAACATTCATTGAACCAGTGTTTTCTAACTTCAGTTCGACTTGCCTCAAATTCTAACGTTTCTATTTGTAATTCCTTGACTTCCATTATCCCCCAGTCATGTTAAAATCCCAACAGGTAAAGAGACGTTCACGTGTCTTTAGCTTGACAATATGAATTACTTCATTAGTAGGCTATATCTCTCCTGATTTGTAGTGACTGCTAACTTGTGAAACAAGCATAGAAAACAATAGCTTTTTCAGCTTTCCCCAGCTTCTTTTCCAGCCAGCCTTTACTATTTAAGAGATAAACACTTCAGTTCTACAGTGATTTTATATTTGTCGCCTTTGCTCTATTGGGCTGGGCCCTTCCCCATAAGGCCCCACCGTCGGGGCATAAGCGCCCTCTTGCTACCCATATGCGAGGCGCCGTCTTAGCACCATTAATGTTTACAGTATCCGGAGGGGTACAATGTACTTTGCTCTTTTAGAAGAATCTTGTTTTCAGCAAATTTTACTCAAGTTTTTTTTTCTCTTTGCAGTGATAAAGATCAAACACTTTGCTCACACTGAAGGGAAGGGAAGCTGAACTATATTGCAAAACTGTAGTCAACGGTGTGCCACATGTTTTATCAGCTTTTTTTAGTTGTTAAATGGCGGTTTGCTCTCTACTGAAATTAACTCAAGCAGATGTATTTATCTTCTGATGTACCTTGGTTGTAATCTGTTTCATTTATAGTATCCGAGTTAGAGAAGCTTTTTGGGAGGCTATGGGCGCAGTGCCAGGAGTGCCAAGGATCTCTCCATCAAGATGTTCTATGCACAAGGTGCTCGATTCTTCTACCTTTATTCCTTTTTTGCTGTGATGTATACATTTTCAGAAAACTATTGATGTATTACACTGGCAATTAGATGTGTATGGGATTGGGTAATGAGTCAAAACAGGATCATGTTGGGCCACCAGCACTTCATGTTCTTTCAAAATGAAAAAACTGCAAATGACTCAGTGTATTAATTATCAAATATCATGAAAACTTAACTATTAAATTCATTATCTGACTTCTTTGAATAAGATATCTTGACGTAGAAATTTAAATGTGTTTTGTTCCCATACTAAACTAAACCTATCTGTTCTGTCTTTCATATGGTTATAACTTTATAACTTTTTTTTAGCTGGGATTGCCCAATCTTCTACCGGAGGAAGAAAGCGCAGAAAGACATGGCCGAAGCGAAAGTCCAATTAGAACGATGGAACTTCTAATGTTCTTTCCTAACTTTTACCGCTCTGCAGAATTCCAAAACTTCAACAAACTTGAAGATGCGAACTGCATAGGCTATCCGCCGAATGTTTTGATATTGGAGGGATGAAATGAAGTTTTGGACACTTTGAACAATAATAAGAAGCTAACTCTTGTTGGAGTTTTTGTGTTGTTGTAATTAGGCAATGTGTTTGGGAAGTGATTCAGCTCACTGTCTTCATATATGATCGTGTAACCTTGTTAAACTTCAAGTTACAGGGCTACCCTAGATAGGTTTGATTCATTCTTAAAAAAAATCAAGGTGACATGATTAGTCTTGTACAGTCGTTTCTTGCTATGGTATCAACAAGATCTTTAAAAGAAACACGTAATTGATTTGTAACAAATTTAAGTTTATTGAAGAAACTACTCTATTGAGTTGGTAGCTTATTTTCAAGTTGATATATAAATGGTTGAATATATATGGCTGATAAAGAAAAGTGATTTTATTTGCATATTTGTAGAAGAAAAATGAGATTCCTGGAGCAATGGTTACAGCTAGCCCGATACAATGTTAAACCCCAAATATCTTCATCTGCTTAAGAAATGTTCTACCATTGATCAACTCAAACAAATTCATGCACAAAAAATCACCATTGGTCTTGCTCGATTCACTTACATAACCAGCAAGCTGTTAGCTTTCTCAACGACATTAGATGTCGATTATGCTCACAAAATTTTGAACCAAATAGCCATACCAACTATATTCGTTTACAACACAATAATTTACGGTTACTCAAAAACCCCAAAACAAAAAGTTGGTCTTGTAATCTACACTCAGATGTGTAACAATGGAATCAGACCAAATGATCGTACGTATCCTGTTTTGGTTAAATCCCGTGATTGTTTGCATTCGTTGGTTCAAGTGCATGGACAGATTATGAAATGTGGGTATGTTTCTGATGTTTATTTGACCAGTGCGCTAATTTGTATGTATTCGAATTATAAAGTTGTTGAATTGGCTAAACGGGTGTTTGAAGAAAGCAATTATAAGAATGTGGTTCCAAGCGCGCAACCCGAAAAAGCACCTTGACTAGTCAATGGGGGTGAATTGGAATAACAACCTGGGTTCAAACCTAACCATTGACAAAATCATGGTGACAGGGGTCTGGGTTCATTCTCGGACGCATCGCCTAGGGGCTGGTAGAATGCGCGATGCCGGTCGGTATCCAAAGGATACACGGGTTAGGGTTGCCCGCCTGTAACAACCTTTTGGAATTATAAGAATGTGGTTTGTTGTACTAGTTTGATAACTGGGTGTTTTTGAAATGGGCTTGTCGATGATGCTCGTAAAGTGTTTGATGAAATGCCTGAGAGAAATGATGTGTCGTATAGTGCGATGATATCAGGGTTTGTGAGAAATGAACTTTTTAACGAAGCGGTTGAGTTGTTTCGGGTGATGAAGGAGTCTGGAGTGAAGGCAAATAGGTCTGTTTTACTGAGCGTTGTTACTGCTTGAGGTGCAATTGGTGCTTTTGACGTAGGAGCGTACATTATCAATTAGTTGAAGACGACTTGTTTGGTATTGACCTTGAGATTGGTACTGCACTGATAGATTTCTATTCAAAATGTGGGGAAATAGAGAAAGCTGAAGATATATTTAGCAGGCTGAGTTGTAAAGATGTTGCTACACGGAGTGCTATGATTTTAGGGTTAGCCTCAAATGGAAAAAATGAAATGGCCATTAAGCTTTTTGAGGAGATGGAGCAGAAAGGACCAGTTCTAAATAACATCACTTTTGTTGCGCTTCTTGTTTCTTGTAATCACAAAACTCTTGTAAGAAATGCATGGCGTGTGCTTGGCAAAATGTGCAAAGTTTACAATGTTCGACCTGCTATTGAACACTATGGTTGTATGGTTGATTTATTAGCTAGTTCTGGGCAGCTTAAAGAAGCGGAGATAGTTTTTAAATTGATGCCAATGGCAGCTGATGGAGCAATATGGGGGCCTTTTTTACATGGATGTATAACACATAATGAAACGGAACTAGCTGGAAAACGTTTAATAGAATTAGACCCTCAACACAGTGGACGTTATGTTATGCTTTCTAACATGTATGCAAAAATGGGAAGCTGGAAAAGTGTGATCAGATTAAGGAATATGATGTTGGAGAGGAAAGTTGCTACCGCTGCTGGTTGGAGTTTCATTGAGATCGATGGGATTGTTCGTAATTCATAGTAAAATTGGGTTGTCCTCAAGCAAGTAGCTGGGGACCTCTATGAAATTCTTCAATTACTTGATACGGTATCGATGAATTAGTATAATCGTCATTCATTGGCTGGTCGTGTACCATTCTATGTGTGCCATGTGTACAACTAGACCATATAGAAATCAAAAACAAAAAGTGAAGCTGTAAGGGACGGGAAGCTGAACTTGGTTTCAAAACTGTAGCCAACGGTACACAAAAAAATTGTTTCCTGTAGCTTTGTTTGGTTATCAAATGTGAGTTTGCTCTCTCATGAGTTTAACTCAAGAAGATGTACCTTGGTTGTGATCTGTTGAAATCATAGTATCTGAGCTAGAGAAGCTTTTTGGGAGGAGTGCCAAGGACCTCTCCATCAAGATGTTCTATGCACAAGGTGCTCGATTCTTCTTTTACTTCTCATAATGTTATATATTTTTTGCTATGCATTTCCAGAAAACTATTTAACGTATTACACTTGCAACTACAGTGCAGATTGGGTAATGGGTCAAAACGCGATCGGGTTGTCAGCACTTTCAGTTCCATTCATAAAGAAAAAATTGCAAGTGACTTGTGTAATAAACAATACGAACTTTTACTGTCAAATTTATCATCTGACTTTGAATTTGTATTTGTGTGACCCTTTTATTAGTGTACAATACTAGAGTATATATATAGTTTTTGACCTGTTATCCTGTTTCATATAGGGTTAAGTGTTTGAAAATGTATATAACTATGCATTGACTTCTTTAGTGTGTACAAAATTAAATTGACCTCCATTGTATGTACTTAACTATTAATTTCGACCATTGTATGTATTTTTGTGACGTGTTATCAAATATAAGGTGACAAGTGGCATCTCTACACAGTTTACACGTCACAAAAACACATACAATGGTCGAAATTAATAGTTAAGTACATACAATGGAGGTCAATTTAGTTTTGTACACACTAAAGAAGTCAACGCATAGTTATATACATTTTCAAACACTTAACCCTTTCATATATTGCTAAGTTTGACCCATCGGAACCATTAGTCATAAATATTACCCAAAGTTTGATGTAGTAATATATTCTGAGTTTTTTTATGCAGATAACTATGTTTGTGTAGCCGGGATTGCTCAATCTTCTACCGGAGGAAGAAAGCTCAGAAAGACAACAAATGATGGAATTTCTTCTAGTGTACGTTCTTTCCTCATTGAGTTGTTTATGAGAAAAGTAAGTTTTTTGTAAAGAAGAAGAGGTTGAATAAGATGAGGGTGTGTTGATCATTTTCTAATGGTGAGAAAAAGTGTAATAAATGGAACATAACATAAGTTAGTGTCATTAAAAATATGTAGTGTAGTGTAGTGTTATAAAGATGTGGATAAATAAATTCACCTTATCTTTATTGATTCGTGTTTATTTTTATTTTTTTTAATTTTCATTTATTGATTTTAACTCGTTAGTTATTATGCTAGATGCATTTCTTTTTACACCTAATAATATAATATAATATAATATAATCTTAAATTATATATAAGAATCATATGATGATATCATCAAATATTCAATTAGCCAATCAAATTGTCTAATTCTATCAAATTGCTAAAATTTAGGAAAATGATGACATCATAATTAATTATTTCATAATCTTAATCCTAATCAAATTCAAATTGTCTAACTTTACCAAATTATTTAATCCTAATCAAATTCAATAATAATAATAATAATAATAATAATAATAATAATAATAATAATAATAATAATAATATAGGATGGTAGCTATTTGACTATATATAGGATTCCTATTTTCTTCTTACTAACAATCGCATATGGATTATTAATTTATTTTTCTCCTCTTTCAATTATATCCTTACTTTTAATCACAAAATTAACTAATGTTTAACAAAAAATTCGATACTAAAAAATTTTAATTTTACCTTACATAACCCCGTGTGTATACACGGGTTTAAGGGCTAGTATAATATAATATAATATAATATAATATGAATATACTTTTTTTTTCAACTAAAAACGTTGTAGTGTAGAAAGTGGGTAAAGAGACTAAGAGAGTGAGTGGACGATAACTTGGTGTTGACGCTTGATAAGTCAATTCTTTTGTCAACTTCAAATCTTTTTCTTTTGTTTTTTTTAACGACCAACAAAATTAATTACCATTAACGAGTAAACCAACAAAACGTTGAACACTCAAAAATCATATGTTACATACACCAATCCTTAAGAAAGGAACACCATGATTACTTCAAACTATCTAATACAATGAAAACTAAAATCACACCAATTTTCCCATCTCAAAGCTTTATATCTCGAACGACTCTTGATCCAAGTAACTTCTTTTTTTCCATACAATCTTTAAGGTCAATATTACTTTTCTACTCCCTTCACTCTCATTTCATCACACCTTTGATATGTTTATATACTTTTTTTTAACGACATAAATAATAATTGAATTAAAAAAATCAACTAGCAAGGAGCTAGATATCAGAAATACAAAATCCAGAGAAACAACAATTACATAATCTAGATTCTTCCCGAAACTTTAACTACAAAGATTGCAAAAGAGGTGAAAAAACTCATGCCGATTATAGATACACCGAGACATGAGAAAAACCCCCACCAGCAAAGGCCGTGCCACTGGTTTTCACTTCGAGGTGTTTTTGATGCAATCCCATACAAGTTCCAGGGTTACAGCTATCACAAAAACAAAAACATATGATCCAACAGCAAAAAAACGAGCTTCCAAGATTAGCAATACGATCACTATATGGATTTTTAAGCCAGTCATCCCAATAAATTCCTGACATCTTATATCTGTACCGGTACCATTGAAAAGAGAAGTTAATAATTGAATCGACGAGCACCATATTTCTCTTCCTATCGGGCTGAAAAATAACTTCATTCCTAAATCTTCAAAGCTCCCACCAAACCGCATAGATTATAGTGTTGATAACATCCTTCCCCTTTTGGTTTAAATTATGATTCCCCACATAATCTAGTAAGTGAGTAGGGGCAAGATGATACGGCAGGTCAAAATCAAGCCATTTAGAAATTGAAGTCCAAACCTTTTTGGCAATTTTACAATCAGACATCGTGTGGTAAATCGTCTCAATCCCATTGCTGCAAGTAGGACAGATGATAGATGTGATATTAATACCACGAAACCACAAGTTAAAACGAGTAGGGAGTCGGTCCTTCAACAGTCTCCACACATGGCTATTTTGTTCCATCGAGTTGCCAAGTATATGTTTATATACTTTTACTTTGTACTCATATGTTCAGTTTTATTCGGCACAATTAAACTATTCAAGGTAATTACTCCCTTATTATCAATTCACAGAAAAAGTAAGCAATTTACCGTGATAATCTGAGGAGCTCTCGTCAAAATTGCGTTGACTTACCATTGACCAATTTTTCATAAGATGTTATTTTACCAACTTCTCTTGAGAATATAACGAAAACACATGTATAATATGAGAGAAAGCTTAATTGCGTTCCAACTTTCAAAATTCAAACACGTGGAAAGTTATCTCCAATTTAATTTTGCCTACTTCTTTAACTTAATACATCTCACAATTTTATTTAACTCATTCAAATGTTGTTATATATTTGTCTCAAGTAAAGGTGTTGAAGGGCATAGTCGGCGAATCAAAATTAAAAGTTCATAGTATTATTTTCCTTTTATTTATTTTTCTTTAATTATCTAAAGTTATCTCACGTCCGTTTCATTACGAGTATCATGTTTTGACTTTTCAAAATTTTTCTTTTTCAACTTTAACCTTAAGTATCTTTTTTTTTTTATATTATATGGAGTAGAGTTCAAATGAGTACATCAATTTTGAGTGAGAATGAGAGAACCAACGATATCAAGCCATGTGTACAAAGAGAGTGTTGCACATGTACAAAGAGAGTGTTGTAATGTGAAACACATGTGTTACTAATTTGTAAAACCCACCAAAAAATAAAAAAAAAAGTTGTCAAAAGTATGCCTTGAGGGACGGCAAATCGAAGAGGAGAAAACGAAGAATTTAATGGTGCAATTTTCATGATTTTTCGATTTGTCGTTTGTGAGAAATTTGCAATTTTTGTCCCTGTGGTTTTCTATTTTTGCCAGTTTTGTCCTTTTACTTTTTTTTTCGCTTTTTTTGTCCTTGTGGTTTTCTGTTTTTGCCAGTTTTGTCCTTTTACTTTTTTTTCGCTTTTTTTATCCCTGTGGTTTTCAGTTTTTGCCGATTTTATCCCTGTGGTGTTAAGCTTTTGCCGATTTTATCACTCCCTTCTATCACGAGATTATGTAAAATTGGCAAAAAACTGAAAACCACATGGATAAAATCGGCAAAAACCGAAAACCACAGGGATAAAAAAAGCAAAAAAAAGAGTAAAAGGACAAAACTGGCAAAAACAGAAAACCATAGGGACAAAAAAAGCGAAAAAAAAAGTAAAAGGACAAAACTGACAAAAACAGAAAACCACATGGACAAAAATTAAAAATTTCCCTTGTATTTAATCTATTCCTTTACTGTGTCTAGTATTTTTTTATTTATATTATTACTTATCTTTTTGTAAAATAAAATAAAATAAACATTATAAAGTATAAGGATGTGATTGATACACACGTATCGAATAAGTGACCCACGAATGTCGTTAAAGTCACCCCACTCATGTGTCACCATCAACAACATATCTACTCAGGTCCCACTTCACCCATGACTTTTGCTTAATCTTTTTCTTTCTTTTTCTAAACTTTAATTTAAAAATTAATCTTCATAATTAAACTATTTTTAGAGTCATCAAACATTATTTTACTATATTTTATTTTATTTATTATTTGTAATTTATAATAGTATCTTATATGGAAGGACGATTAAAGTAGATACTGTTACCATTAATGAATCACCAGACTTCCCGCCAATACAGCTGGCAATTTAATTTAGATATTTTTGGAAAATATAATAATATAATGACCGAGTCAAACTGAATCGTTTCGGTCGAGTTGAGTTAACTCACCAACAACTCGGCACTGATCACAATACACCGACCTAGATCTCATCACATCTTCTTCAACAACATCCAGAATAACAGACGCATCACCATTCGCATCACTCCTCTCTTCACCAACCCTAAATAATATCTGCCACGTCATCAGATGCGGTAATAGATACGAAGGCGGTGGTAACAACGCGTGCCGGAGTAAAAACTCTCTCACGCTCGTCCTAAACGGCGCCGTCGCCGTGTTTTCGCCCGACGGAAAAGTCAAAAAGTCGTTCAGATCGGCCGTTACTCGTCGTTTCATCCTTTTCAACGGCCGGCCGTTAACTACCATTGCTATAAACGTTTAGATCTAGACTAATTGAACACGAATCACAAAAAAAAAAACGAAGGAATTTGGGGAAGAAGAAAAAAGAACTGGGGATTTTAGCGGAGATAAAGATGCTCACTTTGAACTTCGAAATGCACTTATTGAACATTTATGGGAGCGATATGGTAATTTAGGAATAGAATATAATCTTGTAGTATAATATAACGATTAGTGTTTGTATTTAATTTCGTTATTAATTATAAACTTGAAAAAATATTCAAATGTTTATCTTTTTCTTATTATGATATTGTATAAAAGTTTCATTATTTTAATATAAAAGTTTTTGGAGTTGAGATTTTGAAGTAGGATGGTTGGAGAAGAAAAGTTTTGGAGGAAGAATATTCTAAAAAGATCCTGTTTTTTCTGCATATTTGGAGATGGAGAAATAGAGATGATTGGAGAAGGCCTTAGGCCCTCTCCAATGGAGCACCCTAAAACACCTTTTACTCTATATACGGAGATTTGGAGGATGAATTTTGAAGAATACCCTCTCCAATGGATACTCCAAATATGGAGAAAATTTTGGAGCACTGAAATTTTCCTCCAAATATGGAGTATCTCTACCCATCCTCCAAAATCACTTTATCATTATACTCTATTATTTTAATGAACTTTATAACATTTATACACTTATATAATATAGTATATTTAATACTACGGAGTATTAGTTACTAGTAACATGTAAATAATAACAATTTAATATAATAGTGTTATCAAAATACTTAACATACACAAATAATTGCATAGAGAATGATTAAGAAAAATATTCCAATATTACATAAAAAAGACAACAACTAAATAAAACTACGATTATAATTTATTAGATAAACTTTGAAAGTACTTAATTTTCGTTGTTATTTATAAATTTTAAAAGTATCTAAATATGTATTGTATAAAAGTTATATTATTTTAGTATAAAATTTTTTGGAGTTAGAGATTTTGGAGTATGATGGTTGGAGGAGAAAATTTATGGAGGAAGAATATTCTTAAATGATGTTATTTTTTCTTCAAATTTGAAGATAAAAAATGGAGATTTGGAGTACCCCATTGGAGAGGGCCTTAGGGCTCGGAAGTTATTCTAACCGGTTGATTTAAAATTAAAAGGAGAGATTAAAGGGAAGGGAGTAGAGTCGGTTTCGGAGGGAGAGAAAGTCAAGTGGTGGTGTATACGAAAATTTATATAAGTATATCTGTATGTATAGGTGTATTTTTTTTATTTATTTAATTTTTGAATTTTTAAAGAGGTTTCGGATCTATCCGTTTGACTGTATTTGTTAAACTTAATTAATTTAATCTAATTAAATCAAAGGATATGGAAATTATATTTAAATATAAATTTAAAAAACTTAACGATTAAGGTTAACATTAGTGAGGAATCTGTATTGTATAGAAACTGTATATTGTATAGAAATTGTCTATATTCAATGAATACATAACAGAAAATTTGAATGGTTGAAATATATGAAGGAAGATTAATCACTTTTTTATCGGGATTTTGACGTTTGTTTCCGAATAAATCGTGATAAATTTAAAATTTGATATTTTTAGTTTTCATCTTTACCAAATCGTACATTTTATTTTATATTTATTTATTATTGTTAAATTATTTAAATTTAAATTTAAATAAAAATATATACGGAGTAGTAAATTGTCTAACAATCCTTTCCTCATATATGGTAAACACTAAACGGTAATTTATTTGCGACGCGTGATTACTGTTTACTATTTATTATTACTATAAAGATTGAACTATCACATAATACTAACTTAAGACTCGCGGTTTCGCAGGATTGACGATGGATATTTATAATAATCATACGTGATGATTAGTAAGGGATGTAAGCGAATACATTAGTGTGTGCAAAGTATAATTATTTAGTAAATTATTATAACATAAAAGTACACAAAAGAGAAAAAAATACATAAGAAGTAAATCTATAACGACAAAAAAACAAAAATTACACACCACACATCGAAATTCCGTGTATCATAATAAAATTACTTCAATACGATATCTTAAGAAACACAATACTAACATTAAAATAATAAAATATGTTTTACGCTAAGATTAACGAACTTTATATGTAAAACTAGCCGTTAACCCGCGCAATGCGACGGAAACATATTTGAAATCCCCTAAAAAACGTAGTGAAATAACATTTGAAAATTGATTTAAGATATACAGCTTAAATCAAAACAAATAATAATAATAATATATGATGAACAACAGTAACAAAAATAAATCATAGGAAATTAAAAAAGAAACTACACAAAAGAAAGATCTGGTTCCACAAGAAATTTAAATTGAGTCTAAAGTGATAATGAAAAAGATACTTAAAGCATGTACTATGTAAACAAAAAAAAGAGAATGAAAGAACTTGTCGATCATAATCTGCTATGTAAAAAAGGTACCACACAAGAAATGGCTGGTTGCACACGAAATTTAAATTGAGTCTAAATTTAAAGTGAGGGGTAATATAAGGAATTCTCATATCCCTCTACTAAGTCAATTAAGCCAAAATCTTGAAATGCTTAATAAATGAGTAGAGATATAATACCATACACAAATTTAAATTGTATAATGGTGTGATAGTCTTCTAAATGTCTATGTTATTATTTGCACTCTCGTTAGTTTATATTATATTTTCCCTAAAAATATATAAGTTTGAATTTAATCAACATCATTACTTAGGAAAATATGTAAGTATGTAACTGAACAAACCTCGATGCAAACTCATCCACTTCTAGAATACATTAGTAAACATTCTTGTGACTATTGAATAATTTGATAAAATAAGTCCTCGTGTATAAGTATAAACATATATTATTCATAGAATAATAAAATGTGTTTTATTGATATTGCAAATATTGGGTAAGAAAATAGTTTATGAGTAAATGTTGTGACACCCGACCAATTAGGGCTAGTAATTAGTGCCTAATCATAGTACTAATACATGTAATTAGGATTAATTATGTGTATCATTATGTGTATTGATATATTTATTATATATACACACACGTATGCGATTTGTTTAAATCGTACATTTACATATTCGGATGAATTATGACATCATAAATACGGACGTTGGTGAAAATATATTAAATAATATGAAATTATTTACTAAACTCATAAACTCATAAATATTATGTTGATAGTATTTAACAAATCAATTGAATCGTATTAAGTAACCCGTACATTACAAAAACGCGCGAATTTATTTCAGCAACCAAACGAACGTCAATAACTAATTTGACAACTTAAAACAAAGTATTTTAATAATACTTCAATGAAAATTTATCCCGACTATATCGCTAATTTAAACAACGAAAGAAAACGTTACGCGATTTAACAATTTAACGTTTTAACGAAATAACGAACACCGTACGTAAACACAGTCTAGAAATCGAATTAGATCACACAAAATCATTGGGGCCCACGGTGGGGTCGGCCACCACCCACCACATCTAATAATATAACATGCATTTTTGCATCATTACCACCTCCATTGATCTCCATTCACTTCACATGCATTACCTTTTCATTCACTCTTTCACCATCATTTCACACACAAAAGCTCCAACCTCCCTCTACCATTTTCTCACTGTAAAATCTGCACCAAAAACTTCCTCACCATCATCATCAAAATCGACATCATCATCATTCATCAAGCTTAAAGAGGAAGCAAGTAGAGGACAAAGAATCAAGTTCCTTCTTCATCATCTTCAACATCTTCATCCATTTTATTTGTAAGAAATCACATAAACTATTCATAAACATACTTGTATGTTACTTATTTTGATGTTTAGTTAATCATCTAACCATGTTATGTCCAAATATAAGCTTGAAACTCGTTTTCATAACACTTATACAAACATGCAGAAATCTGTCTTCAAAAGTCAGTTTACAAAAATGGCCATAACCTGAGTTCTAGGAGGAGTTAGAAAAGAATTTTTTTTTTGAAAGTTGCGTATTGAAAAGATCTACAAAAAGTTCTTCTATGGCTCTTTCCAGAAATCTACGTATTTTTGTGTATAATCCGATCTTTGCGACTGGTATGATGTTTGTTGAAAACCGAGTACGGTTCTTTCGCGGAATTAATTATCCATCTATATGAGCTCTATAATTGTTGAAAAAATCATGTTATGAACTAGACACACACATGATCAGCTGGTAAAAATTGTGGAATCTAATTCGGACTAGAACACGTTAAAATTGAGTGGCGAAATGAACCGACATAAACCGAAAAACACATTTTGGGACTGTTTTTGACATAAACATAAAACCGACATTTCGGGCCGACCATAAAACGTACTGACAACTTTATAAGTCTTAGTTAACTATTTTAAGACTTGTGTAAAAGTTTCGGGTCAAACCGAACACGTTTGACCAAGTCAACCGAAACGAGCCTTAGTACGAAAAACGTAAAACGAAATGTAAAACTTTAGATTTTGGCTCGAAACAATTGTTTTAGGTGTTTTATTATGGAACTTGAACAAAAACGATGTTACGATATTTACGGATAACGATACATGTGTTGAAACACTTAAACAAATACGTATACTTTTACAAGTCAATAAACGAAACAAACATAATAATAATACTTTGGGAATTATTATTACAAACCACCACCAACGTGTAACACCCCCAAATTTACTGTTTAGCGGAAGCATACTTTGGGTGTTACTAATCAAAAATCAAAGCACAAAGATATATAGTAAACGACTCTATAAGCGTCGTTTTAACAAAATATATTGATATTTAATTGTTTACAACATTTACAGTCAATACATAGCTCGTGTTCGATTAAATGAGAGATTTCAGTACATAAGTACTTGTACAAAATATACTAATGCAAGAAAATCTCTTATGTCTGCGTGCTGACTCGAGCTATGGTAATCCTGATGGCAGTCCAACCTATTGCTGAGTACCTGTGATACATGCTAAAATGGGTCAGCTTACGCTGGTGAGCTCACAGGTTTGGACATCAAATAATATCGTATGAACCGCAAGATTTAAGTACTGATTCGCAACCAAGCAAATAAAGATGTATACAGCCATGAGCACATAGTTTGAGCCTTAATCGAGGTGGTCAGGATCACAATCAAGTGCCTGATCGAGGGTGCCTCCCCACGAGTGCCTAATCTACACTCGCAACTTCAAATATTAGTACGTCCGTTTACCCAGTTAGTGCTTGCTAACCCGGACGAGGAGGGTCAATCCTATATGGTACCATATACTAATATTCGCGCTACCGAAGTATTACCAAACTATGCTGTGGAGGTCTTAAAATGATTAGTTGTGAAAAACTCATGTAGTATATGAAAAGTTTGTACTCGCGTTCACATGTTAAAAACAAGCAATGAATCACACCCCTGAGTGAAAAACAGTAAAAAGAGGGGCTATGAGAATCACCTGAGTCTTGAGCGTTTAATTCAATAAACTTGAGTTGATTAGTTTGAGATGCGGTGTCCGAAGACTCGTAACCTGAGGGTGTCCACGACACGCGATGGTTATAAACATGAGTAGGTATCTATCAAGACTACCTTTGTAGTTGTTCGTCCAACTAGAATGTCCAAATGACTAAGATTTGGTTAATTAACTAGAGCGTTTAAAAACGTGTACGGCCCGTTGGTGATTGTTTGTAATAATGATCTCGATATTATTATCTTGTTTTTCTAATTGTTATACTTTAAAAGTATGTACCATTGTGTTTCAAAAGTCGTATCGTATAATAGTTTGAGGTTTTACAAGTTCGACACTTAGCGTAAAAATGGTTGTAAGCCTTCTGTTTTTAGCGTCACTTATAGCGACACTTAGGGTTTAGGCGACACTCAGGAAGTGTCGCATAAAATAGCGAATTCTGATTTAATGGCGTCACTTGTGCAAGTGACGCATAGTGTGCGACACTTAAGGAAGTGTCGTTTGTAAGTGTCGGTATAAGAGTCATGAGTCACTAAGGTTAGTGACGGATGGAATCGGTTTTCGATTGTAGGCGTCACTTAGACAAGTGACGCTGTAAGTGTCGGTTTATAGTGACGGCTATTGAATTTGTGACACTTAGGTAAGTGTCGGAAAAAGAGGGTTTTATGCGGCACTTGAGCAAGTGACGCAAAACTAGGGTTTTATGCGTCACACGAAGTGACGCTATACTGGATCTGGCTATGCGACACTTAAGACTGTTCGACGGATTTTGAGCCAAAAACGAGTTTTCCGGTTTCCGTTTGGTCCGATTCTTTTACCCAACCCATATTTGGACACTATAAGTTATTACAAACAACAAACAAGTGAAAGTAATGAAAATCGGAGTGTTTCGAGATTTGTCGGAAACTTACAAACTTTGCGCGAGGAGATTCCGAAAAGATGGAAATGTAGATCGAGACGGGGTGGTCGTTTTTCCCTAAATGAGCTTTGCGATTCGGTGGCGTTTGGTGGTGTTATTTGATGGATTTAGGTGATGATGGTGGTGGTTTGATTTGGAGAGAAAAAGAGAAGAAAGATGGTGATGATGATGAAAATGAGGGGAAAAAGGGTTGGGATCCCCTTTTTTTTGGCTGATTTCGTGGGGGGCCACCGGGGTGTGGGTCTCCACTTTTAACTCCGTGTAATTGCGCTCCGTGCGGTGTTCGTTTTCTCGATTAACTAAACGTTAAATATTTTCGTACGCGTTTAATTATACGTTTTAAAATACGAAAAATTACTCGATATTCTTGTTAAAGTATTTCCCCATATGTTTAATAGTTGAGTTATATAAAATATAACTTAGCTTTAACTCGTTTTGTTTGTTTGCGCGTTTAACATTTTAATCGCGTATATGTTATTTGTACGATACGAATTTAAATACGAAATATTATATAAAAATAATATTTTGGATATGATATCGTTATTAAATAATATTATGTTATTTAATCAAATTGTTCACCAACGTCCGTATTAATTGAACCGAAATACATTCGATTTGAAACTCGTATGATTTAATCAAATCGCATAATTGTATATATTCAACAATATATATATTTCGATACATTAATTAGCCTAACACAGAACTAATTACATGTATTGACCATTGATTAGGCACTAATTACTAGTCCTAATTTGACGATGGTCACACAACGGGCCGTACATGTTTTCAAAAATACGAACAAACAAACCAATGTATTTGGACATAACTAGTTGAGCTAGCATAGATGTTCTGTTGAGACATCTAATCATTAAAACCTTGCGCGTTTAGGACGCCCAGCAGGTTTCGATCGTTGGAGATGACATCATTTCCCTTGTACACCATCATTAGTGCTTGATAGCATCTCATCAGACTCAGGTGAGTCTCATAGCCCCTATTTTACTGTTTTTACTCTAGGGATGAGAATACATACCTGTTTTGTTTTACATGTGAACGCAAGTATCAAATATCGCTATATTCTGCATGAGTTAATCATCTAATCATCATAAGTCCTCATTAGCATAGTTTGGTAATACTTTGTAGCGTGAATGTTAGTTTATGGTACCATATGGGACTGACAATCCCCGTCCGGGTCAGCAAGCACTGACTGGTCAAAACGGACGCATTATCATTTGTTCATAAATGTGTTGATTAGGCATAAGCATAGAGGCACCCTCGCTCAGGCACTTAATTGTGATCCTGACACCTCAGTTAAGCTCAGACTATATGCTCATGGCAGTTATATACATCATTTATCATTTATTTATTTGCTTAATTACAAATCATCATACTTAAATCTTGCGGTTCATACATTATACTTTATCATTAAACCTGTGAGCTCACCAGCATAAGCTGACCAATTTAGCATGTATACTCAGGTTCGCAACAACAGTAAGTCTGCTCACTCAGGATGCCCATTAGCTCGATTCTCATGCAAACATCAGGAGATTATCATGCATTACTATATTTTGTATAAATTAGTTATGACATAGAATCTCTTACATCAATTCGAGCTTTTGTAAACTATTATAACAGTGTAAAACTTTTATAATATCAATGTTTTGTAAACGACGCATTATCTTATGTGCTGTTGATATTTGATTAGTCACGCCCCGACCCGAATCGCTTCCGCATCATAATCTGGGGGTGCGACAGATTGATATCAGAGCCTAAGGTTATAGTGAACTAGGTTGCATTGAGTGGGCCTAGACTATGACTGTTAGGCAGTATTCCTTATTAGGTATAACTGGTTCAGGAATTACATCATACGAGTTTAATTTAACATAACGTAGCTAACTATGTACAATTAAATTGTTACATCCGGTCAAAAATGACCCAAAATTTGAACCCAATTTAAACTTTTATTCTGCGTATTATATACGCTCAATACCAAAGAGTACAAGTATTATATATATAAATATATATATATATAACATAAAACAATTATTTAAATAATCGCTTATAAACAAAACGGGCAGAACGCAAAAACTCAAAACGGACGTTGGTGTACTAAAAATATTAAATAATATGAAATTATTTAATAGACATAGTGGTTTTCTAAATATTATTTCGATGATATTTCATAAGTATTTCGTATCGTATCAATTAAGTTATACGCAACCAAAATGCGTGAAACGCGCCCGACAATCGAGCGAAAGTCAAAATATATTTTATAAATTTAAAATATATTATTTTGATATGAAATATTCATTTGAAATATCGTGTATTAAACCGATAACAAAAACGTTAGTTAAAACGTCACGTGATTTAATTAATCGTTAAACGATCACGCAAACCAATACCGTCACAATGCTAAACATTTTTATGAATGTTTCCAAGTGATATTAAGTATTGTTTCAAGATGAAAATATCAAAATTTAAACGACCGGGGAAACGAACACCGCGCGTAACGAAAATTTGGGAACAAGTTTTACACTCCCACATGGGGTGGGACCCACGAAATATCTGCTGGAAAACCAGCCCCATGCCACCCCTAAATGGTGGATCTTGTCTCTTGACCAATAAACCTAACCAACATCCCCTAAATCACTCATTTGGTTCCTCATCCCCTCTTTCTACTTTCCCTCACTAGATTCACACACAAAACCCTCCTTTCCAATCAGCCATCATCACCACCATAGTCCACCATCATCCACCCTTGGTTCTTGAAGAAAAAGCAAGGAAACGAGGCTAGGAACGCAACCGTGCATCATCCATCACTTTTCCTTCTATAAATCGACCTCTAACACCCTTTGTGAGCAATCTTCTTCTCTATACTTCTTTACTTTGAGTTTATTTATATGTTATGTTGCTCATGTAACCATATTATGTCCAAATTATAACTAAAAATACGTTTCTTATGAAGTGTACATATATATACATCAAAACAGTTTCCTGTCTTCATCAAATCAGCCCACGAAAACACCTCTATCTCGAAATATAGGAGGAACCAACTCTCGACATCTAAACGAAAAATGTTCATTAAGATACCAGCTACAACTTTCATTTTTTGCTCTCGGACCAGATCCTCTCGGATCATGGTGAAAAACGTGAATCTTTGGACTGAACTTATTATCGAACCCGATCCGACCACTCCTCATGTTTCTTTTTGTTAAAAATAGTAAACGAACATATAAAAATACCATAAATTGCAGAAATGGACTATATTCATAGGTGAACATGTGTGAGTTTTAGTAGATCTTGATTTGGCTTAAAAAGTGTAGAAATCGAGAGGTTCGTTTAGTCGAAAACTGGAAAACCTAAGTAAAAAGGGACTGTTTTGGTCTAATCCTAGAAACAACACTTCGAGAGGTCTACGAAACATAACGACAAGTTTTATAAACTTATTTGATCATTTTAGGAGTTTGGTAAAAGTTGCGGGTCAAACCAAGACCGTTGATCACGTCTTCGACAATGACATATACCTACAACACTTAACTCGAGTGACGTCGAAATTACTAAATTTCACATTATACGCGGCACTTATAATTCATTTTCAAAATAAGTATCAAACATCGCGTAACCTTTAGTGCTTATACCATACAACCTTTAAACACTTCAAATATACTTTATAAGTATATCATTTCAACATCATAATAATAATACTTTGGAATAATTATTCGAACTCACCAACGGGCCGTATACTTTTATAAACTCCGAAAATAAATACAAACCGAATACTTTGAGCACAATTAACCGAATGAACACTTATGGATAGTTTATTTAAAACGTCCACTTACAAATATATAATTTCGCGTATTTAGGACGTCAAGGAATTTAAACTCGGATCATAAACTTACTTTTGGAACACTAGCTCTTCAGGTGAGTTCATAGCCCCACCTTTTAATTGTTTTATATGTTTTGGGGGAAAATGCATGCTCAATTAAATCAACTCATTTCTTTTAATGACTATAAGTCATTTATTGGATATTGAGACATAAACACTATGTTTTCATATCAATAACCTTTCTCGAATATGCTTAAGTGTGTTAAGTATATATGTGATTGCTTTAGGGACCATAGATTTTCCATACACTTATGTTCCCCAATTACTAGGCGTAGGCTAGTACTTAAGTGAACATTACTCTTTTACCTCGATATACTTACTAGGCTGAGGACTAGGAGTATACATCAGTATAGGGCTATGATTTGTTCTAGTCAACTAGGTGATGGTTATCCTTACCTAGGCACATTATATTACACTTAATATCTAAGGGAGGTCGGTACATACTTAGATACATTAACTATTCTCATATATTATATGATAATTATAGGTATATCTTGAATATCTATATCATCTCTGTTGAGTCACTGGTCGCTGATCATGTTGAGTCGCTGGTCGCTGACCAACTCAATTGTTCACTACTCGATGAAGAAATGGATTGTATCAAAGCTGCTGTTGCTGAAGATTATTTTCACTGATCTTCATTCGTTCTACTCTCAAGGAATTGATATGCTGTGGATGAATAAAGCTCAACTTGGTGTGTCGCTGATCAACGTCAGCGAGAGCTTTACTTCTTCAAATCAATAAAGGCAAAAGTCACTGCCAGAATAACAGCTAGTCACTGAAGATCTCTAGTTCAAGTCATTCTACAAGAGCATGTTGGCTCGCAGTGAGTGAGGAGGATTACTGTATCTTCAGGGACTATTCAATAAAGCCTCTTAATCATCAAGTACAGAAAGTACTGTACTTATCTATACATCAGCAAGAGCGTTCCAACTTGAAGTATGTCCGAAAGATTACGTGGCATCAAATGATTGGTTTTAAGGTAACGAGATATTTGCGGTAACAGAATTGGGACCCGCAGAATGTCGGTTCATTAGAGATTAAGCCAATCAAGCAGTGACACGTGTCATTCCAAGATCCGATATTTTAGGAACTCTTGTAGTATAAATAGTTCAGTGTTTTGTACTGTAGAGGCTAGTCGTTTAAATCGTGTTAATCACTTGTATGTCAGTGAGTAGTTAGTCTAAGCACGACTTAACGATCCAGCGAGTGAACAGTCAGCGTGTTTGTCCACTGCTGTTCATCTCATTTGTAATAGATTAGCTAAGTGTTTGAGTTGGATTAACTTTGGTTAATCCATTCCGCATTCAACACTTGTGAATTGTTTGATCAATATAATTCATCATTTAAGCTATCATTACTTCGTTACTTTGATATTGTCATATCCATATATCTGTTATACTCTGTTTCTGTTAAACAATTAACAACTAATCAATTAACTTAATTAAAATATGAAATTAGTTGTTAGATTGTATTCAACCCCCCTTCTACAATCAACTTTACAATTTGCGATTCCAATTCACTAAACAATAGTGAATTACGGGACTCTCAATTGGTATCAAAGCAGAGTTGGTTTAAATTCAATTAACCAGATCTGCAATGGAATCAGTAAAGTACAGTTGTGTAGACTCTGACTATCAGAAGGGAAATGGTTCTACAACCAAACCTCCAGCTTTTGATCCTTCAAGGATTGAAACTTGGATGTCCCGAATGATGATGTTTTTGGACTTAGTTGATGACCGTGTAACACCTGGTCAAAAAGTCAACTTGCGCGTCTAATTTAAACTTTTTATAATTGTATTATTATATACAATTATAACTCAGCGAGCGAAAACTTTACATTTTATATAATGAATAGTGATTATGTAATAATCACAAATAAAACCATTTGAAGTCACATTAGATTTTGAATTGAATAAAACTATTTTTAATTTAATTAATTACTAATCGAAAGAACGGAAATATAAATCTAAAAATATTAAATTTATATATATTATTCGGGTACAAAATACGGGTATTTTACACTTCAAAATAGGAACGAAGTGGGGGAAAACTCCTCCCCACCCCTTTGGATCAGCCACCCAACCCCCCAAACCCCTCCCATTTCATTTCATTTCCTTCTATCTCATTTTCTTTTCACACACAAACACTCTCCACCCAATTACCACAAATTTTCGGAACTACAAATCGACACACGAAATTTACATTTTCGGAATCACCAACAAGAAAGGAGCAACATTAACAAAGGCCACACCTTCGTTTTCTTCCTCGTTTGGCCTCGATTCGCAATTGTAAGAAATTTCTAAATCTTTAGATCTAATCATTTTGGTGTAATGTTTGGGTGTAATAATGTTTACACAACTTAGTTATAATCTAAACAACAAAGAAAACATGATTTTACAGCTTGAAAATACGTTAGATTTGCGATTTTGATCGGAAAAACGCGACAGCCGCGAGTTTCTGGGCTGGTGTTCATCCATGCGACACAACGATTGTGTCGCATGTTGTGTCGCATAATTCCATTTGTGTCGTATCTTATGTCGCATAAACTACCCATGCGACACAACGCTTGTGTCGTACTCTATGTCGCACCTTGTGTCGTATTTCCATACGACACAACCCTTATGTCGCTATTGATTTAGCATCGCAAGCTTTTGCGACACAACCACTGTGTCGCAGAGCTCTTGTGTCGCACTCCATGCGACACAACCCTTGTGTCGCATGACACGTTTTTGTGTCGCATGTTATGTCGCAGAAAACAGAAAGTTTAAAAACTAACATTTCCACTAAGTGTCGAGACCCTAAATTTTATCACTTGATTTCACCCAATTTCAAGTCCAGATGCGTTTTTCCTTAAAGCAATATAGTAGAAATAAAATTTTTCCAAGCTGACCTGACAGCTCGACCCCAGCCAGGGGCTCTGCCCCTTGGACCCCGCCAGGGGCTGCCGCCCCTTGGACCCCGCTAACCAGGGGCGCTGCCCCCGGACCCCCGTACACCATTCCCAGACTTCAACAACAAATGCATACATGAACAACTCGCTTAGACAAACTGATTTGTCTCATACTTATATAACCTCACGTGTTTAGGACACTAGAAGGTTACCATTCGGACGTCGCGCGTATCATCGTATCGCTAACAACTCACAGGTGAGTTTCATAGCCCCACTCTTTCAACTGTTTTACTGTTTTTGGGGTGAAACACATGCTCAACAACTGTTTTCGAATTATATTAATAAATCTTTTATAATTCACAATTAATTATATTACTGTATGTAATACAAAGGTGTAATACTTAGGAATTACACCCAACACATCATTTTGGAACAATATCAAGACCTAACCTAAATAGGTCACAATCGTACACTATCAGATTGTTGGAAAACAATTACCTAGACATAACTTGATATAGTTAGTACTATTCATTGGCCATATTGTCGCGGGACAATATTATCAAATACATTAGAACTGGTTAGTTCTACCTACACTAGACGACATATATACAATTACAGGATTAGTTTCTCTTTTAGGAACTAATATTTTCAATACAATTCAGAACCCCAATATACTTGCTAGGCTTTAGGCTAGAAGTATACGATGACATAATATGTTAGTATAGATCCTTTATACTAATACAACTCAACTAGGTGATGAGTATTCATACCTAGGACCAACGTACTACTTAATATCTAAATATTTTGCTTATACGTATTTAGATAAAATAAATTATTTTCATGCGTGTCATGATTGTTACTTATGTTTGCTCATTCGACAAATATATATATATTTATATATATATATATATATATATATCTACATGTTTATATATTATCATTAGCACTTGGTGCTAACTTCAATATAATTTATGTATATTAGTATACATACAATCATACACACATTCAAGCCTGACGCGTCGTTGTACGGTCGGCTCTTATTTGCAATAGCTAGTATGTCGTTGTACTGCTGGCTCTACATTTCAACTATGCTCTCGAGCACTTCATAAACGATGCCGCGGTATTGCAGCTGGCACCAAACGATACCACGGTAAAGTGGGTACAAAACGATGCCACGGTATTGCAGTGGGCACAACTTCAATCAAACAAGTCGTTGTAACTTGTATAAATTCAATCAAACAAGTCATTGTAACTTGTATCAATTTAAATCAAACAAGTCGTTGTAACTTGTATCAATTTAAGACAAACAAGTCTAAGTAACTTGTAACAATGCAACCAACCAAATCGGGGTATTTTGGACATTAAGTTAGACAAACAATTTCAATGGTAGATTTACAATCCCAACTAGTAGGTATGGAATACCTCGATTAGACCTTTACACATTGGTATTACAAACTTCAACGTATTACTTATCAAAAATCACTGATTTTGGAAACAACTTTACAAAACATAAATTGTTTTATTACTTTATGTTTTCAACTAATCATCCTATGAACTCACCAGCTTTATAGCTGACCTGTTTTAGCATGTGTTCTCAGGTTGCCCAGCAGGATTAGGATTGCTTCAAGGCTTAATTAGCTCGAGTCGCATATTTTCAACAATTGGGACTACTCTGCATTTACTTTTGTATTTTCAAATTATGTATTTGAAAATTTCGGTCAAACTCATAACGTTGTAAACGTTCTATTTTGGAAATGTATAATTATTTTCAAACGTCTCATTTAGAGTCGTTCATTATGTATCTTATGCTGGAATATTTGATTTAGTGACACCCGACCCGACAGCTTCCGCAAACCGAAATTTGAGGGTGTCACAGACCGTCTCTGTAACATAATAACCAATGGTCCACATATCCCAATCACTATTATTCCTACTGTAATTGCAACAGCTACTACTCCTGCTATACCAGAAATGGTTATGCCCAAAAGAGAGGAACAATGGACTGATGAGGATAGACGATTGGTTAGACTTGATAAACAAGCCAAAATCTACATAGGTATGGCACTTCCTGATGAAGTGTTTGAATCTATTAGGCTTTGCAAAACTCCTAAGGACATATGGGACACCCTTAGGAATATATATATTGGAACTCCTGATATTATTCGCTGCAGGGAAGTTAATCTCACTCGCCAGTATGAGTTGTTCACAATGGAACCCAATGAATCTCTGTCTTCCACTTACACCAGATACCAGTCACTGATGAACAAAATGGAGAAGGCTGGTATATGCAAGGAACAGAGATTTGTTGTTGAAAAGTTTCTGGAGTTGCTGCCAAGGAAAATCCGGGGAACCATTGCCACGTGTACCAGATAGAGGAATGATTATTCAGTTCTTAATCTTACTTAAGTCTATGGTATTTTGCTCAACTGGGAGCAGTCTGAAAAGCAAGCTGATCAGAGTGAGCATATTCGTGCTACTCTTGGAAGTCAGAAGATATCCAATGCCCTTGTAGCTGAGCTTGATGAAATTGATCAGAGACAGAAGTCAAAAGTGTCTAAGAGAAGTTCAAAGTCACTGATAGCTGAAGAAGAAGGTGGTCAAGATGAAAAATGGTCAGAGTATGAGTATGATGAAGGTCTGGAGAAGCTTGAAAAAGACATGGCCATGATGGTTGCTAATTTCAAAAGGAACACCAGATCAAAAAGATTAGCTGGTGCTCCATCTTCTGATAAATTTCAATCAAAAGGTGAATGCTACAAGTGTGGCAAACATGGTCATTTTTCCGCTGAATGTAGATCAAAGTCAGTGAATCCCATCCCTGAACCAAAGTCAAGTTTTAGAAATGACAAATACAACAAGTACACGGCAAAGTACAAGAAGCTGAAGAAAATGTCAAAGTATGGAAAGAAGAAGGGTAAAGGGTTTGTCGCTGAAGAGGGATCATTCAGCGACTCTGATTCTTCATCATCATCTGATGAAGAAGCAATGATTTGCTTGGATAAGGAGTATTGCTTGATGGCTAATGATCTTGAAATTCATGAGGACAACAATGAAGTCGCTCAGAAATGCTCTGCATCTGAATGGGATCCTGAAACTCTTTACAAGGTGCATTGTTTTAAATCATATACAGCTGCTGAAAAAGATAATGTCTTTGAGTCATTGATATTTGACATATCAAATGCTCATGATATTCAAAAAGGGCAGAAACGCAAAATTAGTGACTTACAATCCAAACTTAATGACCAAAATGAAAATGAGTCAAAGTTGAAGAAATTAAAACTGGATCTTGATGCACAAACTTATGCAAATCAAGTATGTGTTCAAGAAAAGGAAAAATTTGAAACACAATTACAACAACTTAAAAAGGTCATGGAATTTTGGTGTAAGTCAAATGATAAGGTCAATCAATGCGTAAATAATCAAATTCCAAAACAAGTTAAAGCTATTTTAGGGAGGAGATTATGAATATGTTGCATCTCTCGCTGACTCAACAATGGTTGACCCTGTTTTTGAACCCAATGGTAATTTTTCAGAAGCCGTATTTGAACCCATCTCAATCTTCAGTGAGCCACGACCAAACTATTTTACTAAAAGCAAGTTGGTCACTGAAGATACTGATATCTTAAATGGTAATGATGAAATGAATGTTTTGAAAACTGTCAAATCATCAGTAACTTCACATCTCGTCAAAACCATCGCTGATAATCAAATAATGATCAGCAACTTCACTGACACTGTGTCTGTCACTGAAACAACATCTATCAGTGACCTCAAGTCAAAGATGCAAGAAGTAAAAATCAGCAAGAAAAGTTGTATGATTGTGTCAGATCAGCAACTTAAAACAAAGAAAGTAAAAAAGGCCAGTTATGCAAACAAAAAGTGTTATAAATGTGGCAACAGGCAACATGTGTCATCTGAATGTTCCTCTACACCTTTTCAAAAACAGAAAATCATCAGTGAACAATCAGATACTGTTTATTCAAATCAGTGGAAGCCCAAACCAAGGCTTAGCCACTATGAACCTATCTCTGGATGGGTTCATCAATTGGACTAATCATGTTCCTAAATGATAAACTTCAATAAATGATTAAACTTTCTGAGTTTCTGTATTTATTGCTGTTTTATCATTTCTTAAAAAAAAATAATATAAATAAAATAATTTGACTATCGAAAATATAACTTTAGAAAAGGTATAGTCACTGATACAATTACATTCAACTTCAGATGTAATAATCAGTTCACTATGCTTATCTAACTTTATATTTTATATAGTCACATGAGTATTTATTATGTTTCTATATTAGTTTTATATCATTGAATTTTTTCTCTCCTAAGCTGATCTTGTTAGTATTCTAAGTTGTAATTTGATCAGTGAAGGATAATCTAATGATATGTTATACAACTTATATACAACATAATCTATACTCATGATTCTTGAAGTTATAAATGTAAATATTAAAGAATGATAAAAGTGTTTTATATTTACACAGTGACCACATCTCTATGATTTATTCAGTATTCTAAGTTGTGTTTAAATCAGCGAGACTACATCTCTGCCAAAATAAAAGAACACTTTTATTACTCTTAAATATTTATTTCTTTTTGGTGGATAATCAAGTTATTGATTATATGCATCAGTGACTCCCTGATGTATCATTTAATGGTGAAATTATCAAAACATTCGTTACATTTAATACATTTTGTATTTAATTTAACGGATTTCAAAAATAAATGTTTTATGGTATATCGAAAAAGTCGCGCTTTTCTGACATTCTCTTTCCTACGTCAGCACACTTTTCCGGCGCACCACTCCAATCACCATTAATGCCACCACTCACCACCATCATAACCCCCTACGCCTCTACCACTTCTAACACGACCATCCACGTCGTCTCATCTCATCCACACGATCATCAGTAAAGCGTACTCTATTTAAACCAACAAATCAGTGACTTGTCACTTTTATGCTTTCCTGATTATAAAAAATCCTCTGTTCTTCAAAAACCCTAAAATAAGTACTTAACCAAGGTTTTTCAAAGGATCTATAATGTCTAAATCAAAATTTTTCAACAATTCATACACTGCCACTGCAGAGATTAAAGCTCTTCGAGCCTCTGCAGTAAGTGAAGATTCAGTCATTATGGTTCCAAAATCAAACTATTTGGGTAACCTTTCATGCCCTAAACCAGAGTATGCGGAGATAATAAATTTTTTGAAAAATCATTCTATTCTCCCTGCTCTCACGTTAACCCCTGGAAAAATGAATCCAGAATGGTTGAGTGAGTTCTGGTATACCTGCACTCACTCAATTGTTGATGGCACTTCACAACTCCAGGGATTCATTGATAATGGAGGTCAAAAGATAATCATTTCTGCACACACCATTCATACCACTTTACAACTCCCTGAGCATGGTACTTACGACCCACTGCCTGACAAGGAAGATGCCAAATGAGGCATAGTGAATCTCACTGGGATTGACTGCAAATACACTGTGGATAGCAGTGGAAATCGTAAGTACTCTACTGTTCATAAATCTAAAATGGATGGTGTGTGGAATGCCCTGTTTTCAAATTTTATTCAATCTTTGGGCACAAAAACAGGGAGTTATGATCAATTCAACTCCCTAGAAGCACAGATAAGCTGGTCACTGGTCACTTCCTTAAAAGTTGACTATGCAAGCGTGATCTTTAATGATATTCTTTCAAGAACTAATGAATCCTCCAGAGTAAAATTTGTTCCCTACCCTAGGTTTCTCTCACTGATCTTTAAAGATCAGTTTGAAGCCTATGATAGACTTTCTCTTAATGGTTTTGAACCTACTCTGATAGGAAATCAATTTTTTAGTAAAAATGCAACTGTGCTTCTCCCTGATTTTATGAAAACAAAAGGGGTTCTTGCACCCACGCCTTTACAAACTGTACATCCGTCCGATCCTGCACCCCAATCGACCAAGTCGCTGACCACACTCCCAGTGACTACTGTTGGTGAACCACCAAAAGAAAAACCACAACCCCTTCCAAAGAAAATCAAGTTAAAGTCCCTTACATTAAAGGATCAGGGACAGAGTCAGAAAAAGACGTCTAAGGACGCCAAGAGTGAAGCAGCGACTGAACGTTCAGTCCCTGCGGGCACTCTTGATAAACCTGAGCCTAAAGCCGCTTCGCTGGACTCACAAAAGTCTAGTGACTCTAAAAAGGGAAACCTACAGACAACTACAATGGCTCAACCCATTGTTAGTAGTGATTCGGGTGCAACCTACACCCCCTTATCGAGTCAACCCATCAGCCACTCATCATTCTCACAAAAGGATGATGTTTCAAACAAAGGGCAAGTGACATCAGTGGGTGATTACACACTCGTCGCTGATGTCACAACACTGGCTACAGACCCGGGCCAACTCTCATCTTCCACTGCACCAACTGTCAATGTCCCTCCCCAGTCACAAGGAGAGATACAGATTGCCATCTCTGTTTCTGATGATCCATCAGCCAAAACACAAACTGATGATATTGAGGAAGCCTAACCAATGGACACATCTACCTCCTCATCTGATAAGGATCAGCAACATCTATCCTATGGTTCTATCCTTAAAGAGGTGAATCAGCAACAAGATGATGCTGATGTTTCGTCTCTACCTTTCTCCACTGATCCTCTAGATGATACCATAACCTCACCCATCCAGGAATTAGATGCAATGTCTCTTTCCAGTGACAACATCTCTCAACATGCTGATGATCAACCATCTCAACCAGAAGTTAAAATCCAATCTCAACCACAACCAACACCACCACTATCCCCAGTCACTCAAAAATCACCACAAACCACCAAAGCATCAACCTCCACCACCTCACCAACAGACAAACTGCTGCTCAACTATATTTCCTCTTCACAGCAACAAATTCGAATGCTTACTGAGGATAGGGAGTCACTGACAGGCCAACTAGCTGGTCTCACTAGTAAAGTTCACTCTCTTGCAGCAGTCTATGAACCCATTCCTTCCTGTAGCGAGTCGATCAGTGAAAAGGTTAAAACAATTGCTAATGCTGAAATTGATCATTATCGACTTCTGGAAACTCATGCTAAATCCCTCTCTGAGCTCTCCACTTTCACCAGCATCTGCCTCAAAACTCAAGATGAAGCAATATCTTCTCTCACTGGACACCAAAAAGAGATGGCGTCTTCTATTGTGGATTATATCATTCATGCTGATAAAGTTATGAGAGAAATTCCAAATATGGTCGTCAATCAGGAAACAACCATCAAAGGCTTAGAAGCTATGCATACTGATCATAAGAAAATCTGTAAACGACTCGCTGAGATTATCAATTTCGTTAATGAGGCAGAGGGGGAGAATAAAGAAGATGATGCTGAAACTGAAAGTGATGATGCTGAGAATGACACCTTCTTCGATAATGATGCATCAGATATGGATGTCACTGATGATGTTGATGAAGAAAGAGATGATGTGGTTGTTTTCCCTGAGTTTCATCCGGATGAACAAAGGATGTATGCTTGTAAAGTTAGAGAGTGGGCCGCTGATGAGAATGCACAGGTTATGGGGGAGTCAGCAAGCCTTGATCTGATGAGGTGGGAATTGATGAACAGACAACAAGAAGATGGTGTTGTTAATATGGATGAAGGAGATGATGATAATGACGATGATAATGATGGGAATGATGCTGACGGAAAGAAAGATGATGCTGATGTAAAGAAAGATGATGGAAATGGTGCTGATAATGAGAAAGAAGGTAAGGATGATGAGACTGATAATAAAGGTACTGGCACTGAGGAGAAGAAAAACGAAGGGGACGCTGATGATAAGAAAGAAGAAGACACTGATGAACAGATGGAAGATCAGCAACCAATCTCTTCTGTTCTGATCAAGAGAAAAAGGACCAGCAAGTCTCCCACATCAGAGTCCATTCCCTCCAAAAATACAATCTTTTTTGAGGAAGAGATATCAGCCACCATGTACAATCTCAAGACCATCTTGGAGCAACCTGAATCAGCAACAGAAATGCCTTGTGCAGATACTGTCATATCTGAGGCTCCACCAGCAACAGCAATCATAACACCAACAACAACTCCACCAACAACCACAATCACAACTACACCAACCATAACAGCAACAACAACTCCACCAACAACAATTCCAACAACAACAACTCCACCAGTAACCACAACCACAACAGCAACAACTACCACAACAGCAACAACACAGATCACCCTCTCGATCCCCACAGACATTACACCAACTGAAGCAACAACCACAACAACATATCACCCTTCACAACCAGAGATCACAAATCCAGATTCCTCTATTCTTGCTCCCCTTCTATCATCTGATTCAACTTCAGAAAGTCTTCATCCTGAAGAAACTGAAAAGCAGCGAATAGAAAGAAAAATAAGAGCAAGACAGAAGCATGAGAGGGAGATGCTTTTAAAGTTTCAAGCTGAACAAGATGCAAAAGAAGAAGAAGAGAGAAAAAGAAGGTTGAAAGAACAATCTGATTCTGTTAGAGCTTATCTATTGAAACTGAGTGGAGATGAAGCTATATAAAGAGAAAGAGGAATCTTCTTAAAGAGACAGCAAGAAGATGAAGATTTTAGGCTGTCTAAGCTCCTTCAAGATGTTGAAGAATCTGATCTTCAACAAGAGCTTTGTGCAGCTAAAAAGGGCAGCAAGTTGAAAAAGAAAGGGGGAGCAAAGACAACAGCGGATAAAATGTTGGATGAGATTGACAGGAAGAAATATGCTGTCAGAATGACTGGAAGATCAAATCCTGCTCCTATCACCAAAGTCAACTTGAAAAAGCCTAAGAACAAATCTCAAGCTCAGCTACTTATCCACAGAGGATTGGAGACTCAAGCAATTAATCTCGATCAAGTCTGCAAATTACATAGAGAAGAATGGAATGAAATCAGACTTGCTATCAGTCACTCCTCAAGTGCTGCAAAAGAAGAAGTCTTAACTGAGATTGACAGGCTGTTCAAGAAAATGGTGGATCTGCAGCTACTTAGACCAGAAGACACTATCATATTTGGTGAGGAGATAGTGCAGCCACCAAGTCCAAGGTATAGGTCAGGTACCAATAGAATATACAGAGTTCCAAACACCAGAAAGCTGAATCTATCCATTCCTGATGGAGTGCCAAGAGTTGAGGGCACTGAAGTAACTGAAGGAGAGAAAGGGATTGTTTACAGAGACTTTAATGGAAAGTTGTGTTTCCAAAGAGAATCAGAACTTGAAAAGATAGACCATGAGCAGCTTGTACATCTCATCAGAATAGTCAGTGTGCTTCCCAAAGACACAGTGATGAGAAAGGCAATTCAAGAAGAAGGGCTTGCTAGACAGTACAGGTACCTGCCATCCAGTGACAAATATGAATTGCAGAATGAGCTGGGCATCGTAAAAGAAGAAGAAGTTTGGGGCTGCTTAAATTGAAGTTTGTAATAGATTAGGTTTAATGTAACTAAAATTACTTTATGTTTACAGTTCAATGAAATCTAATTTTTCATTTGAGAAAACCAAAGTGCAAAACTCAGATCATATCAAAAGAATCCAAAAGATAAATGAATGGATCAAAGTGTAAGTCATTGAATGTTTAAAATTCTTTAAACACTGACTATAAACTTTCACAGCAACAAGTTTGTCTAGGGAGCTTCGATCACAATCATTTAGGGGGAGATTGTTGAGTCACTGGTCGCTGATCATGTTGAGTCGTTGGTCGCTGACCAACTCAACTGTTCACTACTCGATGAAGAAATGGATTGTATCAAAGCTGCTGTTGCTAAAGATTAGTTTCACTGATCTTCATTCGTTCTACTCTCAAGGAATTGATATGCTGAGGAAGAATAAAGCTCAACTTGGTGTGTCGTTGATCAACGTCAGCGAGAGCTTTACTTCTTCAAATCAATAAAGGCAAAAGTCACTGCCAGAATAACAGCTAGTCACTGAAGATCTCTAGTTCAAGTCATTCTACAAGAGCATATTGGCTCGCAGTGAGTGAGGAGGATTACTGTATCTTCAGGGACTATTCAATAAAGCCTCTCAATCATCAAGTACAGAAAGTATTGTACTTATCTATACATCAGCAAGAGCGTTCCAACTTGAAGTATGTCCGAAAGATTACGTGGCATCAAATGATTGGTTTTAAGGTAACGAGATATTTGCGGTAACAGAATTGGGACCCGCAGAATGTCGGTTCATCAGAGATTAAGCCAATCAAGCAGTGACACGTGTCATTCCAAGATCCGATATTTTAGGAACTCTTGTAGTATAAATAGTTCAGTGTTTTGTACTGTAGAGGCTAGTCGTTTAAATCGTGTTAATCACTTGTATGTCAGTGAGTAGTTAGTCTAAGCACGACTTAACGATCCAGCGAGTGAACAGTCAGCGTGTTTGTCCACTGCTGTTCATCTCATTTGTAATAGATTAGCTAAGTGTTTGAATTGGATTAACTTTGGTTAATCCATTCCGCATTCAACACTTGTGAATTGTATGATCAATATAATTCATCATTTAAGCTATCATTACTTCGTTACTTTGATATTGTCATATCCATATATCTGTTATACTCTGTTTCTGTTAAACAATTAACAACTAATCAATTAACTTAATTAAAATATGAAATTAGTTGTTAGATTGTATTCAACCCCCCTTCTACAATCAACTTTACACTTTTCGATTCCAATTCACTAAATAATAGTGAATTACGGGACTCTCAATCTCCTTGTTAAATCAAAATCAATAACACGCTGTTAGTTGTTATCACTTGAATAAGTATATTTATATATATATAATTATATATTTGTATACTTATATATATGTTAATTCAAGCACTCGGTGCTCTTCAATTTATTTATGTGTAATGATATACATATACATATACAAACATGACTCTACTAATCGGGCCTGTCCAGATACACCCGATTTTACTATGCACATAAACTCATTCAAATCATTAGTCTGTGTGTCATCCAAGATGACATCGACCAATGATTTGATGATGAAACCTACCGGGCGTATTAAACGTGCAAGGTTTTATTGATTGACGTTGAGACGTCAATCAATAAAACCTTGCACGTTTAATACGCTCGGTAGGTTTCATCATCAAATCATTGGTCGATGTCATCTTGGATGACACACAACGATACCACGGTGGGTGGTACAAAACGATACCACGGTGGGTGGTACAAATCACTATCATTTTGGATGATTCCAAACGATATCACAGTTGGTGATACGAATCAATACGAGTTGTTACTCGTCATCATTAAATCAATATGAGTTGTTACTCGTCATCATTAAATCAATACGAGTTGTTACTCGTCCTCATTAAATCAATACGAGTTGTTACTCGTCATCATTAAATCCATACGAGTTGTTACTCATCATTAGTAAATCATTACGAGTTGTTACTCGCCATCATTTGTATTAACAGAGGTCAATACTTGATCTTGATAGTATTGCTATGAGTTGTACTCGTCGCATTAGAATACACACTAGATTACGTTCGTTCTCAGGTTACCACCATTAGTATCCTATTGGCTTAGAACTATAGGTTTACTTAGTGGTTCACAATATTGCTCATGGGAGCAATCATGGCTTAACACTGTAAATTCAACGCACGATTTACAAATCATTTTCAATTATTATAATGTTTTACAACATTACAAATTTGTTTAACTAAACCTGTGAACTCACCAGCTTTCCAGCTGACCGTTTTAGTGTGCATTTTCAGGTACTGCTATAGTAGGATCGGCATATCAGGATCCTAGCTCGAGTCACATGCTTTTAAACATTTGGGACCAAAAAGAGATGGCGCCTTCTATTGTGGATTATATCATTCATGCTGATAAAGTTATGAGAGAAATTCCAAATATGGTCGCCAATCAGGAAACAACCATCAAAGGCTTAGAAGCTATGCATACTGATCATAAGAAAATCTGTAAACGACTCGCTGAGATTATCAATTTTGTTAATGAGGCAGAAGGGGAGAATAAAGAAGATGATGCTGAAACTGAAAGTGATGATGCTGAGAATGACACCTTCTTCGATAATGATGCATCAGATATGGATGTCACTGATGATGTTGATGAAGAAAGAGATGATGTGGTTGTTTTCCCTGAGTTTCATCCGGATGAACAAAGGATGTATGATTGTAAAGTTAGAGAGTGGGCCGCTGATGAGAATGCACAGGTTATGGGGGAGTCAGCAAGCCTTGATCTGATGAGGTGGGAATGGATGAACAGACAACAAGAAGATGGTGTTGTTAATATGGATGAAGGAGATGATGATAATGACGATGATAATGATGGGAATGATGCTGACGAAAAGAAAGATGATGCTGATGTAAAGAAAGATGATGGAAATGGTGCTGATAATGAGAAAGAAGGTAAGGATGATGAGACTGATAATAAAGGTACTGGCACTGAGGAGAAGAAAAACGAAGGGGACGCTGATGATAAGAAAGAAGAAGACACTGATGAACAGATGGAAGATCAGCAACCAATCTCTTCTGTTCTGATCAAGAGAAAAAGGACCAGCAAGTCTCCCACATCAGAGTCCATTCCCTCCAAAAATACAATCTTTTTTGAGGAAGAGATATCAGCCACTGATAAACGCTCAAAAGTACTATATTTCAGTAGTATTTCACCCCTATTCTTGAATGTTTTTATTACATTTTGTTTAGAATAGATATTGATTTCGTTCATATTTGCAATTAGATGTGGAAATGGAGCGTTTATGAAGAAAGGAAGGAAAACAGTCAATAAAAGAGTTAAATTATGCGTATTTGAAGAAATAAGTAAAGCCGAAGTCGAAGAAAAGAATGAAAGAAGAAAAATCAAAAATTCGGCCGGAAAAGTAATCCATACGCCGTATGGAATTCCATACGCCGTATGGATTGCTGCAGTGGAGGCCCAGGTTACGCGGACATGGGCTGGGTTTGAAATCAATCCATACGCCGTATGGAAATCCATACGCCGTATGGATCAAAATCACAGGAAGTATAAAAACGCAAAAATAACCCTAATTCGAGAGTTTTTCTTAGTTTTTCGTTTCCAGAGGTTTATATTCGGTTTTTAGGTTAGGTTTACGAATTTACTTAGTAGTTTGGAGGTACGGAAGCTAAAGATCGAGGATAATTCATCTAAATCTTTCGTAGTTCATCGTTTTCGATTCGGTATAATTCTTTTATTCGATTTCATTGAAGAATTTGTTATTGAATATTCTGATTATTACTGATTTATGATGAATTGAGTATCTTAAGTGATTGTGTAGTTAATTTAACTTAGATTATGATTATTGAACGATTATAATTGCGTATTGAATAAGTTATTTAATTGAAAACTGTTATATTGCTCGTGGACACTTGGTTGTTGGTAACTAGTTATTATTGTTGCTTCACGTGATTAATAATTTTAATGAGATTGAGTTCCTTTAAGATTATTGATTATTGCTAGTACTACCTTAGGGTTTTGGACTATCACTAAATACGTTGAGTCTGATAGGTCGAGTATACAATAATTATCTACTTTAAAATGAGCAAGACAATAAGTTAATTATTGGGTATTGTTGAGTCATACCATAGAGTTAATTATAATGAGTTGTGAATGTTTAATGCATAATTTAGGGAAAGGCACACAATTGACTGATCATCTTGTGACATTGGAATCAGTGTTTCATGTTGGACCCTAGATTATAGGAATTAGTTGGACCCGAAACGTTGGCTAGTTCATATTCGACTTAGTATTCATTGAAGAATTTGGTATTAAGTTGATCTAAAAGAATCACAATTAGATAATCAATACGTAATAAATCGGGAAATATGAATTTAAGTGACATTAACTATACAATTACTTATTCCTTCCAATTAGGATTTATTGTTATTATTTATTTATTATTTTAATTTAAAAGTTTTATTTAAGTTTGTTTATTTTAAATTAAATATTTTCTAAACAAATGTTCGTACGGAACTAAAACGCCCCCCATATTTACTGTTTTCTAGTTAATTGTTAATTTCTATTTTAAATATTCCACCTTTTCCCTGTGTTCGAATCCGACTTACCAAATCTATATTTACAATTGATCGGGTATTCTTGCCTGGTTGCTTGAAAGTATTTATTAGGTATTTCTATTTATAAATTGTAAAACAAGACACGCTTTCATAAGTGACATCAGCCACCATGTACAATCTCAAGACCATCTTGGAGCAACCTGAATCAGCAACAGAAATGCCTCGTGCAGATACTGTCATATCTGAGGCTCCACCAGCAACAGCAATCATAACACCAACAACAACTCCACCAGCAACCACAATCACAACTCCACCAACCACAACAGCAATAACAACTCCACCAACAACAATTCCAACAACAACAACTCCACCAGTAACCACAACCACAACAGCAACAACTACCACAACAGCAACAACACAGATCACCCTCTCAATCCCCACAGACATTACACCAACTGAAGCAACAACCACAACAACATATCACCCTTCACAACCAGAGATCACAAATCCAGATTCCTCTATTCCTGCTCCCCTTCTATCATCTGATTCAACTTCAGAAAGTCTTCATCCTGAAGAAACTGAAAAGCAGCGAATAGAAAGAAAAATAAGAGCAAGACAGAAGCATGAGAGGGAGATGCTTTTAAAGTTTCAAGCTGAACAAGATGCAAAAGATGAAGAAGAGAGAAAAAGAAGGTTGAAAGAACAATCTGATTCTGATAGAGCTTATCTATTGAAACTGAGTGAAGATGAAGCTATACAAAGAGAAAGAGAAATCTTCTTAAAGAGACAGCAAGAAGATGAAGATTTTAGGCTGTCTAAGCTCCTTCAAGATGTTGAAGAATCTGATCTTCAACAAGAGCTTTGTGCAGCTAAAAAGGGCAGCAAGTTGAAAAAGAAAAGGGGAGCAAAGACAACAGCGGATAAAATGTTGGATGAGATTGACAGGAAGAAATATGTTGTTAGAATGACTGGAAGATCAAATCCTGCTCCTATCACCAAAGTCAACTTGAAAAAGCCTAAGAACAAATCTCAAGCTCAGCTACTTATCCACAGAGGATTGGAGACTCAAGCAATTAATCTCGATCAAGTCTGCAAATTACATAGAGAAGAATGGAATGAAATCAGACTTGCTATCAGTCACTCCTCAAGTGCTGCAAAAGAAGAAGTCTTAACTGAGATTGACAGGCTGTTCAAGAAAATGGTGGATCTGCAGCTACTTAGACCAGAAGACACTATCATATTTGGTGAGGAGATAGTGCAGCCACCAAGTCCAAGGTATAGGTCAGGTACCAATAGAATATACAGAGTTCCAAACACCAGAAAGCTGAATCTATCCATTCCCGATGGAGTGCCAAGAGTTGAGGGCACTGAAGTAACTGAAGGAGAGAAAGGGATTGTTTACAGAGACTTTAATGGAAAGTTGTGTTTTCAAAGAGAATCAGAACTTGAAAAGATAGACCATGAGCAACTTGTACATCTCATCAGAATAGTCAGTGTGCTTCCCAAAGACTCAGTGATGAGAAAGGCAATTCTAGAAGAAGGGCTTGCTAGACAGTACATGTACCTGCCATCCAGTGACAAATATGAATTGCAGAATGAGCTGGGCATCATAAAAGAAGAAGAAGTTTGGGGCTGCTTAAATTGAAGTTTGTAATAGATTAGGTTTATTGTAACTAAAATTACTTTATGTTTACAGTTCAATGAAATCTAATTTTTCATTTGAGAAAACCAAAGTGCAAAACTCAAATCATATCAAAAGAATCCAAAAGATAACATCTCGCCCAGTTTATTTGATGCTTATCTTAAGAAGTTGTGTCACTATCAGGATCCTGACAATAACACAACTTGGGGGCAATTGTTTGGGGCTAAATTTTATAGTCAGGATATAGGATCCTGAAGTCTTTTGTTACTGTTTAAAATTACACCCAGGATCTTAGATACGCTCGGGATCACAGATATACTCAGGATCTCACATATGTTTAAGATCTTGGATGTACAGGATCCCGGATATATTAAATATCTCGGGATCAGGTGCTATTAACCTTCGTTTGTCAGTTTATATCCAGGATCTTGGATGATTAAGATCCTAGATGATCAGGATCCCGGATATATTAGATATCCCGGGATCAAAGTATTACTAACCCTTATTTGTTAGTTTATGAGCAGGATCTTGAATGTTCAGGATCCCGGGCGATAAGGATCTCGGATGTGGTCAGTATCTTGAGCGAAGCACTATTAATGTTTGTTCGATTGTTTTGCATGTTAACCAAGTCATAAAGGAGCGAGATATGGGTTAATTATAGCATATATATTGCATTAAAGCTGACTCCAATCAAGAAGAAGTCAAGGGAAATGAATTAAATACTGAGTCAAAAATGGAAGGTCTAATCCCAAAAATATAGGAGGATCCCGAGATTTTCGGAATTTCTGTTATCTCGCATTTAGTATATAAATGAGGCAAAAATGATCGTTACGGACACTTTTTACACACTTGATCACTGCTCTATACTGGTTCTCTCAATCAAATACACCTGCAATTCATCTCTTTCACTTAGTTCATCACGAAAAAACTTAGATCGATCATTTTTGTGCTCCTAGCTTGTAATTATCCTGAATTTACTTAATAAAATCAACAAAGGCAAGGAGCGATTGTTCCTTCCCGAGGTTTTATGCCGGCGATCTAACAAGATCAAGGGCTTTCCTCGTATATCCGCGTGTCGATTGCATTTGTTCTTAATTTTCATCATTTACTTCATATTTTATCGATTATTTGTTGCATAATCTGCATTATCCCAAAATTATCTCGAATTTTATATTAGTTTTCACGTTTATCTTGTTATAAACACTTGATTCACACAAAATCTGCATTATATCGTTATTAACTTGCATTTTTACTTGATTATCTCGAAAACCACTAAAAGCACTCTACCTCACTTTACTAATTAGACCAAAATTTATACTTGTTAATTTTTGGCCGAAACAATAACATATATCAAATGAGAAGGCAGCCTCCGTGCTTCCTTTCTCTCCATTGTCTTCATCCATGGTGAGTTTTTCTCACTACCAAGAACATATCTTTTCAGATTGTTCGACGAGAATTAAGAGGGGCCTCTGTATGCTCTCTCTCTCTCTATACATTTATCATCCGAGTTTGAGCCTTGCTCATCACTGAAGCCCGTCTCGTTAGATGGCATCCATTCGATTCACACCACCCTTGGTCTCGTTCTACACATTCCAACGGGTTATTCACGTAAATTACGGAGTCTAACGAATCGAACCAAGTCAACCCACACTCGGGATTAACTTATCCTGAATAAAAGTTCAACAAGTGGTCAACATAAATCACTTGAACACCACCATGGCTAACCGTATCTGGTTAACCTCATTATTGCCACAACCCAAGTATGTATAACATTGACAGGAATGGCGGCATCCCTTCTGGATCTTGAAGATAGTTGATTTGTAAAGATTTTCAAAGAAACGCCATGATCAGAGCCGTGAAATTCCATGGTGCCTTCGATAAACGAAAAAGCTACGCCAAGTCATAAGTACAGTTTGGGAATAACATAGCTTAGTCATGGATTAAACACAGGGTTCAAGTATGTTTATCACTCTTTGAAATCGTTGTGCTATTTTTCATTGAAACTTGACAAAGAACAGGTAATCGAAGCCATTATTAAGTTTGAAGTCTTGCAAAAGAGGTATGAAAGAGTTTGTACTTATCAAAAAATCCAATCAATATGGGCATGGCTACGGATGCACGGTAATATCTTTCCTAACTTATTTAATGCTTATTCTTAGAAGTTGTGTCACCATCAAAGACCTGAAGATAACACAACTTGGGGGCAATTGTTTGGGGCTAAATTTTATAGTCAGGATACAGGATCCTGAAGTGTTTAGTTACTATTGAAAGTTATATCCAGGATCATGGATATATTCAGGATAAAGCTAAGACCAAGGATCCCGAGATAGTATGTATATATGATATAGGTTATCAGGATCTTGGATGTATCCAGGATCCCGCTTGGATAAAGGATCCCGATTATGGATGAGTATTTAGGTATATTCAGGATCCTGAGTACTATAGAAATCTCAGGATCTCACATATATTTAGGATCTTGAATGTGCAGGATCCCGGATATGTTAAGTATCTCGGGATCAGACGTTAATAATCTTTGTTTATCAGTTTATGTTCAGGATCCTTGATGATTAGGATCCCGGACGATCAGGATCCCGGATATGTTACATATCCTGGAATCAAATGTTACTAATCATTATTTTTCTGATTATGTTCAGGATCTTGGATGATTCAGGATCCTAAGTGGTCAGGATCCAGGATATATTCATTATCCTGGGTAAAACGCTACTAATCTTTATTTGACCGTTATGTATCTTGACCAAGTCTTGCAGGGTTAAAACGTGGGTCAATCATGCCATTATTTTCGGTTCAAGGCTTAGTCAAGTCAAAGAGAAGTCAAGGAAAACGTGGGATAATGAGTCAAGGTGGAAGACTGGAGGATCCCGAAATATCCGGGATATCCCTGATTTTTAGGAAAGTTTGTTATATTGTATTTACTATAAATTGGAGGCAATTGATCGTAGGAAAACACTTCTCTCTGCACAACCACGACTGATAACACTTAGAACTCCCACAAAACATCATCAAAACACACTTTACTTGATCTTCTTCACCGAATTCATCACCAAACACCCTTTAGATCGATCATATTGTGCTCTTTCATTGTATTATCCCGAATTTCAGCAATAAAATCAACAAAGGCAAGGAACGATTGTTCCTTCCCGAGGTTTTATGCCGGCGATCTAACAAGATCAAGGGCTTTCCTCGTACATCCTTGTGTCGATTGCATTTATTTTACGTTTTTGTTACTTAATTTGCATTTTATTGATCTTTTGATCATATATTCTTCATTATCTTGAATTTTACATAAGTTAACATACTGATTTTGTTTACAAACACTTATTTTATACAAAATCAGTCTTATGTTATTATTAAACTTGTGTTATTCTTCATTTTCTTGAATTATATCAATCGTTTTCATCACAAAACTGTGTTATCTCGGATTATATATAGTGCATTATTTTGCATTACCCTTGCTCTTACTTGCATTTTTTATTAGTATTCATGTTTATTTTGCTTGTGATTATATTTTGATCATAAAATTTGCATTATTAATCTGTTTCAAGCATTTTCATAGGTCATAATCATATTTTTATTGCATATAACTAGCGTTATCCCGGAATTACTTGGCATTTTACTCAAAAGTTTCGTGTTAATCCTGTTAATAAACACTTGTTTCACTTAAAATCAGTATCATTTAAACCCTTAGTCACATTTTTAACAAGTCTTCTGTTTGCATCATATTTGCATTGCGAAATTTATATTGTTTCATTATAAATTCACGTTTTTAGTCGATTATCTCGAAAATCAATACAAGCACACTACCTCACAAACTAGATTTGATCACTTAATTTCCTTGGGTAATTTTTGACCAAAACACATACCATTGAGGCAGAGATTATCACCAGGTCTAGAGCAGGAGACATATTCTACATTCCAAGAATGAAGATGTCAAGTTGAGGTAAGAAACTACCATATACATTTAATTAACACAGTTTCCAGTTTCAGTACGCTTTGCCATGACCATTAATATAATTCAAGGTCAATCTTTGCCGCGTGTTAGGCTCTACTTGCAGAAACTCGTGTTTTCCCATGGCCAATTATATGTGGCCCTTTCAAGAGTTAAAAGTAGAAATGGGCTAAAAGTGTCAATTCGTTACCTAATCGGACACTTGGGTTCCTCTACAACTAATGTTGTGTGTAAGGAAGTGTATTCAAACAAATATTGTCTACGATGGCACGCCCGAGATTCCATTATCCCACATTCCAAGCCTAATGATATGCAATCTCAAACAAGTAGTTAGTCTCCAAAGTTTTAATCTTATCGATTGATGCTTGAAGATTGATAATTTGTCATCATCACACTTCTTTCATTTTTTATTTTATACAGTATGTTTTATTGTTTTGTTGTGTCGTTTCCTAATGTTTGTCAATTACGTGGCTGTCTGTGAATTTCCTTTACTTTGGGTGGAACTAATAATTGTTTGCATAAGACTATTAAGTGTTTCCTAACTCCTAAGGAGTGTCAAATTCCTTTAGTTTAAATATTTCCTTTTATTAGTTATGAATCAAGAGTAACAAGTCAAATGGATGGAACTTTTCTATTCTTGATGAGTGATGACCAATTAATGTGACTATGTGTGGGATAATGGGTAACTATGATAGTTTCATGAAAATCTTGTTGAAGCTATTGGATCTTTAAATCCATGACATTGAATTGGTTATTGAATTGAACCAGCATTTGGTGGTTTAACGGGTAACATGTTGGTCTTAAATTTGGGTCTTTTGCCATTGTTTGAATTATGAATTTATAATTTTATTCATCATCTTCCAAATTTGGTTTGCATTAATACTTCCCTGTACCGTTTGATTTTATGTTTGACCATAACTTTAGTTACCTACAAACATGTTAGTGGTCAGAAGAGTCATGGCTCAAGTAGATCGGATTTTAACCCATTGTGTAACCCGTCCCATTTGCTACCTCTATGTCTACCTTATGAAACCATTATGAATCCATAAAAGATTCACCATTATGTTCATTGATCTACCATCCTCCTTACTTTCACATAACTTTCATATCTCGATTACATAGAAGATTCAACTCAAGTACGCTTATTGTACTTAATTACTTCCGGTGGTCTGAATATGCAGTTGTTGCTAACTTGCTTGCTTGAAGGTACCTATTGCAATGAAGAGCTACTACTAACAAAGATAACAATCAACATAATGGTGAAATTTTTATGGAACACTTTTATCTTGCGCATATAAGTAAATGTGCTAAAGAGATCAATATCCACAAACATTTTGTTTATGTATCAATAATTTTAGTATCGACAACCATTTATGAACCTGTGCATCGCACGGGTATTTACCTAGTTAAATAATAAAATAGAGTGAAGTACTACGCATTTGTATGTCTATAACTACTTGGGTATACTTTGATTAAACCACTCAATGTTCGATTTCTGTCGATCGTATAGTTAATGATTTTATCATATTTCTCTTACTTTTTTCAATTTACGATGAAAGATTGTTTGTATTAATATCTCCGTCATAAAATAATTGTTCGATTTTGACTTTTTGAAGTCTCTTTTTTTCAACTTTGACCTTAAATATTTTTGTATGTGTTATACGGAGTATAATATTTGATACAAAATATATGGATGGATTAAGTTTTAAATGTATTTTCATTGGTATAATTTTTATTAATTATTATATAACACAAACAAAAAATTTAAGGTCAAAGTTGAAGAAAAAAAACTTCAAAAAATCCAAACTGAACAATTATTTTGGGACGGAGGGAGTATATTTTTTTATTATTTCCAAAAAATAAGGGTAAGTACATAAAAATGCAATTAACTATGACATGACATTCATAGTGTGTGTATCCAACTATTCAGACGTACATTACGTGTAATAAACTTGTTAGTTCTTGTCATTGTATGTATTTTGATGACGTGTCAACTTGCAAGGATGACAAGTGGCACCTTATATAGATGACACGTGAAAAAAATACCAAAAATTACATACAATAGCATAATATAACCAGTTCTTTACACATAATGAAAGCCCGAATAATTAAGTACATATTATGAATGTTAGAGCATAGTTAATTGTATTTTTTTTCCGTATAACCCCCAAAAAATAATACTAAAACAAGTGGTATGTGGAAGATTATGATGTTTTTATATGCAACTCGTGCCCCACAACCATGCAATACTCGTTTGCAACGGGATATACAAATTCTACTTAGTACTCAAACGCACCTCTATATTCGTTGTTCACAACAACAAACCACCTTTTACATTTGAGAAACTACACTTGCACCCTAAACTATTTAAATGCAGCAAAGGAACCTCAATATTAATGACTTGTAGTTAAGGTTATGACTTGTTTGTTTCCTTAATGTAAATAAGGTTATGTTTAGTTTTATAACACAACGTAGACGTGCAGTGATAATACGGCTAAAAGTCTAAAAGCACTTGCTTATGATGAGAAGTTGAATTGTGGTAAGTTGTATAGGATAGTAACTTAACGTAATACATTATTTCTTCTTGAGACATATTATTGTGAGAGTTACTCCCTTTGTCCCCTTCTTGCGTTGTTTTTAGGGATAAAAGAAACCAAGGGAGGAGAAGCTAGAATCAAATTGTATTCTTATATTATTTTTTGGGAAGGAAATAAAAGGATGGGAAAATAATAGGATGGGAGGTAGAAGCTACTTTTTCAAATAAAACTTTTCTCCTAAATGTGGGATGATTCGGAAGGAAGTGTTATTTCCCTTTTTTTTCCTTCACATTTGAGAAATGAGAACACAAAATCACTAATCCATCTTCCTACTTTTCTCTTCTCTTCTTTTCTCCTTTGTGACTTTCTCTTCTTTTCCTTCTAATTTTAAACTCGAGAACAGTTAAATGTCTCATAGACTTTTTCGTTGCATTTAAGTTAAATTAGATAAATGTCAGTTTTGCCCTTATATCAAAGGTAAATTTGACTAAAAATTTGTATGAAATAAATAAGGGTAAAATTGGAAATATAATGATTTTCGGTAGTTATTTTCTGCAAGTAATTTTTTTTAGACAAAAAGAAAATAAAAAATAGTAAGGTGGACATTTAAATTGAAACGGAGGGAGTTATTATTTTGTTTCGACAGTGTCATAAAATGTAGGTTATTTTGGTAAGTATGTATAACAAAAAAATATTTAGAATGGATTACAAAAATCAGTTTTATTTATTTAGCGTGTTCTAGCCTTCTATGTTACTAGGTAATTTATAAGGAATATGTGAGTCACATAATACTTTTTAAGTTATTGAAATAATAATAAAATTCTAAACGGCTCACGTCATAGTTTCCCAAACGGGTGGTAATTTGTACACCACCAAAAATTAGCCATACACCACTTGGCTAATTTTTGATGGTGTACAAATCACCACACTATTGCGTGTAAGTTAAATCAAATTCACCTAACTAGCCTTTCATATGGTGGCGCACAGGGACACTGATGTTTTATTGCCTCCGATTGTTTAAAAATACTTATTAGTGTTATAGTCTTAAAGTCGAAACGGATATAATTACACCTTAAGATATACTGTATATAAAAAGTACGACTCAAATTTTGTTATAATAGAGAGTATTGATTGATTATAAAACTTTAGATCAACGAATTTATTCAAAGAATACTCGAGAAATGACTTTTTAAGTAAAAAATAAAAAGAGTTATATATTTAGATCGTAAGAAAATGAAATAACAATTTTATATTCAAGACATGTTTTCAAAAAATTACCAAATTATTAAAGGGGCCTCATATATGGTACTGCACAAGATCTTTCAAATTCGTTTGTCGACTCTAATAAGTTAGGTTCCATTGTAACTACGGTAAGAATCGAAATCGGAATACTATCAACGAAGTTATTATATGTTATAAAAGGCAACTTTCAAAATCTAAATTAAAAGGAAAGGAACATCCCATACCGCCTTCCGCGGGTTCAAATTCATTTGTCGACTCTAATAAGTTAGGTTCCATTGTAACTACGGTAAGAATCGAAATCGGAATACTATCAACGAAGTTATTATATGTTATAAAAGGCAACTTCCAAAATCTAAATTAAAAGGAAAGGAACATCTCATACCGACCTCTTGTTCAGAGGCAAGGGACTCAGCCACTAATTCAACTGCTGCTTTTTCAAAATCTAAATTAATTCATGTAATTTATACAGTAAAGCGGAGAATAGACCAAAAGTGTTGGCCGGCAAACAAAAAAAGCTACTTAACCTTTTTTTCATAGTAAAGGGGGGTAAATTGAGATCTGAATAATTTAAGGAGTCTGAAAGTGAAATTTACTCTGTTACTCTCAAGTTATCCTTTACCCAGAAACATACGGACTCTTTTTCCATTTCAGGGGTTTCTCTGTTTCAACAATCCTTCCATTTTTTATTTTTATTTTTCAAATTCTCATTTGCACAAACCAAAACCTCATTTCTTCAAATACTTTCCAAAATGGATACTGATATCAAACCGACACCAAATTCCGGGTCGGATACGGTACCCGAACTCATTTCACAGCTCCGATCATCGTTTTCCTTTATCGAGCTAGAAAAACTCATTTCTCAACGCGAACGAAACTTGAATCAAAAACTTACCGAGTTAGAAACCAAAATCGAAGAAGTTGTAAAAGAAAAAGATTTACTTTTTACTGAGAATGTGAAACAGAAGAGGATTGATGCGTTAACGACTGCTAATATGGCGTATAAGGATCAAGCGGTTAAAATTTTGAATAATGATAAAGTTAGGGTTTTGGAAAATGAGTTGAAAATTAAGGAAAAGGAGTTGAAAGGTAAGGAAAATGAGATCAGGGTGTTGAAGAAGAAGAATGGTGATTGCGAGAAGAAAGTTAAGGCCTATAAGAAGCGGTTTTCTGATTTGGATGAAAGGGTTTTGTTGTTGGAAGAAACTGCCAAGGAAGAACTGAAGGGGTTTTCGACCGATTTCGAGAATATTAAGCAACAAAAGAGATGTGCTTCTGGTATATATTCTTATTCTTTTGTTTATATTTAGTCCGGATTCAAACAAGAGTGTGTTATTTGTAGATTAAAAGTGAGGTTATTCAACTGTGTGCATTTAACAAGTGATTGATTGTGATTTCCCTTGTTACAATGATCGTATTGGAAACGCTTAAAACATTGCCTTAATCATGGATATTAAGTTCTTTCAGGTTGAAATTTGTTGAACAAAGTTGAATTGTGAGGTATAATAGGTTTTTTGTAAGTTACAGAATTGATGAAGGGAAAGTAACTATGGAAATATGTTACTATTGTTAGGATGTGCATCAAACTGGTGAAATACTATAATGATCTGTTTGAACATGAAGTCCAATCGAAAAGGAAATCAAGTGTTTTCGTATGTCCTTTTGTGTTGTATTTACACTTCCATGTTATACTTACATAGGAACTTGTAGAAATCACAGGTAATTAAGCTCAGTTTAATACGGCAAACGCCTATGTTAGTTCCATAGCATTAATTGTGCTGCTTGATCTGTAGTTAGGGGACGAGCTATTTATAATACTGCTTTAATTAGTCCTGATTTGGACAAGAGTGTGCTACTTGGATATAAAAAAGTGAGGTTATTGAACTGTGTGCATCTAGTAAGTCACAGATTCTAATTTCTCTAGTTACAATGGTCATCTTGCAAATGTACATCAAAGAAACTTCGTATTCATGAATCATGATTAAAAGTTGTTTCAGGCTATCAAATGTTGAAGCTGGTTAAAATGTGAATTATGTTAGGATTTTTGTAAGTTAGATTGTTAGTGAAGAGAAAGTGACTAGGATCTTTTTCTGGAGGGCTAGAATCTGAAGTTCAATTTAGATGGGAAGGAGCATTCCTTATACATAATGTTAAAAACTTAAAATCACTTGCAATCAAACTCAGTTGAATTCGGCAAACACCTACTTTAGTTGTAGAAAAACAGTTTAGTTACTCCAATTTATGTTTATATATAGAAATCCTGCTACACCATTGCTATAAATTCCCCTTAAATGATACCAATCTATTGATTATCTTACTCTCGGTTTCTTATGTATCCTTACATAGTAGATTGTCTAGTTAATATCTTCACTTATACCACAATTTATGGTCCAAAAGGTTATGATATAAAATTATTTATGTCACAGAAAGCAGTAGACCGCCTCTGTCTAGTGAAAAGGAGGATTCGAACAAGAAAACAGCACCCGAGTTGGAAGACATCATCAAACTTGATGATGATGATGATGATGATGACGATGATGATCGGTGTATCAGGAGGGCGAAAAGAAAATGGGTTTCCGATAGTAGTGATGACAATGAATTTATCTCGACATTGACAACAAGTAAGGTCTCAAAGGAAACTGAAAGAGGGTGCAATGGTGACAAGATTTCTGCTGAAACTCAGAAAATGAAGAAACTTGAGGAGTTGAATAATCAACCGATGACTTGTCATCCAGTTTCTATCCCACCTTCGGTAGGAATTGGACCAACAAATCTGTTGTCTTACTTTAATATCTCTGACTCACGATCATGTCAAGATATCAGGAAAGCTAATGAAGGGAACAAATCTGTTTTTCCTAAATTGAAGAGTAGATGGGAGTGTGAGGAGGATATGCTTAAAGAATTTGAAAAGGACGATGAACTTTGTCTGGATGCCATATGTGCTCTTCATAGACAAAGAATTCGTGTTAATGTATATGATGTATCAAGGTACATCTAATCAGAAGTTGCTGCTTAATATTCATTTCATTATTAACCATTTTGTTATCTATTGTGTATTACTGTGATTGAACTTATGTTTGCTCTATTTTATTGTCTGTAGAGTTGCGAACCTCGCGAAGTTGCTTATCGATGGGGATCCAGAAAAAAAGCTAAAGAAAAAAGCTTCAGAGTTGAAGCAGTTTGATCTTGAGCATTGTCGAATGTTTGCTAAAGAGTACTCATCCAAGCTCTTCAAGATATACCAACAGAAAGACGACCCGTTCTTCCCTTCTGCTAGTAGTAAAAATGACAGGTTAGAGGATTAGTAATCAATTCAGGCTTTTGTAAAGATATTTAAGGTAGTTACAAAATATGGTGTATCTGGGATTTGATTCCAGCTTTATACAGTTATTGACTTCTTGTAGTAAAAAGTAAAAACGTCTTGATAGTCGTATATACCTGATTTGGTGCTGTAAACAACCTGCCAAACCGCAAGCTGCATTTTCTATGCAGAAAAGCCGTCTCCTTGTGAACTTCATTTGTTCTTAAAGTTCACTTTTCTGATGGAATGATTCCTCTCCCTTGGTTGCCTTCACTGCCCGTGAATCCCTTCTCTATTTTCCCTTTCCCTATCCCTTCAAAGCCCGGTTGGGCGCTAGCGCTTGACTAATAGAATGTCAGGCTCTTCTAGTGTCTTTGGTAATGTTAGTTACTATATCATTTCCAATTTGTTGTAGATTGCATTATTAAGAAATATTTTGAAACTACAAATGAGATCGAGTTGAAACTTGTGTAGTTCACGGGTAACAGGTGAAAACAGGTTCAGGACAAGACGTGTAGTTCATGTTAGTTATCAATTTGGGTAAGGGACTAAGGAGTCGAACCGGGTTCATCACAATGTGTCCAGTATTTACTGAAAGCATCAGTTTCGTATCAAATTTACTACAATCTTGTTTTTTTTTTCCAACTCACTATCAGTCTCATACAGTCAACTTTTTATCTGTTTTGCTTGCTAGTTGTAACAAGATCATATAGAAGATTCTGTAATCAATATTTACTACTAGCATCAAGTTAAATATTCAATTCTTGTCCCACAACCATGCATCAAGCTGTACCATGGCAATTACACAACCCCACACCCCACACAAATCCCTACGGTCACAACAAAAATTACCCTTTAAATTAGCATTTATATCCTAAACTATTATATAAGTATATAACACAACAAAGAGAACACGATAGTATTAAGACAACCTGTACAAAAATAAAAACTGTTCTTAAATTTAATAGATAAAAAAATTCTAATCTGAGTACTCAACAAGATAGATAAATACTAGGGTTAAGGATCGAGATATTACCTTAATTTTTATTTGTTTATACATGACCGAGATCCTAAAATCAGATCGGGATCTTGACCACTTACTCAAATAGTCTAACAAACTATTGAAATGTTTAACGTTTAAACATTATTACATCATATAGATTTTAGATTGTTAAACTATTGACTCTGAATAACTGATTAAGTTTACAATCGGAGACAATTAAGTAGAAAATGATTTGTAGACCTAAATCGTTAAGTCTAATAATGAAGAAAATAAGGTCCGTTCTAAATTTTTAATGATCTTTACTTCTTTAGGGGTCTAAAGTGAAAAATACCCCATCATCATCATCAACGTCTTTCAAGCTTTCCTCATTTAACATTTCTTTTCATTTCCTTATAAAAAAAAAGAAGAAGTTCTGCTGTAAGTAAAAATGAGCAACCGGAAACTGAGATCCGGGTCGGATTCAGCATCACCGACGGTACCAAATCTCACATCTGAGCTCCAATCATCGTTCTTTGCTTCTGATTTTAAAAACATAGCAACAAAATTTAAAGAGGATGAAGAGGTCATGAAAAAAAAAGTATAATGAGCTTAAAAAGGAGTGTGAAGAAGAGAAAAAATTGTTGCTTTCTGAAAACATGAAGTTGAAGAAAGATTTAAAGAAACTGAAACTGAAGCATTGAAAAAGAAAAATGATGAAAAAGAAACTGAAATTGAAGCTTTGAAAAACAAAAATGTTGAGTCTGAGGAAAAAGCTAGGGTTTGTGAAAAAATATATATGGATCTAACAAAAAAGCTTTTGGTGTTAGAGGAAGCTGCTGAGAAATATAAGGCTAATCACCAACAAAACACTGCTCCTGCTGGTATATCTATATCCATATCTATATCTACATGTGTATCTTATATATGTGTTACATTTGTTATTACTGCTGTCTTGATAAACTAGGGCTAATGTATTAGTTAAGTATAATGTGTGAATTTGTTATGAATATTATTGTCTGATTATTTATTGGAATTGCACATTTCAAGTGCTTATAGCTTATTGTGCGTGTGTTTTTAGACATAATAAGCACTTTTAGGTGTTTTGATACCCGATTTCGAACACTCTTTTTAAGTCGTAAGGGTGTGAAATACTCGGTTCCGAATAATAATTTGATATGAGAATGTGTAGAGTAGAACTACGCGTATATACAGGGATAAATGTAGAATCGTCTAGATTTACTCTTGTATTAAGTGATTGATTCTGAGAAGGTGAGGTTATTACGATATTTTTAAGTTAGATTATTAGTGATGTGGAGATACAGAAACTATGAAAGTATCGTTGTTTTCATGTACATCACTATATAGGGATTTCTACCTTTTCTATAATATCCTGTTGAATTTCTTGGGAGCTTGCTGGAAGTTTAATCTGTACATCCATATGGGCATACTAAATACAATGGAAATAAGTGAGGCCTTTAAAGTGCAGTGTTATTTGTAATTTCTATAGGGTTAATATTGTTTGATCTATTTTTAGTTATTTAACATAGATTGGTTGCGCATTTGTATGGAAGCTATATTATGTTTGGAGAATTGAGTTTACCATGTGATATAAGTCAAATAGATCGAGAAGGTAAACTATTGAATTGCAATGTGTCTGTTTGTGTGTTGATTATTGGAGGTTCAAGGCAAGTCTGTGAAGTTTTACTTCTTTAGTGTTAATAGTATCTACGTCTCTGAGGTGGTATGTTTTTTATATCTCTAGACCTAAATTTGCAATCTATTAGCTCAAGCGTGCATTTGTGTATTTATTAATTATTACTCTGAATAATCTATGCCCCAAAATTATATGATAGACTTTTGTGTGTTACAGAAAGTAGTAGAGTAGGTTTGTCTAGCAAAAAAGGGAAATTCAACTAAAAGAACAGAAGCAAAGTTGAAAGAGATCATCCAGGTAACAGATAATGATGATGATGATCAGCATATGGGGACGCTGAAAAGAAAAAGGGTTTCTGAAGAAATTAAAAAAAGGTGTAACAGTGATTATGTTGACAACAATGCGTTCGGAACTCAAAAATGGAAGAATCTTGATGAGTTGCGTACTAAACCGATAACTTCTCCAGATATGGAGGAAGGCTACAATGTTCTTGTTGAAATAATGAAACAAACTGAAAAATGGGAATTTGAGGCGGATATGGTGATAGATTTTGAGAAAGATGATGATCTTTGTTTGGATGCTGTATGTGCTCTATGCAGACGAGGAATTGCTGTTCATGGTTATGATATATTAAGGTACTTAATCTGTGTTTCCTTAATTAGCGAATTCACAATCTTTCAAGTATATCTAAGTTCGAAATCATGTTTGCTGAATTGTGTCTCCAGAATCACCCAGCTGACATGGTTGCTTATGGATGGGGATTTAGGAAATAAGCCACAGAAAAAAGCTTCAGAGTTGGAGCGTTCTGATCTTGAAGATTGTCGAGTACTTGCCAGGAAGTATTCAGCTCAAATATTCGACATCTACCAGAAGAAAAATGACCCGTTCTTCCCTCCAAGAAGTTAAGCAAAAACATGGAATGATAAATTTAAATTTTTATTAGATCAAGATGTAATTCACCCTAATCCATTCAAACATTAACAAACCGTTTCTTAAGGTTTCCACCATGTATTACATCTTGAAGAATATCAAAAAATGTATCTAAACAAAAGATCACAGTCGATGAGTTTATTATCTTTGCAAACTTCAACAGGAAGATTAATGTACTCCATGTACAGTCTATCAAATACACCTATTAAAAAGGATTTTTACCATTTTTATTTATTTTTTGATAAATCTACCAAAGATATTCATCAATAGCTTGTCATGTACACATAATCAATGCAAAGCGGTGCAAGAGTTTATGAAAAAACTTTAAAAAGTTATTACTCCGTTAAAGAAAAATACTTCATCCTTAAAACCCATTATGATAACAAAGACATAGGCTCCAGTTTACCTATACTTGATGAAGATAATTAATAAAGATTATTAATTATGTAATTTTATTTTCAAGAAAGACCAATTCTATTTTACGAAGCTACGACAATTTAGTTTTTGTTTAAGAGCATATTTTATCTGTACTTCTGTACGTCGTCAAAAAGAGTACATGAACTATTTTCGTAAATCAATGTAAACCACAGAGACCATTTATGGAATTTACTCTATGTAACTATTAAGCCGTTTTCATATGAAATGGTAACAAGTTTCACCTATCTTTCTCCTTCAACGTGTGAAAAGTCACTCTCGGCCAACATTGAGCACTCAACGTGCGTCGACGATTTTTTTTCCCCCCTTATTTCTCTTAGACCCGTGCCAACGGCACGTTGGCTTGGCCAACCGACATGTTGGTGGCAACTGAGTGATGTAGGCCTGAAAAAAAATGTTTTTTTATTTAGTGTATATTTATAAAGGCATTTTGGTAAATGTGGACCTGAAAAAACTGAGTGATGTGTCATGCGTGACGTTGATATGCCGAAAGCTGATGCATTAGTTTGTATAAGGTTCGAAGTGATCTTAGATGTAATTGGTCCAATACAAATGGTAGGTAAATTATGACATTGTTCTAATAATGCCTACTCCCATTATATTTCACTTTTTGTGTTTTTCACATTGTTATTGTCAATACCGTCGATAATCTTGGGCTACTCCTTGTGCTTTTAACCATAATTGGATTCGAGTAATGCGTTTTAGAAAGAGAAACAAGAAGTTAGCTGGTCATATATTAATTGGTAAAATTTGTCAACTTTTGCAAAATATTAATGTTGGTGTGATCACGTTGAGATTGAAATCATATGTACAAGTTGAGTTGGAGAATATTGAATGTGTCATATAATATATGAATTCGATACGGGACATACCCCTAATTCCTAAAAGCAGAGAACTTGTAAGAACTACTAGTTTACATGTTTGTTCATATGTGATAACTTCAATCATATGTGAACATTGATTTATGTAAGATTTAGAAAGAAAGAAAGTCAAAAAATCACAAATTTACGTCTAATTACACATTTGAATAGATTTGTTCACATTTGAACATATATTTGTTTTTTTTTTTGTGTTTTTCGATATAATTTTAGGATTTTTTTGACTTTTTTTATCAATTAAATATACACCAACGTTCACATAAGAATGAACTTGATCACATTTGTACGTAAACTAGTCGTTCTCAGTAGTTCTCAAATTTTAGTTGGTTCTCATTTGAACATTCTCTTGATTGATTATACATCTTTTAGTTATCAAATCAACTAGCTTTTAGATTATCTTTTTACTTGTTAATTTTTTTATTTATAAACTTTTATAGAAATTAGTGTTTATAATTTTTTTTTTCAAATTATATCTATATAAAAGAAATTATGTTTATATAAACTTTTTCTTTTTCTCATTTTTTTGTCATAATAATTTTGTATTATAAAAAAATTAAATTTGTTAGAAAATTTTTGTTTTAATATAAAATTAATCTTTATTTATAAAAAATCAATTTTATTATTATTTTTTTCTAAAAAAACACAAAAAAAATAATACTACACTAGCACATTGCCCACTTTGAGCTATAGATTTTAGATTTTTGATGTTTGACATGGAACAAAGGTTCAACGGATTTGCTCAATTTTTATTACAGTATTTTTATGTTTTATATTATTAATGGATGATGAATCACTTATTATGTTATACTAATTAAATCTATGGCCAAAATAGTCATTTTTGATTGAATATTAATACCAATGATTTAACTATATATTATAAGTAGTATATTAGACGTATGAAAACTTGTGAATAAGTAGTGATCATTTAATTAATAAAAAGATACGATTTTTAATTAGTGATTATGTATATGATTGAAATTATAGTTATTAAAGAGTTATTTTGTTGCTAAAATAGTTTAATATTTCCAAATTAAGAAGTCAACCTTAGGGTAGTTTTGATATTTCGCATATCCCTTTTTGTAAGTTTAAGCCAAAAGGGCAAAACCCTTTATAAGGGTTATAGGTATAGATAAAGTATCTTGTTGGTTTATATTTAGTAACTCTTAACATTTTAAGACTCAACATTGCCATTTTTAACTTATGTAACTTTCATTTAATAATAATTTTATTATAATTATATATTTTTCACTCTTCACTATCGTAACTCGAACCTCCAATTCTACACATGCATAAGAAAGCAACCGTTATATTGAGCCACTATCATAAATTAATTATCGGTGAATAACAAACTTAATATACATCGAGTTACTAATTATAACAAAACTTCATATTCCGCTGCATAGCGCGGGTATTATCCTAGTACTAAATTAAATTTCTTTCTAATCCAAATGAATGGAAGTTTTCGTTGTTTCTTTATTTACTTTCCAAAAATAAAATTTTGAATATCTCAAAAGCTTCGTGCTAAAAATTTCCTAAGTAGGTAGAAAGAATCTCGAAAGTAAAGATATATAATTCATGTTTAAAAAGTAAATACATCAAGGGAAAATCATAAATCTCGTCTTTTGACTGATCATATTTAGCAATCTAATCCTTTGACTAAATCTTTAAACAAAACTAGCAAGATACCTGTAACACCCCCAAATTCACTGTTTAGCGGAAGCAAGCTTTGGGGTGCTACTAATCAAATATCACAGCACAAAAGTAAAGCAAACGACATCTATATGCGACGTTTGTAAAATATTACAAAAGTATTACATTGTTATCATCAAATGTAAACAAGCTTCGAGTTCGTAAATGAGTTTCTCAGAGATTCTAATACATAACTGATATAACAGAAAGTAATGCAAAAGAATCTCCAAAAGTAGTATGCATGCGACTCGAGCTATCGATCCTGAGAGTGTGCAGTCCTACTGCTGTTCCTGACCTGAGATACAATGCTAAAAAATGTCAACCAAAAAGGTTGGTGAATCTTACAGGTTTAGTAGTAAAAGTATCAGTATGAACCACAAATATGTACCCGTGTAGCTAACAAGCCAAGTAAGTAAATCAGTAAATCATCACAAATGCCATGAGCTCACAAGTTGAAGCTTAACAGTGTAGTGTGAATGGTACAATCAAGTACCGTATCACATACCCCCGTGAGTGCTATCCGAACACTCATATGTAACAAATACTAATATGCTTATTTCTACGGTGTAATCCGTGGTAGCGCTACTACCCCAGGCAGGGATTGTCAGTCCCAAATGGATCCATCTACTAGTAATCGCGCTTAAGTCCATAACTAACAACTTATTATAGGAGGATTTCAGTGGATAAAAAGTACTCATGCAAAGTATGTAAAAAGTAGTGTAATCAGTTCAGTACATTGTGTTCATACGTAAAACAGTAGCATGTATCTCACCCCAATAGAAAAACAGTAAAAGTGGGGCTGTAAGACTCACCTGAGTCTAGCAAGTACGATACTTTCGTGTAAGCGAATAGGTATCCCGGATGTAAGTCCGTAGGATCGGATGTCATTCCGTAAGTTGGTTCTTCGAACCCTGCAACCTTCTGGCGTCCGAAACGCCCAAGGTTGTAAGCAAGTAAGTAAGTAAGTTGGTGTCACGAAGGATCACCCATGTTAGTTGTTCACCCAACTAGGAAATGTCCAAGTATTTGTTTGTACATTTGTAATTGTTTGTAATTAAGTGTGGCCCGTTGGTGACGGAGGTGTAATAATAATTTAAAGATTATTATTATGTAATTCATCATGTTTGTATACCTAGTAAGGTATATACATAAGTTGGTTATTTGTAATGTGACATGTAACCGTTGTTCGGATGTAAGTCCGTTCGAGTGTAAACTCGTGCGAGTGTAAGCTCGTGGTGACTCCGAGTGTAAACTCGTAATAAGTAAGTGTGAGTCACGTGAAATCAAGTGTAGCGTATATTTGTTAGAAGTTGTATCGTATAAGTGTTTGAGGTTGTAAGTGTTCGACACTTAGTGTGGAAAGGAGTTGTCAACCTTCTGTTTTTAGCAACACTTGATGCGTCACTTGCATTGGGGTAGCGACACTGAGGTCAGTGTCGGTATAAGTGTCGGATAGTACATATTTTAATTTAAGGGCGACACTCAGCCTAGTGTCGGGTATGGTGCGTCACTCAGGTGGGGCGACACTCTAGGTAAGTGTCGGGTAGGGTACGTCACTTCGGTAAGTGACACTAATAATGTGTTTTAGGCTTTTTATGCGTCACTCGTGCGAGTGTCGCATACTTTTTTTTTTGGGCTGCATGCGTCACTCACGACTGATCAGTTATAGCTTTTGTCGAAAACGCGTTTAACGATCTCCGTTCGACCCGCAACTTTTACCCAACCCTTAAAGTAGTTTGTAGAGCTCATAAAAATTGTTGGTTCGTGTCGGGGTTAACCCGAAGTGTCGGTTTTATGATTATTCCAAAACAGCCCTTTTTGGATGTTCTCGGTTTTTATCGGTTTGTTTCGCCTCTAGCTTTTGACGGTTTCTAGTCCGAATCAAGTTCCACAAAAATTAACATGTGTTTAACTAGGTCTCTAGTACCTTACATAATTTTACCAAGAATTATAGTGTCCATTTAGTTAGTTAAATAAAAATCGAGAGGCGTCGGGTCTGAAATCCGGCCAAAACAGTGATAGTCATACAAATCGGGCTTTCTAGGAGAATTGGTGTATTTCTATTCGATCAAAACACGAAGATAATGAAAATACGAAGATTTTGGCGTTGGTTTCATGCATTTATCTTATGTGTACGATTTTATATGATTATTTCCGTGAGGCTGTTTTTCCGGACAGATTTTGCGTATGTATATATATGTTTCAAAAACGAGTTTTGACATGTTATTTGGACATCAACAAGTTGAATAAGCAACATAAAAAGTAAATAAACATTATGTAAGTAAAGTACAAGAGTTATGAAGCCTCACAATGGTGTATGAAGAAACGGAAAAGATAGAAACGTAGCCCGCGTTCTCGTGATCGTTTTATCTTCCAATCGCTTTGCAAACCGAGGAGTTTTCGATGTGGTTTTTGGGGTGGATTGAGGCTACCGATTTAGAGAGAGAGAGAGAGAGTAGGGTAGAGAGAGGGTAGAGAGTTGAGGTGAAGTTGGAGTGTGGAAGTGAAGTAGTAATGTGGTGATGAATGAAAAAGATGGATATGATTGGTGATCTTTGTAGAGTCAAAGAAGCAAGATCAACAAGGGTATGGCACACCATGCCATGGCATGTGGCCGGTTTGTGGGTGGGGTCCACCCATGTGTGGACTTCACTGTAACATCCTCGTTTTGGGCCTAGTCGAAATCGGTAATTTCTTTATTTATTTAATTATTTAAGTGTGTTTTTAAATAATTAATGTCTTGTGAATAATTATAAATTTAATAGGTCCATTAGCTAAATGAGTTATTGTGAATAGTAAAATATTACTCGTTTTAAATTTATTTAATTGACGGTAAAACAAAATTGTATTTCCCCGCAAATGATTTTTAAGTTCCAGACAATAATAAGTACGGGGAATGAAATTAACCAATTATATGTTATACTCAATAATTGAGTCGGTCTTTATTTCCTTCACATACATACATACGTACGATGCATACATACTAGCTATGTGAAACCCTAAATCAAAACATGAAGAAATCATCAAATTGAAGCTTCTAAGCTTGGATTCAAGCTTCCTTCATCATTAAAACAAGGTATAATCACATGTTCTTCATTTTGCATAACCTAGAATTTGGGGGTTTTTGATGTTCTTGGTTTAATCCGAAATTAGGGTTTGTTTTTGTGAAATTGTTGTTAGTTAAACATGTTATTGTTGATTACTAACTAGATTCAAGCTTAAGATTATAGATTTATGGTGATTCTTTGAGTTTATGATGATTTTGATGGGTTAATGACTTTAATCCGAATTTAAAGTATGAAATTGGTTAAAGTGATGTTAATAAGTGGTTGTAAGATGGTTAGTAATATTAATTTAACCTAGAAATGAAGTAATCATGTTATACAAGTTGTAATCAAAATGGGTTTTTGGGTAATTGATGGAATTAGCATGAATTACTTGAAATTGAAGCTTGAAATACTTGCATGATAGTTAGTTGATGTTTATATGTGGATTATAACCTTAATCTTAGTTTAAGAATGAAGAGATAATCATATGGATAGTTATGGGTTTATTTGAATATTCATGGATTGAAGCTTGGTGTTGTGTTAGAGTTGTTAGTTATTGTTTAATTCATGATTATAACTTAAGCCTAACTTAGAAATGATGAAGTTGATATATGATCATTAATAAAGTTTGTGAGTTTGGTTGATTTTGAAGAATCCATGTGTTAAGTTGATGATATTAGTGTATAATTGATAAGTATTGTTAATGATTATATTATAAGGGATTAATGATGATGATTAACATTATTAAGTTAAATGAGTTATATGATATGAATTAATTACTAACTCATTGTTTATAATGTTCATAGATATGGAGAAGACTCAGTGACATTAGACTACTGAGTGGACGATGGAGGTGTTGGTGAGTGGACCTGTAACCTTCAGCGTAACTTAGTTGTAACAGATTTGGTTACAACGGGTAAACGTGGTTTTACTGCTTATAAACTGTGGATTGACATATTGCCTTGATAGATATAGATTTTGTGATATCTGGCCTTTGGGCATATGTGTTTTCAGAGGTCAACATGGTTTGGGCTTAAGGTTACTATTGAGTTGCCAACACAGGTCCTTGTACACGGATGGTTATAGGAATACTGTGTTGTATGGGTAAATAGTACCTAGGCTATCGGTTTACCGCTGTATTGGCCTGCAGTTGGTGTGAGGTTGCTTGGGGGCCACCCGGGCATGAGGGCACCTCAAGGACCGCCGATCCTCTTGGATGATATTTGTTTGCGATGCTTTATGCTGTAAACAAATGATTGTGTGTTTACGATGCTGTTGCTGTAAACTCGTTTAGTATGCTATGCTTAGTTGTAAACATATTTGTTAGGCTAAGCTGTGTTGATGGTTATTAGTTCATTCACTTAGCGTTGAGCTAATCCCCCACATTACCACTCCTTGCAGGATATGATTAGATTATGGGATGAGCAAGGAGCAGCTGACAGGATGGAATGTTTGATGACCCGATGTTTACTCTGATCTTTGATTTCATAAAATCATTGTTGTCTTTCAAATTATGTAACACCCAAAAATGTTAAATCATGTTTTGAAATAGATTGACTAATATGAGTATTATATAATGTACAATCATTAATGTTTGTTGGACTTTCGCTTCCGGTTTTAAAAAAAATGGCTTTGAGAAATGAAGGGTGTTATAAATTGGTATCAGAGCATAGGTTTGGGTGAATTGAACATTAATGGTGTTCAATCCCAAATCTGGATTTGTGTCAAGTCAAACATTCCAGAAGGTGGGGTTAGTTGTTGCATGATAATTGGGTAGTGGAATATGTACTAACGCTTAACAAGATGTGAGATTGTGTTTTGGTTGCAGAGAAGGAGGAACATGAGTAACCGATTGGTATTCTCAATGATTCCTCTATGTTCGTTGGTGTAAAAGCATCAGGTAATTCTCTATAAGCTTGTTTAAATTAAATAAGTTTGAATTGTTTACTTGCTATGAGGACTATGATTAGTGAAGTAAATTGAATTAGATTGATATGATTTCTCATTTATGAGTAAGTTGATTTTGCCTATGTGTTTAGCATAAGTTGATTATGTGCTTAGTAGTAAATCTTGATAGACTGAGTTGATAAAACTTTCCATAAGGAAATTAATGAGGTGTTGGTATACCACAAGTAAGGTGTGTGTTTGACCTGAAAAGTCAAAGTAGTCAACGATGTCTTTATATGTATTGACAAGTTTAGGAAAGGTCAATGTTGAAAACTTGATGTAATTGTGCAAATATGATGGTAATATGTGAAATTGGTGTTTTAAGGTTATGACACCAATAGTGATAATGGTTGAGTTTGACTTGGATTAGTCGAGGTTGTGTGGAATGGGTAATAGAATAGTGCTTATATGTTCTTAAACCTAAACGGGTCATTTAGGTGCCCAAATGGGTCACGTAGTGATAAAACGGCTAAAACTAGATGTGGTTTGTGTATGATGACTTTTAAAGTGACTTAAAGTCATAAGTATAGATAAAATGTGGATTAAAAGTGTTAATGTGGTCATTATGAATGAAATTGGAAAAAAAATGTCCATTTGGACCCCTAAACGGGTCAACGTGTCAAAACAATGTAGAATGAGTGTTTGTAGGTGACGATTATGTCCACACGTCACTAATGTATATAGAAACATGTTGGTAAAAGGTGGAAGTCAGAAACCAAGTCGTTTGAAATATAGCGTGTCAACCAAAATGGTCGAAAATGGTCAAAAATGAGTCGTACGTCCGTTTTCTCGTAAAACGTGTAAATTGAAAAAGTGTAAAAAGGAAAAGTTTCATTTTGGCATAGTGGACGTGCCTGCAAAATTTTAGAGTCTAACTCTAAACGAGTAAAAAGTTATACGCGTTTGAAATTGGTTAAAAATATGATTTTCTGAACCTCAGATTTTCTGCTTGGGAACGCGATCCCAACATGTTCTCAGGATCGCGTTCGTACGTGTTATTTTGGCTCAGATTATTTTCTGCTTGGGAACGCGATCCCAGCCATTTTCCAGGATCGCGTTTGTGTGTGTAATTTGTGCAGATGCGTTTTCTCTTGGGAACGCGATCCCGCTCACTTCTCCGGATCGCGTTTGTATGCCTAATTTGGTTACAGAATATTTTTACACTAGGGAACGCGATCCTGACCAATTTCCCGGATCGCGTTAGTAAAAAAAAATTTTTTGCGACGTTCGACGTAATACTTGACGTAGGAAAATTTTAGAAAAATTTCGGTGTCCGATTAAGACGAAATTTACAGGGTCACTCGGAAACGGCCCAACGGTCAAAGCTCATGCTTTGTCATGAGCCCTGTCAGTTTTGGGCACTTCGGGGTCGTTTGGGGCCCGAAAATGGCATTTTACTGTTTTTCGGACTTTATTTTGAACTTTTGACTTACGATTTAAATTGGGCTTTTGTTTCTTTGAGCCCAGAGATCATCCCTGTGACTATATGCAATATTAAAACTTGTTTTAAGAGGTCTATATGGTTCATTTTATATGAGTCGGTTGTGGGCTGTTTATTTAACTGCAGGGTATACCAGCAAATGGTATTGTTGATGGTTGCTAATAGCAAGAATTAGTAAACATTGATTAGATAATCACGTGAATCATATTATGTGGACTAAGTGACATGTGATAAAGCTATTGTGTCACATTGAGAAACAAGTATATGAACTTATATATGTGTGATAGTTAAACATGAAATGCTTTCTAGTAAATCAGTAAAGGTATATAAATTGATGAATATAGGTTGAATAATACACTTCACATTGACGAAGTGTTTGGTACTCTTTATACTATAAGTAGTAAGAGATGTAAATAGTAATTTAATATTGAATCAGGTAGTATAAGGGTTGATTGATGCATTGTGTTAGACCTTTCACATATGATAATAACCTAGTGAAAACGAGGTTGCTTGTCTGTGTTGTATATATTTGCTTAATTATATGATAAGTGGAATAGTGTAAGAACTTGAAATATAGTTGAGTAATTGCTGCAAGATTGTTGTTGTATGTATGATAATTGTTGATTTCAATATTGTAATAAGTTAGAATTTAAAATCCATTACATTGGTATTGATGGTATGAAGTGGCCTGAGAATAAAGTGTGACTGGCATAATATAACGACGTCTGGCCAACGTATTCATATTATGCCATTTCACATGGAGATTGTTGAGGCTACTAAGTACCAAATGAAATTAAATGGTTTTAAAATAACTAGTAACATGTATTGACTTGCAGTTATGAAATGGTTATTGACTGACTAATATAAGGTGGTAGTAAACTAATTAACTATCGTTTAATGTAGAAACGTTGTAAAAGAAGAAATTGAACTGTTTATACTACTTGTTAAGATGAGTACGTGATTCTTCATTCATGATAATAAAGGTTAAGTAAAGGCTGCCATGTCTGGATAGTTTATGGTTAGAAAAAGGTGCGAAATTATGCCTATGAGAAAGACGAAATAGTCTATAAAATAAGAGTTTAAATTTAACAAATTGATAATTATATTATCATTAAGTGCGAATTACATGTGATTTTATGTGTTGTTGTATATCTGATGGTTAGGTAAAGTGGTAAACTGTAATTTGAAAAAGTTATGTGATGAAATAAGTTAAGTAGAGGTCAGCTAAAATGGATTAAATAGGTGAATATTGTTGAAAATGTGTTGATGATTAGCACATTTTGATAATGTGGTACGTGTGCTGAGATAGCAAGTACCCATTGATGTATAATAGCAATTATCTGTTGAGATTGGTGCTATGTGATTTTGTAGATTATGATTTTAATCATAGGAAATTGACTTTTACCTTGCTTTTAAAGGTGGGATTAAGCTGTATGATTTGAAACACATATGAGTAATAGATTTTGCATGATCAAGTAGTGTTTCAATTGACAAAAACTGATCATTGGATAAATAGTTGTGATGGATAAGGTTATTGATGCTTCATCATTTAAGGATGATGTATGTGGTTAATTGCTTGCATGATCTAAATTAAATTCTCATTGTAAATATGAACATTGAAGTTTTATAAACATTGTGGTTGTTTTGTTAAGAGAAAGGAATGTAAGTATTTATATTCGGGTTAAAGATCCTAGCATGTCGCTAGTTTTCTGATTAAGATTAAAATAAAGGATTATGTGTTTCACTCATTTTAAGTAATTGTGTGATCCAAAGTGTTTATATGGCTAAGCATAGGGCTTCATGTAACCTGGTGGTGTTACATTTACAAGCCGTAAATCAGTATTTAACTAATTGCAAAAAGTAGAGATACATGGTTATTAGCTAAATGGTTAGTTATGAATTGAGTTAAACTTTTATTACAAATGTGCATGTGGTGGTGTTTATAACTACTATTATTTTCGCTATATATGCGGTTATGCTTATATAGGTTTATCAAGACTTATGTGAATTTAAGTTGTAATACACACCGGTGATGTGTAAGTAGATGAATTAAAAATATACCATGTAAGTATGTTATAAAGAGTACTCGTTTAGTGTTTATGTGGATGCATAGATACTTAGACTAATGTACACACATGTCGTATGTACATATACTAGTTATTGTTTACGTGATTTGATTACAATAGGTTAACTAGGTGCGATTAGATTTCGAGGACGAAATCTCTTTAAGGGGGAGAGATTTGTAACATCCTCGTTTTGGGCCTAGTCGAAATCGGTAATTTCTTTATTTATTTAATTATTTAAGTGTGTTTTTAAATAATTAATGTCTTGTGAATAATTATAAATTTAATAGGTCCATTAGCTAAATGAGTTATTGTGAATAGTAAAATATTACTCGTTTTAAATTTATTTAATTGACGGTAAAACAAAATTGTATTTCCCCGCAAATGATTTTTAAGTTCCAGACAATAATAAGTACGGGGAATGAAATTAACCAATTATATGTTATACTCAATAATTGAGTCGGTCTTTATTTCCTTCACATACATACATACGTACGATGCATACATACTAGCTATGTGAAACCCTAAATCAAAACATGAAGAAATCATCAAATTGAAGTTTCTAAGCTTGGATTCAAGCTTCCTTCATCATTAAAACAAGGTATAATCACATGTTCTTCATTTTGCATAACCTAGAATTTGGGGGTTTTTGATGTTCTTGGTTTAATCCGAAATTAGGGTTTGTTTTTGTGAAATTGTTGTTAGTTAAACATGTTATTGTTGATTACTAACTAGATTCAAGATTAAGATTATAGATTTATGGTGATTCTTTGAGTTTATGATGATTTTGATGGGTTAATGACTTTAATCCGAATTTAAAGTATGCAATTGGTTAAAGTGATGTTAATAAGTGGTTGTAAGATGGTTAGTAATATTAATTTAACCTAGAAATGAAGTAATCATGTTATACAAGTTGTAATCAAAATGGGTTTTTGGGTAATTGATGGAATTAGCATGAATTACTTGAAATTGAAGCTTGAAATACTTGCATGATAGTTAGTTGATGTTTATATGTGGATTATAACCTTAATCTTAGTTTAAGAATGAAGAGATAATCATATGAATAGTTATGGGTTTATTTGAATATTCATGGATTGAAGCTTGGTGTTGTGTTAGAGTTGTTAGTTATTGTTTAATTCATGATTATAACTTAAGCCTAACTTAGAAATGATGAAGTTGATATATGATCATTAATAAAGTTTGTGAGTTTGGTTGATTTTGAAGAATCCATGTGTTAAGTTGATGATATTAGTGTATAATTGATAAGTATTGTTAATGATTATATTATAAGGGATTAATGATGATGATTAACATTATTAAGTTAAATGAGTTATATGATATGAATTAATTACTAACTCATTGTTTATAATGTTCATAGATATGGAGAAGACTCAGTGACATTAGACTACTGAGTGGACGACGGAGGTGTTGGTGAGTGGACCTGTAACCTTCAGCGTAACTTAGTTGTAACAGATTTGGTTACAACGGGTAAACGTGGTTTTACTGCTTATAAACTGTGGATTGACATATTGCCTTGATAGATATAGATTTTGTGATATCTGGCCTTTGGGCATATGTGTTTTCAGAGGTCAACATGGTTTGGGCTTAAGGTTACTATTGAGTTGCCAACACAGGTCCTTGTACACGGATGGTTATAGGAATACTGTGTTGTGTGGGTAAATAGTACCTAGGCTATCGGTTTACCGCTGTATTGGCCTGCAGTTGGTGTGAGGTTGCTTGGGGGCCACCCGGGCATGAGGGCACCTCAAGGACCGCCGATCCTCTTGGATGATATTTGTTTGCGATGCTTTATGCTGTAAACAAATGATTGTGTGTTTACGATGCTGTTGCTGTAAACTCGTTTAGTATGCTATGCTTAGTTGTAAACATATTTGTTAGGCTAAGCTGTGTTGATGGTTATTAGTTCATTCACTTATCGTTGAGCTAATCCCCCACATTACCACTCCTTGCAGGATATGATTAGATTATGGGATGAGCAAGGAGCAGCTGACTGGATGGAATGTTTGATGACCCGATGTTTACTCTGATCTTTGATTTCATAAAATCATTGTTGTCTTTCAAATTATGTAACACCCAAAAATGTTAAATCATGTTTTGAAATAGATTGACTAATATGAGTATTATATAATGTACAATCATTAATGTTTGTTGGACTTTCGCTTCCGGTTTTTAAAAAAAAAAAAAATGGCTTTGAGAAATGAAGGGTGTTATATTCACCCAATCTCGTTCCCAATCTCACGTTCCGTACGATGTTCGTTTTACGTTTTAATTATTCGTATAACGTTTTATATGATACGTTTTGTTAATGATTTAAAATGCAATATTTTCAATAAAAGTTTCATTCAAATAATATACTCTAAGTTATTAAAGTATATTTCGGGTCTCGTATGGTTGTCGGTTGCGAATTGTACGTTTATTTAATTCGTGTAACGTTTTCAAACGTTTTAATTGTTTTCGCATATTCGCGATATTTTTAACCGAAGTTTTTAATTAAAATACTTAATATTGAGTTATAAAAATATAACTTGAGTTTTATTCGTTTGTCGGGCACGTTTTGCGCATTTTTGCCGCGTTCGGAGTGTTTTATACGATATTTAATACGTGACATATTCTTGAAATATATTAAAGTAAATAATGTTCGTTTGGATATTTCCACATTATTTTAAATAGTTTGTCACCAACGTCCATTTATAAATAGTGTCGAACCTCGTCCGGTTCATGAGTGTATGATTTAAACAAATCGTATATCGTGTATGTAATTACACAAAAGGTTACATATATTTAGATTAATATAAACTAAATACATATAATTACAAGTAGTTTAGGCACTAATCATAGTCCTAAATTAGCGGGTGTCACAATACCCGTGCAAAGCAGCGATATATTTGTCCATTTAGTCTCATTATATAAGTAGAATAAATTGAATTTCATTGATATGTCATTACAAATTATTAGATTTTTAAAATTCATTGGATATGTCTATTTTGCATACTTTTTTTATTCCCATTAATCACAATTCAGTTTATTTATGGGCTTTGATTATTTACAAATGTACACTTGTTTATTTATGGTCTAATTGCATTTTACTTAACAGTACCAAATGTACACTTGTTTATTTATGTACTAAATTGCATATCATATTAATATATAATTATATCTTGAAGATTATATGTCGTTTCTAAAGTTAGCTAATGATAGTTTGCTTTGTTCGTTGAAGATAAGGGTGTTCGTTTCATTTTCGTTTTTCAAACATATAAGTCATTGAAGAAAATGGTTAAACTCTTTTTAAGGGTGTAAGATGTAAGATGTAGGATAAGATAATTCACCGTTTAGTGCCACCATAAAAACTAACGACACTAATGTAATAATAATTCAGTGATAACTATTTATGGCCAACGAATGATTGACACCTATTAACGTTCTCTTCTAACTCTCATCTTAAGCACCCTCACCGAATCGAATGTTATCGAGGAGATGGTTGAAGACTTGAAGGTGAGTTTTTGTAGATAAAATATGCTAAAAAGATTCGATGTTTTTATTCTATTTAGAGACTATGAAAGATGTATGGTTAAGGTTAAATAATTGGTTGGAGATGGTCTTGGCTATCGCTAAGCTGTTTTTTACATCTCTTATTCTAAATTAAAATAAAAGAGAAAATTACATAAATTGTTCTTATGATTTGATCTAAATTTCATTCGCAGTTCTTAACTTAATTTGATTACACCGATTATCCTTTCTTTTGAAACTTGTTACATCAATAGTCCTTTAGACTAACGATTGTTAACTTCCCGTTAAAAAGGATCATGTATGCAGTTTTTTATTCTTTTAAATTTTTTGAGTAAATATAAATTATAAAATCTAAAATATGTGTAGACATTATTAGGTGCACAAACATCATTTTCATCTTTCACATTTCACTTAGCAAACTTATCATCAAATTGTTCCTCTTTTGCATTGAAAAATTAAATTTTATAGTCCACAACCGTCTTTCACCACTCAAGGACCCTCCGTCACCAATTTATCTTATCTCGTCATGACTTTGGTGGCCACCATCTCTTCTCTTTTGCATCCATTCCGATGACCCAAGCTTCAAAGTAAAACAATTTTGAAAAGTGAGAACTAATAAGCCACAAATGTTTATTTAAGTGGAGAAAAATGGTGGTGAATTTGGGTGGTGGAACATAAAATTTTAATGTTTTAGAAGAGAATATAACCAAATTTGACGATAAATAAAATGAGGAAAATGAAAATAATGTTAGACTCCTCCCAACGGGAGGTAAATTCACCCGTCGGTTTGAAAGGAAGCATAAGACTTGTCCTAGTGGTTAACTTCGGTTTTCGTTGGTTCCAGCCGATAGAACCGACACCGATGGCACCGCGCCGTCGGTTCAGTCGTCGGTTAGAATCCGTCGGATATCCGACACGTCTTTTTTTTTTTTTTTTTTTTTTTCATTTTTCGCGTGTGCGTATAAGTAAAGGTAAATTGGTAAATGTGAGACCCAAAAATTAAAGTGACGGTATCACTGACAGCAGAGGTTCGTCAGTTTCAGTCAGTTTTTGAAAAAGCTGATGTGGCGCTGACATGACTCAGTCGGTTTCAATCAGTTTTAATCACGGATGGGAGTGGTCTAATGAAACGCCCCAATTTTTTTTTGTTAAGTAAAATACACTTAATAATGTTATATAACTCAATCGTAAGCGAATTTGGTCCGTACATAACGTAAACAACTAAGTTGAATAAGAAATAAAACAAAATTCTGAACAACCATGATCTCGTCGCTACTGACACCCAATCGCGCGATTTGCTTATCTCGCGCCGTGATTCATATGAATCGCGCTGCAATTCTACATAAGTACCAGCCGGGTACACTTGTACCCGCCGGGTACTCACTTTTAGCCCATTTTCTGTCAAGAAATGTACATTTTTACCCGTCGGGTACATAACCTACCCTCCGGGTAGTTCATCCTTGTCAACACTTTTCAACTTTTTAACGAATTTCAAACGCTCATAACTTTTTACTCGTTAAGAGTTAGACCATCAAATTTTGCAGGCACCTCCACTATACCAAAATGAAGGTTTCCCTTTTTACATTTTTTCAAATTTCGCAATAACGAAGAGTTCGGACGTATGACTAATTTATGGTCATTTTGGACCACTTTTATGAACAAGTCATTTCACAAACCACATGTTTTCAGACCTGGACATTTTACCAACATACTTCTAATACTGTTTTGACTCAAAAGTCAATGACCACTAATGTCCATCTAGACTTCAACTCGTTTTAGCATATAGACCAATTAGTGATCCGTTTGGGCACCTTTTTAACCCATTAACAAAACGAACAACAAATCAACTACTTTACATCAAATTTCAACATAATCAACTCCCTTTCACTATTGAAATTAACCAAAACTAAACTTCGACATATATCCCAAATTTCCAAGTTTACACATTTATATTCCAAATCACTAATTCAACCATCTACTTCCAAAACATATATACAATAACAAAGTAAGATTACTACATTCTTCTTTGACCCTCCAAGTCAAAGTACTACAAGATCAAAACTAAATACTTCAAAAGTGACCCATTACTTGACTCCAAAATATGTCATTTTGGGCGAATTACACAAGCTATTATCATGACGATAATCAAGAGAGAAACATTTGCCAATAACAAACAAGCAAGCAAATCCACGCTATGTCTTTGTAATTGTCTTTCCCTCTCTATGCCCACTTTCACCTACAACATTAAACACTTAAAAGAATAAGCACATCGCTTAGTGAGCATATAGGCAATTAATTAAGTAATTCACCAAAACAACCAACAATTTAATAACAACCAATACTAACCACATAATCTTAAACAAACAACTACTGAGCAATATGTAGAGATCGAATTCTCTATGCGGATCTGCGGCCAATATCACTTAGCACCATACCACGTCGATATGCATGCTAAATCAACAGCATGTGCTATGCACATATACAATAACAACTCTATGCTAACAAAGTTAGCTAATCTCTACAAATTTGCTCAATCCACAAAATTCACCACAATCGTCAATTAACAACAATAATCAACGATAAATAACGACATAAGAAACAAGTAATACACCACTTGATTGTGCAAACCTCTTACTCGGAAGCAATCCGGAATTACACAATCATTACCCAATTAACCCCCATATCACTCACCTTTGTGGTTTAGACGAGATTACAACAATTGATCTACAAGAGATGCCACGTTTTCACACCTAATACATAACACGTAGCAATATAATAACATATTTAGAATCTATTAATCATCATAATTAAGCCACAATTAAAATCAATCCTCCCCCACTTTGGATTGACTTCCACTTTTATAATCATATCCATTCCTATCATTTGATCACTTGAATCTTTACTTAATCTTTAATCAAAACATCAAATTAACATAGTGATACTACCATTAAATCACACTTTTAAGCTAGTTATCACTAATTCATAAGAATTTAAATATGATCATGGAATCACTAAAACATCACTTGTGATTCCTCCACTTTTAAGTTGTAATTGACTTAGTAATCAATATTAATACCCTTATTAACTACAATTTGATCGATTTCTAATCCTAATTTCGGATTAGAACTATTAATTATTCAAAACCCACCAAAACCCAATTCTTAAGTTAGAGAAAATAAGAATCAAACTTACTAAAGATAGAAAGATGGAATAAGAACGATGAATTGAATCTTTGTAGCTCGAATTGAAGGATTGGAATTGATTTGGAACTTGAATTTTAGTTTCTCACGTTTCTTCTTCTTTGAGAGTGTCTCTAGAAATGTTTGAAAAAGAAAGGAATAACTTAATACGTACGTATAGATAAATATGTGTTATAAGTCGGTTTCCTTCAATTTCTATAGTCTGAAACTTAGAAACCGTTCACAGTTTCTATTATTTAATATTACTTATAATAGTAATATATAAGTAATAACTTAAAATTAAATATTTATTCGTTCACTAAAATAATACCTTGAAATTTGGGGTGTTACATCTAAGTGACGCAAGTGATGCCATTGGCACCACCCGTCAGTTTGGGCGTCGGTTCGGGTGCCGTCGGTTAGCCGACGACGTCACTTTTTTTAGTTTTTGTTTATTTGTTTAGTGTATAGAAATAAATATATATTGGTAAATGTGGGTCCAGAAAAAACTGAAGTGATGTTCAATGTTGGTAGTGTAGTGTCAATTTTGTGTCAGCTTTCAAAAGTGCTGACGTGACGCTGATTTGACAAAAACTGATGCGTCAGTTAGTTTCACGATTGAGAGCAGTCTTATGTGCTCCTAATAATGTGTCTATACATATGTTATATCTTATAATTAATATTTTACTCAAAAAATTTAAAAAAATAATTTTTTTACTCACGTGGCCTTTTTTAACGGAAAGTTAACAGTCATTAGTGTAAAAGACTATTGACGTAACAAGTATTGACGTAACAAGTTTTAAAAGAAAGGATGATCGGTGTAATTAAATTAATTAAAGGACTGCTAGTGAAATTTGAACCAAACCATAAGGACGGTTTATGTAATTATTTCAAAATAAAATAGGGTCTATTTTGAATTGTTTTATTAACTTTAGGGTTTAAATTGAATATATCTACAATCTTTTAAATAACTTCCCTCAAAGCTTCTTCTGCACATTTCTTCAAATAATTTTTATTTGAAAAATTCAATTATTTAGCAAAATGGTTAACACGAAAGTAAAATCCGGGTCGGCTACATCATCACCGAAGGTATTGGAACTCACATCGGAGCTCCGATCATCGTTCTTTGCTTCCGATTTCGAAAATTTAGCAACAAAAATTACAGAGCATGAAGAGCTCATGAAAAAAAAGTATAATGAGCTTAAAAGGAAGTCTGAAGAAGATAAAAAATTGTTGCTTTCTGAAAACTTGAAGTTGAGTGATGATTTGATGAAGAAAAAAACCGAAGTTGAAGCGTTGAAAAAGAAAAATGATGAGTGTGAGGAAAAAGCTAGGGTTTGTAAAAAAATGTATATGGATTTAATAAAAAGGGTTTTGGTTTTAGAGGAAAAAGTTGAAGAATCTAAGGGTAATCAGCCACAAAAGACTTCTCCTGCTGGTATATCTATATCTGTATCTATATGAATGTTATGTGTGTGTATCTTACTTTAATGTGTTGCATTTGTTCTTTCTGTGATATTTGTAAATCTTCTGTGTACTTAGCATTTATCTGTTTCAAGTGCTTTTAGTTTATACATTTTAAGCACTTTTAGGTGTTTTGATACTTGATTCTTGAACATGTTTTTATAGCCATATGGGCCCAAGGTTGTAAAAATGCTGCCCGAGACCTTGTAGGGATTAATCGGCCAAGTCGGTGACTAATCGGATTGGACTTTTTTTACATTTAAATAATATATTTCAAAATTATATGTGTAATTATAGAATTGAACCATAATTATAAACATAAACAAAATTGTCTAGAAACATAAACATAATTGTTCAATTGTTCAAATACTTCAAGTTTGACCAATTTTAAATGTTGACAAAGTTTGACTTTGACCGTTTATGACCGATTAATCCCGACTTTGATCGAATAATCCCGAATTTGACCAGTTGACCGACTTTTAAGTTGGATTTAGGTGAGGCGGGGCGGAGTAGTCCCAAATTCGATTAATCAGAGATTATGGGCCCAAGAAATATAAAATTATGTAAAATATATAAAATTTTGAAATAGTTCCTCAAAATATAGAAATGAGAGAATTTTTATAATATTCCAACTCCGCCCGTGGGTGAAATACTCAGTTTTGAATAATAATAATTTGATATGAGATTGTGTAGAGTTAAACTAGTGTCTAGTGATATATACAGGGGAAAATATAGAACTATCTGGATATCCGCCTGAAGCGAGTTATTGATTCTTAAAAGGGTGAGGTATATTACGATATTTGCAAGTTAGGTTATGAGTGAAGATGAAGCAACTATGGAAATATCTTTGTTTTGATGCACGTCACTATCTTAGGTGTTTCTACCTTTTCTGTAATATTCTGTTGAATTTCTTGGGAGCCTGCCTAAAGTTCATTGGAAATAAGTGAGACCTTTAACGTGCAGAGTTATTTGTAATTTCTCTAGTACTGACTATTTCTTGATCTTTAGAATAGATTTCTTGTGCCGAATTTATAATGTATCTGGAGAATTAAGTGTACCATCTGATATAAGTCAACTAGATCGAGAAGGTGAACTATTGATCGAATAGCAATGTGTCTGTTTGGGTGTTTTGATTAATAATTAAACCACTCGATGGGTTTCTTTTTTGATATGGGAGGTTGAAGGCAACTCTGAAATCTGAATTCTCTAGTGTTATCTGTAGCTACATCTCTGAATTGGTATATTTTGTTCTATATCTAGCTCTAGACCTAATTTTGTGATTTGTATATTTGTTACTTTAAATAATCTATGCTCCAAAGTTATATGATGGATGTTTATGTGTTACAGAAAGTAGTAGACCATCTTTGTCTAGCAAAAAGGAACAGTCAACTAAAAAAACAGAAACGGAATTTGCAGAGATCATCGAAATAGTAGATGATGATGATCAATATATCGGAAGATCGAAAAGAAAACGGGTTTCTGAAGATAATAAAATAGGGTATAACAGTGATATCAAGTGTACCTCCATAGCGAAAACAAAGCGGGATTTAAAGGAAATTAAAAGAGATAGTAACATTGATTATGTTGACAACAATCCCACCGGAACTCAAAAAAGGAAGAATCTTGACGAGTCACACAGTCAATGGATAACATCTCCAGATATGAAGAAAGCTGAAAAGTCTGTAGCTGCTAAAGTGAAGGTACAAAAAGAAAGATGGGAATTTGAGGCTGACATGGTGATAGATTTTGAGAAAGATGATCAACTTTGTTTAGATGCTGTATGTGCTCTACGTAGACAAAAAGTTATTGTTCATGGTTCTGATATTTCAAGGTACAATTAATTTGTATTCTAGTTATTGCTATTTACTGTAATTTGTATATTCCCTTAATTAGCAAATTCATAATCTTTCAAGTATATAATGTGTCTCTAGATACGCCAAGCTGACGCGGTTGCTTATGGATGGGGATTTACAAAATAAGCCACAGAAGAGAGCTTCAGAGTTGGATCTTTCTGATCTTGATGATTGTCGAGTACTTGCTAGAAAGTATTCAGCGCAAATCTTCGGTATCTACCAGAAGAAAAATGACCCGTTCTTCCCTCCATGAACTTGAGCAGAAACACAGGAGATGATCAGAATCTAATCTAAATAGTGATCTGTATGTAATGTTTTTGTGAAGTTTGTGAGGGTTTCTGCATCATCTTGTAGGTAGAATAGTCAACTAGGATAAGTCAAGTACTCAATAGTGTTGTGAATGTGCACACTTGACACTCCAAGCTGATTTTTTTGTTGTTGCAGAAATTCTCAAACTTTTGAACCTCTGTTGATGTGTATATCTAAAAGTTAACTTATGTTTGCTCTGTTTTGGCGAGTTTCCTTATCGATGGGGATCCAGAAAAAAAGTTAAGGAAATGAGTTTCAGAGTTGAAACAGTTTGATCTTGAACATTGTCGAATGTCTGCAAAAGAGTACTCAACCCAACTCTTCAACTTCAAGTAATACAGAAAAATGATCAGAGGATTAGGAATCTAACCTTGATTAATTTCAGGTTTTTGTAAAGTTTCTTAAGGTAGTTAAAAAATAGGTGTATTTTGGAATCATAATTTCAGCGTAAGGTTTATATAGTTGCTGTTGTGAAATTTTCTTGATAGTCAGTATTGTTGATCAGTTTCTGCTAGCAGTCTGCTAATCTGCAATCTTCAATCTGCCTTTTTCTCATTTAGAAAGTTCCTACTTTTGAAACTTCATTAGTTATTAAAGTGAACTTTTCCTATAGTGTCTTTCATCATGTTACTTACCATATTGGTTGCTTGTTGAAGATTGCATTGTTAAGAATGATTCGGAAACTATGCATGAAAGGTGAAACATTTGTAGTTCATGGGTTATGGATCAAGGCAGGTTCATGATAAAACGTGATGTTCATGTTAGTTATCGTCACAATATGTTTCCAGAATTTACTTAAAGCGTCAGTATCATATCAAACTGACTATGAGTTTGGTTGCTTGTCTAACTTTTTATCAGTCTTATAGAGTATCTACTAACAATTGGGTTGAGGATTGTGTCCTTCCAATATTATATACTGTAATATCATATACTCGCTTTATTTGGTTTCAGACAATTTTGAAGGTATTTTTCATATTTTCCTGCATATATGGCTATATTAAATATTTAATTTAATTCCTGTCCCACAACCATGCATCAAATTGCAGTGTTGTATATGACACCCCCATATTCCAACGGTCAAGACAAAACTACCCTTTATCTGTGATTAATTAGCATTTGAACCCTAAACTATATGACATAACAAAGATACAACAATGATATTAAGACTACGGGTGGCAAGCTCCTACACAACCCGAAATCCGACACAAAATCAATACAAACAAAAGCAAGTTTAGTTCGGGATTTTTTTTATCTGTGAACTTACTATTTTTCAGGTCGGATTTGGATCACCAATTGGTTTTCAGCCCACCAATCCAAATACATTTGAGAGTTAATCTAGTTTTTAATATTTTGATTTAAATTAATGTGTTTTGATTTAAATTAATGTGTTTTGATTGAATTTGATTACATGATGTTTTGGTATCGAATTTGAATGAATGTAATAGGAGGTAATCTGACAATTTTGAGATTTTATCAGCATTTTTATGTTTATTAATGATTAATTTTGTTGTTTCAAGAAAAAAGTAATGATTATTTATGGTTTCACAATATATTAATCATTTGGCTCAAAATCGACATATTAACCCAAAATGACGCGAAAACCTATTGACCCGATTACATGGACCATGTTCGGATTAACAAGATTTTGAATTGGGTTAAAATACTCAACATGTATATGAGTATATCAAATTAGATTGTTTTCGAGTTGACCAATCCTAACCTGAACCCACTAGCCCAACCTAATCCAACACAAATTTGCAACATCGAAACTTTAACTAGATGACCATTTCTATATTGATATTGAAACCCAATAAAGTATATCAAATTAAACTTTAACTTTATCAATTTTTTCCTATTATATATGAAACCTATTAAAGTAATTCAACAGGGTGAGTTGAACAAACTAATTATGGATTATTTTACATAATTAATTACATAGTTCTTTACTCAAAAAAAAAAAAATTTAATATCATAATTAGCTACTTGTATATATTACTCCCCTGCCAATTTAATTGTCCATTACAGATTTACATACAGTTTTGGAAAAATACAATAATTTTACTATTAACCAATAAATTTCTTTTATTCTCCATTTATATACTTTTTTGATCGATTAAGAATAAAAATGGATAATTATTCTAAGACATAGTAAAAAGGAAATGTGGATAATAAAATTGAGACGGAGAAAGCGATTTTTATATCTTTCAATTTAATCTCATTTTCTACTTCTAGCAACAAATCAATTAGAAAACAAAATAGGGTGCATTCTGATTTTCTTATAATATCTAGGGGCCTAAAGTGAAAACTTCCCACCATCATCAAAACAACGTCTCTGAAACCTCCTCAGCACATTTGCTTCATTTCTTCAAAACCAAAAAAATAGTAGCGAAAATGGGTAACCCGAAAGTGAAATCCGGGTCGGGTACAGCGTCACCGACGGTACCGGAGTTCATATCTGAGCTCCGATCATCGTTCTTTGTTTCCGATTTTCAAAATTTAGCTACAAAATTTACAGAGCATGAAGAGTTCATGGGAAAAAAGTACAATGAGCTCAAAAAAAAGTTTGAAGAAGAAAAAAGCTTGTTGATTTCTGAAAATTTGAAGTTGAGTGATGATTTGAAGAAGAAAGAAACTGAAATTGAAGCACTGAAGAAGCAAAATGATGAGTGTGAGGAAAAAACTAGGGTTTATAAAAATTTGATGATGAATTTAGAAAAAAGGGTTAAGGTGTTAGAGGTAACTGCTGAGAAATGTGAGGCTAATCAGCTACAAAAGACTGCTCCTGCAGGTATATCTATACCCTGTATCTTTATCTATGCGTATGTGTATAGTGTATATGTATACGTATATCTATATCTATATGTATGTATGTATATGCATATGAATGTAATGTAATGTGTATGTAGAGGTGGATGTAGGGACAGGCTTTTTAAGTCATAGTAGGGGTGAAATACTTAGTTTTGAATAATAATTTGATATGAGAAAGTGTAGAGTAGAATTAGTCATATATTGGTTATCGACCACTATGTGATGCACAACAGGGAAAAATGTAGAATTATCTAGATATCTGCCTGAATTAAGTGATCGATTTTGCTTTTCAAGTTACAGTACTCACTTGGAAAATGCACATCTGAACATCCCATTAGTCATGAGGTTAGATTCTTTAACGATACAACATCGTTGAAGACAGTCAAAATGTGAGGTGTATTGTGGTATTTGTAAGTTAGATTACTAGTAAAGATTAATCAAGTATGGAATGATCGTTGGTTCGATGCACATCACTATCTTAGGGGTTTCTACCTTTTTTATAATATCCTGTTGAATTACTTGGGTGCTTGCACGGGCGGAGCTAGGAATTCGGAATGGAGGAGGCAAACAAAAATTATTTAGTTCCTCTTAATGGCTTTGAGGGGGCAAATTTTTGAAATTATCGTTAATACCTTAAATTGTTTTCTTTTTTACGTAATTTTATAATTCTTGAGGGGGCATCTGGCCCCATTCTAGCTCTGCCACTGGGTGCTTGCCTGAAGTTCAATCTGTACATCCATATAAGCGTATTAAATCTAAGGATTAAGTGAGGCTTAAAAGGTTCATTGTTATTTGTGATTTATGCAGTATCAATATTGCTCTATCTTTTGTTATCATTAGTAAAGACTACTTGCACGGAATATATAATATGTTTTGGAGAATTTAGTGTACGTGATATAAGTCAAATAGATCGAGAAGGTAAACTATTGAATAGCAATGTGTCTGTTTGTGTGTTTGCTTAATTATTTATGGTCCTAGTTTTGTGATATAATAGCTGAAAGGTAAATATATATATATTTCTTACTCCGAACAATCTATGCTCCAAAATCATATGATAGACTTTTATGTCTTACAGAGAGTAGTAGACCAGTGTTGTCTAAAGAAAAGGGAGATTCAACTAAAAGAACTGAATCAAAATTTACAGAGATCATCGAGATCGCAAGTGATGATGATGATGTTGTTGACGATGATCACCTTATCGGGACCTTAAAAAGAAGACGCATTTCTAAAGAAGTTAAAAAAGAGCATAATAGTGATTTCAAGTCTACCTCTATAGTGGAATCAAAGTGGGCTTCAAAGGAACTCAAAAGAGATGGTAATAGTACTGATTGTATTGACAACAATTCAACTGGAGTTCAAAAAAGGAAGAAGTTTGATGAGTCGCAGAGTCAACCAATAACTTCTCCACATTTGGAGAAAGTTGATGAAGTTTACAAGTCTGTAGCTGCTAAGTTGAAGAAACAAAAAGACTGGAAATCTGAGGCTGATATGGTGCTAGATTTTGAGAAAGATGATGATCTTTGTTTGGGTGCTGTATGTGCACTATTTAGACAAAAAAGACCTGTTCATTGGTCTGATAATTTAAGGTACAAGTAGTTTACTCCATATATTCTAGTGATTGCTATTTAATTTGTATCCTTAATTAGCAAATTTATAATCTTTCTAGTGTATCTAAGTGTGAAATTATGTTTGCTGCTTTGTCTTTTTAGTTACGTTAGGCTGGCGCGATTGCTTTTGGATGGGAATGTACAAAATAAGCCACAGAAAAAAGCTTCAGAGTTGGATGGTTCTGATTTGAATGATTGTCGAGTACTTGCCAGGAAGTATTCATATCAAGTCTTCGACATCTGCCAGGAGAAAAAAGACCCGTTCTTCCCTCCAAGAAGTTAAGCAAATACACAGAATTGATTAGAATCTAAACAGTGATATGTATGTAAAGTTTGTGAAGGATTTTGCATAATCTTGAAGGTTAAATAGTCGACTAGGATATACTCCGGTAAAGTATTCAATAGTGTTGTGATTGTGCATGTACTGCAAGTGGTTTTTGTATATGCAGAAAAGTTATTGAACTTTTGAACCTCATTAGTTGTTGATGTCCAGTTCTTGGATAGTTTATTTTTTTTCGTGTTAGTTCACCAGATTTGTTCGATTTATTGAAGATCAAGCTTCAGTCAGTCGGTTTTAAAATTTTAAAAAATTGTAAAGAAGAGCTATACGTGAGATATATGTTAGTTCTGGCATTAATCCATTGACACATGTGTGGTAGTTTATTTGGGTACTATCATAATGTGAGACTTATTAAGCTCATAACCTTTAGGTTACCATGAAACATTTCATGTACGTTCATCTTGTATCAAATCGATGATAATGCAGTGGGTGTCACTCAGGTATTGTTTTCAGGTCTTGTTGATCGTTGTTGTTACCCAACCGGTGACCTTTCAAAGTCAAGTATTGACTTGGTCAATCCATTAATAACCTGGCTAATGTATTTATGATCATTACTATCCTTATTCCTTGCTATTATTATCTAATAGTCAAGTTTTCAGTAAGTGGTTGAGTATATAGGATTACTGATCATGTATCAAACACTATGTCTTGCAGCATGTTTTATGAAGATACAATAATCGCTTTGAAGTATGATTTTGTTCTGTTGTGATACCATATATTCAGTCCTAGAAATATGATTTAATAACTCAAAAAACACACGTTTATACATATGAAATAAGCTGTATAGCTAGGATTGTTTTGAATCTACCAATTGATCATCTTTATTTATTTTGATACTTTTCATTCGTTTTCATATATATACTCTCTCTTAGATTATCTACTCATGTAGATTTTAGAACTAGAAAAGGGAACAATTTTAGAGTCATATACTCAACCGATAGCTTCACAGCCAGTTTCTACCCCTCGATTAGTGGGAATTATGACAACTCCCAACTCAATATCGAGAAAATCAATGAAACATACATTTCTGTTATTGCCCATTTTAAGATGCAAGAAGAAAGGTGGGTAGTTAAAGTTTATATGCTTAGAGAATTTGATAAATAAGGAACTGCTATATGTGCTCTACGTAGATATAAAATATTCATCGGAAGTTTAACATCTTCTGGCTGTTGCATCATTATTGAATATGATATATCATGGTATCATCTAGAGGTTGTTTTTCTATCTTATTTGCTACTACGTACTTGTTAATAGCAGAGTGAATCTGCAAGCTGTGTTATTTCATAATTTGCCAACAAGTTTTGAACTTTCAGCCTCAGTAACTGTTTAATTTCAGTTTTCAGATAGTATATTTGATCATGGACCCATGTTATAGTAATAGTAGTCACTTTAAAATTAGGCAAATAGCTAAGATTTATGAACCCCTAAATTGCAGACATCCTTACCCCTTAATTGCAGACATCTTTTGTACTTGTTATGGAGTATAATATTTCATATAACTATATAGTTTGTTTTATTAGATAACTTTACAAATCTGGTAGTGCGGTTTTTTGGGTAAGCTTATTTTTACATCTTATTGACTTTAAACAACGCCATAAGCTCAAAAGCTAGTTCCAAAAAGCATATGTATAAGAAATTTTTTTAAAAAAATTACCTTTTAAACTTTTTTTACCTAGCTGTTGAGCCTATTTATATGTTTAGAAAACAGTACTATAAGCTGTAAAAATTAGTTAATTCAAAACCCCCCAAGTTTATTTGACTAGCTTTGGATGTGTTCAATGTCTGTGACTTGTTGCATTGTTGATTATTGAAATTTTAGTAAATGATTAGCTGTAAAGTAAGTTGTTGTAAAAGCAAAAGCGGTAGATCATCAACATACTCTTCGTTTTATCCCGTGGTATGCAACTGAACCATTTTACCGACAATGTAAGTAGAGAACTTTCAGTTTTTTTGTCAATGTGTGCAACTTATAACCGTTATAGCATAGGGTACAAGTGTTTGAATTTTTGTTACTACTCTTTACCTTGCTGGTACTCTATGCTTTACAAGTTGTAAGTTGCACACGTCGACACAAAAATTGAAAGTTCGTTACATACATTTTTAATAAAATGGGTAAGTTGCATATCTCGGGACAAAACGAAGAGTATGTTGTTGAGCTACAACATTTACGACTGTTGTAATATGGAAATGGTCAATAGATATGATGGGGGTGATTTTGATGTTGAGAATGCTTAATGAATGGATTAATTGTGATATTACTTGAAAGTTAAAGTGGATTCAAGACATATTCTGTTTTTGTTCGGTTGTTTTACTTTTTGATCATTGTTGTTTTGTTTCTAATAACTATTAGAACAGAAACAAATGGCTCGATCAGGCGAAAGCTCGAAAACAACTAAGGATATGATGGAGGAAGTCGTAATAAGTGGAACAGGTTTCAGTAAGTGATTCATGCTTAGTGCTAGTTTAACGTAGTTAATAGAAATGTTTTTTTTTGAAAGGCAGTTGTGGAATCACTGACGGACCTTTGGCCCACCCGATCATCTCCACAAACGGTTACTCCCCTGGAATCAAGTAACCGCCCCTGAATTCGAAGCCAAGGCGACGCCCTATAGGGGTTGCTCTCCCATGTCTTGGATGGATATAGCGTCGCAGGAGTACCCCTCACAACAAGGCTCGAATTCATCACCCCAGGAAGAAACCATTATGGAAAACTCCCTGACCACTGGGCCAAGACCCCAATGGAATTTCCATGTCCTTGATTGGGATTGAACCCATGACCTGTGGTATAAAACCACTTTGCTCAACCAAGTGAGCTAAGCCTCAAGTTAATAGAAATGTTAATGTTTAAAATGTGCTCATGAGAAAATATATTTATGTGCAGAAAGTTAGAAAAGGAGAAGCTGAAAGATAGAAATAAAAAGACTATTATTATAAAGTGCGGACTTCAATGTCGAAAGAAGAGAAATCGAAGTATGCAGTTAATGATGATAAGAAGGAACAGAGGGTTTTAATTTGGTGCGTAAAATCATCTTTTTTTAATGTTATAAATAGATTAGGGGCAATCGGAAGCAAAAAGAGAATATATTAGTCTAATAATCAGTCTAATAACTCTACCAAATGAGAATATATTAGTCTTAGACACGCAGTAATACATCAAAAGGATGCTCCCTCCATGGTACACAAGTCATAAAGTTGTCAGTTTAGATTACAGCAACAAAACAACCAACCATCAATCCAAATAGTTTTTTGTTTTTTTTTCGCTGAAGGAAATGGTATTGGTTGGCTTAGACATCAAACCGCATACTTACCTTTTATTAGGTCTTGCATTATAACACTTATTACTCCTGCAAAAGGTGTATGGGTTAAAAAAGTCAAAACCCTTGATCCACCGCCTACGCTCCAACCAGGTAGCCATATAAAAGTCTCTGGAATCGAACGAACCATCATCTGCATCTACATCTACACGTACATTTAATAAACACGGTGATCAGATGGGCTGGTTAAAACATGTAATTTCAATCTTAAACTTTATAATAACCCAAATCAGCTAGCTGATATGGACAAATAGTTTATGATGGTTTAACCTCGATTAAGCACTCAATATGGGCAACCTTGAGGACAAAATGTGTCACATAACTAAGTGTGCAATTACGGCAACAAAAAATATTAAATGTTTAGCAAGTAGGATTTGAATTTCATCCTACACACATACATGATACTGTTTGTAGAGAAAAGAAAACAGAGAGATAGATGGACGACCAACCTTCCATAGATTCAGACTTGGATTTATTGGATTCACGAGTTGGAGTCTCACCTGCACGCAAGAAACACGACACAAAGAAAAAAAAGTTGTAACTAATGCAACTTATATAAACCATAAAATGCTAATTAGTTTACAGGTAGGTGACAGATGCACTTTCTAAAAAGTTTTTGGAGAACACTTTCTGTTAAAATTGGAATACAATTTTCTTTTATATAACAGAATGGTTGCATGCATTGGACGACCTTCAATCTGTTTGATCTGAAACAATTTAGAAACAATTTAAGTGTAACCCCTTGGCCCGTTGGAGATGAAATCTTTGACAAAAACCGACCCATTTTTACATAAAGGTTTGTAGCAACACGATAACTGTTTCAGCATTACAAGAGTAAAAACCACAATTAACACGCCACCGTCCTATTTTCTAAGGTGTTAAATGCATGTTTGTAGCAACACAGTGGAGTATATGAATGGGCTAGTGGTTCTTATAAGAAAGTGATAACCAAATATACACATACCTTTAGGCTTGTCGAAAGAAAACTTGCAAAGGGTTCTGGCACCACCAGAAAGATCACATTGGACTATAGCCTTATAGACTCCAGATTTGCCTTGTTCATGGGCGCTTATGGTCATGTAGAAGTAAGCTCTTCACTCCTTGGTACTTGCACTCCATTAATTGAGCTTGACTGACGGCGTTGTCTATGTCCTTGTTAACATACTAACAACATATAACTTATTTACATGTAAGTAAAACCGTTAACGAAAGTAGAAAGCAGCAGGAGGGAATGTGTTACCATACCCGCGAATAAGCATCATTGAAGGTGCCAACAGCAAACTTGCAAAGGGAGCTACAGATGCCATCATCATTCTCAAGTCTCAGTAGACTTTTAGAAGAAAATGTAAGTGACTTATTCATTTCCTGCCACACGCATGAAATATGTATGTGAAACAAACATGTGTAGGTTAATATAGATGAAGAGAAAAAGAGGGATGAATACATACAGATTGATCGTTCCGTTTAAAATTATTCCAGGTTTTCTTCTCCTCTATACCCGAAAGAGGAATGGGACTGAGTAAATCGGAATCCTCTGAAAGAGAAAAGTTACCAAGTTAACATCCATGGGCTCAGTTTATACGTGATACACACACACACATACACACATAGAGACACACAAAAGACAATACTTGCATCTTTGATTTATAGAAGATACAAATAATAAAGTTGATCAAACAAACAATAACACATGCAGGACCTAGCAACGTACATTGTTATTAAATACGTACTATATATTTGGGAAGAGCATAACACGTACATAATTCTATGTAATGCAGAAATATATTCAGATTTGTTTGTCCATGTCTTTCAAATCGAAGACACAAATACAGGTTACTTACCTTGTATTGGTCTACAACTCGATCTGACCCCAAATAATGTGCATTGTCATTTTTTTAGCAGGCTAATAAGAAAATGACCAAAGGAAAGGAAATGCGTACCCGGTATCTCTTTGGATGGCCGGCAAAGGTTCCGGTTCGTCCTGTTCCGGTACCAGTTTTGCAGCGATCTTGTAGTCTCTGCAATAAAATGGGTAATATTATACTATTATCTATGAGTACAAAAGGAAATATAAGTTTAATATGAAAGAAAACAATTTGAAAGCTAAACAAAATAAGGATAAGTATAAAGTTTGAATGTGAATATGCATGGAACATAACATACAATTTCCAGTCAGAAGGCAACGCATTAATCGATTTGAAGAAGTCAGCAAGTGTCTTAATCCTTCTATCAAGATCATCCAAAGCCGGTTCATACTAGGCTCGGGCTCGGGCTCATGCTCATGCTGGCGCTTGCGATTGAATTTCAGTGATGAGGTTTTTCAAGGGCTCCTTACAGGTTCAAGTTTCAGTCGAGTGGAAGTGGAAGCAATTATGCGCTCTTGGAATCTAGTATTTGGTTTTGACTGAATAATAGAAACACGAATAAGTGTTTAGTTTCAAACAAACGTATCATCAGTAGAACCTAAACCCTAGATTAAACTATGTATACTTAGTAATTTGTCTTGGACATGTTGAAAAAATCAAGTAAGCTCAAACACATCGATAGTTGAATAATATAACCATAGCCCAAATCTGACTCTATGTGACTTAAACAACAATGATAAGAATAATTCTTACAAACTCAGAGCCTGCTGCTGCTGCTGATGATGAGGACGATGATCTGTTAACAAAAACAAACAAGACATCGATCCACTATCGATGAAATACACACACAAACAATCTGAGCGCTAATAGTAACGGAACTTAACTTACCCTGACCTTAAGCGAACCATGATATAATGTTCAGAAGAAACCGTGAATATTCTGGATCTCAATTTCCCTTTATATATCTTCCATAAAACCTATCTAAGTTTCTTTCCCTTTAATTGTTTTGTATTATTAACTTAATATATTAATATATTATAGAGAAAAAATTACTGTAATGGTCGATCAACGCATCTCTTTTCACCCCATGGTCTGTGTCAGAAGCTTTTTCGTTGACAGTGGTCACTTATCCAGTGGATAAAAACAGCCCCAGCGGAAACCGAATAAGCCAATGAAATTACAACACGTGTCCATCAATATCCACGGTCAATGAAAATATTCACGGTCAACAGATAATATCCACTGGCTTTTAAAAATCACAATACCCACATGATTTTCAAAAATCTCCACGGGGTTGGGCAAAATACAGTGGGTATTTAAGGTTTTTTGGAAACCGTGTCCACTGGGTATGTAAAAGGGGACCGTGGATTGTTAGTGGTCCCAAACTTGTTCTTTGTCTGGTCGGAGAGAGTGGTCCCAAGTCGCCGGCAATCCAAATTCCGGCCATTCCCTAAAGTATTCCTCGACTACCACCGTAACCAGGTACTTCTTCGTTTTATTTCTATTGTTTTGTGGTCGTTAGGGTTTCGAAATCGTTGTTCTTATTAGCTAATAAGGGTTTTTGCGGTGGTTGCTAGGGTTTCGCGGTGGTGGGTGTGTTTTTGTTAGGGTTTTGTGGTGGTTGTAAGGGTTTCGCGGCGGTGGCTGTAATTTTGTTAGGGTTTAGCGGCGGTCGTAAGGATTTCGCGGTGGTGGATGTAATTTTCTTAGGGTTTAGTGGTTTTGCGGTGGTGTGATCTCGCGATGGGTAATCCAAAGGACCTGAATTTCGATCGAAGCCTGGTATGTAACTATTTTGTAACTATATTTAGCTCTTATTTATTTATGTTTTGAATTGTGATAGTCACTCTCCACTTTATTATGTCACGAGTAATTTATTATTTTATAAAGTTATATAGAGACAACATGAATCACATGATGGTAGCTTAGAAAGGGGTGATGTGTGAGTTTTGTCTTAGATACGATTTCTTGGATTGAGATATGCCACCATAATCTTTTTATTTTATTTAGGTGTCGTCTGTTTGGCTAATAGATCCCTAAATGATTATTTAAATGATGGATTACATTAATATTGAATTCATGAAAGTTGACACATTGTTTTTAAATGATGTATTGAAATATGAGTGTATGTGAGTATTTAGATGTTTGATGTGGATATATATGTAAGGGTAAAGTGGATATATGGGTGTCTTGTACATAGCTTGGGTATAGAACCAACAAAAGGACTACAAAATAGTCAATATATTTTTGAGGACTTTGAATGGCTGAGATCGCATGGTCAACAACAGCAGTTGACTCACCTCCGTCAATGTAGAGTTATAATATTGAACTTTAAGTTGATATCAAATGTGATAGTCCCTATATGTAATTTGGTTTTATATATATTGAACTTGAATAATATGTTATGTTTTTTGATGAATGTAGAGGTATGAGGCGGATGTTACTGTTCGGAGTAGGTTTAGCTTGCAGAAAGATATTAAAAACGAAGTTGGAAAATACACCAAGGGAAGCAATATTTAGGAGTACATGTTTCAGTCAATGGTTTGACTATGTGGAAAGCAACGGAGATTGTCAGGTGGTGCATTTGATACTGCAGGCACAGTTGCCTCTTGAGGATGGGCATCGTGAAGACATTGATCCCCTAAAATATGATGTGGGGGGGGGGGGGGGGGGGGGGGGGGGCATAATGTTTTAGAATTTGGCCCTAAGGATTTTTGCTTGATTACTGGACTTAGCTTCGGCCTGATTGATTCGAAGGCATATAAATCACTAGCTCGGCCGTTTGAAGAGCTTGTTTTTGGTAAGGTTCCTTGCAAGGTTCGCATAGATGACGTGAGACGTCTTTTTGAGGACAAAGATAAATTTTTGAAACTTTCAGACGAAGATGCTGTACGCGTGTCTTTAGTTTTAATTGTCGTTTACATATTTGTTAGACTTGGTGGTGACAAAAATGCGTTGGTGGATCCTATCATCCTGTATTTAGCTGAGTCTTTTGATGAATGGAACGGTTTTCCATGGGGAAGCTATGTGTGGAAGTGTACTTTCAAGGCACTTAAAGACGCTATCCCTAAAAAGAGAAATGCTCATTTAGAAGCTCTTCGTAAAGGTGTGCCGATAAGTTATTCCATAATGGGATTCGTACACGCTTTTAAGGTAAGGTGAATAAATAATGTTAATACTTATATTCTACCTATATGGTTATATATACATCTGATATACATTCTATATTGTTCTTTGTTTTACTTTGTTGTAGGTTTGGATCTTTGAGACATTTCCCGTGGCTCAAGACTTTTGGGAGGTGGATTGGGATAAGATCCCGAGAGGCGTTGCGTGGTCGAAGAAGTCGGGGTTTAGCAAAAGGCAACATATTTACTTTTATGCACCGTTTGCTGAGAACTTAGTGCCCAGTAAAGTTCGTGATAAGGAAACTTGTAGAAGGCGGGACATGACACCTACTGATGCCGAGTCCCGTGCGCCGTGGTAGATTGCAAGCATTCCTTTTTTTGAGTCAAATGGAAAATTTCCTCCTCCACCTCCGCCTGGTACACGTCGACCTCCGCCTTTGTTACGCCCTGTACCTTCGTCCAGGCCACCGCCGCTTATGAGTGATACTCGTAGGGACGTGTTCCCTGCTACAGATGGTACACAGATGGTATGCGTTCCGGCTGTAAAAATTTTGGAGTTACAATCAACGGTTAATAATGTAGTTAATCGTCTTAATCTCTTGGAGAAGAAGGTAACGGTACCATTTTGAGTAATTATATTTTTTACATTTAAAGGACTTTATATTGTTAGTCTCATATTATTTCAACATAGGTTCTTATTTCCGGAAACAACCTTAATCCGAATAATGATTTTGGAGAGTATTCTGAAATATTGAGAAATGCCGAGGTGCGTTTTTATTTAGCCTCGTCGTTTAATTTTTAGTTTAATCTGTTACTAAAAGTGTATACTCACCGAAAATAATGTGAACCCAAATTTTATTAATATAAATAATATTTTGCTACTTTATATTATTAATAATTTGTTATTTCAATGTAGGGTATACTCACTAAAAATAATGTCAATCCGGATGTAAGTTCTTCAGGGATGTCAACTTTATTTAGGAATGCCGAGGTGCGTTTGTATTCTAATGCTAATTTCTTTCAGTTTAATATGTTTCTAGGAGTTTATATATTTGTTTTTTTTGAATAGGTGAACTCTGCTAATGAGGGGACGGGCACCCAACCGAGCGTTGAGAAGTTTTTCTCCGACTTACTTGTTGATATGGTAAATGGTGGTATTTGTTTCTTACATTATAGAACTTGTAGGTCAAGTATTGTAAGTTAATACACCTTTATATCCCACAGGATAATAATGGCGGGCCTCATGGTTGTTTCGACCTCAATGATGCGTTTATGCCTGATTTAAACGGGCCTAATAATGACAAGGATTTTGGGTACTTGGTTGACCACAACATGTGTCACGATACATTGTTGCCATGTGAGACACAAGCGTCACAAAATAGCCATGCTTCTGGTCAACCTCCAAGATTGTATGGCATGCAACAAGAAGTTCCTAATCAACAAGCAATGGACTTAATGTCACCTACCATGTGTAACGCCCCTAAAACACGTAAATTTTAAATGATATAATATGTATTATGTTTCAATTTTATATGTATTTAATATGTTAAATGCTTAAAGTAACTAGAAGGTTAGAATTTGGTTAGAGGACTAACCGATTTAATAGAAATCAGTTAGAGGGGTTAGATGTATAAAGAATCAAAGCTTAGGGGTTTAAAGTGTAAAATGCTAAGACATATCCCCTCCAGATTTCTGAAATGTTCCAGATTAATTTTTCATGTACGTATTTTGTGAGCTTGAGAGGGAAACAAAGAAAACAAGAAGAAATCAGAAATTAAGTAAGAGTTCATGTGATTTAGGGTTTGTAATCATCAAATTAAGCATCCACAAGGTAAGTATAATCCTTTTCTAAGTTCAATTTGATGTTTGAAAGAATTCTCATGAACCCTAGAATCATGAGGGTTTAAGAAAGTTAGTTAATTTGATTGATAAGTGTTCCTTAAATGTTTATGAGCTATGTGCTATGTTTAAATCATGTTAGTATGATTAAAAGAGTTATGTTCATATGTAATTGGGTTATGTTAGTTTGATTATGTATGTGTAATGAAGTAAAAGATAATAATCAATGATGATTATGATTAGTAAAGTAATAATACCCAATTATATGTGATTTTGAAGTAAAAGAAAGGAACACTTAAGAGAAAGCTAGGTGTTGGTAAGTGACACCTAGCTCATGAGATCAAAGATAAAGAAAAGATGTAAAGTTATGTGTTGAATGATCATGCTATATGTTTATGTGTATAGGTGATCAAGATAAAGAAGTTTTTACAAGTTATTCCAAGTTAGAAGATAAAAAGGTAAGTAGATGGATAAGAATGTAGAGTCAAGTAATGAGCGAGTCATTAGCTTGACGGTTTTCCAAGTAATGGATCATGACCATTAGCTTGGTATACATGTTGACTAGTAGTAGTTAACATGGAGATGTTAAGGATCCTTAATGAAAGAAAGAAAGAAAGCAAGATTTATTTATGTTATGTTAAAGTTTCCATTACTTACTAAGCAAGTGCTTATGTGTTATGTTTAACACTTTTCAGGTGAGCCAAGTGTGAATAAGGGTGACGTGGGCAAGAGACACATGGGAAACTTGTGGTGAAGCTTGTTGCGGGTTGTGGTAACAAGCTATCCCTTTTAGATCATGCTCTTGATATGTGTACACCCCCATGTAAAGTGTAAAAACAAGTAATAGTATGTTTTGAGAAAGAATCAAGTCTCATTTGTAAAGTATGTAATGTTTTGGAAAAGTCAAAGAAAGTCAAAGTTAGTTGTTTTAGTGAGACTTGTATCATGAAAGTTAAGATATGTGTAAAACAGATTTTGAAGTTTAAGTAATGTGAAAAGTATGTTCATGAAAGTTAGATTTGTCAATTGTTGATGTTATGGTCAAATGTTGAGGTAAGTAAGTTAGTTTGACTTAATTAAGTCAATGGAATGAGGTTTGACCAAGAAAGTGAGTCAAAGTGGTCAATAACCCAATCGGGTCATTTTGGTGTCCATTTGGGCGACCAATGGGGTAAAGAGTCAAACTGGGTTAGAATGGGTCAAAGTCAAAAGTCACTACACCAACAAGTCCCATTGGTGATGGTAACTAAATGTTCAAAAGCCTAAGATCAGAATGGTAATGGTTTGGAAACTAACATGTCAAGTAAAATGACCAAAAGTAGTCAAAAATGAGTTCAAGGGCCAAAATGAGTTTTGACGTGAAATTTGGAAAAGTGAAAAAGTAGAAACCTTAATATTGTCAAAGTGAAGCTGCATGCAAAATTTCAGATCTTAACTCTTTACGGTTTAGGAGATATGCCCGTTTGAAGTTCCTGTTTTGAGTCGAATTGAAAATGTCTTAGACAAGGGCCTAATTTCAGACAAGAAAGCTGAGTGCTGATTTTAAAGGCCATATTGCAGATTTTCAATACCTTATTGCTGATTTTTCTGAGCCATATCATATTTTCATTTTTGTCTTATAAAAGGACCTAACTTCAGACAAGAAAGCTGAGTGCTGATTTTAGAGACCATGTTGCACATTATGACCCATGTGGCTGATTTCCATAGCCATATTGCAGATTTTATATAATGTCTAAAGTTTGTAGAAAAAGTTTAAGTAATAAGTTGGTTGTATGGTTTTGGGATTTCGTCAATTGTATGTATAAAAAAAAATCAGTAACGTTTTCGGGGTGTCTCACCATGGGTCCCACTGGAGCTGTAGGTACTGTTCCATCGAGGAATGACGACATCCGGATTCCAATTTCTTCCGTGCTGTTGCATGAAACTCGTCACGAAAACCAGGCGAATCCTCCCCCGGTATTTATTTCTGTTTATCTGAATGCCTTTTTTTCTCATTAACTGTTACCATCAGTGAACTTATAAGTTATAAGTATTCGTTTTTCATATGGTGATGTGGTGTTTTGTTGATACGAAACCGGTAATTACACTATTTTGATAATTTCATTAGTTATTGTGCTTAAGTGCTTAAGTTTCATTTAATTTCATCAGTTCGTATGTATAATTTCACCAGTTATAAATGCTCACATACTTATGTATAATTACAGGCTTTTGATCTACATGACAACGACGACCCAGAAAACACGTATACGACAACGGGCAAGGATGATGCAAACATGGTTTATAATGCAGATTCTTGGGATACGGTAAGGATTCTAATATGCACAAAATCAATTTGTGCAAATTAAAGTGAATTATTTAGATGTAATTATGGGTTACTAAACGTGTTTTTAATCAACAATAGACCTTGAATCAAGTTGTAGACTGTGCTTTGTTCATAGCTTACCAAAGCACCCGTCATAGTTGTGCTGAATTATTGGTTTTATATTGGTTTTCCTACTGTACAGACGCTAGAGCCAAAGGAAAAGAGGGATAGGTTCATCGGACCGTACCAGAAATCACCATACACAATAAACTTTTCGGATACTACAACCTTCGTCAGACCAAAAAAAAAAACCTCGTCGTTTTATTACACCGCGCAATCTTGTAATGTTGACATCCCAAAATAGTGTGGAAAACGTGGTCAAGGTACGAGATCATCTATTTCCAATGAACGTATTGTCATTTTTACTAGAACTTTTACAAGTGAATGGGGTTGTAGGATAATGTACCCGTGAAGAAACAACAAAATTGGGTTGTGTCACCAGTGAAGATACAACTGACAGAAGAGAATGATAGACCACCAGTTGGGAACGAGGTACAATATATGTTTAAAGTTGGTTTTCTTATTTACATGAACTTTTAACAATTTAGTGGGGTTCTAGGATAATGTACCCGTGAAGAAACAGCAGAATCGTGTTGTGTCACTAGTGAAGATACAACTGGCAACACAGAACTATAAACCACCTATTTGGAACGAGGTAAAATTTACGTTTAGAGTTAATTTTGAGATTCCCTGATTGGATTTATGTTTACGGCTATTAAAATAATACATGTTTTGGGGATTGTTTCTGTCAAAGCTGGTGTATTAACGTGAAATGTAAATTTCTTTTCCCTTATCGTTTCCCCTATCTAAATATTGACACTTTAATAAAGTGTGTATATATCGTTTCCCCTTGCAGGTTCCCAAATATGTTACAATTAGAAGTCTTAACCTTTGTAATATTTTTTGTTATAGGATTATGTGCGACACTATGGAGATGGACCTAATCCGATGGTGAGTGAGGATTTTTGGAGGTGGCTCAAGTCGGATTCATCAGAAGAATGTTTGTGCGCCATTAACCCTCAGGTAAACAATTAATAGACGAAGTGCCTATGTGACAATATAAACAATTAATGATAAAGTAAGGCAAGTCCAGCACCCCTGTTCCCAAAGCAGGAGTCCCGTGCTGAAATGATAACGAAAACAGTTTGGATATTATGTTGATATTTAGCTCTTTCAGGCAGTAAAAACTAGCCGTACATAGGAGAGGACCACTGCACTAAATCATTGAGAAAACACTTGTAGTGAGAAATATGTGTTTTAAAGTGCATAACAGAAGTTAGCCTGTTTACAAGTTACTGTACAACTATATATACTGAATGGTAGTTTATATGCACTTTCTGTGAAATCTAAAACAGCTAAGTTTGTGCCCCATTAACCCTCAGGTTAAAATCCGACGAGTATTCTGGGAGAATTTATTACGGAAAAGGTTACTGGAGGAAAAAAGTGACGGTGGGCCGCTACATAATCCGAAATATGGTTGGTTGTCTGACGAGGTTGGTAGAAATAAACATGTGTAACTATGGTTAAATTACTTTGCACCCGTATTAACTTTTACCCTTTCATTATAGCATATATTTCTTTGGGTATCGTACATGAACTTACTTAGACCAAAAGATGCGGACTGGTCAGCTACCGACCCATTGTTTTTCACGGTATTGAAGATTATGAATGACAATGAAAACTACTTAGCTGATGCATCCTTTTGCAATGGAAATTTAACGCCCGGTAATTGGAAAGACGTACGACGTGTAAGTGCTCTATCAGTTAGGATAGGATGTTTTTCTAGTGAAATATACAAACGTATATGATTTGACTCAAAACGACATGTTTTTATGCATCATTTCAAGCCCATTTTTGCTCAAATCTTTGAATAAACAACAAATAATCATTGTTTTATGCTAAAAATGTGAAATGAGCCAAAGCTTAGACTTCCTTTCAAAAAATCACTTAAAATGCTCAAATAACGAACAAATCAGAGCTAAAACGATCAAAAACTATCTTATGATAATATATGCTCACACCCACTTAAAACTCTAAGTGTGGGATTAATACCCCATAACTGGAAAACTTGAAATTTATATTTGAATTAATGCAAAAACCCTAAGTGTGGGATTCTCCCTACTTAGTGTAGAAACATTGATGACAATGTTTATTTCTAAGTGTGGGATAGCAGTATACTCTTCGCTCACTTGTTATAATGAAAATTTTTTCGAAATTGTCCTCAGTAAATAAACAAATCCTTATTTTGCCAAAAATTTTAAAAAATTTTCACTACAAAAACAGTCTTGCTTCGACAGTAGTCTAACTACTCATTCAGCAAACTGACTTTTCCAAAAGATTTTGAGTCAATAATTTAAGAAGAAGTACAGATTTTTTTTGCAAGTATTCAAAAGTCGGTAAAAAGAGGTAGGAACATGTCAGACTTTAAATGATTTTAAAATGAAAGTCTAAGAGGGGCATCGCGTGACTGGGTACATACAACCTATATTTGCAGTGAGGTACTTGAGCCTATATTAAGCATTCATTTTTAATGCTTCACTTTCATTTGTTGTGTGTGACCGGTGCATGCATTCGGAATTAGAACTTGCTCCTGGTATGCATTTCGAGACCATATTGACAGGTGCCATACGTGGCATAGGTGCAATTAGATGACCTGGACATTTACTTAGGATAAACCCCATTTTTATCATATCTTTTCAAGCCTAACCCTACCGATACTCATTTTTAGTATCGATGATCCGCCTAGAAAACCATTTTGAGCGCCTTAACCTTTTCGTTTCTCAAAAACCTATATTTTTAAACCCACTTACTTCCATACCCACCAAAATCTTATCTTGAATTTTTAAATTTATTGGAAAATGATATTTAGATATTCTTTTTGCTTTCCCTCAAAACTCACAAATTTCGTGTATACTTAAAAATTCTCGTGTGCGTTTCCATGATAAAAACTCAAAAATCGAGAGTCATGCGGTGCGAAAAATTGGCACCAAGTAAATTCGAAGTTGTCAAAGGAATTAGAAAAATGAAAGGATCTCAAAAGGGTAGTAAGAAAAAGAAAATCCCTTAGAAATTCCTTGGCAAAGAAATTCTAAGCCAAAAATATAGAAAAAGAAATGAATATGAAATAAAGCTTACTTGCTTCAAAATCTCTCGAAAACTCCAAATTCCTAAAAATATAAATCTTCCGTGTGTTTTCGAAGATAGAAGTCAAAATAGCTATCTTTCTCCCTTATCGTTATCCGTTTCCGTTTTCATTAAAAAGAATGTCTAAGTAAAGTTTTTCGTAAGTTTAAAAGGTCCTAAGGTAAGCAAAACCCCCTTTCCTTAAATTACCAATCATACCCTTTTAAAACCCTCACATTACAACCCTCACAAATGTCTGGTGATAATTAGTGCCGTCCCTGTCTAAGTGGTGGAGATTTGATTCTCGATCAAGCCTATGACGATGAATGCTGCATGACTGGTATTTGAGCGATTTCGTTTGTACTAGAATGATAGGAAACCCGATACACTTTGAGTGAATTGAGTGACCACCTGGTGAGATCGCCCAGTCATGTATATTCCAAGATCGCGAGAATTGAAAGCATGCCTAAGACGATCATTTTATAAATCTTTTGGATACGACATGAGAGTATCTCTCTTCTCCGTACCGGAACAATACTTGTTTCAATTCTGTACCTTTTTCTTCATTTAAAGATTCACCCATAAAAATGATTTTTCACAAGAATTAAAGTTTTTGGCATAAAATGATTTGGAGTTTGCTTGAGGACAAGCAAAAGTCTAAGTGTGGGATATTTGATTTGACTCAAAATGACATGTTTTTATGCATCATTTCAAGCCCATTTTTTCTCAAATCTTTGAATAAACAACAAATAATAATTGTTTTATGCTAAAAATGTGAAATGAGCCAAAGCTTAGACTTCCTTTAGAAAAATCACTTAAAATGCTCAAATAACGAACAAATCAGAGCTAAAACGATCCATTTGCAATTCTGACGTATAATAAGGCAAAACTGGCCTAATTTATGTCATATTGATCTTCAGAAAAATACAAAACTGTGGCCGCAAGAATCGTTCAAATCTGACAAGAAACGAAGAAGATAGAGCCAAACAAAGATCACAAGAACTACGACCAGTGCACGAGACTTACGATCCAGCGCACAAGACCACGAGCCAGGGCACACCACCCCTCTAGGGGCAGTATACCACCCTTAGAGGGCCGTATACGCCCCTGTAGAGGCCGTATACCCCCTCTAAGGGGTGGTATACCCCCTCTTTGGTGCTGGATTCGCCCTATTTCGTGCCGGATACGCCCTATTTGCTACCGAATACGCCCCTTTTGGTGTCGAATTCTATAGCTCAGGGGGGTGTTTTGGAAATAATTGGATGCGAGGGTGCTGAATGTAAATTTTGTAATTTAAGGCCTATAAATAGAGGCTTAACCTCCTCATTTTCAACACACCATTCCACCTTCATTTTCACACACTTCTCACTAGAATAGTTAGTAACTTTCTCTCTCTAGCACTACTCTTAGGAGTTAGTGGAGAAATAGTAGGTAGCTAGCTTACGAGCTTTGTACGGAGTCGCTCCGAGACTACGGTTGTGCAAATTTATTGTAACGTCTATCAGGTTTTATTATATTATCCTTTCTTGTTATTTTTAAATATGTTGTGCTGTTGTCATAATTATTTAAGAATGCATGCCATGATAATTGCTCTGATAGGCTAGATAAATATGTGTTTGCTATGATAAACGTTATGCTAGGGTAGTTATGCTTTAAACCATGTTGTTACTCTGCTCGCATGTAATTAGGATATGTTTGAATTTATGAATTAGTTCTTAAAATGTTTTATTTATCCAACTTATGCTGTGGTTTGAAACCTATTGATATAATCCGGCCAATTGTAGAAATAGGTCCCTCAACTATTCTTTGTCTGAATGATTCGATGAACTCGGCATGGCCGCTGTTCTCCAGATTGAAATACATCATAGGAGACACGGAGCATAGGATTAGAGATAAATTATAATTGATTTCATATATCGAATGCTTTTGATAGAACTTTCGGAGCATTCGTGACTTAACCATTAATCCAGAAACTCTACCTGAAACAAACTGAATACTATCCATGTTACACTACTGCATGTTCTTGTTTGATTGTTGCTTTAGGGTTTACATGCTAGTATCTATTTGTCTATTGCGGTTGTTGGATTCATGATTAGGTTTTCAAACATAGAATAATTACATACAACAGTTTAACATGCTAGAATAATTGCAATAATCTATATGAAATAATGTCGAACAATTTAAACGATCGTTAGACAGACTTTCCCAACCTATTCCGCGGGGTTACTCCTGTTCACTTTATTGTTTATTCAACAATTCGTGCCACGATACGGACGTCTCAGACGACCGAGACTGGGGAATAGGATTCGAGGTTAGTTATCGGTTAAATTGGTACTACATTTGGGAGAACTTCCGGTGTAGTTTACACTCCATATCTGTTATCCATGTGACATGTTATTTATTTGATTGTGGACAACTCTACGTTAGATAAGTAATAGGATAGGAGCTATGGCCCATTAGGACATATACAGTAATGATACGGGATCTCTGGGTGAGGCATCGGAAAAACCGTAAAACTGCTCAATACTTGGTATAGCGCTGGAACCACCTCTGGTGAAGTACAAATGCGTGGAAGCCACGAAAAGGTCGTAGGTACAATACTATGTTGAACATCATTCAGAGACCCCAAGTCAGCACTGCTAGGATTCATTGTAATTAGAGCCTCAATCCTCATAACTACCCCTAAATAGCATACACCAATGTCATAGCAAACACTCGCGTAATCCATAGTTCTCTCAGCGACTTCACTCCTTATTTACTTTACTGTCTTTTAATTTATCTAGAATAGAAAACAAAACCTCCAAAAGTTTTAAAACCCTAGCTAAATTACCAAAGATAATTGATCCTCCTAAGATCCCATGCCCGTTGTGGTTTGAAGAACGACACCTGAGTCATACCTGCCGCTTACTATACAAGTAGTAGTATAACTTAGGCTTCCCTGCACTATAAATATAAAACCACCCCTCCGATCGTCCGCTCTGACTGGAAGGCCCGCAACGACCAGGAATAAATTCTTGAACCGACCGTTGGAGCGCGATCAGGTTTTTGGCGCCGCTGCCGGTGACTACAACGACCGATTTTAGGAATTTAGTTATCTTAGTTATTTAGCGATCCTTTCGGAAGATCAATATCATCCGGAAGTTTCTTTTATGTCTTTAGGTTAATTTTACTTTTTCCATCTTTAGATTAGAATAGTTTAACCCTTCCTTTCCAAAATCCTACTTTCTACCAACAAGTTATGTCGAATCGTATCACTCTCGCCTCATCAATTAAGCCACTGCTAGAGGGACGAGGAGGACCAATCGTAACACCAACAGATGAAACCCTTGAAATTAAGCCTCACCACATCAAAATGATTAAATCTGATTGTCAGTTTCATGGTTCGGTTGAAAATCCAAACGCCCATCTCAACAAATTCATCAACCTTTCCGACTCTTTCGAACAAATAGGAACCGATAGAAACCTTCTCCATCTCCTTCTGTTTCCTTATTCTTTATCTTCTCGAGCCTTAACATGGTTTTATGATTTCGAACCCAATTCGATTCATACATGGGAGGAGATGGCTACTAAGTTTCTAGCTAAGTACTTCCCTACAAACCAAGCTTAAAAACGACATCATTAACTTCCATCAAGGAACTAATGAATCATTAAGCAAGGCTTGGGAACGATTTAAGAATCTGATCGAAAGATGTCAGAATCGTCAGTTGTCTGAAACGGATCTGGTCTGCACATTCTATAACAGCTTAAATCCTCAACACAAACAAACCCTCGATGCCGCTTCATCCGGAAATTTCATGCTACATACTTCAGACGAAGCTTGGAAATTGATTGAGACGATAACGATGCATCAACATGACTTGGAGTCAGATGAATCTACTTCGGAAGAAAGGAGTACTTCAAATCAAACCTTAGACAATCTAAAAACTCAACTCGAATCCATCACTCAAATTGTCAAGGATTTGCAAGAATCTTCAAACCCTATGTCAGAGAAGAAACCTCAAAAGTTCCTCTCAAGCCGAAGGGCCAATGAAGAAATTCTTACAACTAGTGGAAACCCTAATCACACTTCTTATTCCAAACCTTTCATTCAGCGGTTTACCACACAACCCACTTCCCGATCTTTAGTTCTCTCTACTCCGTCCCCGTTGACTTCTCGTCTAAACAACGAAACTTTCAAAAACTTCATTGTTGAGCAAAATAATACCAATAGAAAAATTGTTGATTTTCAAAACCAAATTGATTATTTGATTAGAATTTCAAATGATTTAATTAAAAACATGGAGGATAATGTTAAGCGGTTGTTTTTTAAAGTTGAGGAGAAGCAAAGGGAGGAAGCGATCTACAACTCTGTCTATCACTCATCCTACGAGTATGATGACATTCTTGTGGTCACGAGAGGAGGAAAAGAGACTAAAAACGAGAAATCCGTAGATATTCCCACAAATGAACCTTCTACTTCTCCACCTACTGATTCGGTACCAGTTGACACCCCCGTCACTTCTCCTGAATCAGAACTCTCTAAAGCCCCAGAAAGTATTAAACCTACACGTATACATTTCCCTGGTAGGCTTAAGAAAGAGAAACAAGAAGCTCAATTTGGAAAATATCTAGAAATGTTCAAAAGCTTACACTTAAATGTCAAACTTTTAGATGCTTTAGTTGAAATGCCTAGCTGTGCCAAATTCTTTAAACAACTCTTATCCAACAAAGAAAAACTTAGGCAAATAGTTAACTTGCCCTTAGATGCAGAGTGCTCTTTGATTATGCAACAAGGACTACCCCCAAAGCTAGGAGACACTGGCCGTTTCACTATTCCTTGTTATCTTCAGGATGTTCAAATAAGTAACGCCTTAGCTGACTTAGGAGCTAGTGTAAACCTTATGCCATACTCGCTTTTTAGGAAACTAGGATTAAACGAACTTTTGCCAAACCGAATGACCATCCAATTAGCCGATAGATCTGTTAAACTCCCTCGTGGAATTGCTGAAGATATTATGGTCCGTGTTGATAAATTCATTTTTCCTGTTGATTTTGTTATTATGGATATTGAAGAGGACACCTAAGTTCCACTCATCCTTGGCAGACCTTTCCTAAACACTACCAAGGCCGTCATCGATGTTAATGAAAAATCTTTAAAACTTCGAGTTGGAACTGAGGAGGTCACCTTCAATGTCGATAAACTAATGAAACATCCTATGGGAGAAGATCTTGGTCTTGTAGATTCTATGCAGGAAATAATCGAAGAACATTTGAAAGAAATTCTCGCAGTAAGCAGCATTAACCCCAACACTATCATCACAACAAGGAAACTATGTGAAGAAAGCAAGGGATTATGCTCTGCTCTCTCAAATTCTTCCACCGCATCAAGAGAAGTTCTATTTCCTTTAAAGAATTCTAGCTCGCAGTTCAAAACTATTATGACTGCTCCGCTTGGACATGGCACGCCAGTCACTCTTCTAAGAAGAAACCCGACTCCTGAAGTAGATGATTCATCTCTCTCAAGGGAAGAAATTCGAAGGACGCTCAAGGAAATGGAATTAATGTTTTCACCACCTGATTCACAGCTATCTGAAAACTGTGAACCACAAAGTTCAAATCCAGAAATTACCATCAGCACTTCTTCATCAGCTCAAGCTCAGAAGTTTGCACTTACTGAAGACAACGATATCATCATTACTGAAGAAAATGCAACTTCTACATCATCCACTGTCAAATATGAGCTGAGGAAGAATGCATTCTCTGATAAAGCATAATGAGTTGAAATAGCTTCAGCCAATACATCAGAATCACCTCTTGAAGAATCAGACTTCCAAACAGAGTTTGATGAACTCAAGAGAGATGAAATTGCAAGAATGAAGCCTTCTACTGAAGAACCGCCGGAATTGGAACTAAAGGAACTACCCTCTCATCTGGAGTACGCTATTCTCGAAGGAACTTCACACTTACCAGTTATCATATCCAAAGATCTGAAGCCTGAGGAAAAAGCCAGACTCATTCAGGTTTTGAAGTCACATAAAAAAGCAATTGCTTGGAAAATCTCTGACATACTAGGGATCAGTCCAAACTACTGCACGCACAAGATCTTAATGGAAAACGACTTCAAGCCATCAGTTCAGAGACAGAGGAGAGTCAACCCGAAGATTCAAGACGTGGTCAAGAAGGAGGTTATCAAACTTCTTGATGCTGGCCTGATATATCCTATTTCAGATTCTCCATGGGTCAGTCCCGTACAGGTTGTTCCGAAGAAAGGAGGAATGACGGTGATTACGAACGAACATAATGAACTCATCCCAACAAGAACCGTCACCGGTTGGAGGGTTTGCATTGACTATTGCAAACTAAACGAAGCCACTCGCAAAGATCACTTCCCTCTGCCGTTCATTGACCAGATGCTCGAAAGATTGTCAGGAAATGAGTTCTATTGTTTCCTCGATGGTTTCTCTGGCTATTTTCAAATCCCTCTCGATCCGAAGGACCAGGAGAAGACGACATTCACATGTCCATACGGAACCTTCGCCTACCGAGGTATGCCTTTTGGGCTATGCAATGCACCTGCCACTTTCCAGAGATGCATGGTGGCGATCTTCCATGACATGATTGAACAGTGTATGGAGGTTTTCATGGACGATTTCTCTGTCTTTGGAGACTCCTTCACATCGTCTTTCCAACCTAGAAAGGATGCTCACTCGTTGCGAAGAATCAAACCTCGTTCTAAATTGGGAGAAATGTCACTTTATGGTGAAAGAAGGAATAGTGTTAGGACATCGGATATCTAAAGCAGGAATTGAAGTAGATAAAGCTAAAGTTGATACTATTTCAAAACTTCCACCACCTACTTCTGTGAAAGCCATCCGAAGTTTTCTAGGTCACGCCGGATTCTACCGTCGCTTCATTAAGGATTTCTCTAAGATTTCTCGACTTATGACTCATCTTCTCGAAAAAGATACTCCGTTTGACTTTACAGATGACTGTCTTAAAGCTTTTAACTACTTAAAGGAACAGCTCGTGCATGCACCAATCATGGTAGCCCCCGACTGGAGTTTACCATTTGAAATCATGTGCGACGCCAGTGATTTTGCAGTTAGAGCTGTACTAGGACAACGGAAGGAGAAACACTTTCAACCAATTTACTACGCTAGCAAAACTCTCACGGACGCTCAAGAGAACTATACAACCACTGAGAAGGAGTTACTAGCGGTACTTTTGATAAATTTCGTTCCTATCTTATTTTGTCCAAAACTATTGTCTATACAGATCATTCAGCTCTTAAGTATCTCTTCAAAAAGCAAGACGCTAAGCCAAGACTGTTGCGCTGGATTATGCTCTTACAAGAATTCAACATAGAAATTAAAGATAAAAAGGGAGCAGAAAACGTTGCAGCAGATCACCTCAACCGATTGGAAAATCCAGCAATGGAAAAACTTGAAGAAGGAGATATTCAAGACCAGTTCCCGGATGAACAACTCATGAACATCGGAAAGCACCATCAGGGACCTAGTTCATCATACGATCCCTGGTATGCTGATTTTGCCAACTACTTGGTGGGAGGAATAGTCCAGAAAGGAATGTCAACTTCTCGAAGACGAAAGTTCTTCCACAGTAAAGAATTACTTTTGGGATGATCCTTTCCTCTTTAAGGTCTGTCCCGATCATATCATTAGAAGATGCATCGACGGGAAGGAAGCCGAACATATCCTCTACCAAAGCCACCATGGACCAACTGGAGGCCACCATGGAGCTAACAAGACCGCACGGAAAGTATATGACGCCGGCTTCTATTGGCCAACCATTTTTCAAGATTCTTACGACTTGGTAAAACGTTGTGATGCTTGCCAAAGGTTTGGAAGTATCTCACAGAGGAGTGAAATGCCACTTACTAACTTCCAAGCTTGTGAAGTCTTCGACATTTGGGGATTAGATTTTATGGGACAGTTCCCTAAATCTAACGGAAAAGAATACATTATGGTTGCAGTTGATTACGTGTCCAGGTGGGCCGAAGCACAAGCTCTCCCAACAAACGATGCCAAGGTCGTCACTAAGTTTCTCAAACAATTATTTTATCGATTTGGAGCTCCGAGAGCCATAATCAGTGATCGTGGCACCCACTTCTGCAATACTCACCTAATGAGAACATTGCAACAGTACGGAGTAACTCACAAAACTTCAACAGCTTATCACCCACAAACCAATGGGCAAGCCGAAGTGACAAATAGGGCATTGAAGCGAATCTTAGAACGAACGGTGTTCAACCATGGGGAAAAGTGGTCCGATAAATTAGATGATGCGTTGTAGGCATTCAGGACAGCATACAAGATGCCTTTAGGAACCACACCATATCGTCTGGTTTATGGTAAGGCATGTCATCTACCGATAGAGTTGGAGTATAAGGCATACTGGGCGCTGAAGAAATGTAACTTAGACATCCCCACCATAAGATCCCATCGGAGAATGCAGCTTAACGAACTAGCTGAGTTAAGAGATAAAGCGTACGATAGCTCCCTGAAATTCAAAGAAAGAACCAAAATGTTCCATGATTCGAGAATCAAGCTATCAAAGTTTAAACCAGGGGATAAAGTACTTCTCTTCAACTCACGCTTCAAAAAGTTCTCTGGAAAGTTCAAAGTCAGGTGGAGCGGACCATTTATAGTCTCAAAGGTATTTTCCTTCGGTGCAGTCGAACTCGAAGCCCCGGAAGGTAACTTTAAAGTTAATGGTCAACGCTTGAAACATTACATTGAGGACTTCCCCATTAATGAGGAAGTTTACATTTTCGAGCCACCTTGAACTATTCTCAGGTATCAAGAGTCAAGCTAGTGACTCTCTCATAAACAAGCGCTCTTGGGAGGCACCCCAAGCTTATCCTAGATTAATCTATCTTTTTATTTTTATTTTTATTTTTTAGTATAAATATTATCTAGTTTTATCATTCCTAACTAAATTATGCAGGATAGCTACTTATCTGACAACATTTGAAATTTACAGATCTGAGATAAGTCTTCGTTATTTATGCAAATGCAGAAGTCCTGATGACGCTTTCAAATTAAAATATTTTACAAACAATCATCAGTTCTTTTCGCATTTGTATATTTTTAAACCTTAAATGTTACCTGTATTATTTATGTTTTTCAGGATGAATCCCCCAACGGAAAGCAGTCAGAAGAACATGAAGCGAACCCGCAGAGGTAAAAAGAAGAAGAAGACTGATGTTCAGGATGAGAGTATGACTGATATACCGACTTCTCCCAGGAAGCATTCGAGACCTGCTGCACCACAGTTTGCCCCAGTATCTGGGTCCATTCCGACCATTGATTATGGGATCACTACTGCAAATCCAACAGCTGCTTGGGCGCTTTTTTAGACATTGTCCATTCATCATGAGGCAATATCTGATACCCGCAAGGCGGTCGGGCTACCGAGACTTCAGGATCACCCTTACAAACTAGGGTCTGGTCCTAGAGCTTCTCACCCACCATGGTCATTCTTCCCTCATGCACCTAGCACTACTGATGCTCCAGAACAGGATCCGGGTCCTTCGAGTTCACACATTGATCCTGCCGTGATGCTCGCAGCTGCTAGCAGACTTGATATGCCATCACCTTCTTCTATCCTCCATGATGCTGCTCTTTACCAGGCTGCTGTTGCTGAGTTCGATCCTGATATGGATGATCTTCTAGATGATTAGTTTATCTTTATTTTATTTATGTCTTAGACTTCTTATTTTTATGTTTTTAGATTTATCATACTACTATTCTGTGAGACTTGGTTATTGTGACTCTATTTATGGCTATTTGCAGAACTCAGTATTCGTAGGAATAGATGATCTTTAAAGAAGTCTGGTCCAATCAAACTCCAGCAAATCACTTGCACCACTCCTTCACGAATCTGGTCCTCCATCCAGTGCCCACGAAGCGTAGGGAAGTATCACTCTAGTTCTTATGATCTATCTTATGATAATATATGCTCACACCCACTTAAAACTCTAAGTGTGGGATTAATACCCCATAACTGGAAAACTTGAAATTTATATTTGAATTAATGCAAAAACCCTAAGTGTGGGATTCTCCCTACTTAGTGCAGAAACATTAAGGACAATGTTTATTTCTAAGTGTGGGATAGCAGTATACTCTTCGCTCACTTGTTATAATCAAAATTTTTTCGAAATTGTCCTCAGTAAATAAACAAATCCTTATTTTGCCGAAAATTTTAAAAAATTTTCACTACAAAAACAGTCTTGCTTCGACAGTAGTCTAACTACTCATTCAGCAGACTGACTTTTCCAAAAGATTTTGAGTCAATAATTTAAGAAGAAGTACAGATTTTTTTTGCAAGTATTCAAAAGTCAGTAAAAAGTGGTAGGAACATGTCAGACTCTAAATGATTTTAAAATGAAAGTCTAAGAGGGGCATCGCGTGACTGGGTACATACAACCTATATTTGTAGTGAGGTACTTGAGCCTATATTAAGCATTCATTTTTAATGCTTCACTTTCATTTGTTGTGTGTGACCGGTGCATGCATTCGGAATTAGAACTTGCTCCTGGTATGCATTTCGAGACCATATTGACAGGTGCCATACGTGGCATAGGTGCAATTAGATGACCTGGACATTTACTTAGGATAAACCCCATTTTTATCATATCTTTCAAGCCTAACCCTACCGATACTCATTTTTGGTATCGATGATCCGCCTAGAAAACCATGTTGAGCCTTAACCTTTTCGTTTCTCAAAAACCTATATTTTTAAACCCCACTTACTTCCATACCCACCAAAATCTTATCTTGGAATTTTTAAATTTATTGGAAAATGATATTTAGATATTCTTTTTGCTTTCCCTCAAAACTCACAAATTTCGTGTCTACTTAAAAATTCTCGTGTGCGTTTCCATGATAAAAACTCAAAAATCGAGAGTCATGCGGTGCGAAAAATTGGCACCAAGTAAATTCGAAGTTGTCAAAGGGATTAGAAAAATGAAAGGGTCTCAAAAGGGTAGTAAGAAAAAGAAAATCCCTTAGAAATTCCTTGGCAAAGAAATTCTAAGCCAAAAATATAGAAAAAGAAATGAATATGAAATAAAGCTAAGTGCTTCAAAATCTCTCGAAAACTCCAAATTCCTAAAAATATAAATCTTCCGTGTGTTTTCGAAGATAGAAGTCAAAATAGCTATCTTTCTCCCTTATCGTTATCCGTTTCCGTTTTCATTAAAAAGAATGTCTAAGTAAAGTTTTTCGTAAGTTTAAAAGGTCCTAAGGTAAGCAAAACCCCCTTTCCTTAAATTACCAATCATACCCTTTTAAAACCCTCACATTACAACCCTCACAAATGTCTGGTGATAATTAGTGCCGTCCCTATCTAAGTGGTGGAGATTTGATTCTCGATCAAGCCTATGACGATGAATGCTGCATGACTGGTATTTGAGTGATTTCGTTTGTACTAGAATGATAGGAAACCCGATACACTTTGAGTGAATTGAGTGACCACCTGGTGAGATCGCCCAGTCATGTATATTCCAAGATCGCGAGAATTGAAAGCATGCCTAAGACGATCATTTTATAAATCTTTTGGATACGTCATGAGAGTATCTCTCTTCTCCGTACCGGAACAATAATTGTTTCAATTCTGTACCTTTTTCTTCATTTAAAGATTCACCCATAAAAATGATTTTTCACAAGAATTAAAGTTTTTGGCATAAAATGATTTGGAGTTTGCTTGAGGATAAGCAAAAGTCTAAGTGTGGGATATTTGATTTAACTCAAAACGACATGTTTTTATGCATCATTTCAAGCCCATTTTTGCTCAAATCTTTGAATAAACAACAAATAATAATTGTTTTATGCTAAAAATGTGAAATGAGCCAAAGCTTAGACTTCCTTTCGAAAAATTACTTAAAATGCTCAAATAACGAACAAATCAGAGCTAAAACGATCCATTTGCAATTCTGACGTATAATTAAGCAAAACTGGCCTAATTTATGTCATATTGATCTTCAGGAAAATACAAAACTGTGGCCGCAAGAATCGTTCAAATCTGACAAGAAACGAAGAAGATAGAGCCAAACGAAGATCACAAGAACTACGACCAGTGCACGAGACTTACGATCCAGCGCACAAGACCACGAGCCAGGGCACACCACCCCTCTAGGAGCCGTATACCACCCTTAGAGGGCCGTATACGCCCCTGTAGAGGCCGTATACCCCCTCTAAGGGGTGGTATACCCCCTCTTTGGTGCTGGATTCGCCCTATTTCGTGCCGGATACGCCCTATTTGCTACCGAATACGCCCCTTTTGGTGTCGAATTCTATAGCTCAGGGGGGTGTTTTGGAAATAATTGGATGCGAGGGTGCTGAATGTAAATTTTGTAATTTAAGGCCTATAAATAGAGGCTTAACCTCCTCATTTTCAACACACCATTCCACCTTCATTTTCACACACTTCTCACTAGAATAGTTAGTAACTTTCTCTCTCTAGCACTACTCTTAGGAGTTAGTGGAGAAATAGTAGGTAGCTAGCTTACGAGCTTTGTACGGAGTCGCTCCGAGACTACGGTTGTGCAAATTTATTGTAACGTCTATCAGGTTTTATTATATTATCCTTTCTTGTTATTTTTAAATATGTTGTGCTGTTGTCATAATTATTTAAGAATGCATGCCATGATAATTGCTATGATAGGCTAGATAAATCTGTGTTTGCTATGATAAACGTTATGCTAGGGTAGTTATGCTTTAAACCATGTTGTTACTCTGCTCGCATGTAATTAGGATATGTTTGAATTTATGAATTAGTTCTTAAAATGTTTTATTTATCCAACTTATGCTGTGGTTTGAAACCTATTGATATAATCCGGCCAATTGTAGAAATAGGTCCCTCAACTATTCTTTGTCTGAATGATTCGATGAACTCGGCATGGCCGCTGTTCTCCAGATTGAAATACATCATAGGAGACACGGAGCATAGGATTAGAGATAAATTATAATTGATTTCATATATCGAATGCTTTTGAGAGAACTTTCGGAGCATTCGTGACTTAACCATTAATCCAGAAACTCTACCTGAAACAAACTGAATACTATCCATGTTACACTACTGCATGTTCTTGTTTGATTGTTGCTTTAGGGTTTGCATGCTAGTATCTATTTGTCTATTGCGGTTGTTGGATTCATGATTAGGTTTTCAAACATAGAATAATTACATACAACAGTTTAACATGCTAGAATAATTGCAATAATCTATATGAAATAATGTCGAACAATTTAAACGATCGTTAGACAGACTTTCCCAACCTATTCCGCGGGGTTACTCCTGTTCACTTTATTGTTTATTCAACAATTCGTGCCACGATACGGATGTCTCAGACGACCGAGACTGGGGAATAGGATTCGAGGTTAGTTATCGGTTAAATTGGTACTACATTTGGGAGAACTTCCGGTGTAGTTTACACTCCATATCTGTTATCCATGTGACATGTTATTTATTTGATTGTGGACAACTCTACGTTAGATAAGTAATAGGATAGGAGCTATGGCCCATTAGGACATATACAGTAATGATACGGGATCTCTGGGTGAGGCATCGGAAAAACCGTAAAACGGCTCGGTACTTGGTATAGCGCTGGAACCACCTCTGGTGAAGTACAAATGCGTGGAAGCCACGAAAAGGTCGTAGGTACAATACTATGTTGAACATCATTCAGAGACCCCAAGTCAGCACTGCTAGGATTCATTGTAATTAGAGCCTCAATCCTCATAACTACCCCTAAATAGCATACACCAATATCATAGCAAACACTCGCGTAATCCATAGTTCTCTCAGCGACTTCACTCCTTATTTACTTTACTATCTTTTAATTTATCTAGAATAGAAAACAAAACCCCCAAAAGTTTTAAAACCTTAGCTAAATTACCAAAGATAATTGATCCTCCTAAGATCCCATGCCTGTTGTGGTTTGAAGAACGACACCTGAGTCATACCTGCCGCTTACTATACAAGTAGTAGTATAACTTAGGCTTCCCTGCACTATAAATATAAAACCACCCCTTCGATCGTCCGCTCTGACTGGAAGGCCCGCAACGACCACGAAGAAATTCTTGAACCGACCGTTGGAGCGCGATCAGTATACTAACTACTTTGTACAATATATCTGTAGGTATTCATTCCGGGAAATGAAGAAGAAAGTCACTTTTCCTTTTAGAGTTTGACATTGATGCTGGTGTTTGTACGTATTATGATAGCATGCTACTCATGCATGAAGACGAAGGGAGAAGGTAGGGCTGGAGGACGGAGATGGAGGCGTGGTTTTCCACAACTATGCATACATATTTAGACGTAATGGGGGTGTTCCATAGTAAGAATATAAATCCTAGTACGTATAAGATCACCTTTATCACCCATCCCAGAAGTCAAACAGCACAGCAGGCACTCCGATCCGGTGATTGTGGGGTTTTTGTATGTTTTTTTCTTTATCGTTTGACACATGGGTTACCGGTGACATTGACTGTAGATGCTGCACTAACTGGCACATGGTATCGTGAGGTTATGGCTAGTATTTTCTATGACTGTATTATTCAGGAATGAACATGTATATTGGACATTGCTTAGAGATGCTTGACATACCTAATTGCTGTATCGTGAGAGTTTGGTTACTCTTTTTGTTGACTATCAGGTATAATTTTGTAGTCATATATGACAGTCAATGGTTTTGGACATATTTAATGACATCAGTTTTTAGGAATGTCTCTAGTGCGTGATATGTCATGGGTGTCTGTTTTGTGTGGTTTGGCTGTTAGTAGCTTTTGGTTCTTGTTTCCTGTTTCGTAGTTAGCAGCCATTACGGGTGGAAATTTGGTTTGTTTTTGTTTCCTATTGTTTTTTTGTTGTATTGTTCTCTTTTTTGGTAATGGAAGTCTGCCTTTTCTTTAAAAATGAAATGTTACTAAACAGAATACATATAAAAAGTAGCATCACACTAAGATAAAATAAAAGTTACACATTACACAAGTGAAACAATTAAAAAACCGCGCATTTCATTAGGACGATATAAAAGTTGAACATTACATAAGTCAAATCGTTAAATGAATACGCCTTACATTTCATTTAAATCAGCGGTGTCGTTGTCAAAAGCGAATGATTGTGAAGAATGCATCGGGACACGACACGTTGCTTTTTTATGATCCTCACCACCGCATCGTGAACAACCATTCCACGTCGGAACCTCTCCCTTTGAAGGTATGCGAGCAGTTGCATTTTTTTTTGGTCGACCCGAGTTGCGTTTACCCATTACGGGTGGCAGAACTCCTTGAAGGTCGGTTGGAATGACCCAGTCTGATACAACTCCTACAAATTGAATTAGCTCCGCATACGTTGCCTTATAAGTCGTTACCGTGAACCAGCGTTCTGCTTGGTAAGCACAATCAGTAATTTTTAAAAACTTCAAAGCAGCTATTGCGTGATTGCAAGGTAAACCCGAGTGTAACCATTTCATACACGAACACTCTTTCGTCTCCAAATTTACCAGAAAGTGCCTCTTTAGATCTTGTACCTGGTAATGTGTGGCGTCCATCCCGAACACCTTGCACCTCTTAGATTTCAGTACTCTCTTACCAACTTTTCTCTCCGCCCACGGGGTCAGTTGGGTGGTAAGTTGTCCTGCAAATCGATACATACATTAAAATTATATTATTGTATATACTCACTAAAAATGGGATGTAAAGCGAGAATTCAAGATGACATATTTGCATCCAAATTTCGTGCTAAGTACCACTCTTGTGCCCTCTTTTGAAAAAACTCAAGTAACATCGTAATGGGCATTTTTCGTCCTTCCACCGTTAGTGCATTCATCGACTCTACACAGTTTGAGGTTGAGTAGTTGTACCGAGCTATGGGACAATGGGCCCTAGACCATCTTTCAGGTCTAACTTTGGAAAGCTTCTCGTGTGCTTTTGATTTAACGCCTTCAAGCAAATTCATGTATTGATCAAACTCGTCTACTCGGTGAGCTTTACAAATCTTCCAATACAACCACTTTACATCGCTCTTCTGTAAGCTAAGGTTCATTTGTAGATGGTGACAACATATCAAATGTACTGCACGTGGCATAGCACTTGTTACTGCTAACGCGATTGATGGATGCCTATCAGAAATGACTACAATATTTGGAATATCACTAATGCATTCCCTCAACTTGGTAAAAAACCAGCACCAAGCATCACCCGCCTCACCTGGAGAGACCCCGTAAGCAAGTGGTACAATGTTATTATCTCCATCCATTGCTACTGCTACCAGATTAGATCCAATGTACTTGGCCTTCAAGTGTGCCCATCAACAATTATCAAAGGTCGCAAATGATTGACAAAACTTCGTATCTGTGACGATATATTAAAGCATGAGTAAGTTACTTATTTAATAATACTATAATATGAAGATCATTGTGCAAATTTAGTAAAACTACATAACTTACCACAGCACCGATGGCGACAAAACACATCTCGAAACGTCCGTAGTTGTATGTCTTGATTTCGGTAAAAGTTCCGGGATTTTTAAGCTTCAAATTGTGTAAATAGCAAGGCAATTTGCTAAACGACTCTTCATGAGTACCCCTCAACTTCTCCAAAGCACTTGCCTTGCCTCGCCAAGCTTGTTGATATGTAATATCGATTTGGAAATTTGCACCGATATCATGAACTATATCTTTCGGCTTGTAAACTCGGTTGGGATCTCTTAACTGTTCCATAAGAATATCACCGAGCACTTGTTTGGTTGCATTGCGATGCGTGGGCTGTACATTTGTTTTTGAACACGTGTGGTGGTCGTGCACAGTGGTAACGTAAAATCCAGGGCCATCGACCGTCCCATGAGTTAGTATTTTCCATTTACACCCTTCGTTAACACATATTACATCATACCTCTTGTTGTCCGATTTTCTAACTTTGTACTCATATCTATCGTCCATAGATTTGAGAGAAATAGCCTTCTTGCATTCCTTTTTGTTTAAAAACCATCGACCTTCCGAAATGATTGTTTTGCTACTACTTTTGGGGATTTTTTGTTTGATATCAAAAGTTGGTGTTGGTATTGACTTGGGCATATGAGAAAATGTATTCTTCTGCCATTCTTGAGGTAATATATATTTGAATTTAATGTTGTCTTCATCACCATCTTCTGACCGATGTTCATTTTGTTCGCCACTATTTCCTCCATTCTCTTCTCCAATTACTTCTTCGGACTCCACATAATCTTCCATACCTTCTCCTCCTTCAAAGGACCAGTTTTGGGAGGTGCCAGCATCATAGGTGTATGGTACAAAGGTTTGCTGTTGAGCAGCAGAGGTGTCTTGTTCAAAATACTTTCGGGTTTCATTATCTTGGTTTGCAAAGAAGTTGTGAAAAATTGGAGGATTTACTTGTGAATTGAAAGGTGCATTTTCAAATGAAGGAGGTGTTGAAAATAAAGGTGTATTTAAATATTGTTTCCACGTTTGTTGTTCATGCGGGTTTTGGTATTGCTCATCGTTATTATACGTATGATGAAATTGAGATGATTGATGATATTGAATTGAGTTGTGGTATTGAGATGAGTTGTGGTATTGAGATGAATTGTGGTCTTGTAATGACTGATCATGCAAGTATGGAAATTGTAATGAGTGTACCCCAAAACTCCAAATTCAACCCGTAGGGGTAACCTGTGACAAATAAATAATGGTCGACGGGATTTCCATTGTCAACCCCGCGTTGATAGAACTCACGTGCCGTAATTTCAAACACAGTCTCACAAATGGGCCTTGTAGATGGTCAGGGGCGGAGCTAGAGGGGGGCATGGGGGGCAGTCGCCCCCCTTAAAAATCTAGAATTTTGAAAAACAATAATTTTTTTAAGGTTATTAGACACAGTTTTGAAGTTTTGCCCCCCAAAATGATAGAAAAAAGAAAAAAAAATGTTTTTTTTGCCCCTATACGAAATATCCTAGCTCCGCTCCTGTAGATGGTAGTATTACTTTGTGGCAAGTAGCACTGCCATCCTCATCCATCATTGGCTATGATTGAAATAATAAATGATGTTAAAAGAATACTGAGTGAAAAGCCATTATAAATATGTAAAAATATACTCACTTCATCATCATCATTGTCATCATCAGCACAACTTTCAAGAATCCTACGTGCCTCTTCGTGTGTCAACTGGTCAGCAGGTTTTTTAAGCAATTCTTGTATGGTAGGCAATGGTTGTTCCTTACTAAACACCGTTTCTTCTTTTCTAAAAAATGGTTGTTTGCTACTAACTAATGGTTGTTCTTCAATAAACACTGTTTCTTTTTTATTGACAAACAATTGTTCCGTAATAATAATTGGCTCTTCTTTACTAACAAACGGCTGATCATCAAACATAAATTGCGCAATCTCTTCTTCGGTAAGCTCTACTTCATACATATTATAATTCGGATATGCTTTCTTCCACAACACCTATTATATATAACAATATCAATACAGTGCGAAAACACATTAAATTTAGATATATTCAATAGATATGATAGATCAAATACCTCAAGTAACTCCCCAATATTAGCAAAACGCCTCTGTTGCCTACATTTCACATAATCGAAACGGCTCCCATCTTGCATAGATTCCATGTGACACCCCGTAAAGTTGAGTACAATTAATACAGTAAAAACGTGTATTTTACGCTAATTTTCTGACAAAAGTTTTGATGTGAAACAGGTCTAGCAAGTCCAAAATAATAATACGAACAGTATTACAAAAGTTATAATTTGTATAATTACATATAAAATACTTAAAGGCTAGCGAAATACGCGTCAGAAAAATATCTCAGAAATGTTCCCAAAATCATTTCGAAATATTATTTAACTAAAATAATATATGGGAAAAATTTTAAAACGGAATAATATTGCGTTTTAAATACATATTGAGCACGCAGAACATTTATAATGTACAAATTATACAACAGTCAAAAATAATGAAAACATCATTATTCTAATTTTAGACTATGAACCAGGAGAACATCTACAAAATAAAAATATAAAATATTATATTTTATATTGCCATAATTATACCCGTACCCGAAGTTTACGGGCTAAATACCTAAACTATTACCATTTAAAAAAATAATAATAATCTGGGAACAAGACTTGTAATGAGCCATACCTCTCTCATTGACAAATAAACTCATATCAATATAATATATACTCCCCCATACTGAAGAAACTCACACACTCAAGCTCCAATAATTTTGCCACCAACTTTTTCTCTTCACTTGGGTTTGATCGGTAGAGGAAGCAAACAGCAGCTCATCATAATCTTCAACATCATCTTCAAATAATTATCATCATCTTCTCTTCTTCAGTTTCGTCATCATCATCATCGCAGTGTCATCACTTTCATCACTGTAAAAATTCCCAAACTTTGATTTCGTTATAAATCTTAGTAATATATTGTGTTTGTACTTTACATACTTGATGATTATGAAAGATTGGAACTAAAAACTAAGTAAAACGAGATTGTTGGTGATGATGATGATTTTTGGATAAAACTTTTAGTCTGTACAAAATTTTAAGTATTTGTACTAGTATATCAAATATATAAAATCACTTGAAAGATACTTGCATAATGTTACCAATAACATTTGATAAAAGCTCAACTAAAATTATAGCTAAACGATTTAGGATTTCTGCGAATTGTTTACTGGGTTTCGAAGAACAAAAACGATGGTGCCCGAAAGGATAAACAACCCAACCCGACCGGGTGGTTCAAGAGACCCGACCGGGTGGCTCAAAAGACCCGATCGGGTGAGTGTGGAAATGAGACTCGAATGGGTAGTACGTATATCCTCGACTGAGACAGTAGACTTTTGTCTCCTTGTTAATATTTAAGCGATAATAACACAATAATCAGAATTTTTTTCATAAATAGTACATTTTTGTCAAGATTTATGATAAGTAAAGTTTTTTTAAAAACGTTTTCAGAACTAGTAGAATCGGCCTTGCGAAGCCCGACTTTACCTTGCACTTTAATTTAAAAAATGCACTTCCTAAGCCCGACTCCATAGGTGTCAGAAAGTGAGAGAATCGGGGTTACGAACCCCGATTTTAATTTGGAATTTTGTGAAGAAACGGGGTTCCAAACCCCGGCTTTACTTTAGGGCATGTGTGTGCGTGACGTCACTTTTTGAAAGACTTTGATTTAAACTCTACACCCTCATAACTCAATTTTAAGAATTTTTTTTCATAAATAGTACATTTTTGTCAAGATTTATGATAAGTAAAGCTTTTTCAAAAACGTTTTCAGAACTAGTAGAATCGGCCTTTCAAAGCCCGACTTTACCTTGCCTTTAATTTAAAAAAAGCACTTCCTAAGCCCGGTTTCACTTTTTGCCAGATTTGAAGAGAGAGAGTCGGGCTTCCAAACCCCGACTTTGCTTTTGAAGAGAGAGAAGTGGGGTTCCTAACCCCGACTTCACTTTTGCGTCAGAGAGAGAGTCGGGCTTCCAAACCCCGACTTTGCTTTTGAAGAGAGAGAAGTGGGGTTCCTAACCCCGACTTCACTTTTGCGTCAGAGAGAGAAGTGGGGTTCCTAACCCGACTTCACTTTAGGGTTTTTGTCCAATATCGTAAATTCTATTGGTTGCTGAGAGATATTAAGATAGAGATGGATTATATAATAAAGATAGAGTTGGTGTTTAGAAACCCGATTTTAGATAAAGTTGGGGTTTCGAAGCCCGACTGTAACCCATTTGCACTTCTTACAAAGACATATTTCAAACAATTGCGGTGCAAACTTTTTAAACGATGATGGTCCATGCATAGCTTATAATTTTCTCAAACACATTCACTGATTCATTCAAAAATTTGAAACACAATTTTTTTATGGATTTAGATCGTCCCTTTATAGTTAATTTATATTGGGGTGGTGATATTGAATATCACAATGGTTTCATTCAAGGTGATAATGCAACACGAAGAACATCGATTGTGCTTAGGCAAAAAATTCGATATGTTGATTTTATTGAATTGGTTTACAATTATGTTGGTGTGCAAAGAGAAGACTTTAAATTGAATTTGTTATTATGTTATCAATTTCAAGGTATTGGTAATGTTTGTGAAATTTTGGGTGATGATAGTCTGGAAGTTATGTATTACTTAGCTGCAAGAGATGAAGACTATTGGGGTCAAGTGCATGTCAAAATTGAGCCAATATTGCCACCCCAACAAATTGGTTTTATGGATCTTGTGCGTAGATTTACCGTATCACAACAAGTTTCTGAATCGCAGCAACCTAACGATTTTGCGCTATCACAAGAATTTCATCAAAGTCATGATTGTCAACAATCTCCTGTTCTCAGAGCATCGACATCTACAAACCCGTCAAATGTTCCGTTTCATCATCCTTGTGATGATGGAGAAAATGTAGATAATGACAACAATGGAGGATTTGATAACTCTGATGAAGGTAGCTCGGAACACAGCGAAGAGACAAGAGATGCTTTTAGCCATGCTGGTACTGATGATGAAGAAGGTGATGACAATGGTCCTAGTCAAATTCAAGTTCATGAAAGTCCTGAAGTTCAACAGTACACTCAATTTGATGATGATAATGATGATGATGACCCACCTTTTGAAGAAGATGATTTTATGGATATTTGGTCTCAAGATTCAAATGAAATTCGAGTAGGTATGTATTTTAAAACAAAAGAGGAACTTGTTAACGCCATCAGAATATGGACAATTTCACAAAATAGAGAGCTTATAGTTGTTTATAGCTCTCCAAAATTATGGAGAGCAAAATGTTACACTAGAAGCAAAAATTTTGTCTCTGTAGGCGACTCACCCCTTTGTGAATGGATGGTTTTAGCTTCAAAAAAGAAAAAAAATCATATGTGGCAAATTTCTAAATGGTCAAAGGCACACAATTGTTATGGTTCTGTCATTAGCAACAACAATAAAACTTTGAAGTCCAACATGATTGCAAGTCATATCATCCACGCAATTCATCAAGACATTGCATATCCAGTGAAACATATACAAGCTTATATAAAAAACACCTTGAATGTTAGTATTTCTTACCAGAAGGCATGGCATAGCAGACGAATTGCCATTGAGCGTATTTATGGTTCGTGGGAGAGTAACTTTGCAGATTTGCCCAAGTATATTGCAGCACTAGAACGTTCAAATCCTAGCACGGTCGTCCAATGGTTGCATCATCCAACTAGTTCATCTCATACGGCGACATTCAAGTATATCTTTTGGACATTTGGACCAGCTATTAAAGCATTCACCTTTTGTCATCCTATTATTTGTGTTGATGGTACACATTTAAAAGGTTCATATAGAGGTAAATTGCTAACTGCTATTACAAAAGATGCCAACAATCACATATTACCTTTAGCTTATGCCTTAGTGGACGATGAAACAGTGGATAGCTGGTGTTGGTTTTTGGAACAGTTTAGGATCTTCGTGGCAAGTGATAATAGAAGACCATTGTGTGTTATTTCTGACAGACACAAAGGAATAATTCATGCAATGAACACTTTAGAAGATTGGGTGGAGCCTAATGCGTATCATCGTTTTTGTTTGCGGCATGTTAGAAGTAATTTTATGACTAGATTCAAGTCTCAAAGCTTAAAAAGGCTTTGTTGGGCGATAGGGAGCACCACACAGAGAAGAAAGTATTTATGGGGTGTAAGAGAAATGAAAGATTCGAATGCAGAGGCTTGGCAATATCTTCATGGTATTGATAGAAGTAAATGGACACTTTATCATGATAAAAATTATCGGCGTTGGGGTAACTTGACAACAAACATAGCAGAGAGTTTAAACAATGCATTGCGAGGAGCTAGATTGTTGCCGATAAAGGCTTGTATTGACTACACATTCAATCGAGCGGTCCAACAATTTAGAAAGAATAGTGAGATTGCAAGCAAATGTAATACACCGTTGCCACCACGTATGTGGAAACTCTTCAATATCCGTGACAGGTATTCACAAGAGCACGAAATAACTGAGTTCAACTTAGAATCTAGTGTATACAGAGTTGTAACGAGGTTACAAACAAATGACGCCGGTGGAAATGACTATACAGTTGACTATGGCAATTTAAAATGTACATGTGGGAAGTGGCAAGTGCAACGATTCCCTTGTTCACATGCCATTTCTGTGTGCAGACATAGAGGTGATAATCCAGATAGCATTGTCAACAAAGTTTATACCACTAGGACGTATCAACGTCAATATCGTTGTGATTTTGAACCACTCCCCCATGTTGATTATTGGAGGGAGCCGGGTTGGAGAATCCAAGGAGATGCTTCAAGACTTTACACCCATAGAGGTAGGAGACGTGCTAGAAGAATTCGTAACGAGATGGATGCTCCCAATCGTGAAGAACCTCGGGTTAAAAGATGTGGTATTTGCAATCAACCGGGTCATAATAGGACTACTTGTCAAGCTTTACATTCATAAAACGCGTTGTCTGTTTTTAATTTAATAAATTGTGACTATGTTGTCTGTATCAAAAGTATGTAATCATGTTATTTGTATTTCAATTATTGATTCTTCTTGCATGAATTCACGGATATGTCTTTCACAAATATTAATATAAACAAATATATTGTAGCTACAAGTCGTAAAAAAATAAAAAAACTAGAAAATTAAGATTGCTTTTTGTTGCTCACGAAGTGACTTTTTATGTGTTTAACAATAATAAATAAAATATTAGGGGAACGAATTAGGGATTTAATAATAACTTAAAAGATCCAAAAAAAGTAGGTTGGAGTGTTATGCATGTGACTTAAAGGATGACAAAAAAAATCGTTGAATGAATAATACTAATATACCCGTGAACGGTGACATGCATGTGACTTTTTGGAGTGTTATGATAAAATGTTCTGAACCATATACAACTACACCATGTGATAATTGAATGCCAACCATGCATGTGTCGTTAAATAGTGCTGAAACCGGGGTTCCAAACCCCGATTCTAATTTTCCATTGAATGAGTCATTAAATAATACAACTACCCCACCCGTGAATAACAAAAAGTAATAAAACTGGGGTTCCAAACCCCGATTCCACTTTCCCACTAAAAATGGGCTTCCAAACCCCGATTCCACTTTCCACGTGTCGTTTTATGCAAGGGTAAGTGATGAGTAACGTCGGGTAGGTGTCGTTGCTTTTTAGGTGACAACTTTAAATTCACCCATTATATAATTTAATAACACATACACGTTTAATCCATATTTCTGTGAATACATCTATCATACTTCTATAAAAAAACATGACTTCACGAATAACTCATCAGCCACTGAATCCTGAATTATTGTATTTGCAACATGAGCATAGATCATTTGATTTGCTTACTAATCCAGAAAGTGAGCAACAATTGGATGTGCGGAGATGTGACCAGAGGTTTCACGCGCATATCGAAAGTCATCCCATCCCACATGAAGTCATGCGACATATTAGAGCTGCCGGTTTTGGAGGAGTCATCGATGGTGGATATAGAAGTGTTGACCATGCTCTATTAACTGCATTCATCGAAAGATGGCGTCCTGAAACACACACTTTCCACTTACCGATAGGCGAAGTAACAGTCACACTACAAGATGTCCAAGTTATATGGGGTTTACCTATCGAAGGTGAGCCAGTGTGTGGTGAGGATACAGACTTTAGTGATGATTACACAATCGCTCATGCATGTCACTATATGATGGGTTTTACACCAACTTCAGATGAATTGAATGGCAACAAAAATAAGATGAGGTCATTGGTGGAAAGGTTAAGTGACCCGCTGGAGCCTAGCGAAGAATCTTATATTAAAAGGGCAAGGGTATATATTATGTGTTTATTGGGTGGCACGATATTCCCCGATTCTTCATCCAACTCTGTTTCTTTGTTATATCTGAAAAATCTAACAAACTTAAATAGCACATCTCAACTTAGTTGGGGTAGTGCTGTTATTGCGTCACTTTATAGAAACTTATGTAAGGCGACAAAACGAGACGCTATTTGTACTCAAGGGCCCATGTTGTTGCTACAATTATGGGTTTGGGAGAGAATTGGAGCATTTGCCCCAACAATTGTTAGAAACAATTATAACTTCCAAACAGCTTATGGTGCACGGTATGTCAACATTTAATATTTTATATGTTTCTTCAACTTTCAAATAGCCGTGCATTTAAATTGATACTGTACGTAGACTTTATCTCATCACCTTATAATGATTTTTTATTGAAGGTGGTATTCACCACTAAGCTATCAACACACACTTAGGTATGTGTTACGTACTTATCGTTCAGTAGTAACGGACTTACAAGATTATCAGGTAAATTTTCAAACGTTATTATGGTTATTATGGTTACATGAAGTGATTCGAAAATTGAACAAATTACATTTTTGTTTGCAGTTTAACTGGACACCGTATGATGATGTCATAAATAGACTACCTAATTGGTGTACAAATGGTTATCTAAGTTGGAGAAGTGATACCTTTGTGATATTTTGGGAGGTTGTTGAGCCACATTTACCAAATAGAGTATTGAGACAATTTGGGTTTATTCAACAAATTCCAACTTTAGAGTTGTTAACACCAGAACAACATAAGAAAATACACAAGGTAAAACTAAGTGGTAGAAGAAATATTGATTGGCGGAACATACATGGTAACTACATCGAAACTTGGAACAATCGCCACGGTAATCCAGCAAATGGAGTCCCAAGTACAAACCCACATGCTACACGAGAATACATGTCTTGGTATTTGAATCATACGTTACTTTTTGTAACTGGTGTAAGTAATCAACAACAAAACTCCCGCCAATTTCCTGATCAAGGCACCCAATTACAACTTATGGTATATCATTTAGCTTGTAATTATTTTTTGTTACTCATTCTACATTTATATGTGTTTACTACTAATATGTACTATTAATATACAGAGAGATGGAATGACTCGCATACATCATACGTCCATAAATATGATGGATAATGATCCAATGAACTCTCAGCAATATCAAAACATTGACAACATTACATTCAACCTTTGAACTTGTCTAGATACATATGGATCCCTTACTAAAGGCTCATCTATCACATAGGAAGTTTGATAGTTCATACGCTCACCGGCATATGTAAGATCCATATACTGCCTTGTAATGTTGTCAATGTTTTGATATTGCTGAGAGTTCATTGGATCATTATCCATCATATTTATGGACGTATGATGTATGCGAGTCATTCCATCTCTCTGTATATTAATAGTACATATTAGTAGTAAACACATATAAATGTAGAATGAGTAACAAAAAATAATTACAAGCTAAATGATATACCATAAGTTGTAATTGGGTGCCTTGATCATGAAATTGGCGGGAGTTTTGTTGTTGATTACTTACACCAGTTACAAAAAGTAACGTATGATTCAAATACCAAGACATGTATTCTCGTGTAGCATGTGGGTTTGTACTTGGGACTCCATTTGCTGGATTACCGTGGCGATTGTTCCAAGTTTCGATGTAGTTACCATGTATGTTCCGCCAATCAATATTTCTTCTAACACTTCGTTTTACCTTGTGTATTTTCTTATGTTGTTCTGGTGTTAACAACTCTAAAGTTGGAATTTGTTGAATAAACCCAAATTGTCTCAATACTCTATTTGGTAAATGTGGCTCAACAACCTCCCAAAATATCACAAAGGTATCACTTCTCCAACTTAGATAACCATTTGTACACCAATTAGGTAGTCTATTTATGACATCATCATACGGTGTCCAGTTAAACTGCAAACAAAAATGTAATTTGTTCAGTTTTCGAATCACTTCATGTAACCATAATAACCATAATAACGTTTGAAAATTTACCTGATAATCTTGTAAGTCCGTTAGTACTGAACGATAAGTACGTAACACATACCTAGGTGTGTGTTGATAGCTTAGTGGTGAATACCACCTTCAATAAAAAATCATTATAAGGTGATGAGATAAAGTCTACGTACAGTATCAATTTAAATGCATGGCTATTTGAAAGTTGAAGAAACATATAAAATATTAAATGTTGACATACCGTGCACCATAAGCTGTTTGGAAGTTATAATTGTTTCTAACAATTGTTGGGGCAAATGCTCCAATTCTCTCCCAAACCCATAATTGTAGCAACAACATGAGCCCTTGAGTACAAATAGCGTCTCGTTTTGTAGCCTTACATAAGTTTCTATAAAGTGACGCAATAACAGCACTACCCCAACTAAGTTGAGATGTGCTATTTAAGTTTGTTAGATTTTTCAGATATAACAAAGAAACAGAGTTTGATGAAGAATCGGGGAATATCGTGCCACCCAGTAAACACATAATATATACCCTTGCCCTTTTAATATAAGATTCTTCGTTAGGCTCCAGCGGGTCACTTAACATTTCCACCAATGACCTCATCTTAATTTTGTTGCCATTCAATTCATCTGAAGTTGGTGTAAAACCCATCATATAGTGACATGCGTGAGCGATTGTGTAATCATCACTAAAGTCTGTATCCTCACCACACACTGGCTCACCTTCGATAGGTAAACCCCATATAACTTGGACGTCTTGTAGTGTGACTGTTACTTCGCCTATCGGTAAGTGGAAAGTGTGTGTTTCAGGACACCATCTTTCGATGAATGCAGTTAATAGAGCATGGTCAACTCTTCTATATCCACCATCGATGACTCCTCCAAAACCGGCAGCTCTAATATGTCGCATGACTTCATGTGGGATGGGATGACTTTCGATATGCGCGTGAAACCTCTGGTCACATATCCGCACATCCAATTGTTGCTCACTTTCTGGATTAGTAAGCAAATCAAATGATCTATGCTCATGTTGCAAATACAATAATTCAGGATTCAGTGGCTGATGAGTTATTCGTGAAGTCATGTTTTTTTGTAGAAGTATGATAGATGTATTCACAGAAATATGGATTAAACGTGTATGTGTTATTAAATTATATAATGGGTGAATTTAAAGTTGTCACCTAAAAAGCAACGACACCTACCCGACGTTACTCATCACTTACCCTTGCATAAAACGACACGTGGAAAGTGGAATCGGGGTTTGGAAGCCCGTTTTTAGTGGGAAAGTGGAATCGGGGTTTGGAACCCCGGTTTTATTACTTTTTGTTATTCACGGGTGGGGTAGTTGTATTATTTAATGACTCATTCAATGGAAAAGTAGAATCGGGGTTTGGAACCCCGGTTTCAGCACTATTTAACGACACATGCATGGTTGGCATTCAATTATCACATGGTGTAGTTGTATATAGTTCAGAACATTTTATCATAACACTCCAAAAAGTCACATGCATGTCACCATTCACGGGTATATTATTATTATTCATTCAACGATTTTTTTTGTCATCCTTTAAGTCACATGCATAACACTCCAACCTACTTTTTTTTTGATCTTTTAAGTTATTATTAAATCCCTAATTCGTTCCCCTAATATTTTATTTATTATTGTTAAACACATAAAAAGTCACTTCGTGAGCAACAAAAAGCAATCTTAATTTTCTAGTTTTTTTATTTTTTTACGACTTGTAGCTACAATATATTTGTTTATATTAATATTTGTGAAAGACATATCCATGAATTCATGCAAGAAGAATCAATAATTGAAATACAAATAACATGATTACATACTTTTGATACAGACAACATAGTCACAATTTATTAAATTAAAAATAGACAACGCGTTTTATGGATGTAAAGCTTGACAAGTAGTCCTATTATGACCCGGTTGATTGCAAATACCACATCTTTTAACCCGAGGTTCTTCACGATTGGGAGCATCCATCTCGTTACGAATTCTTCTAGCACGTCTCCTACCTCTATGGGTGTAAAGTCTTGAAGCATCTCCTTGGATTCTCCAACCCGGCTCCCTCCAATAATCAACATGGGGGAGTGGCTCAAAATCACAACGATATTGACGTTGATACGTCCTAGTGGTATAAACTTTGTTGACAATGCTATCTGGATTATCACCTCTATGTCTGCACACAGAAATGGCATGTGAACAAGGGAATCGTTGCACTTGCCACTTCCCACATGTACATTTTAAATTGCCATAGTCAACTGTATAGTCATTTCCACCGGCGTCATTTGTTTGTAACCTCGTTACAACTCTGTATACACTAGATTCTAAGTTGAACTCAGTTATTTCGTGCTCTTGTGAATACCTGTCACGGATATTAAAGAGTTTCCACATACGTGGTGGCAACGGTGTATTACATTTGCTTGCAATCTCACTATTCTTTCTAAATTGTTGGACCGCTCGATTGAATGTGTAGTCAATACAAGCCTTTATCGGCAACAATCTAGCTCCTCGCAATGCATTGTTTAAACTCTCTGCTATGTTTGTTGTCAAGTTACCCCAACGCCGATAATTTTTATCATGATAAAGTGTCCATTTACTTCTATCAATACCATGAAGATATTGCCAAGCCTCTGCATTCGAATCTTTCATTTCTCTTACACCCCATAAATACTTTCTTCTCTGTGTGATGCTCCCTATCGCCCAACAAAGCCTTTTTAAGCTTTGAGACTTGAATCTAGTCATAAAATTACTTCTAACATGCCGCAAACAAAAACGATGATACGCATTAGGCTCCACCCAATCTTCTAAAGTGTTCATTGCATGAATTATTCCTTTGTGTCTGTCAGAAATAACACACAATGGTCTTCTATTATCACTTGCCATGAAGATCCTAAACTGTTCCAAAAACCAACACCAGCTATCCACTGTTTCATCGTCCACTAAGGCATAAGCTAAAGGTAATATGTGATTGTTGGCATCTTTTGTAACAGCAGTTAGCAATTTACCTCTATATGAACCTTTTAAATGTGTACCATCAACACAAATAATAGGATGACAAAAGGTGAATGCTTTAATAGCTGGTCCAAATGCCCAAAAGATATACTTGAATGTCGCCGTATGAGATGAACTAGTTGGATGATGCAACCATTGGACGACCGTGCTAGGATTTGAACGTTCTAGTGCTGCAATATACTTGGGCAAATCTGCAAAGTTACTCTCCCACGTACCATAAATACGCTCAATGGCAATTCGTCTGCTATGCCATACCTTCTGGTAAGAAATACTAACATTCAAGGTGTTTTTTTTATAAGCTTGTATATGTTTCACTGGATATGCAATGTCTTGATGAATTGCGTGGATGATATGACTTGCAATCATGTTGGACTTCAAAGTTTTATTGTTGTTGCTAATGACATAACCATAACAATTGTGTGCCTTTGACCATTTAGAAATTTGCCACATATGATTTTTTTTCTTTTTTGAAGCTAAAACCATCCATTCACAAAGGGGTGAGTCGCCTACAGAGACAAAATTTTTGCTTCTAGTGTAACATTTTGCTCTCCATAATTTTGGAGAGCAAGAAACAACTATAAGCTCTCTATTTTGTGAAATTGTCCATATTCTGATGGCGTTAACAAGTTCCTCTTTTGTTTTAAAATACATACCTACTTGAATTTCATTTGAATCTTGAGACCAAATATCCATAAAATCATCTTCTTCAAAAGGTGGGTCATCATCATCATTATCATCATCAAATTGAGTGTACTGTTGAACTTCAGGACTTTCATGAACTTGAATTTGACTAGGACCATTGTCATCACCTTCTTCATCATCAGTACCAGCATGGCTAAAAGCATCTCTTGTCTCTTCGCTGTGTTCCGAGCTACCTTCATCAGAGTTATCAAATCCTCCATTGTTGTCATTATCTACATTTTCTCCATCATCACAAGGATGATGAAAAGGAACATTTGACGGGTTTGTAGATGTCGATGCTCTGAGAACAGGAGATTGTTGACAATCATGACTTTGATGAAATTCTTGTGATAGCGCAAAATCATTAGGTTGCTGCGATTCAGAAACTTGTTGTGATACGGTAAATCTACGCATAAGATCCATAAAACCAATTTGTTGGGGTGGCAATATTGGCTCAATTTTGACATGTACTTGACCCCAATAGTCTTCATCTCTTACAGCTAAGTAATACATAACTTCCAGACTATCATCACCCAAAATTTCACAAACATTACCAATACCTTGAAATTGATAACATAATAACAAATTCAATTTAAAGCCTTCTCTTTGCACACCAACATAATTGTAAACCAATTCAATAAAATCAACATATCGAATTTTTTGCCTAAGCACAATCGATGTTCTTCGTGTTGCATTATCACCTTGAATGAAACCATTGTGATATTCAATATCACCACCCCAATATAAATTAACTATAAAGGGACGATCTAAATCCATAAAAAAATTGTGTTTCAAATTTTTGAATGAATCAGTGAATGTGTTTGAGAAAATTGTAAGCTATGCATGGACCATCATCGTTTAAAAAGTTTGCACCGCAATTGTTTGAAATATGTCTTTTTAAGAAGTGCAAATGGGTTACAGTCGGGCTTCGAAACCCCAACTTTATCTAAAATCGGGTTTTTAAACACCAACTCTATCTTTATTATATAATCCATCTCTATCTTAATATCTCTCAGCAACCAATAGAATTTACGATATTGGACAAAAACCCTAAAGTGAAGTCGGGGTTAGGAACCCCACTTCTCTCTCTGACGCAAAAGTGAAGTCGGGGTTAGGAACCCCACTTCTCTCTCTTCAAAAGCAAAGTCGGGGTTTGGAAGCCCGACTCTCTCTCTGACGCAAAAGTGAAGTCGGGGTTAGGAACCCCACTTCTCTCTCTTCAAAAGCAAAGTCGGGGTTTGGAAGCCCGACTCTCTCTCTTCGAATCTGGCAAAAAAGTGAAACCGGGCTTAGGAAGTGCGTTTTTTAAATTAAAGGCAAGGTAAAGTCGGGCTTTGCAAGGCCGATTCTACTAGTTCTGAAAACCTTTTTGAAAAAGCTTTACTTATCATAAATCTTGACAAAAATGTACTATTTATGAAAAAAATTCTAATAATCAACATTATTAAATTCATGTACTTGACTTGAAGGATTATTTAGCCGACATCTTCATACAATTTAATTAGTCAATATAGATATAGAGATAAAGTTGAAAAATGTATATTTGACCAAACTTTAAAGTTACTATACTCCTAATCAGATTGTGATAATAATAGGATTTGTTATATATAAGAAATCTTTAACTTATATTATGGTGATGATTGTATTGTAATTAGTTATGAAATATTACTTATTGTTATTGTAATTAATATTTATTACTATTATTACAATTAACATTATATATATATACACACACACACGTATGGACAACAAACATTTGCACAATGGTGTTATACGACACAATCAACAATGGTGAATGCGAAACAAACCAACTTTTGAATATCATCACCAATGAATCGTACACAATTTTGAAACAAACGATATTTCAAACAATCACATTATTAACATAATTTGACCAACTGTCAAAGTACTTATGTTAATACATTATTGTGTATAGGTTGACTTTCTTCGGGAGACATTACTCTCATTCACTAGCTATCACATTCACTACTACTACTGTGAGTTCACAGCCCCTACTTTTACTGTTTTGACTACTTTTAATCAGGGGTGAAAAACATAGCTAATGTTTTTGCTATAACATGCAATATTTGTCTATAACTGCTTTTGTGCTTATATGCTACTGATTATACGAATGATTTCATACCATGATTGTGAACTATCTGTGAACACTTGTATGTTTAGGTACAGTCATAAGATATTACCTTCCTACAAACTGTTGTGAATGACCTTATTTGACTTACTTGTCAACTCTTTTACTAAATGAATATGGTTAAACAAACCATACATATAAAAACCTGTGAATTCACTCAACCATGTGTTGACGTTTTACTATGTTTTTCAGGTAACTAGCAGCACAGATAAGACTGCATGCATATGGAGTTAGGCGACCCAAGACTGATTAGGATGCCACTTTTTGGGACATTTAAGATTTCTTTGTATAACTGATTTACATGAATCATACTTATGAAATCTTATTTTGGAAACAGTGTGTTTTACAACAGATTGCATTTTATAATACTACTCTACAACATTGATGAGTTGTAGTTCTTTTTATTACAAACTAACTTCATAAATGGCATCTTAATTTACTGTTCAGCAATAATCATAAGCTCTGATCTGACATGAGTGTCAATTGTTGACGCCAACACCCCTGCTTACTCTAATGCTTTCGCAAATCGCGCGTTGAACGCGCTGACTGAATTTGGGGGTGTGACATTCCACAATATTGAAACGCCTTTCAAACTTAGCTAATAATGAATCCACCTCAAGGAACCGTATCGTATCCTGATACCAGGGCCTTTGACTCTCAAAAGGTGTCACCATAAGATCTCTCGGTGTATAATTCACCTAAAAAGTGTATTTTTTTTATTTATTTTTGTATCAAATAAACATTTTGGATTAAAATAAAACAACTAAACATTCAAATAATGTACAAATATTAATCTTTGATCAAATTGTTTTCAGCATATACCTCCTTAGATTTCTTATCAAACTTCACAATAATCGACCAATCATAAACTTTCTTTTGGGTCCAAGCGATACCTCTTGGTACTGGCATAGTCTTATCTTTGTTATGAAACAATTGGCAGTACGGTAGTACTTCTATAATCCATATCTATTATAGAAAAGTATACAAAATTATTACGGGAACTTTTAACGATGAATTATATAATAGTGCAAAAAATGGGGATGTTTCGGACATACTACCTTGAACGCGAACATGAAACTTTTAAGTGAATACTTCGGAGGTCTTTCACCCCGAGGATCATACCTTAATCTGGTTTCCATATCCTCAGTAAGTGACTCGTACGTGCGATGCCAAATGTATGAACCCCATGGATATTTATCCCACTCATTTAAATCTTCAACCAAACGTAGTAACTCATCGTTAACAACAGCATCGTTATCTCCATCAACAAATCCAACTTGCAAAAGCTCTAATAGACAAATTCGCACAACATCAATTGGTGTATATCGATCAAGTAGGTGGGTAAAAGTGTGATGGAGATCACGCACACACACGTTTTTTGTCACAACCCTCCCATTCCCAAATACTCTCTTTCTAAACGAACCCCCTCCAGTTCCGGGTATTTGCGGTAGAACACCAAACTTCATCCCAGAAATCAAACAAAATTCCATAGGCCCAAAATGTAATTTTTTACCGGCTACTTGAAAAACCAACTCCTCGTTACCTTTATTAACCACAACAAGGTTTAATAGCATAAAATGCAACAACTCAGGTTGTAAACTACAATCCTCCGTATAAAACCATATTTGACCAAAGCAAGTTTTACAAAATAGGTGATAACATCCATGTCTTTCCTTCAACTTCTTCTGTATATCTCCAAGAATATCAAATATGCTCTTCACAGTCATATCTGCATAATAATACTTATCCTGCACATGTAACTAATTTACTATATTGTATACTGTAATTGTAAAAGGATTCCACCGCATAATAATACTTATCTATCACTGTCATTTATATAACTATCCTAGTCAACAGAGATGTGTAGTGACGAATCAAGAGAGATTTATATAACTACCACTACATGTATATCTTATATAACTATCACGAGTTAACAATCAGGCATGAATTCAACGAGTTAAAAATTAATGGGAAAACACAGTAAGTCACAAACACATGTTCCAAATAACACAATAATTCATAAAGAAGGTCTTAAGTTGTTTCAATACCTTGTCACTACGAAAATTCATCCCCACTGTTGCAAGATGGTAGATGGAAGTGGGAACCAAAGAAAAATTGGGTGGTGGCGGGAGCTATGAACACAGCTATGTACATAAAAAAACGAATACCTGAAAAACGAGTAACGAAGCTAAGAAAAATCAGGAAAAAATAAGCTATGAACAAAGACATGTACATGAAAAACGAGTACCAATCATAGTATGAAAGATCTAGTCGCCGGAAATCGCATATACTTGCCGAAAATCTCCTGTGCTCACGAAACCATTAAATCACGCCAATAACCCGTCACGTGTACGGACCGGATTCAAATCAAAATAAACCAACTAATCCTGTAACAAATACAAATTCTTAAAAAGTAACTGAAAAGAAAATGATGGTGTGAACTTGAGCAAAAAAAATGATGGTGTAAACCTGTAACATCGGTTGCAAATGATGGTGTTACTTGCCTGCCGGAAACCACACCAACGAAAAGCGATACACCTTCAAATTTCCAACAACAAACCAAGTTTCCAGCCCCTTGCCATATTTATGAAAGATGTAGTCGTCGGAAATCGCACATATGCCGGAATTCGGACAAAGAAGACGATGTTACAGGATATCGCACATATGCCGGAAATCGCATGATGTTACAGATTTCCCGCTTCAAAATCGAAAAAAAAAACTTTAACTTGGGATTTGGAAATACCCACTGTATTTTGCCCAACCACGTGGAGATTTTTGAAAATCATGTGGGTATTGTGATTTTTAAAAGCCAGTGGATATTATCTGTTGACCGTGAATATTTTCGTTGACCGTGGATATTGATGGACACGTGTTGTAATTTCATTGGCTTATTCGGTTTCCGCTGGGGCTGTTTTTATCCACTGGGTAAGTGACCACTGTCAACGAAAAAGCTTCTGACACAGACCATGGGGTGAAAAGAGGTGCGTTGACCGACCACTACAGTAATTTTCTCTATATTATATTTATATGAGCCAAAAAATGTGTATTGATATAGATTAACTTTACTTCATCCGCTATAAAAATCGTTATATATTTACAACAAATTTTTTTGGTTTAATTATTCCTATATCATTCTTCGTATATTGAATTCGGGACAATGGGACACTGTTTCTATTGAGTAGTTTATTCATATGTCTAATACTACCACTAAAAAATTAACGTTATTTTACCACAATTTTTTTCTTTCACACCTTTAGAAAATGTGAACCTTATATGTAAAAGAGAAAAGCTCACCACTTATATCCATGTACCAAATAGATCGAGAGAGTATGATTTGGGACCCATACTAATATTTTCACCTTCTTTTACGTAAAGTCACAATATTTAATTCATTACATATTTGAAGATATTATTATTTTAACAATTGAAAAATAAATAGGACCTAACTATGAACTTGTTTAAGTTTATATGACTAGAGAATAGTAAGTTTTATGAAGTGTGAGTTCATAGAAAACTCATATATCATGACGTTTTCGTCCATGAGATGTTCTTACGATTGAAAGTGTAAGATATAAAATGATATATTTACATGGATAAATAAGAGATGTAGTTAATTAATCAAGTTAATAAAGAATGTGAGTTTATACTTAAAAGGTACGCTTTTATTTTTGCCATTTTTAAGAGCATTTTTTTTAAAATAAAAAGCTCTATGTTATCGGAAAGAATTCAAAAACAAAAGAGGGTCCATTCTGATATTCTTAAAATATTTAGGGGTCGAAAGTGAAAAGTTCCCATCATCATCAAAACAAAGTCTTTCTTCCTCAGCACATTTGTTTATATTTCTTCAAAATCGTTAAAAAAAAAGTTATTTTTAAGCAAAAATGGGTAACCTGAAAGTGAAATCCGGGTCGGCCATTTCATTTGTGCTTTCAGCAAGTAGGCGACGCGAATCTATTTCTATGCTTCAATCGGATTTCGGGGGCAATAGAATGGTTTTAAGATAGCTATCAGGATAGACGAGAAGGCATTGATTGAACTTGTACTTCGAGAGGCCCATTGGTCGGGCAGTCTAGAGCTGCTGTCAAACCACTGTCTTCGTTCCTCACCCTCCTTCCAATCGTCCAGGTTCAAATGCTCCGAGGTTACGCCTTTTTGGGGGCTTCACTCGGGGCTTGCCTACTGCTACCTGGGAGTCTTTCCTCGGGAGATCGATGAAGGTATACTATTAGACAAGGTCACCAACGGTACAGGAGCTCATATCTGAGCTCCGATCATCGTTCTTTGCTTCTTTTTTTCAATACCGGATATACAGAGCATGAAGAGGTCATGAATAAAAAGTACAATGAGCTTAAAAAGAAGTCTGAAGAAGGAAAAAGGTTGTTGCTTTCTAAAAACTCGAAGTTGAAAAATGATCTGAAGAAGAAAGAAACTGAAATTGAAGCATTGAAGAAGAAAAATGAAGAGTGTGAGGAGAAAATTAGGGTTTGTGCCGAATTGTGTACGGGTTTAAAAAAGGGGTTTTTTTGTAAGAGGAAATTGGTAAGAAATGTGAGGCTAATCAGCTACAAAAAACTGCTCCTGCTGTTATATCTATATCTATATTTGTGTATATGTATTTGAATCTTCTGTATCTATCTATATATGTATATGTATGCAAGGGCGGATATGGAAGAGGGGCAAGGGGTCAACTTCCCCCTCAAGAAATTTAGTTTTATGTAAAAAAAAAAACTTATATTAGGTTATGAATGACATTTTGCATTCTTGCCCACTTAATAAAATACTCCATCCGTCCCATTTGAAATGTCCACATTACTATTTTGGGATGTCCCATTACAAGTGTCCACTTTGATATTTAACCAATCAAAAAAGACATTAGTGGGTGGATTTAATATTTGATTGGTGAAAAGTGTAGTTAGTGGAGAATCCTAAAACTACTTGCAAAGTCAAAGTGGACATTTGTAATGGGACGGAGGGAGTAATAAATAAAGAAAAATAATTCTTAGACCTTTTGTATGTGATTAGATATCTGTATTTGATTGACATGGAACATCATAAGATTTATAAGGTATGATTGATGATTGATTTTTCAATTTATGACCAAGAATAGGCATAAAATATTATTTTACATATTCGACCCCTCGGTAATAAAATTCTAGTCCTTCTCCTGTATGTATATCAGTAATTCAGTGTGTGTGTGTGTGTGTATCGTAAGTGTTAAATGGTATTTTTGTTGTATTGATAAACTAGGGCTAATGTATAATTTAAGTTTTGTGTAAACTTATTATGACTATTACTATCTGATTATTTTTTGGATGGTGTTTTGAATTGCATATTTCAAGTGCTTATAGCTTATTGTGTGTGTGTGTGTGTGTGTGTGTGTGTGTGTGTGTGTTTTGATACCGGACTTTTGAACACACTTTTCTAGCCATAAGGGTCTTAGTTTTGTATAATAATTTGATATGTGAATGTGTAGAGTAGAATTAGTCATATATACAGGGGATAAATGTAGTACTATCTAGGTATCTGCCTAAAGCAAGTGATAGATTCTGAAATGGTGAGGTACATTATGATATCTGTAAGTTAGATTATCATTGAAGATTTAAGCAACTATGGAAATATCGTTACTTTAATGTACATCACTTATCTTGAAGAATTTCTTGGGAGTGTGCCTGGATTTTAATCTGTACATTCATATGAGCATATTAAATTTAATGAGAATAAGTGAGGCCTTAAAGTTAAGTTAAATTTGTAATTTCTATAAGATTACTATTGTTTGATCTATCTTTAGTTATTTTTATAATAGATTTCATGGTTGAAAGTTATAATATGTTTGGGAAATTGCGAGTGCCATGGGATACAAGTCAAATAGATCGAGAAGGTGTTTTACTTAATATTGAATAGCAATGTGTCTGTGTATTTTGTTTTATAATCAAACCATTTGATGGTCTTTTTTTGTTGTTGATGTTGTTGTTGATTATGGGAGGTTCAAGGCAACTCTGAAAGTAATTTACTTCTCTAGTGTTATTTGTAACACCGTTTCTGATCATATGATGTGATGGTTAGTGTAACTATACTAAATTGGTATATTTTGCTTTATATATCTAGACTTAATTTTGTGATTGAATAGCTCAAATGTGCATTTTTTTTATTTATTAATTGTTACTCAGAACAATCTATGCTCCAAAATCTTATGATAGACTTTCATGTGTTACAGAAAGTAGTAGACCGGTGTTGTCTAACGAAAAGGGAGATTCTACTAAAACTTCAGATTCAAAATTTACAAGGACATCTAGATAATAAGTGATGATGATGATTGTGATGCTGATGATGAGCAGGTTATTGAGAAAGTAAAAAGAAGGGTTTCTACAGAAGTTAAGAAAGAGTATCAAAGTGATCTCAAGTCTACCTCAACGGGGGCTTCAAAGGAGATTGAAATAGAGAGTAATAGTAATGATTATGTTGATAGCAATCTCAGTGGATCTCATAAAAGGAAGAATATTGTTGAGTTGCATAGTCAACCAATAACTGCTCAAGGTGTTGAGAAAATTGATGAAGTCTATACAACTCTGTAGCTGCTAAATTAAAGAAACAAAAAGAATGGAAATTGGAAGCTGATATAGTGATAGATTTTGAGAAAGATGATGATCATTGTTAGCTGCTGTATGTGCTCTACGTAGACGAAATAAACTTGTCCATGGTTCTGATATGTCAAGGTTCAATCACTTAATATTCTAGTGATTGCTATTTTAATTATTATCCTTAATTAGCAAATTCATAATATTTTAATTTGTGCCTCTAGTTATGCTAGGCTGGCGCGATTGCTTATGGATGGGAATCTACAAATTAAGCCACAGAAAACAGCTGCAGAGTTGGATCCTTCTGATCTTAATGATTGTCGAGTATTTGCCAGGAAGTATTCACATCAAATCTTCGACATCTGCCTTGAGAAAAATGACCCGTTCTTCCCTCCACGAAGTTAAGCAAAAACACAGAAGATGATTATAAATTTGAAGAGTGATATGTATGTAAGTTTTGTGAAGGCTTTTGCATAATCTTGAAGGTAAAATAATCAACTAGCTAGGAAAAGTAAGGTATTCAATAGTGCTGTGAATTTTTGTATTTACTGCGTGTACTGCAAGTGGTTTATTGTATTTGCAGAAATTTTTGAACTTTTGAACCTTATTAATTCATCTTGGTTCACCAGATTTGTCAATTACTTTAAGATCAAGCTTCAGTTCATTGATTCTTAACAAATTGTTAAGAAGGCCTAGAAGCAATACATCAGATGTTAGTTCATAACGAGACTTAAGCTTATAAGCTTTAAGTTACAATGAAACATTTCAGTGGGTGACCCTCAGGTATCGTTTTCAGGTTTAAACTGCCGCTGGCTTAGCCACACCCATAGTAGGGTGGCCAATGCATATATCAAAAAATAGTGTCAAGGATAACAAATTAAAAAGGCCCACATACTAGTTTGAAGCTATGAACAATCGATCCATTAATAACTTGGCTGACGTATATATGATCATAATAACTATCCTTGGTATCATATAAAGGGTTTAGTGCACGTAAATGTAATAAACTATAGTCTGATATTCATAGTATGTAGCGAACTACTCGAACTTCCATTGTATGTAACGAACTTGTAATTTCTTTACATTGTATGTAACTTTTGGTACTTTTTCCCCATGTCGACTATATAAGCTGCCACGTGGCGTCCCTTGGAACCGTTAATCTGACCGAAATACATACAATGTAAATAAATTACAAGTTCGTTATATACAATGTAAATTCGAATAGTTCGATGCATACTATGAATGTCACACTATAGTTTGTTAAATTTGCGCGTAGTAATCCCTATAATCTAATAATCTGGTTATCAGTTATAAGCAAGAAGTTTGATTCTAGTTGCAATAACAAATGGTAAGTATATAAAATTGTCGATCATATATCAAACACTATGTCTAGTACCATATTAACCATAAACGATTTGAAGTGTGATTTTGTTCTATTGTGACACATTTCGGTCCTAGAAATATGATTTAGTAACTCAAAGCTCATGTTTTATACCAATTGATCATATCTATTTCATTTAAATAATATTGTTTCAATTTCATATATATATGTATTCTCTTGGATCATCTACTTGATATTCATCTTAATATGACATGTAGATTGTAGATGCTAAAACTATAAAAAGAAAGAATGGTAAATAGTCATCACATAATCAACCGATAACTTCACTACCAGTTTCTGCCCCTCGATTAATGGGAATGTTGGACTAATCCAACTGCAGTCAAATTGAGGAAGATCCACAACTAAAGGCTAATCGTTGATGATTGTCGAAGATTTCTCCAGATGTACTCATCATATCCCAACATATAAACATATACCGAATGAAAATTGACCCTTTCTTCTCTCCTTCAAGAAATAAAAAATAAAAGGAAGACAATTAGAAACAAAGACCTTTTACTATATGAAGTGCTCTCTTTAGTGTTTCTTAAAGTATCGAATTAACCATCTTGCAGGTAGACTTATGTACGTATTTATGGTTTCTATCCCGAGACTAAGGATTCATAGATGCATGATTGAATCTCGCTGAGTTATGTCATGATTTAACAGAAAATGTTTGGAACTTTAAGCCTCAATATATAAATGCTATTCAGTTTCCGAATACAGTAATATATTTGATCATATCTTAGATCCATGGTATAGTAATAGTAGTTATGAACTTATGATCATGCATGCAAAACACTTGAAAATAAATCAAGATTTTTGGACACCCTAGTTGCTGATTTTCTTGCCTCCTAACGGCTGATCCCCAACTCCTAAATGCTGATTCCTTACCTCCTAAATGCTGATAACATGTATGCACATTCTAGCTTCTTCCAAAAGATTTCAATGTGTTGGTATCTGTGCCTAATCAGCCTCACTTCAAGTCTTTGCTATGACAACTCGTCTTAGTTCACCTTAAAACTAGGGCTTATAAACTAAAAGCTCACTCACTTTCACTTGCTCACCAAAATTTGAAAAAGGCGGCTAAAACTCTAGATCTGAAAGGTGATAATCGAACCCTAGTTCCAAACAAAGCCAAGAGGATTCTTGTTTCTCATTTCTGATCAGTTCTTCATTTTCTTAGGTTTGTACTCTCTTTTTTTGTTTAATTTTTGTAGTTCCTTTTACAAGATTTCTATGGTTTCTTAAGGGGGTTTTTGGGTAAGCTTAATTTTACGTCTTATTGAACTTTTAACAACTCAAAGCTCAAAAGCTAGTTTGAAAAATAAAATATTTTGAAAAATAACCTTTTCACCTTTTTCTAACTAACTGTTGAGCTTATTTGTTTAGAGAACAGTACTATAAACTTTAAAATAAGTTAATCCAAAACCACCTATGTTTATTTGACTAGCTTTGGATGTGCTAAATGTTTGTATGCTGTTCCGTTGTGTTGATTGTCAGAAATTTAGTAAATAATGATTAGTTGTAAAGTAAGCTATTGTAATATGAAATTTGGTCAATAGATATGATGGATTAATTGTGATGTTAGTTGAAAGTTAAAGTAGATTCAAGAGATATCCTTTTGTTTTTGACAATTGTCGTTTTGTTTATAATAACTATTAGAAAAGAAGCAAATGGCACGATCAGGCGAATGCTCGAAAGCAGCAAAGGTTGGAGAAAGTCGTAATAATTGGAACAATTTTCAGTAAGTGATTTATGTTTAGTGCTAGTATTATTTTAATAGAAATGTTTAGAGTACAAGATGTGCTCATGAGAAAATATATTATATATGCAGAAAGATACATAAGGAGAAGATGGAAGCAATGAAAGATGGAGACAAAAAGACTGATTCTCGTGAAGTGTGGGCGAATATGTCTAAAGAAGAGAAATTGAAATTTGCGCCTAATGACGGTAAGAAAGAACGGAGGGAAACAGTGTGTTGTTTAGAAACAGGATTTTTTAATGTTATAAATGAATTAGGAGTCAATCGAAAGGCGATGTTAAAAGATAGCCCGTTTTCTAGTCTTCTGAACATGAAAAAGGAGGTGTTTGATAGAAAGCTAATTAAGCAATTAGCATCTAATTTTAACATCGAAAAAAGAAGCATCCGTTTCCATGATTGCGAGTACAAGTTAAGAACCAGAGATTTCAGTAGCATCATGGGGATCAAAGATGCTGTTGAGGAGTGTGAAATGTACAATGTAGGAATGAAAAGAAAACGTATTGTTGAGGTTTCAAGTGACCTCAACCGACAATTTGTAAAAGAGCATAATCCTACGGAGATTTGTATGAAAAAAGTGAAGGAGATACTTATGAACAGCGATGATGAGCAATCTGTAAATAGAGCTTATGCTCTTCTTGCTCTTAAATATATAGTATGTGCGCCTTCACGTGGAAAATTATCATCTGACTACTTAAAATTAGTAGAAGATGTTGATGGGCTGAATAAAAAACTGTGGGCGACAATGGCGATGGATGATCTAGTGAGCGGGATTAACAGTTTCAAGAATCACAAAGCAAAGGTTGGTATTCGATTGGGTGGATGCATGCTGTTTTTACAGGTTAGTTAGTATAAAAAGTTTGACTACGATATTAAGAATTTACAAATGTTCTAAACTTTAAGGTTTGTGTTCATGTTTATGTAGTTGTATTATATGATAAAGATAGGTCGCAATGTAATTTGTGTACCCGATGGAGACCATGCAGTTTCATACTTCAACAAGAAGTTGACTACTAGGTGCCTAAAAAGGTGGAAAGACGAGGTTAGTGAATGTAAAGCTTAATTAGTTATTAATGAAATTTATTATGTTAAGTTACATGGTCATCTCTGAGTTTTCGGAGGCCCTGAGCGAAAAACTTATAAATTGTCGAAAGGAGACTCTACATTTGGCTTAAGATGTTCTTTTTTTATTCTTTTTGTTACAGATCAATCAACTTTGAAACAACCATAACTTATTCTTTCCTATTTTTGCAATTAACGATCAAATTTTATGTATATATACGTACACACATATATACAAGCATACAAATTTTGAGGCCCTTATAATTTGGAGGCCCTGGGCGGTCGACCACCTCGCCCACCCTCAAAGACGGCCCTGTTAAGTTAAATATTGGAGTCAGTCAGTTGTCGAATTTTTTTACAGGGATGCATGCTTTCTGCTAGCAACAAGGATGATCAAGAGGTTAGTGAAAGTGAAATGCAAAGGATGATCAAGAGGTTAGTGAAAGTGAAATGCAAATTGTTGCCAATACTGGTAACAAGCATGAACATTTTGAAGATATACAAGTTAAGGATGAATTGAGGCGACTTAATAAAGAAAATGCCGAATTGAAGTCAAGACTGGTGATTGTTGTTGTTGAGAAAGAGTCGTTGATTGCTGAAAACGAGAAGTTGAAGGATATGTTGAAGAAAAAAGATCATGTGTTGAAGAAAAAAGATAATGAATTGGAGAAAAAAGATAAGGAGATTGAGGCAATGAAGGAATTGCATGCTAAGAACGAGAGAATTATTAGTGTTGCTAAATGTTTTATGGACGATCTTGATGATCTTAGCGAGTAATGTGATTATGTTTGCAGCTCTGTAACAAATTGTATAGTTTTGGTGACATGTTTAACGTCAAAATATTAGGTCAGTTCGTTACATTTTGAGAACTTTAACCCCGCAAACTTATCAGTAATCAGAATCTTTTGTGTATGTATGTAAGATATGTTAAAATTACTTTCAATCATATTTTGTCTTAGATAATTAGAACTTAAAAGTATGAAATCTGTAAAATCAGCATGCTGCAAATGTTTTTTGCAGAGAAGTTTTGAACTTTCGAACCTCAATGTTTGTTGTTAAAGCTCAATATTCGAATAGCGCCTTTGATGTATTATGTTCATTTCCAGATTGGTTGGTTTATGAGTGATATCTGAGTCTTGGACTCTTATATACTTCAATAAACTCTTGTCGTTCGCCTTTCGAGTGACTTTTGAATTTATCTCATGCTTGAAAATCTAAAGATTTTGGGTATTCATCCATAGTAAAAATATCACAAAAGTACAAATTAAATGTTGATACACCAAATTCAATCTGAATCCACATTTAACTTGGTGCATATGGTACAAACAGTATATTAACATTAAGAATGCAATTTCCGGTATTATTGTAGAGTGATGCCAAACATGAATGGCATAGGACTTAACCTCCACTACAAGAAAAAAGGCCTTTAGCGACGGCACATGTCGTCGCTATAGGCCCCAATGTCGTCGCAATATTTCATTTAGCGACGACAAAATCGTCGCGACGCGCTGTCGTTATAACTTTGTCTCCAAAAGATTATAGCGACGACTTTAGCGACGACAAAAAAGTGGGTCCCACAGACGGCAAAAAAATGAAAAACTTGTTGCGACTATAATATCGTCGCGTTGTCATCGCCAAAAAAAATTTTATTTATTATTTTATTTAGTATTTATTTTCATAATAAAATTAAATAAAAAGAAAATGAAAAACAATTTGCGACGACATCGCGACGACAATGTCGTCACAATATTTATTATTTTATTTATTATTTATTTTCAAATACGGAGAAAATGAAAAATAATTTGCGACTACATCGCGACGACAATGTCGTCGCTATAGGTGAACCAGCTTCCAGAGGCTGCTATGCTGTATATTCTGTTTTCCACCCGTTTTTTTCGGGCACCATTACGGAACCTGCACCTGTTTTCGCATAGCATCAACAACATCAATAACAACAATAATAACAACAAAAATAACAACAACAACAACAATCCTAAATTGAAACGATTACCAAATCCTAATAGTCCAACACGATTACCAAATTATCTCTACCATGGTTTAACACAATTACCACACAATTACCAAATCCTAACACTAGTTCAACACAAGTTCAAGGTAGCTAGCAATCTGAATAGTTTAAAAGTAGCCTAAGTTATAGTAGGAAATAGTTAATGTTTTGCAACGACACATAATCAATCAACCCGAACTCTCACCACTTTCATAGTCACCTTCCCCGTCACCTTCTTCCTCGCTTTCTTCTTCCTCGTCATCTTCTTCCTCGTCATCTTCTTCCTCAACTTCAATAAGAGGCTGCTGTATTTTACACGCCTTGAAAAGAGGGGCAGTGTAGGCCATCATTTTAGACTGCATCTGTGACATCATCTGATCAACCTCGGACTGAGTATACATACGCTGACTGCTGTTGGAGACCGAACTCGAAGAACGAACTGACTGGGGCAACTTTTGTCCTATTCCACGCTGCCAACCACGACATGGACCTAGGACAGACTCCATGATTGCTTCTTCGCTTAGTGGATTCGACACTCCAACTTGGGCAGCTCTCTTTTGCTTCATTTTATCCTGTGTGGTTACAAAACAGTAATAATCAATGTTATATAATGAGGATGTTAATCAATGTTATTAAATATCTAATTTAAAAGATGGCATACATTCATTAGGTTATTACAGACTTACTTGTTCCTTGAGAGTAGCGGCTACTTTGAGTTTCTGCCTCAATAACTGCAGCCTGTGTCGTTTTTTGGTGATTCAGAGACGTAGATCAGAGATTGTAATCCGTGCGTTCCAGAGATTTATCTGAACACAAAGCAAACATTTAGCTCATCAAGTCAGATGTGTAATTCAATAATGAGACTAATTCAATAATGTGTAATTCAATAATGTGTAATTCAAACATAAGCTACGATTGGCCACTAACTATAAATGAGACTAATTCAATAATACAATCTCATATTTTTATCAATTAAAAAAAACTAGTGTAATACCCGGGCGGTGCCTCGGGAAAGCTATTTATTTTAGTAAAACCTATAGCTTATGAACTACCATCGTAAGGTTGTCTCTGTACCAATTACATAATGCAACATAGAAAGAGTAAGATACCAAAAAAATGCTTTACCAAATGCTCTAGCCGAGTATTACTCAGTTTAGAAACATGTATATAGATCGATATATCATCTAGTAACCATTTGTTCTCGGTCCAATAGCAAACGGTGAAAAGTTAACATACGGTTATTATTGACTGCTATTAAGTTTTGAAGTTGTTATTGAAACGGTTATTAACAAGCCTATCTCATGACTGACATACGGCTATTATTGACTGCTATTATAGTAAGCAAAGGACTGAATCCCAATCCCTATATAACAAGCCTACACTTTTAATTTTACTATCTATTATTTACATAATTGTAGCACATTGATCATTTACTCAAACACTTTTACTTTTACGTTGACTGCTATTAAGTTTTAATTTCTTCCATTCTTTATTCTATGATGGTTGTATGCATCTTATAATAAAGAGACCATACAACACCCAACTGTAAATGATATCCATGATGAAAGTATTGCTACATTGATTTTTGGTAAAATTTATCTATTTTAATTTTTAGGAACCAAAATCATTTATTATGAACAGATCGATGGCTGTTAACAATTAACATTTATAAATTAATCAATTTTTCATCACCAAACACAGACAAATACAGAGTAATGCTAATAACAAACACTAACCTGATGAGAACGAGAACCGTTGCCTGAGACCTTGACGGCGCCGGAAGAATTAGCAGCCGCAGAAGGAGTTTCCGACCAGCTTAGCAGATCCGAGGTTTACGAACTCCTGAAGAATCGACCGGGAATGCGTTCCAGAGATTGAACGAGAGAGAGATAGATGCGGATGCGGAGGTGGGCGGAGGTCTGCGATTGAACGAGAAAGAGATAGGGTTTTAATTTTGGTGGGTAATTTGATTTTTTTGGGAATATATCGACCGGGAACTCTTTTTGTTGGTGAGAATTTTATTTTTTACTAGTTATATAGAATATATTGTATGCTTCTTTAACAAAAATGTTTGGTTACTTAGTGGTTAACTCAACTTGTGTTTCATTAGGTGGTCGGAGGTTCAATCCCTCCTTTTAACTTTCATTACCATTTTAATTGATATCCTTTTTTTTTCACGAAAAATACAATAAAATGTACTATACATATCATCTATTCTTATTAAAGGTACACAACTTTAAATTTTTTTATTTAAGGTATCAAATTTTCAATTTGTAATCAAGTTATGAACGCGAGTTTTACAAATGACGAGTTGTCACCGTTTAATCGTTATAGCTTTCGGCGACTTTTACTTATGTATTTATTATTTATTTATTATTTACTTATATTTATTATTTGTTATCACAATCCCCACATGGACATAATATCGTGACTCGTTTTCTCGATTTTTAACTCGTGGCTCGTATCGTCACTCGACTCGTAACAGTCATAAATAGTAAATTATATTGATAATATTCTCATATATTTTTTATAACAATATTGATGATAATAATAATAATAATATAAATGTAATGACATTATATCATGTTTATATTAAGTATTGATTAAAATGCCGATATATTAAAACTTTCGCAAGTATCAACTCTATTATAACCAAAGGGCCATGGGCTAGACGTATCGACGCAACCGATCAACTTTGTGGTTGTGACTTCGAGTCCTGAATTGGAGATCGAGGCACCTCGTCTTTTCGATTTTTGACTTGACTGTAAGAGTCAACTCGTGACTCATAAGAGTTTAATAACCATGTAAATGACGTCGACTGATTGTCTTAGATACTCGGATCAAACGTATGTATGTGTATATGTATGTATTGTATAATATATGTATGTATGACATGTATGTGTGTATGAAACGCCTTACACGAATGAGTTTGTAACCGGTAAGGTTTCACGAATGTTATATATGTTTGAACTATATGTGTGTGTGTGTGTGTTAGAACCAAATAGTATTCGACGTCGACTTCATTGGGACGAAACGCCTTACGCGAATGAGTTTGTAACCGGTAACGTTTCACGAATGTTATATATGTTTGAACTATATGTATGTGTGTGTGTGTGTGTTAGAACCAAATAGTATTCGACGTCGACTTCATTGGGACGAAACGCCTTACGCGAATGAATTCGTACTACCGTTAAAGTTTCACGAACTATATATATATATATATATATATATATATATATATATATATATATATATTGTGTGTGTGAGAGAGAGAACAAGATAGCATTCTATCACACCCCCAAATCGGTAATCTCGTTTATTAGTAGTTTAGCGGAAGCTTTTAGTTGATTAGCGGAAGCATTTTAATAATAGTTAAGCATTGGGGGCGCACAGATTCAATAGTGCACTCACTGTATCAGAGTATATGATCATACAGAACATACATATATATTTAAGATGCCATTAGTTCAAAGTTATTACAAAAGATACGACTTCGTAAAGTCGTACATAAGTGGGGTTGTCAAAGACAACTTAAGTATTTGAAAATACATATTTATAAAAGAGGAATTTCATAAGTATAACCAATGGAATTGATAATACAAAGGAAATCCAAGTGTCCCAAAAGTGGCATCATAAATAGTCAGGTTGCCTACGTCCTTTATGCATGCAGGAGTACCTGAGTCCTAATTCCCTGAAAAACATAGTAAACTGTCAACATTGAATGTTGAGTGAATTCACAGGTTTAGTTGTGAATATAGTAAATCAAGTTTTTGTATAAATCATTCATGTACACAAACATAATATTTATATGTAAAGTAGGAAACACAAGTATTCTAATTAAAGAAAACATTTCCTATACATGTAAGAATGTCATTCTTACAATAATAATAGTTATGTAGGAAACACAAGTTTAATCATAAACATTTCCTAACAAGTAGTCACAGGATATACAGGTTTATCAATTAAGTAAACATATCCATTTCAATAGTTAAGGAAAATCAGGTTTAGCAGTCAAGCAAACATTTTCCAACAGATAGTTAACAGGAATACAAGTTTAACAATAAAGTAAACATTCCAATAATAGTTGTTGCAGGAAATACAGGTTTAACATTTAAGTAAACATTTCCTATAAACAGTTGTTTTGTGGGAAACCAAGTTTAACCATTTAAGGTAAACGTTTCCTAAAATAGTCTCTCAAATGAACACCTGTCCTATTAGTCATGTCAGGGAATACCCTTCCCAAATCAAGTTGTTGTTTAGTTGTTTAGTTGTATGTGTGGGAAATATAGACTATAATCCCTCCAAGGTGAGCTAAACCTTTAGAGTTAAAGTAACGACACTAGTACTATAACCAAACCACGACTAGTTGTTTTGTTGTTGCCTCAGTAACACGGTAAGTATACACTCCTCGTTACGACTGCCGTCGTGTGGTTGGAATGACCAACGAGTAATATCCTGGGAGGGTTGTCAAATCGATAGTACTATCTGTATACTCAGTGGCTAGAGTCACCTAGCTAATGGTTATAGGTTGCAAGCACTGGGGCTTATGTGCACTACAACTACCTCGCGTAAACCTAGGATCGTACCAAGATCTGCTGTCTTATTCCCAAAATGTTGTGAAAACGTTTCATATAATTAATTCAAGTTAATTCAATATGAAAACATTTTATAGAAATAGTTCAAGTTTAATAGTGTGAAAGAAATCATGTTATTCAATTTCACATAATATCATGCAGCGCAATACATTAAAGCATATAGCATGTCATATCACATTGTTCTACGTTTTCCACCCCTGGTTTTAAAAGCATTTAAAACAAGTAAAAGGGAGGGGCTGTGAACTCACAGTTTGCAAGTCTTCATCACAAATAGATAGCTAGCCAAACAATCCAAACGCATCGCTCAAATACCTAGACGCAAATAATAATACTTGTATAAGTATGTGGATCATTTGTTAAGTTGAAATATTTATAATATTTCAGTTGCTGGTGAGGTTTGCGTTTCAATTAGTCATTAAGTTCAAGTATGTATATTTATATACATTTTAGTTGAATATATATATTCTAATATATATTATTTGTCGTCATTGTTAATATCCATAGATATAATTGTAGTTGTCGTTGTTGTCGATTATGTTTTCAAAACATAATTATAATAGTTATTTAAAATAACTTTGTTATATCGAATATATAACTCGTTTTCGTTTGTCGTATATAGTTTGTACTAGATAATTAAATCGTTCCATTCTATACGCTTCGTTATATATATATTGTCCGTTCGTTTGTATATATATATTTTGTAATTGTTCCAAAGTTTTGTCGCGTACTAAATGTCCGAAATATTAAATTATGTCGCGGATATAATTATGTCTCATAATCGTGTCCAATTTACAAAGTCTCCTTGTCGTAGTATTTTGTACCATTTGTCGTATAAATGATAACATAAGTCGTGTAACGTATATTAATTTGTACATTATATTAAAAATGAAACAAGTCAGAATCTGGACCAGTGGGAATCCGCCGGATTCTTAGTGAATCCGCCGGATTCATCAAGATGCAAGAGGATCCACCGGATCAAGTAAGGATCCGCCGGATCGGGTGTTATTTGAGTGGATCCATTGGATCTAATATGGATCCGTCGGATCGTTTGGTTCTGGGCTTGCGGATCCGCCGGATCTAAAGGGGATCCGCCGGATCTGGTTATAAGTTGGTGGATCCGCCGGATCATATAGTGATCCGCCGGATCTGGCTTGTCTTTTACTTGGGTATCGTTTTAGCCGAAGGTTTGTGTGCGGGTAAGGTTTAAGGATCCGCCGGATCCTACATGGATCCGCCGGATCGTGAGTGTCATTTACTCGTTCACCGGTCTTAGTGATCAAGTCGTTTGCGAGTCGTTTAACGATGATCCGCCGGATCACCCGAAGGATCCGCCGGATAGTTATGTTTTTGGCTTAGGATCCGCCGGATCAGGGTTGGATCCGCCGGATCTTGATGATCCTGCAGCAGCAGTTCGACTCTGTTCTTATTTATACTCAATGATTTTGGTTTTAAATCCGTTTTTAACATGATCAAGCTTCATTATATGTTATATAAACTCATATTAACATGTTTTAAACGTTTTATAACAACAATCATCAACCAATATCATAATTTATGAAAATGATATAAATGAGATAAAATAAAGAAATTATCCTCACAATGGTTTTAAGGTGGAGATGATGATGATTCTGATGATGTAGATGATGATTTCGAACGGTCTTGATGATAATGCTTCAAGAAACCATTTTGTTTGTGAGTTTGAGAGGTTGAAGATGATGAAGATGAAGGTGATTATAGTGTTGTTGTTCCTGAGGCTTGTTTTCCCTCTGCTTCCAGTCGCACACACACAAACACAGGTGGATAAGAGAGTGTGAATTATTGGTGGTGAATTATTGGTGAAGAAATGTATAGCAGAAGTTTTTGTTCCAGTTTTTCAAACGAGCGTATGGAGGGTGAATCAATCTGTCGCGAGATATTATGTTTAGGTGCATTATTGGTAGTTTTTAGCCCGTTAATTTCGTGTACGGGTATAATTTGTGGTAATTTAATTATAATAAAATTACGCGTTTTGTTCCTCTATATCTCGAACTTAGTAATTGATAATCATATATTCGAAATACTTTGTCAAAAGTATAATATAATTATTTACAGTAAAAGTACTGTATGAGTAAATACGCGTGCCAGATTTCAGTTAAATTTGGAAATCTTATTTTGAGGAAATGTTCTATTCATTAAAACAGTAACTTACTAAATAATACTTTTATTATTTGGAACCTCTAGGCGCGTTTTAAAATTGTTTCTGTTCGTATTACGTGTAACAAAAATCGTCTAAATCTTTCGTTTTCTTTTCGTTGTAATACTTTTATGTAATAATTTCAAACTAAAAATTATTTAAAAGTATTTTCGAAGTTCATTTTGGAACTTTATTATTCGCGATTTAATACGTTTATTATAAAACGTATAATTTATTATATTATCTCTATAATATAATTTACTAGTAGTTGTAATTAATAATTTTCGAATTATTAATTATTTTGTGTCACGAACATTATTTCGTTTAGTTCAGCCGAGTATAATGATGCATCCCGAAACGGTCGTTCACGCAACGGGACACATCGGTGGGATAGTTTTAAATTTATAAAAGTCGGGGGGAGCCTAATCCTCCGAACTACCTACTAAAACTAGGTACGAATACCTGATATAAGTATGTGGTAAGGATGATCCAGGGTCGTTCCTCACAACGGCAGAATTGAAACAGAGCTAGTTCCGACAAATCAGTAATTAAGCTAGGTTTGAATAGACTGGTAGTTGGTTGTTTTGGTTTTTTATCTATTTATCTAATTAAGCTACTAAAACTAAGAAAGCAGAAAAGTAAAAATGGAGGGTTGTGCTTGCTATGACTTCATTAGTTTATGCATGGGGTGATGTTTAAGATTTAAGTATGAAAACGTCTTTTAAAGATTTGTGTCTTGCTTTCGTCTAAGTATTCACAGTGTAAACACTAACACCCTACTGTTTGATTTCTCAGACAGTATGTCACTGAGTAGTTAGGTTATGGTGATTCTGATCAGAGGAGGCTGCTCAACTCTTCAACACTTTCCATATGGTGGAGAAGTGACCCTTCTTGGAATAGTATTCCTGGGCGCATGAGATAGAGTAACAGACCCACTAAAAGTTCTGACCGTTCTTAACACTGTGAGGATACTAAGGCTAGGCAAGGCATTTAAGATTTAACACTTGGTTTGGTGACTGCTAACTTTACATTAATGGTCTTTGTTTAGTCCAGAGCTGTGTGGTTCAACCAGGATGTGACACAGTCTTCAACCTACGACAGTTTCTTAGCTTTCCCACGTATTTAAACGTTATACGAAGTACTGTGCCGTTTTACGGTCTTTCCGGTGCCACATACTTTATGGTCACTCTGGACTAGTTTAACTAAGTTTGTATTAACGTTTAACCATCTATGATATAAACAAGCCCTCACTACAATCCCAATAAATCCCTGATTGATTCACGGTGTACTATACGAAAGGTTTTGGCAGTATTTCCACAGCTACACAATTCAGACCATGTTGATTTGTTTGATTTGAAAACACAGATAGGTAGTGACCGGTTGATCAAGGTACATGACTCCTTGTCATACAGGTTCTAACCACGTTTATTGGAGGAAAGGCGTTTAGGTTTAGAAATTCATAAATGTAAAGTTAACAGTACACCGGTTTTCAATATGTAACAATTGGGAACATTGTTCCACAACGGATTGTGCCCACGACTTTCATAGCTTCCACGTTCTGTACTACACACATTCGTGATGTTTCCGGTGCTATACAAATGAAAGCCGTATAACGTTACCTCCGTTGTTTCATAACGATATTATCCCAATTGTATATTTAAAGTAACATCACCCACAATACATAAACTAACTACATCATAACAAGCACAAGGTAACTACTCCCTACGCATAACAAACAATCCTAAATCTAGCATAGCAACAATAATAATAATCATCATTATGAAAGATAAGGAAAGAGATAACCGAATGTAACGCGTAGTTTGAATAATGTTGAAAGAATACACGAGCGTAACCTCCGCAATATCTTGGACAATATTACAAATAAGACCCTCGAAATATCCCTAACACTATTACAAGAGTAGCCCCTCCGTTAGTCTTGGTTAAATATTAACCAAGAGCTAACGAACTAAACCCTACTATTTCTCCTCTAACTCCTAAGAGTAGTGCTAGAGAGAGAAAGCTAAACTAGAAAGAGAAAGAAAGAGTGTGTGAGAGAGAAAGTGAGAATACTTGTTGAAGAATGGTGTGTGAAATGAGGAGAATGAGGCCTCTATTTATAGGCAAGCCTTGGATCCAAGAGTACAAGTCCACAAGCACACGTACAAGCAAACGAAGCAAGGAAGAGGCCGTATGAGAGCAAAAGAGGCCGTACACGGCCTAAACAGGGCCGTACACGGCCTGTTTAGGGCCGTACACAGCTATATCAGGGCCGTACACGGCTTCATGGTGGCCGTGTGCTAGGCCGTGTGATTTCTTCGGCTTTTCTCGCAACTTCGGAAGGCCGTATCTTCTTCGTTTCGCGTCCGTTTGACTTGATTATTTCGCCTATGGCTTCGTAATTCCGTTACGCTTCTAATGATGCCAATTTGGTAGAAATTGGATGTGTGGGGCCCGGGCGTGTTCAGAATACGTTTTGTAGCTTTCGGCTGCGCTGTAACTTGCATAACTTTTTCATCCTTGATCCGTTTTGAGCAATCCTTATATCCACGTTCTCGTAATCTTCATAGCTACAAAATAAGATAATTGTGAGGTCTTGGTATGGAGTTTACAGTAGATTTAGGGTTTGGCTCAATTCGGTGCCTATCTTGGTTAGTTTTCTGACCTTTTTGCATGATTTTCACAGGACCGGCAAGTTTATACCTTTCTAACAAAAGTTAATGAATAATGATTATTTAAAGATGTATTTGTTAGAAAAGAGCTAAATATGAGACAAATAATGCAGGTAAAAACGTGACTTTTTGCGCTACATCAAATATCCCACACTTAAGCTTTTGCTTGTCCTCAAGCAAACCTCATTTGGAAAATAATTTTTTGAAAAAATCTTTTAGGATGCTTAGAGTATCTTTTGCAGAAAGTCACTTTCTTCAAATCAGATAAATATTTTTAGAAAGTAAGCATCAACAAAAATCAACTATACTTAAACATAAAACTGATCAACCCTGGTTGGCATACTTTGCAACTCTCGAAACGTAGATGTACATGACTGGGCGATTCTCACAAGTGGATCACTCAATTCACTCAAAGTGTATCGGGTTACCTATAATCTAATAGAAACGAAATCGCTTAATGCCAGTCATGCAGTGCTTATCGTCATAAGCTTGGTCGAGAATCGAATCTCCACCACTCCTTTGAGAACGGTGCTAATTATCCCAAGGCATTTTGACCGGGTTGTGTGAATGAGGGAAGGGTGTGTGTGGACAGTGATAGGTTGGTTAATGGTTTTAGGGTTTGGAACTTCAGACTCAGAATTTCAAGGATCAAAGAAAGTTTTACTTAAGATAACCACTAGAGTAGACTCATCTCCTAGAGGAATAATATCTTCTAAATATGATGTTTCTTTTTGAGATCGGATTTTTCTTCTTTGGAGAATTGTCTTCTTCTTCTAGGAGCTCTCCAAGGCCTGCTTTTCCTTTCTTTTTCTTTTTTTTTTTCTTTTTCTTATTTTTATGACCTTGGAGATCCTTCGTATAGTGAGACATCTGTGACTTCTCTTTTGACAAGTACCAATTTTTCGTACTGTCTTTCGCGGATAATATCTTCGTGATGGGTAATAACTTCGCTTTTGTACCATATCTTCTTTTCGGATTTTTCTTTAAGCTCTTTGAAAGGTACGGAGAGATATTTGGAGATGAGACACTAATAGAAAGATATCAATCCTTTACTTATAACCTATGAAGTTCAAGAGCTGGAATGGTGTTTGTGGGAAAGTGTTTGTGTTGTGGGGAAGTTTTAGGGTTTTTAGGTTTTAGAAATGAAATAGGCTAAGGCGCAAAGGGTTTTCTAATCGAATCATCAACAATCTTAAAAAGAAAGTTGGAAGGGTTGGCTTGAAAAGATATGAAAGAAAGGGGTTAATCCTAATAAATGCCAAGATCCTCTAATTGCACCTATACCGCGTACGGCACTCATTGGTAAGGTCTCGAAACGCATTACAGGAGCAAGTTCTAATTCAAAGACACATGCATCGGCGCACACTCCGAAATGAAAGTGAAGCATTAAAAATGAATGCTTATTATGGGCTCAAGTACCTCACAATCAAAGGGTCATATGCACCAAGTCATGCGATGCCTAGAGGATTTCTCAATTTCAGTTTAAGATACGTTCTTATTTTTGCCTTATCTTACTTTCCAAAGCAACTTATTTATTTTGACAGAAAGTTCGTTTCTTTGAAAGAATCTTCTAAGACTAAAATATTCGAAATCAACCGAATGGATGTCGGACACCGTCGAGGTTGGGTTTTCGAATGTTTTGATGGTTAAAATCTCAACCTTTTAGGTTGGTTTTGCAAAAAATTTTGAAAATTTTTGAATGAAAGAAGAGGTATTGCTTTGGACAGGCAAATACAAACTTGCGGTATATCATACCGTATATCCCACACTTAAAACAACATTGTCCTCAATGTTCATTGCTAAGATGTAGGATTTTCTTCGGGAAAAATCCCACACTTAGGGTTTGAAACAGTGAAACAATTTTAAGTGTTTTTGAAAAGATGGTGGGATGAAATCCCACACTTAAAATTTAGGCATATTAGGATGTATAGTAATGGAAAAAAAATCATAACAGAAAGGAAGAGAACTTCCCTACGATAGAGGCAAGAGATGTTTTGAAGAAAGAATCCACAGTCTGTCGATAGTTGGGATTTCTTTAGCTGGCTTCTTGCAGAATGCGGTTTCTTCATGAACGTCCGTCATCTCTTTGCTCAATATTTCAACCTCACAGATTGCCGGCATAACGGTGAGCTGAGGATCTGAAAAGTTATACTGATTTGGCAGCAGTGTTTGCTGGATCAAAGTCAGTCTTCATGAAGTGCACTCGAGCTCACACGGGCATTCTCTTCATCCAATCTTTCCACTAACTTTCCCACGAAAATAACTAAGACCAAAAGGATAGGTTGTAGAAAGTGAACTGAAGTGATGTCTTCCTCCGGACACAGGCAGAATCAACCAAGCTACACCATATGTTGGGTGGAGATAATGGACGAGAATCCAAATCATCAAGAGCTGCTGATGTAGTTTAACTGCTCTAGATGATCTGAGAGTGCTGAATCCAACGACCATAACATCTGAGATTTCTCCGACAAACTAATGAAATAAATCTGATGTTGTTCTTATCGGCAGAGATCTCTAGCTTGCATCCCATATACTATGTACTCACCCTGATTACATGGCGAACAAATGATCCCGGATGATGATGATAAATGGCGAATGTGGGTGGATATGGTGATGGATGATGGTGATGATTTCGGGTTCCATGTAACACCATGCCAGCAGTCAAGGAAATTGTAAAGTATGGTTCTAGGATGTGGAACAAATGGTGAAATTTGATGTGATCTACTCGATGACCTAGTCATAGACAACTAGAATGTGACCATCTACGTGCCAGAAAGAGCCATCTCTTCTCCTGAAAAGCAACGATCAAAAGTTTCCCAAATTTAATGAACTTGTAAGCTCCCATTGTCTTCTTTCCATTATACTCAAAAGCTCTTCATCCATAGGCATCGGTCCCTGTTTAATAGAACAAACAAGATCTAACAAACAAGTGATCATTCTCCACATCACATATCACTGGTTTGGTAAAGAAGTATCAAAGCGAGTACTTTGAAGAAGCAAACCAGTGTATGACTTAGAGTTTGATCTCACACAAAAAGGTGTTAGTTGCCTATAACACAGATATGGGAATACTAGCATGAGTAATTTAAATCAGGCAACCAAGTATAAAGATTTCCAATGCACACATTTTTTAAACGAGTTCGAGCATAATACACATATTAACATACAAATCAGGTTTTATATTTAAAGATCTTATATGTATGTTTACAGAAACATATGTAAGTACCTCCAATGCTCGAAATATGTAAATGGGTGGTATAAGATGACTACGGTTCCTAATTCTCATTCTAGTAGGTTTCCATGTTCGTAAGGGATAGTAAGAACTCGAGATCTTAGATAATGGTTAAAATAGATGTTACCATGAGGTTCAAACAAACGGGAGTAGGAAGTTTTAAGGTTTTGACAAAAATTTGACTTACAATGAAGTAATTTCGCAAACCATCCTTTTTGTTCATAAAAATAAAGAAAACTTTGAACATGCAATTTAGGGTTTCATTTTCTACTTATTCAGGTTAGCATACTACTTATCCTAGATTAACTACTATTATGATTACTATTATTAAAACTACGTTAGACACGGGTTGCCTCCCGAGAAGCGCTTGTTTTTGTTCGAGTCTCTAGCTTGACTCTAACACTATATATCAGGAGATCCTAGCGGCTTCCTTGCATCCATCAGTAGACACAAGTGGTAATATTGGTACATACCTAAGAATTTAAAGCAGTTCAAGGCTAGGGTATGTCCAATATGAGGAAATAATTCAAAGTTAGGGAATTGTTCTACCGGAGGCGTAACAAATCTCTCAACTTTGATTACCTCCTTGAGTTGGATGGGCAGAATGGGTTGCTCAAAGGTGTCCTTACCTCTCCAGGACGTATACGTCATTATGTTGTGGAGAGATGGTTTGTAAGGAAACCATGATGCAAAACCCACCTTACTTCCTATGGTCTTTGAGTTGGTTTGAATGTTGTACTCTGGGCATGGAGGTGGGACAGTATCCGTTGATGTCTCCAATCTTGTAGCAACATTCTCATCAACTACTTGGGCAACTAGCTGGTCTAAGGTAGAAGGTACAACTAGATCAGGGGGTGATTCATTCGGAAAGATAAGTGGGACAGTGTCAACCACAACTTGTTGCGGAATGTTGTCAACCACGTCGGTTTTAATTGGAATGAGATCACTTCTCGGAGTTGGTGCGTATTTCTCTGGTCCTTCTGAAGCTTGGTCTTCTATGTAAATCTCCGTCTCCGGGCTCTCTACTTCTATCTCTTCGTCTACCTCGTCATCCTCGTCACTCCGGCCAAGAGTTTCAAGTTGCAATGACTCGGGAAGCTCCTCTAGAATGAACTCCTCATCGGTTTCGGACGTAGATAGGTTGAGAATAGGTGGAAGTGAGGATTTAGAAGATTGGGTAGGTGAAGGGTTTGAAGAAGTTTTGCAACCAGTCTCGTGAGAATGAAAGTCTGTATCAAATGTAGTAGATGTGGTGTGTGGGTGCCTCTCATCTTCCTGTAGCCTATGGTCAGTTGTAACTTGATCCTTAGTTCCCTTACTTCTCACTTGGACTAGCGTTTGTATTTTAGACAGCCTATCATTGCATCTTCTAAGCATGTCATCTTGTTCTTTAAGTAATTGTTCAAGTGGGTCGTAAGAGGATGAGAAAGTAGCATTATCGCTGAGATAAGCTATGGGCGTATCTCTCAAGTCAGAACTTTCATACGGTTTTGGTTCGTGTACAGGGTAAGATGAGTGTGGGTAGACTTTGAATGGTTCAGGATAGTAAGTTTGGTATTGCTGTTGTTGGACAGCATAAGGGTCATACTGGTTTTGTGATTGAGGATCTAAATACCCTATGTTATCCGCACAATTCATACTATACCTTTGACATTCATTATCTAAGTGGGCATCACTCCTACGTCTATCTTGGATTGAATTAACAAGACTATCTAATTGATCTTTTAGTTGTTGTAAAGTTGCCATTGCCAAGTTATCAGTGAAGACAACACAAGAAGAAGGTTTTCAGAATTAAAGTTGTTGTATGGTGGGAAGTTATTCTAAGCTAATCTAAGCTAATTATGCTAATCTACGGGCAGAAAGTAACTTCTGACAAGGACGGTGAATCCAAGTCAAAAAGGATCGCTTAAAAACTAATCTATCTAAACAGGCTCCGAATCGTACTACCGTCCCCGGCAGCGGCGCCAAAAACTTGATGCATCCCGAAACGGTCGTTCACGCAACGGGACACATCGGTGGGATAGTTTTAAATTTATAAAAGTCGGGGGGAGCCTAATCCTCCGAACTACCTACTAAAACTAGGTACGAATACCTGATATAAGTATGTGGTAAGGATGATCCAGGGTCGTTCCTCACAACGGCAGAATTGAAACAGAGCTAGTTCCGACAAATCAGTAATTAAGCTAGGTTTGAATAGACTGGTAGTTGGTTGTTTTGGTTTTTTATCTATTTATCTAATTAAGCTACTAAAACTAAGAAAGCAGAAAAGTAAAAATGGAGGGTTGTGCTTGCTATGACTTCATTAGTTTATGCATGGGGTGATGTTTAAGATTTAAGTATGAAAACGTCTTTTAAAGATTTGTGTCTTGCTTTCGTCTAAGTATTCACAGTGTAAACACTAACACCCTACTGTTTGATTTCTCAGACAGTATGTCACTGAGTAGTTAGGTTATGGTGATTCTGATCAGAGGAGGCTGCTCAACTCTTCAACACTTTCCATATGGTGGAGAAGTGACCCTTCTTGGAATAGTATTCCTGGGCGCATGAGATAGAGTAACAGACCCACTAAAAGTTCTGACCGTTCTTAACACTGTGAGGATACTAAGGCTAGGCAAGGCATTTAAGATTTAACACTTGGTTTGGTGACTGCTAACTTTACATTAATGGTCTTTGTTTAGTCCAGAGCTGTGTGGTTCAACCAGGATGTGACACAGTCTTCAACCTACGACAGTTTCTTAGCTTTCCCACGTATTTAAACGTTATACGAAGTACTGTGCCGTTTTACGGTCTTTCCGGTGCCACATACTTTATGGTCACTCTGGACTAGTTTAACTAAGTTTGTATTAACGTTTAACCATCTATGATATAAACCAGCCCTCACTACAATCCCAATAAATCCCTGATTGATTCACGGTGTACTATACGAAAGGTTTTGGCAGTATTTCCACAGCTACACAATTCAGACCATGTTGATTTGTTTGATTTGAAAACACAGATAGGTAGTGACCGGTTGATCAAGGTACATGACTCCTTGTCATACAGGTTCTAACCACGTTTATTGGAGGAAAGGCGTTTAGGTTTAGAAATTCATAAATGTAAAGTTAACAGTTTACCGGTTTTCAATATGTAACAATTGGGAACATTATTCCACAACGGATTGTGCCCACGACTTTCATAGCTTCCACGTTCCGTACTACACACATTCGTGATGTTTCCGGCGCTATACAAATGAAAGCCGTATAACGTTACCTCCGTTGTTTCATAACGATATTATCCCAATTGTATATTTAAAGTAACATCACCCACAATACATAAACTAACTACATCATAACAAGCACAAGGTAACTACTCCCTACGCATAACAAACAATCCTAAATCTAGCATAGCAACAATAATAATAATCATCATTATGAAAGATAAGGAAAGAGATAACCGAATGTAACGCGTAGTTTGAATAATGTTGAAAGAATACACGAGCGTAACCTCCACAATATCTTGGACAATATTACAAATAAGACCCTCGAAATATCCCTAACACTATTACAAGAGTAGCCCCTCCGTTAGTCTTGGTTAAATATTAACCAAGAGCTAACGAACTAAACCCTACTATTTCTCCTCTAACTCCTAAGAGTAGTGCTAGAGAGAGAAAGCTAAACTAGAAAGAGAAAGAAAGAGTGTGTGAGAGAGAAAGTGAGAATTCTTGTTGAAGAATGGTGTGTGAAATGAGGAGAATGAGGCCTCTATTTATAGGCAAGCCTTGGATCCAAGAGTACAAGTCCACAAGCACACGTACAAGCAAACGAAGCAAGGAAGAGGCCGTGTGAGAGCAAAAGAGGCCTTACACGGCCTAAACAGGGCCGTACACGGCCTGTTTAGGGCCGTACACGGCTATATCATGGCCGTACACGGCTTCATGGTGGCCGTGTGCTAGGCCGTGTGATTTCTTCGGCTTTTCTCGCAACTTCGGAAGGCCGTATCTTCTTCGTTTCGCGTCCGTTTGACTTGATTATTTCGCCTACGGCTTCGTAATTCCGTTACGCTTCTAATGATGCCAATTTGGTAGAAATTGGATGTGTGGGGCCCGGGCGTGTTCAGAATACGTTTTGTAGCTTTCGGCTGCGCTGTAACTTGCATAACTTTTTCATCCTTGATCCGTTTTGAGCAATCCTTATATCCACGTTCTCGTAATCTTCATAGCTACAAAATAAGATAATTGTGAGGTCTTGGTATGGAGTTTACAGTAGATTTAGGGTTTGGCTCAATTCGGTGCCTATCTCGGTTAGTTTTCTGACCTTTTTGCATGATTTTCACAGGACCGGCAAGTTTATACCTTTCTAACAAAAGTTAATGAATAATGATTATTTAAAGATGTATTTGTTAGAAAAGAGCTAAATATGGGACAAATAATGCAGGTAAAAACGTGACTTTTTGCGCTACATCATATAATACGTTTATTCGTACGTAATTATATATATACACATAATTACAATCAAATACATCACGTATCACATAGTAAGTTACACAGAACTTATACACAAAATAGTTTGAATTCACTTAGTCAGGGAATTACTCTAGGTAATGCATGAAATTAGGCTAAGTAAATACCCTAATTGGAGGATTGTCACATTCTCCCCCCGTTAGCGAAATCTCGTCCCGAGATTTAATTTGTATTATTCGTGTAGGTCGCTTGTTCAAATAGGTGAGGGTACTTCTTTCTTATCTCATCCTCACGTTCCCAAGTAAACTCTGGGCCATGCTTCGAATTCCATCGAACTTTGACGAGTTTGATTCGTTTGTTTCTCAGTTTTTGTGTTTTCGTATCAGCTATTTCAATTGGTTCCTCCACAAAGTTAAGCTTTGAGTTTATGAAAACTTCGTCAGGAGGTAGGATAAGTGTTTCGTCGGAAAGACACTTCTTCAAATTACACACATGAAAAGTGTCGTGAATACTACTAAGCTCTTGTGGTAGTTTGAGTTTGTAGGCGACAGGACCAATCCTCGCAAGGATTTCAAAAGGTCCAACATATCGCGGGTTCAGTTTTCCTCGCTTGCCAAATCGTGCTATCCCTTTCCAAGGCGATACTTTGAGTAGAACTTTATCTCCTACTTGAAACTCAAGAGGTTTACGGCGGTTATTGGCGTAACTCTTTTGTCTATCTCTTGCCGCTTTCAATCGGTTAAGTACTTGAGTTATCTTGTCTGTAGTTTCTTGGACAAGTTCGGGTCCGGATAGTTGTCTGTCATCCAACTCTGCCCAACAGAGTGGAGATCGGCACTTGCATCCATACAACGCTTCAAACGGTGCCATATGTATACTGGTGTGATAACTATTGTTGTAAGAGAATTCTGCTAGTGGGAGATGAGTATCCCAATTTCCTCCAAAGTCAATCACACATGCTCGCAATAAATCTTCGAGCGTTTGAATCGTTCGTTCACTCTAGCCATCTGTTTGTGGATGATAGGCCGTACTCATATCGAGTCGAGTACCTAGGGCCTGTTGTAGCGTTTGCCAGAAACGAGATGTAAATCTGCTATCTCTATCAGATATAATCGATAGTGGCACACCGTGCCGAGAAACGACTTCTTTGATATAAATCTTTGCCAGTTTCTCGAGCTTGTCAGTCTCTTTAAAAACAATGAAGTGGGCTAATTTCGTCAGTCTATCGACAATCACCCAAATTGAATCAACACCAGTTGATGTCTTTGGTAGCTTTGTGATGAAATCCATTGTTATGTGCTCCCATTTCCATTGTGGCATCACTGGTTGTTGCAAAAGTCCTGAAGGTTTTTGATACTCAACCTTGACCTTTGAACAAGTTAGACATTTGCTGACATAAGTAGCGATGTCTCTCTTCATATTTGGCCACCAATAGTAACCTTTCACATCTTGGTACATCTTATCTGCACCAGGATGAATAGAGTAGTTGGACTTGTGAGCTTCGTCCAAAATCAGCTTACGGAGTTCATCGTCGCACGGTACCCAAATCCTATTCATGAAGTATAAAACTCCATTCTCTTTTGTTTCAAGATGTTTCTCCATTCCCCTCAGGGATTCGTCTTTCATGCGTTCGACGGTGAAAGCTAATTGTTGCGCTTCACGAATTTGAGTAATGAGATTCGAGTGGATTGTTAACACTAAGGCTCGAACTCTGCGAGGCTTGATGTTCTCTTTACGACTCAGGGCATCTGCTACTACATTAGCCTTGCCCGGATGGTACTTAATCTCACAGTCGTAATCATTTAGCAATTCGACCCAACGTCTCTGTCTCATGTTGAGTTCTTTCTGGTCGAATATGTGTTGTAAACTCTTGTGGTCAGTGAAGATCGTACACTTTGTGCCATATAAGTAGTGTCTCCAAATCTTCAATGCAAAAACGACTGCTCCTAACTCTAAGTCATGAGTCGTATAGTTCTTCTCGTGAATCTTCAATTGACGAGATGCATAAGCAATAACTTTGTCGTTTTGCATGAGAACACAACCTAATCCTTGATGTGAGGCGTCACAATAAACAATGAAGTTCTCTGTTCCCTCAGGTAAGGATAGAATCGGTGCGGTGCTCAACTTTTGTTTCAACAGTTGGAAAGCGTTCTCTTATTTCTCTCCCCATTCGAATTTCTTATCCTTCTGCGTTAAGGTGGTGAGTGACTGGGCTATCTTTGAAAAGTTCTCTATAAATCGTCGATAATAGCCAGCCAAACCAAGAAATTGTCGAATTTCTGTGGGAGTTTCCGGTGCTTTCCAGTTCTTAATCGCTTCTATTTTGGATGGGTCCACATGAATTCCCTTGTCGTTGATCACGTGACCTAGGAATTGAACCTCTCTAATCCAAAATTCGCATTTGGAGAACTTAGCATACAGCTTCTCGTTCTCAAGTAGTTGGAGAATAAGTTTCAAATGCTGTTCGTGATCCTCTTTCGTCTTTGAGTAAATCAAAATGTCGTCAATGAACACAATGACAAACTTATCTAAGTAAGGTTTGCACACTCGGTTCATGAGATCCATGAATACTGCCGGCGTGTTAGTCAATACAAACGGCATGACTAGGAACTCATAATGACCATAACGAGTCCTAAACGCTGTCTTCGGCACATCCTCTTCTCGAACCTTTAGTTGATGATAACCAGAACGCAGATCGATCTTCGAGTAGTAACTTGATCCTTGCAGCTGATCAAACAGATCATCGATGCGTGGTAACGGATATCGGTTCTTAATAGTCACCTTGTTCAGCTCTCTGTGGTCAATACACATGCGCATAGATCCATCCTTCTTCTTGACAAACAAAACCGGAGCTCCCCAAGGTGAAAAGCTCGGTCGGATGAATCCTAAGTCTAAAAGCTCTTGCAACTGTGTAGACAGTTCTTGCATTTCTGATGGAGCTAGACGATAAGGTGAGCGAGCGATTGGTGCGGCTCCGGGCACCAGATCGATGCGAAACTCGACTTGTCGCGGAGGTGGTAATCCTGGAAGATCATCAGGAAATACTCCCGGATAGTCTCGTACTACAGGTATATCGTCTAAGCGTCTCTCTACTGGTTTCTTTTCCACAACATGCGCCAAAAATGCTGGATATCCCTTCCGGAGATATTTACAAGCTTTCAAACAACTTATTGTTTTGACGGTGTTCGTCCTCTTATCTCCTTGTATCACCAAAGTTTCTCCAGTTGACAATGGTAAACGTACCATTTTATCAAAACAAACAATCTCTGCACGGTTTTTCGACAACCAGTCCATACCGACTACGATGTCAAAACTTCCCAACTCAACCGGTAGTAAGTCTATTTTGAAAAGATGACCCTCCAATGCTAGAGTACATCCTGGTACTATTTCTCCTGATTCAATCAACCTACCATCGGCTAGTTCTAAGGTGTACTTGTTGTCTAGCTTACGAGATCTAACGTCTAATAGTGGTCTAAAGTCCTTAGACACAAAACTCAAATCGGCGCCAGAATCAAATAATACGGATGCATAATGATCGTTAACTAGAAACGTACCAGTGACAGTGTTAGGGTCCTGGCGTGCCTATTGCGCTCCAACGACAAATGCACGACCCCTAGCTGGCTGGATGTTGGCGTTTCCACGATTGTTGTTGTTGTTCGGGTTCGCAGGGCGATTCTAATTGTTCTGATTGCCACGGTTCAGTTTAGGGCACTTGTTTCGGAAATGGCCTTGTTCACCACATTCGAAACATTCATTTGCTGGCCGATCCCTATTTGCTTGAGTGTTAGGGTTCGCTCTACAGTATTGGGCCAGATGCCCCCAGCGTTTGCAATTCCCACAGAAAGTACAGTCACCATCATGATGACGTTCACACTTGCCACACTTGGGTTTACTCCCCATGTAAGTCTTTTGTTCAGCAGTAGTGGCAATGTAGGCTTTCGTGGTACTAGCTTGTTTCTTATTCTTATGACCCTGACGGTCATTCCACTTACGCTTTCCTTTCCCAGCATCAGCATTGCTGGTTTCAACCTTTTCAGTAGCAGCTTTCTTAGTAAGATTCCCCATTCTTATTGCTTCATCAGTCAAACGCTGTGCTAGTTCCACAGAAATCTTAAAAGTAGCTGGATTCGCTGATGTTACCAAACTTCGAATTTGTGGCACTAAACCCCAAATATACCTTTCAGTGCGCTTGTACTCAGGAGTAACCATGTGAGGTACAAGACGTGCCAGTTCTTGAAATCTGGTGGTATATCCTGTGATATCAGCACCAACCATAGCAATGTTCCAGAGCTCAGACTCAATCTTCTGCAGCTCACTGCGGGGACAAAACTCTTCCATGACCATAGTTTTCAGAGTTTCCCAAGACAGTGAATGAGCGGCTGGACGTCCCATTGCTTGCTTTTGGGCGTTCCACCAGGTCAAAGCTTTATCAATAAACGTACATGTAGCATACATTACCATGTCTTCACGAGCACACTTGCTAATCTCTAGCACAGACTCCATTTTCTCTATCCAATGGATGATTCCAATGGCACCTTCAGTACCACAGAAATGGCTCGGTTTACATGCTAGGAATGTCTTATATGAACATCCCTTATGAGTGCTCTCAGGGTTACTACCTGATGCATTCGGTTCAGTGTCTCTACTACCACTACGGTTTCGGTCAGTATCATACTGAGCAAGGGCTTCAGAAATCCTTCGGTTAACCATTTGTTCAGTAGTCTCCTCAACAGCAGGAGGTGGTGTGGGGTTTCGTGAGCTGTTCCTGGTAATTCTACGTTTAGGCGGCATGATTCAGTCCTAATCACACACAAGAAACACGTGTAAGATTTCTAATCAAGTCATCACTCATAAAGTATGTGATAAATGTAGATATAGTATGAAGTCAATCACCAATTGATATCATTCATAATGGACACAACGATGTAAACTAAACATAAGTTATATATCATAATCATGGGTTAATTGTTGTTACATAAGTTTTGTACAAAGATGGGATTTACAACCAAATATACCCATCGGATCAAACATGATATACAAAATGTGACGGATTTAACCTATACATCCATCTAGTCAAAAGTCAACCCAGATACATCATAACTATAGTCCTAATACATCATACATGCGGTCTAAAAGAAATACGGTAGACTCCATCCCACAAGCATCCTAACAGCAACCATCAACACACATAAACCAACTGCAGCACCTACAGTCTCCAAACGACTCTCCAGTCGGATCAGACGTGCTCTAGTAGCATAGGCAGACTCCCTGTCTACCTCGATGTGCAACTCAGAAGTCGCAAGGCGTCCATATATCGCCAGCACATCATCATCAAGACGAGAGGCGTCACTGCGCATCACTCGGATGGCTGACTGCGTACCAAAATGAAATCCCAGCAAGGTACGAATAACGACAACCACAGTAGGGACCGTAAGCTCCAGAGGCTCCTCGGTCAAGTGTAGAGATGTCGGCGTGTGAGATGACTCCCCAGTCTCATAGGTGGAAGGAATCCTCTCAATGGTCCTCCAGTGGCGTAAAATGCGCGGCATCCAATCCAGATGCGGAACCCTAGCTCTCGGTGTCTGCTGATCACAGCGGATCTCTCTCTCCTCAGTCATCGGCTCCTTGCCGCGAGATGATGAGGGTCCTATGGGAAAATCCCTGACACACGACAGCGGTGTCCTCCTAGGTATAGGCCTACAATCAGACTCTCCAATAAGATGACGTCTAGTCATAGACATAGATCCTAACATATGGGTAGCAGGATCAGTGGATGGCAATGGTGGAGTGGCTATCGAACCATCTGAAGTATCTCTAGGGAATATAGGCGGGTAAACCTCCTCAGACACAGCTATAGGTATCCCGTCGTATGATCCCTCCATGGGATCCTCCTCAGTATCAGAATCAGTGATGTGAATAGGTGCGTGTCTCGACATGCCTAGTCAAAGAAACGTGTGTGACGTGTCAGACGTATGCAATAGTATGAATGCAGAAATGTGTTAGCCAAGGCTATAGTCTAGGTCTCTAAGGTTTTCAGTCGCTTAAAGACTTCTAGTTCTCTATAACCAATAGCTCTGATACCAAGTTCTGTCACACCCCCAAATCGGTAATCTCGTTTATTAGTAGTTTAGCGGAAGATTTTAGTTGATTAGCGGAAGCATTTTAATAATAGTTAAGCATTGGGGGCGCACAGATTCAATAGTGCACTCACTGTATCAGAGTATATGATCATACAGAACATACATATATATTTAAGATGCCATTAGTTCAAAGTTATTACAAAAGATACGACTTCGTAAAGTCGTACATAAGTAGGGTTGTCAAAGACAACTTAAGTATTTGAAAATACATATTTATAAAAGAGGAATTTCATAAGTATAACAAATGGAATTGATAATACAAAGGAAATCCAAGTGTCCCAAAAGTGGCATCATAAATAGTCAGGTTGCCTACGTCCTTTATGCATGCAGGAGTACCTGAGTCCTAATTCCCTGAAAAACATAGTAAACTGTCAACATTGAATGTTGAGTGAATTCACAGGTTTAGTTGTGAATATAGTAAATCAAGTTTTTGTATAAATCATTCATGTACACAAACATAATATTTATATGTAAAGTAGGAAACACAAGTATTCTAATTAAAGAAAACATTTCCTATACATGTAAGAATGTCATTCTTACAATAATAATAGTAGTGTAGGAAACACAAGTTTAATCATAAACATTTCCTAACAAGTAGTCGCAGGATATACAGGTTTATCAATTAAGTAAACATATCCATTTCAATAGTTAAGGAAAATCAGGTTTAGCAGTCAAGCAAACATTTTCCAACAGATAGTTAACAGGAATACAAGTTTAACAATAAAGTAAACATTCCAATAATAGTTGTTGCAGGAAATACAGGTTTAACATTTAAGTAAACATTTCCTATAAACAGTTGTTTTGTGGGAGACCAAGTTTAACCATTTAAGGTAAACGTTTCCTAAAATAGTCTCTCAAAGGAACACCTGTCCTATTAGTCATCACAGGGAATACCCTTCCCAAATCAAGTTGTTGTTTAGTTGTTTAGTTGTATGTGTGGGAAATATAGACTATAATCCCTCCAAGGTGAGCTAAACCTTTAGAGTTAAAGTAACGACACTAGTACTATAACCAAACCACGACTAGTTGTTTTGTTTTTGCCTCAGTAACACGGTAAGTATACACTCCTCGTTACGACTGCCGTCGTGTGGTTGGAATGACCAACGAGTAATATCCTGGGAGGGTTGTCAAATCGATAGTACTATCTGTATACTCAGTGGCTAGAGTCACCTAGCTAATGGTTATAGGTTGCAAGCACTGGGGCTTATGTGCACTACAACTACCTCGCGTAAACCTAGGATCGTACCAAGATCTGCTGTCTTATTCCCAAAATGTTGTGAAAATGTTTCATATAATTAATTCAAGTTAATTCAATATGAAAACATTTTATAGAAATAGTTCAAGTTTAATAGTGTGAAAGAAATCATGTTATTCAATTTCACATAATATCATGCAGCGCAATACATTAAAGCATATAGCATGTCATATCACATTGTTCTACGTTTTCCACCCCTGGTTTTAAAAGCATTTAAAACAAGTAAAAGGGAGGGGCTGTGAACTCACAGTTTGCAAGTCTTCAGCACAAATAGATAGCTAGCCAAACAATCCAAACGCGTCGCTCAAATACCTAGACGCAAATAATAATACTTGTATAAGTATGTGGATCATTTGTTAAGTTGAAATGTTTATAATATTTCAGTTGCTGGTGAGGTTTGCGTTTCAATTAGTCATTAAGTTCAAGTATGTATATTTATATACATTTTAGTTGAATATATATATTCTAATATATATTATTTGTCGTCATTGTTAATATCCATAGATATAATTGTAGTTGTCGTTGTTGTCGATTATGTTTTCAAAACATAATTATAATAGTTATTTAAAATAACTTTGTTATATCGAATATATAACTCGTTTTCGTTTGTCGTATATAGTTTGTACTAGATAATTAAATCGTTCCATTCTATACGCTTCGTTATATATATATTGTCCGTTCGTTTGTATATATATATTTTGTAATTGTTCCAAAGTTTTGTCGCGTACTAAATGTCCGAAATATTAAATTATGTCGCGGATATAATTATGTCTCATAATCGTGTCCAATTTACAAAGTCTCCTTGTCGTAGTATTTTGTACCATTTGTCGTATAAATGATAACATAAGTCGTGTAACGTATATTAATTTGTACATTATATTAAAAATGAAACAAGTCAGAATCTGGACCAGTGGGAATCCGCCGGATTCTTAGTGAATCCGCCGGATTCATCAAGATGCAAGAGGATCCACCGGATCAAGTAAGGATCCGCCGGATCGGGTGTTATTTGAGTGGATCCACTGGATCTAATATGGATCCATCGGATCGTTTGGTTCTGGGCTTGCGGATCCGCCGGATCTAAAGGGGATCCGCCGGATCTGGTTATAAGTTGGTGGATCCGCCGGATCATATAGTGATCCGCCGGATCTGGCTTGTCTTTTACTTGGGTATCGTTTTAGCCGAAGGTTTGTGTGCGGGTAAGGTTTAAGGATCCGCCGGATCCTACATGGATCCGCCGGATCGTGAGTGTCATTTACTCGTTCACCGGTCTTAGTGATCAAGTCGTTTGCGAGTCGTTTAACGATGATCCGCCGGATCACCCGAAGGATCCGCCGGATAGTTATGTTTTTGGCTTAGGATCCGCCGGATCAGGGTTGGATCCGCCGGATCTTGATGATCCTGCAGCAGCAGTTCGACTCTGTTCTTATTTATACTCAATGATTTTGGTTTTAAATCCGTTTTTAACATGATCAAGCTTCATTATATGTTATATAAACTCATATTAACATGTTTTAAACGTTTTATAACAACAATCATCAACCAATATCATAATTTATGAAAATGATATAAATGAGATAAAATAAAGAAATTATCCTCACAATGGTTTTAAGGTGGAGATGATGATGATTCTGATGATGTAGATGATGATTTCGAACGGTCTTGATGATAATGCTTCAAGAAACCATTTTGTTTGTGAGTTTGAGAGGTTGAAGATGATGAAGATGAAGGTGATTATAGTGTTGTTGTTCCTGAGGCTTGTTTTCCCTCTGCTTCCAGTCGCACACACACAAACACAGGTGGAGAAGAGAGTGTGAATTATTGGTGGTGAATTATTGGTGAAGAAATGTATAGCAGAAGTTTTTGTTCCAGTTTTTCAAACGAGCGTATGGAGGGTGAATCAATCTGTCGCGAGATATTTTGTTTAGGTGCATTATTGGTAGTTTTTAGCCCGTTAATTTCGTGTACGGGTATAATTTGTGGTAATTTAATTATAATAAAATTACGCGTTTTGTTCCTCTATATCTCAAACTTAGTAATTGATAATCATATATTTGAAATACTTTGTCAAAAGTATAATATAATTATTTACAGTAAAAGTACTGTATGAGTAAATACGCGTGCCAGATTTCAGTTAAATTTGGAAATCTTATTTTGAGGAAATGTTCTATTCATTAAAACAGTAACTTACTAAATAATACTTTTATTATTTGGAACCTCTAGGCGCGTTTTAAAATTGTTTCTGTTCGTATTACGTGTAACAAAAATCGTCTAAATCTTTCGTTTTCTTTTCGTTGTAATACTTTTATGTAATAATTTCAAACTAAAAATTATTTAAAAGTATTTTCGAAGTTCATTTTGGAACTTTATTATTCGCGATTTAATACGTTTATTATAAAACGTATAATTTATTATATTATCTCTATAATATAATTTACTAGTAGTTGTAATTAATAATTTTCGAATTATTAATTATTTTGTGTCACGAACATTATTTCGTTTAGTTCAGCCGAGTATAATACGTTTATTCGTACGTAATTATATATATACACATAATTACAATCAAATACATCACGTATCACATAGTAAGTTACACAGAACTTATACACAAAATAGTTTGAATTCACTTAGTCAGGGAATTACTCTAGGTAATGCATGAAATTAGGCTAAGTAAATACCCTAATTGGAGGATTGTCACACATTCGAGGTCGAGTAGATTGGTGTCGAAACGCCTTACGTGAATGAGTCTGTACCACCGTTAAAGTTTTCACGAAATTAATCTATGTTTGAACTATATAGTACTTGAGGTTGACTTCATTGATGATGAAATGCCCATGGGGAATGAGTTTATTGTACTACATATATGTATGATATGTATACTGTATGTGTGTATGTATATAACATGTATGTATTTATGATATGTATGTGTGTATGTATGTGTATATATATACCGTATGTATGTATGACATGTATCTGGTATGTGTGTATGTATATAACATGTATGTATGTGTGTATGTATATGTAGATATAGTATGTATGTATGTATGACATGTATATATGTATGCAAGGTTGTAAGAATCGTTCGGTGGTAACTTTGTAGGGTTTAATCGACTAAATTGGGGATTAATCGCCGATTAATCGGATTTGTCTTTTTTTAATAAATTTCAAAAGTATATGTATAAATTTAGATGAGAACCATAAACATAGTAAATAATTTATTATAAATCGGATTAATCGACTTTTTTTAATAAATTTCAAAAGTATATGTAAAAAGAAATTAAATTAAATATTACAAATAAAAAGTAACATTGTTTTAAAAAATATTTGTTTTAAAAAATATTTTTTTTCAAAAAGTATATAAAACTATTTGTTGAGCCGATTTTTTAGTTTTGGTGCCAAACAAAAAGGGAAAAATTTTATTTATCTATTGCGACGACATAGCGACGATATTGTCGTCGCAACATATTGCGCGGGATTTTTTTTCTATTCTGGAGGGAAAAAAGAAAATCTAATTAATAATTTAAAAATTGTTGCGACGATATAGCGACGACATTGTCGTCGCAAAATCTTGCGCGGGATCATTTTTCATTTCGGAGGGAAACAAAAAATCCAAATAAGAATTAAAAAAATGTTCACGATGACATGGCGACGACATTGTCGTCGCAAATGCAACTTTGACCAAAAAAGTCAATTTTGGAATTTTTTCCGTACTTATAGCGACGACATCGCGATGACGTTATCGTCGCAGAAAGTTTAGTTTGACTTTCAATCTTTGAGAGTTGAAAATTTTGTCGTTTAGTGATCTTGTAGCGACAACTTTATTGTCGTCGCAAAAAAAAAACGTGGCGAAAGGTGCTTTTTCTTGTAGTGCTCACAACAAAAGTAGAGGAGCAATTTGCCACAAACTATTAGGGTTAGAAAAACCCCTCACTTTTCTAAAAAAATCTCTAAGAAAACAAGAAAATTAGAAAACGTGTTCAAATTCGAGTTTTCCAAAAAAAAAATCTAAGAAAAGGAACATTCTTGTTTTCCTTTTTATAACTACAAAGTTGAAAACTACTTTTGATAGTTTTCTAAGTTTTCTATCTATACTATTCCTTGGAAAAGGAAAATTCCATCCCTTACAACTAAACACGTTTTTCAAGTTTTTCCATGCTTTTCTAGAGAATAAAACACTTCTCATTCTCTAGATAAATTTTAATAACTAAACGCGCCCTTACCTTCCTTTCTATTTCTTAGATTTTTATTCTGTTCTTTAAATCTAATAATAATAACTAGATTATAACCCGCAAAAATTGTGGGCTATTTTATAAATTGAATACAAAGGTTTAATTTTTGTTATTGTATAACATATCATTTGACACATTTCACGGATGACTTTGCAGAAAGGTTTTGAATTGAAGGAGATGTTTGTTTTTTGATAGTAGCTTTAAACCTTATTAAGAACGTGTTTATGATTAACAATTAAAAATAGTGATTCATAAGAAAACATCAATACCTGAAAATGAAATCACCATCACTATGAATAATAGGATAAATCACTTCTGTTGCCAAAATGGTAAATCTAACTATTATTATTTTCAAATGACTCTCATCAGTCGTCGTGTATCTTTACATATAATTTGATTAGGTGCATGTTGGGGTGAGCATCCTTAACTAAAGTCATTAAATTGAATTCTTTAACGACATGTTGTACTTGAGTAAAAAGTAAATAATAATGTAATACGAATTTGTACATTATTTTATATAAATTATATTTCAATGATACTAATTGATGGTATTAATAATTCTCGACACAACTGGAAATGTTACATGGAAATAAATGAGGAAGAGTTGCATTCTCAAGTCTCAACCCATTAACTCGTGTAATATATCTTCTTGAGTTTGGTTTAAAGTCCATGTCAACTGATTGACCGGCCAAACATCACACTCCCTGTCGTAGTTGGGTTGGTTACTTTTGACCCGTTTATCAAATTAGTTTTGGGTTTATATTGTGAACTTTTGACCCGCAAACCTAACTTGGCTCACATCGTAATCCCTAATTATAATAATAGAAAGTTAATTAAAATTAAGACACAAATATTTGATATAACTATAAAATGCGGTCATTTATGCATTGGATGTTGTATAAACTAATATAATAATTTTCACTCTTTTGTTTCAAATCAAATGGGCAAATTCTCTATATAGCATTGATATATTAACTTTTATAATTACTTAACTTTTGACCCGCAAATATAACTCGACCCACATTGCAATCCTTAATTATAATAATTTTGACAGTTAATTAAAATTAAGACACAAACATCTAATATAACTATAAAATGCTTCCAGTTATACATTTGATCGTACGTTGTATAAACTAATATAGTAATTTTCACTCTTTTGTTTCAAAATGGACAAATTCTTTATATAGCATTGATATATTAACTATTATAATTACTTGGAGTCACTTTAAATAACATACCTAAAAGTATAGTATATAAATTTTAAGTATTCACTTTATTGTAGGTTAGAAAATTGGTAGCAAATTCTTTATATTTTTATATTAGTAAATTCTTTTCATTAATTAATACTTATATTAAAATAATCTTAACATACATTTAGCTATTCATTAATATGTCATATAAGTTATGAAAAAACATATTTATGGGTATACATTTGTAACCAGAAAATAATTATGAGATATTAACTTGTATAGTTAATTGCATTTAATTTAAGTATTAAAAATTGAATAAGAACATTAAATGTTGATTAATCTAATATGATCTTAATTGATAGTTTATTAAAAGGGTAGGGGCAATTTAGACTTTTTGTCACATCATCTCCACTATTTAGGTAATCATGTTTTTCAACTTAAAATCAATGGTTCACATTTAATGTTTCAAATCATTTAAAGGGTGAGATTTAATTGAGTTACCTAATTAACTCTTTCTTTTAATATATAAAGAAGATAAGTGGTTCTTTTCTTGTGTGTTTTTTATAAAGTTTTTGTAACATCCACTCCTCGGGTCTAGTTGTATTTTTATATTTTCTGACTTTTAATATTTAATTCGTGTGTCAGAAAATAGTTCGGTGTTATTATTTGAAAATAATTGGTTAAAAGTCACATAATTTATTGTGACTAGTAAATTGTTAATTGTTTTAAATTAACCTAGTTGACGGTAAAATAAAATAATATTTCCCCGCAAATGGTTTTTAAGTTCCAGACAATGATAACTACGAGGGACAAAAGTAGTACACATATTACCTAATATATGTGTAAAATACATTTTAATATCACAAAACTTCCAGGATATTCGATTACGTACCAGAGAAAGATTCAAAAACCCTAGTTCATCAAAATTCATCAAATTACTTGTGAAATCAATTCCTTCTTCTTCCTGATTTTGGTACGGTCCAATTAGAACAACCACATGGACGATTTTTAAGTTGCAAAACATGTCTTGGAATGAAATTGAAGCTATAGAACTATGAATTAAGCTTCAATAACGCGGATTAATCATCCTACTATCATCATAAACATGTTGTAAGTATTGATTTCTTGATTTATATAAACCCTAGAAATTGGGTTTTGTGTAATTGATTGAATTAACATGATTAATATGAAATTGAAGTTGGTAATGATCATATAGTTGTTAGTTATTGATTATTTCTTGATTATAACATAACCTTTAACTTAGAATTGATAAAATTGAATGATGATCATTAAGATAGTTATGGGTTTAGTTGGTATTTCGTGAATTAGAGCTTGTACTCATGTTAGAGTTGTTAATTAATGTTAATTTCATGATTATAATTGAAACCCTAACTTAGAATTGAGAAAAATGATATATGATCATTAATAAAGTTCATGGGTTTAGTTGAATTAGCAAGAATCAAAGCTTTTAAGCTTATGTTGTTAATGATTATAAAGTGGTTATTCATAACCTTGAAATGAATTGTGTTAAAGTGCTATAAATTAGTAATCATATATTTGATTGAATAGAAAGAATGAGAATCATGATAATTAATCGTGATTAAGTAATAGTTCATGAAATTGGATAATTGAGTTTAATGTGATCAATCCCATGGGAATGATGGATTGATGATTTGATTTGTTGAATACTTTAATGATTTATTAATGTAAACAGATTGAAATAATGTGGTATATATTTTGAGACAAGTGACTGACTTGTGTTATGTTGATGTAATTCCAGATAAACAGAAGACTCAGTGACATTAGACTACTGAGTGGACAACTGAGGTATTCGGTGAGTGGATTTATAACCTCAGTGTGATTTAGTTGTAACAGGTTTGGTTACAACGGGTAACGTATTATTACTGTTTTATTATTGCCATGATGATTATGGTTGTTAGTAATAATACTATTGATAGACTGTTTAGTCTGATATGTTGACCTAATTGAATATGTGATCACATGCTATATTTGGCCTTCGGGCATCAGTATTGAGGTCAACGCGATAGTTGGGCTTGGTTACTATTGTAAGACGACAGGAATTTCCTCGTACTTATCGTTAATAGGAAATTAGGTCGTATGAGATTAGTACCAAACTATCGGTCTATTCTGTATTGGTCTTACAGATTGACGGTAAGTGTTCTTGGAGAATCCCCGGGTATTATGATATCTCCAGAGCCACCGATCCTCATTGACATGTTATTGTATTGAGATGTTATCTCATTGAAATAGAATTGTATGTTCTTAGCTGAAGGTTTCCCTAAGAACTCTAGATACTCTGTGTTATTGTGCTTTGATGTAAACAGAGTTGTTATGCTAAGTTGGACTGTGTTTATTGATTCCCTCACTTAGCGTTATGCTAACCCCACTACAGTCCTTCCTGCAGGTTATAATTGATAGAACATATTGGGCAGGGCAGGAAGTTCTTGGAACTGATGGAATGTTTGACAGATAAATCACTCTGATGTTGGTTTAATAACCGAAGACATGTTTTAAATTACATAACACCTGTGTTGTATTATTTTGGTTTGAAAGGATTAAACTGTTGTATAATAGTAATTTTGTTTGAAAATTTACGCTTCCGAATTGAATTCATTATAATAATGGTCCTTGAAATGAGGGGTGTTATAGTTTTGGCACAAAATGTCAAATTAGTTGAATCCCACCATTTTTGGCGTGCGACTCGTTATTTGTTTATTTGATTGAGTCTAATTTTAACGTAAGCTTGACATGTAGTTTATTAACGTTAGATTAACTAAGGAAAAATAAGCTACTTGAAGTAAGTATTTTTAGAAGGGTAATCATGTAACACGACGCAAATAACATATTTACAATCGCATATGTTACTCTTATACCAATAGGAGCAAGACTATCCGATTGTTTAAATTAGTTTGTAAAATAGAAACTTAAAATTACAAAAAGATAAAATTACTTTTTTTTTTATGTATGTGTGTCATTATATATTTTTTAAATATATTTTCAATTACTTATATCAAAGAGTGATTTATAAATAAAAATTTTGTTTTAAATTTTATATTTATCTAGTTTTATCAAACAAACATACCGTTAGTCAGTTTGATTTATAGGGTTGACATATTTAATGCCATTTTTTATTCGTGGGATATTTTTGAAGGAATCAGAATTCGTCAAAAGAAAATATATTCCAAATTTGATGTATTCTTATGTCATCAATTACTCAACCAAACAAACTAAGGAATGAAATCTCAATTTCAATTATATTCAATTTCTATCGCTTTCGTGAACTAAACGAAACCTATTACCTACGTGTTAAGTTTATAGACATATATGCAACCAACACTTTGAAAGAATCTATGTAATAATCTAACTAGACCATAAAAGAGATGTACATCCATACTTACTGGTGACTGTTTGTTACAACTTATAATAATTGGAGTGTTTGCATGAACATAGTAGGGGAATACATTACATTACATTTACATTTACATTTACATTTCCTTTTTAAAATAAAAAATACATAAAAAATAGATCAAGTTGTGATTTTGTTTCCATTTTGGGTTGGTTTGTGATGATATTATTGGTTGTAGTCAGTCAAGTGGATGTGGGGTGGGCCCAGCTGGTGTTATAGGCTGCTTTCTTTTTTCTTTTTAATAAATAATAATTAATAATAATATATAAAAATAAAAAAAAATGGGTTGATGAGTACGTGCGCGGTTCAGATGCCACATAAAATCACTGGTCATAGCCGAACCAACTCAACACTAAAATGCTATCATCCAATTACAACTTGCATTCAATCATGCACCTTTTTATTTTAATCTTCTCTTTCAAGATTTTTTTATTTTAATTTTATTATTATACTTTTTGTTGAAATACTATATTGTCCTTGCATTTTTTTTAATTAATTAACGAATTTAAAAATTGAACTATAATACTATATACAATGAGTAACACCAAACCAATTAATATTGATTAACGTTACTTCTTAATTATCGTATTCGTTACATATGTCCTTACATTTCGATTATAATCACTTTCTTATGTAACAAAATCAACAATAATCGTATACGCATAATAAGCATATATTAAAAGACAAATAGTTGATGTATGATATTTTGGGAAAAAAACACTTGGGATATAAACTCGATCATGACATTTTGATGATTGAAAATATAAAGAAAGACTTGCTAAATATTCGACTTTAATAGAATTGTACTTTAAAACTCACAAACTTCAATTTTAACTTTTATTGTTAATTTTTCTTGTTATCTTTTTTTGAATAGAAAAGAGAAAAATGGAATGTAAGATGACAGAAAAGAAAAGAAAATGAAGAAAATTTTTGCGTTCCCAAGTCGGAAAGAAAATGAATGGAAATTGACATGTTTCGTGTTCCCGAGTTGGAAAGAAATTGAAGGAAGTGACATTTTATAACTAGTTAAACCTTCCATCCTTCCAAATATTCCCAATATTGGAGAGAAAGTTTGGAGAGAAAAGAATGTCCAATTCTCCTCCCACTTCTCTTCTCTTCTGTCCATTAGAAAAACTCTGGAACACAATATATTTTTTCTTCATTCTAATTCTCTTCTCTTCTCTCGAAAAATCAATTCGGGAGCAGGGCCTTAAACCTCATTTTAAAAAAGTGAAAAACAAACTTTAATTAAACTCGTATAGAAAAAAATAAAAAATACCGGTATGATATTATAATTTACTTAGCACAAATATAATATTAATATTAATATTATTTATTTATTATTATTTTATTTAGTAATAGAAAAAGGGTAACCAAAAAATTCGAACAATAAGAACCTCCCCCTGAAGATTTATTTGCAATTTGCAAGTTCTTTGTGTAAATGAATATTTTTGGGTTTTAATTTCTCCCAATTTTGATTGATGAATTTTTATACTTTAAATCAATAGATTTTATACTTCAATTTCTTCTTTCACGACAACAACCAAGGTAATAAATTCTTTTTAATGTCTCTAAATGAGTATCATTACTTTGCACCTATCTTCCTATTGATTTATATATTGATTGTTTAATTTCAGTTGATTAATTCATTGTTAAGCTTAATCTGAAGTAATCATCATGATTTTAGTTGATTTTGATTGTTTAATGACTTCCTTGATTATTGAATCATCTAACAAAAAAAGTAACTTGTGATTAAGACAACTGTAAAATCATCGCTACCTGAATTGAGTTAGGGTTATGGTTATTGTGATTTGAGTTTATGTTTTGAGCCCTAATTTTAGGTCTTAAATCTGTGATTCTTCAGTTTGAAATGTGTTATATCTGTTTATGGTATGTCTTTTTGGTTTTAATCTGTTAGCTGTATGTTAAAACTGTAGATTAATGTCTAACATATTAAATGCATTATCTGCCATGAATCTGAGATCTAGTTCATTTGAAACGTACTGAAATACACATTGTTCTTTAAATGTAGGAATAGATATCGGTGTCATTTAATGAAGTTCGTTTGAGGGAATGGATGAATTAGTGGATAACGAAATGAATGCAGTTAATGACATCAATACGAAACGACTTGTGAGCAAAGAGAGTGTGTTGTTAAAGAAGCGTGGAAACTCGAATATACAAGAAATGATTATACCTGGTGATGTTGATATTCAAAAGAATACGATGGGGTTATATTTAGATGTTAATATCTTGGATGGAAAGAATGTTGCTAGGGTTGATACGTCAGAACGTGCATGCACCAGCCCTCGTTGTAGGGATGATGATGGGGTGACTGTTGAAGAGTTGACCGTAAGAAATTATAATAATGGGAATTTGGAGACGGGTGGTTCAGGCGTAAGAGATAAAACGCAATATTCGCGTAACAATTGGCAGTGTTTGAATCGGAGAGTAGACGGGTCGATAAACGGTGTCTGGGAAGATCCTGGTTCCAATTTTTTCCCGGAGCTTTTGAATCATAAACAACAATGTGAAAATCAAAATGACACGTTGGACATTTCACGACGTGAGGACAAACAACCGTTGTCGTCCCCTGGTGGGATTCGAACAAAGATTCTTTCACAATCAGGATTTTCGCAGTTTTTTGTAAAAAGTACGTTGAAGGGGAAGGGTGTTGTTTGCAACAGCCAAGCTCGTGATGTTCATATTCGTGGTCAGAATCATTCAAAGGCTGCTTTAATAGATTTTAATTCAGTGCCTGATGGTGTAAATGAGCCTCGCCAAAGTGTTGATGACGGGTTGAGCCTGAGAGGATGGCTGAAAGCTGGTCAGAACAAAGTAGACAAATCAATAAGCATGTATATTTTTAAGCAGATTTTAGATCTGGTGGATTCGTCACATTCTCGAGGAGAAGCTTTGCAAGCGTTACGGCCATCATGCTTCAAGTTGTTGCCATCAAACCAAGTTTTGTATCTGGGTTCACCTGTCCAGAAAGAGTTTTGCCCATCGGAAAGTGATGGAGATAAGAAGAGAGAATTGGAGCATGATCGTGCTATCCAAAACTTAAAAAGAAGAAAACTTGGAGACAATGGCAACTCTTTGCGCAGGTGGCCTCAGTTTGCAGTGCGTTCTGGTTTCAAGTATGGAACTGCACATGACATTCGTGCTGGTAATGACTCACTTCAAGATACTGGATATGGATTTAACGAAGAGAGTATACCTAAAAGAGATAATTCATATCCAATTCAAAGCATGTATGTTTCCCCTACGTCCCAAATGGTGCACGGTGATCAATTGGAAGAGCACTGGTATGCCAGTCCAGAGGATCCTACAGCTAGGTGCTCCACGTCGTCCTCAAATGTTTACGCTCTTGGTGTTCTTCTATTTGAGGTAAGTAATGTATATGTTGTAGTTTTTCCATCATAATGCTTTTGTGAACTTGCTAATTGTAGTTAGCCCAACTTAATGCTGAAGTTGAGCGTTTGATATGGTCAATTGATAGCTAATTTGTCTGTTGAGAAAGTTACAATATATGTAAGAATTGGTAGTTGAGGTAGAGAATATAAGTTAACACTTTTGAAATAAAAATAGCAGGTTGGTCAGAATGGTGCCAACTTGGAGAGAAACAAAACAGAAAACTCAAATTATATATAACCAATAGTTAGAGATAAAATGAAAGTTTGTCATATTACAACCAAGTTAGAAAGAGTGAAAGACATAGTAAAGATATTTTAATCCTTATTCAATGGAAGGATCTACTTATTAATGAAATATCTACCGACAACAAAAGTGTTTCCTGGTTTTCTTTGATGTATCCTTTTATATAATTATTAACCTGTCACTACAAAGGATCAGAATGAAATCCAGAAAGTTAGCAGCCCATTGTTCCACCATACATGATGCAGGCCCCAGTGGGTGATAGTTTATGTGGATTTTTACTCTCTGCCATGTGCAATGGCATATGCCTTGACTACTATTGGTTAAAGAGGATGTTTTTACTAGCAAATCATCTGGACAAGCTATACACAAAAGAACCAATAGTCATCCGGAGTTATTACACTAGATAAAAATAAATATACTTTTAGTAAGCACAATCTGCACTGCACCACTATCATGTTTCTAACTCTCCCCATCAAGTTGTGACCTTGCTTTGGCTAATAGCAGCATCATGATTGGTCATAGTGTCTTACAAATCCCTTTATATTTAAACCATTAAAAATTGGATTAATGTAAGACCATGCAGAAGAATGAGCAAAACTACGGTTCCTTAAAACATCTTGAGACTAGAGCACTATGTGACACATCACACTGAATAAACTACTAAAATGATATTATTCAAGTTGGCTACTTGGCTTGTAATAAGTTACCTTCTTTTCTCAAAACGTCATTGGTTACCTTACATGAGATCATGTTTAACTTATAAACCATTATGTCTACTTGTTTTCTTTAATGACTCTATCTGTGCCAATAAATACCTGATGGCACTATGTGAATTTATTTACAATTTGAGCTTGCTGAGAAACTAGTATTTTTTTTTTCTTTTTTATCAGTAGTATTCTTTGTGTTTTCCGGTTTTTCTTCTTAGCAGTTTTTAGATATATATATGCTTGCTTGCAACTTATATGATAGTTTTGTTTTTCAGCTACTTGGATCTTTTGAATCTGTGAGAGCGCGTGCAATTGCAATGATGGATTTACGTCAGAGGATCCTTCCTCCTAGTTACCTGTCGGAGAATCCCAGGGAAGCTGGATTCTGTCTTTGGCTGCTTCATCCTGAGCCATCATTGCGGCCAACAACTAGGTCTTGATTCAATTATGTTGCACACTTACTCCCTTTTTTGAAATTTGAAATGCTGTACTTTCACTTATAACGTAACATGAATGAATTATCTTTTAACAGGGACATCTTACATTCTGAGCTTGTAAGTGGAATACAACACTCATCCATGAAACAATTGTCATCAAATATTGAACAAGAAGAGGCTGAATTGGATTTGATGTTCAATTTTCTTGACTCGTTAAAAGAACAAAAGCAGATAGGTGCCTTAAAATTAGTTGAAGAAATTAAGTGCTTAGAAGCTGACATTTCAGAGATCGAGTTGAGACAGCCAAATACATCACTGGGGGAAAAACCAAAATCATCTACATTCTCTAGTGTTGGTGGATCGCGGTTAATAAACAATATAAATCATCTTGAACAAGCTTACTTCTCCGTGAGGTCCAGCATAGGGAAGACTGACAATGATATGAAGGAACCTTGGGAAGAAGAAGTGTTAACAAGTCGGGAAAATAATATGGGGCCAAAAAAGATGGAAGCAGATAAAAAACCATTAGATCGCCTGGGGGTCTTCTTTAATGGTTTGTGCAAATATGCTCGCTATAGTAAGTTTGAAGTGCGGGGTATTTTAAGGAATGGTGATTTTAGCAGCATGGGAAATGTTATATGTTCTCTTTGTTTTGACCGAGATGAGGATTATTTTGCAACTGCTGGAGTGTCAAAAAAGATAAAAGTGTATGATTATCATGCTTTACTGAATGATTCCGTTGACATTCATTATCCAGCCGTCGAGATGTCAAACAAATCAAAGCTTAGTTCCATTTGTTGGAATAGCTATATTAGGAACTATTTGGCTTCAACAGACTACGATGGCATGGTCAAGGTTAGTACTGTTACTAATCTACGCGTCTTTATAGAAATGGTATGTCAATAGGAGTATCATAATAGATTAGATCGCATATTAATAAATCTCATGCAAATAGGTGATAGAGACATTTGCGGTATGTACTCTACTAATCAAACTTGTACACACATGCATATGCATAGATGCACACCATATTAGTAAGGAAAAAATATATGGGGCCAAAAAAGATGGAAGCATATAAAAAACCCATATACGTAGTTTGAACAGTAAAAATAAAAATAGTCACTCCACCGATTGCTCTCTGATGTTTCTTATATAACTTTGTGGATGGTCACAGATATGGGATGCAGGAACTGGTGAAGTTGTTTCTCATCATATTGAGCATGAAAGGAGGGCATGGTCTGTCGACTTTTCTCGAGTGGATCCTATTAAATTAGCCAGCGGAAGTGATGATTGTTCTGTGAAACTATGGAGCATTAATGAGGCATGCCCCTTCTTTTCTTTAATTAATGTTGGCTTCCGTGACACCTTTCTTGATAATTCTAAATATACTTCTAGGACAGATTGATTCTTAGAAAGTCTAGTCATGAATATTGCAGATACTTTCCTTTGATAGAAACGGAGTTAAAATCACCAACTTCCCCATGACCATCATTGGAAATAAATAGATAGTAATATGGAGTTAGGTTCTTATGGCAGGCAGGAGTTTATAGATATTTGACAAATATTCAAACATTTCACATTATAATAATCTTCCTATTCCAAATCGAATCTTTGTTGATAAGTCGCTTAAATGATTAAAGAATTGTCCTTTCATATGCAGAAGAAGAGCTTAGCGACTATCAAAAGCATGGCAAATGTTTGTTGTGTCCAGTTCTCACCTTACTCGACTCATTTGTTGTCTTTTGGGTCGGCTGATTATACAACTTACTGTTATGATCTTCGAAATATTTCTACACCCTTGTGTACATTGGCTGGCCATGACAGAGCTGTTAGCTATGTCAGATTCTTGGATTCTGGGACCCTCGTGTCTGCATCCACGGACAATACGCTAAAGCTTTGGGACCTCAATAAAGCCAATTTTAGTTGCTTATCAACCAGCAGTTGCATCTTAACCTTTAAAGGACATACTAATGAGAAGGTATGTTTCTATCTTTACGTGCACATAATTACTTTTACTACATTATCATTAGTTTTTTGTTTTCTTTTTCCTTTAAAAACAGCATTTCTAACATACACAGGCCTTAAAAAGAGAATATATTATAAATGAAAACGAACTACAAGCTGAATGTGCATTTGTGTGTTAATGCAGAGTTGATGTATAATCAAGAGAAATAACGAATTCTAATATGGAAGAAACTAGAGTCTACAAACTATTCTACCTTTGTTGGTGTATAATTGGTGTAAAATAAGTGGAATTTTTAAAAAAGATGGGTAAATATGAAAGTGTGGTGTTTACATCGGGTAAATATGATATGATGGTGTTTAGATGTCTACATATGATGTTTTGAAGTTTATATAGGGGATATATGAAATTCTCCCTTAAAAGATCACTGTGTGTCCCAATTAGGTCATTTGGTAACCTGATGATGTGGTGGTAACTTGCTGAGGTAGAAGGTGATCTTTTTGAGTATTTGATATATTTTATATTTATATTTTAACAATGTTGATTTCTCAAGTGTTGTGGTATTTTTAAATACACAAAATGTCAAATAGTTAACAAATAAAGTAAAAATAATACGTCGCGTAACAAATAAGCATTTTAGACTACGCGAAACGTTTAAGAATGAAGAAATGACACATCACTTGCCACCTTAGCAGGTTACTGCCACTTCATCTGGTTATCACATGTCTTGATCGGGATACGTTACCATCTTTTAATGACGTAATTCACAATAATAAGTTCAATGACATAAAATGGATAAATCAAAAATTATGATGTATTTTAAACAACAAACACTTATCATTATCTTGCATATTATTTTGTTATTACTGAATATTCTTAAATCTTAATGAATTCGTGTCTTTCAGAATTTTGTTGGGTTATCTGTTGCGGATGGATACATTGCATGTGGTTCAGAAAGTAACGAGGTATGCCATATTTACCATATATTCCGTCTTATTCTGATAGGTGAATTAACATCAACTGTTGTCTTAAAAAAAAAATAAACATCTGCTGTTTGTTGTTTGCAGGTGTTTGCTTACTACAGATCATTACCTATGCCTGTCACTTCACATAATTTCGGCTCTATTGATCCAATTTCGGGGAAAGAGACTGAGAATGAAACCAATCAGTTTGTTTCGAGTGTCTGCTGGAGACAAAAATCGGATACAGTGGTTGCTGCCAACTCCACTGGATGTATAAAATTGTTGCAGATGGTCTAACAGAGGTTCTTAAATCTCCAAATCTTGAGTTTTGACTATTTTTTTTCCCAACCTTAGATATTGACTTTGACCTAGTGGTAGCTTGTACATCTCAAAATCTTGAGTTTATTCTCAAATGCTATGAGGTATAGATTTTCAAATTTGTTAATGTTGTCAAATATACATTTGTACAGTTCTCAGTTTTGAGGCCAATAAGTGTAATATATCACACATTATTATATCCAACTTGACCATTGTCAGTGGCTACTAATTGTGCTTCATCACTGCAATCATGTCCTCATAGCAATTTCAGAAATATTTAAAGCTTGAACCATCGAATACGTATTTCTTTGATGAAACTCAAAAAGATACAGCAGACATTGTAAACAGGCCATATATGTCTATCGCATGATCATCCAATGGCTAAGGTTTGTCCAATGAATCAAATTATTTCGTGTTTATTATATATCGTGTATATTTGCGAGTTCCATCTCATAAATAAATGTATCCAAGTTTATGTTGGATTATTACTGACCTTTGGTACTTGATTTTTATGTTTCAAAAGTTCAGTTTTCATCTTGTATATGAATGCCATGTTTAGTTGGATTTAAAATGCCAAATCATTAAAGAAGGTTATGACATATGATGTACCATTTATTATATTTTTTTGCACATTTTCAAAAAACTGTAATTCACATGCTTTTGGGTGTATTTGGCACCACATTTTTTTGGAGATTTTAAAGAATTGAGATTGTAATTTTTAAAAGCTCAATCTCTTATCTAAAGGAATCCTTATTGGGCAAACAAAAATAAGAAGAGATCATTGAGAGAAATTTTTTCCCTAAAATCTCTTATTTTAGAAGCATTTTCAAGTAGCTTTCAGAATCCCCAAACGAATTCTCCGACTCCAACCACAGGTTCTAACACGAGTTAGTTATTAAAAAATATTACTCCTTGGTAAATTATAATAATTCAACAACTTTTTACTAAGAGAATATACTTTTTACTGCATCATACCCTGATAATTTAAGCAATATAAGCAAGCATATGTTACAGTTATAAAAGCATGTGTCACAAGTATTGAACACGTAAGGTACAAGTTCATATATTGTAACATAAGCATGTTCCGACCAATAGGACTATAGGACTCAGAAGCTATAATAAATATCGAAGTATGGACTTAGATCTAGGCCCAGAGATTTTGTAGCAGACATTGCATTTAAGCCTTCCCTTCATATCTTCGTGAACCACTGAAACACTCTGAAACTACCCTTCATATATCTTTGACTTTTTTAAAAAGTATTTTAACCGTTTATACTTCATAATCGATTACTATTGTTTTGGTTAAAAATGTGAAAAACACTGTATCAATAATGTGGTAGGACATACTTTTTACTATCACCCAATTCAAAATATAGAAGATTTTTACATCAGTAATTAGTTATTGTTCATGACATATTCAATTTAATCAAGGGATTAAGAATCTTGTCTGCCGTGAGGCTTGAACTCTAAAATCCCTCGATTGTGAGATCCTACACATACCGCTAGTTTGGGTATAAACCCTTTGGTCTAAGAATCTTTTATATCGAAGATGAATCAAAAGTTTTTGTTTTCCGCTATTTTCATTGTTATTATGTGTTTCGTCGTTGATACGACTACCACAAATGTATTTAAGTGTGAGAATTGTTCATGTACCATGTAATTGGGCTTCTACTTTTGGGTCAGCCCCACCCACCTATAAAAAGGATTAAACCCTATCTTTTGAGAAGAGATTCATTCATTTTTTCATTCATCAGATGACAACAAAAGGGGAAGAACAAGGTAGCTCCCCTTTTCCCATCATCTTCTCCATCAAGATGAGAAAAGCTCATCACCCAAAACCCATCCCCTAGATGGTACCAAAGCCGATTCTCGCCACCCACGGTTTCGTTCTATACATTCCGGCGGGTTACCCACGTAAGTCACGGAGAGCATCGAATCGGTCAAACCCATTGCACTCAAGTGTACGAAATATGCTTGATCAAATGGCGCCATCCGTGGACTCGCTACGAAGGGTCTCGTGTTAAAAATGAAGCTATATCGGTTTGTAAGTCTTCTGTGCTATGATCGATAATTAAAAACGTGCACACATCGTATGTGTGAGAGATTGAAAAACAAGAAATGAATAAAAAGCAAATCTTTGGAGTTTGTGCATTAATTGATTTCGAAAGGCAAAATAAACGATCGTTTTTCTTATTTCATTGATTTGGAAACTACCAAATCTGATCTTTCCACATACCGGAACAAGTAATAAATTATTTCAAACATGTTTAACACAAATATTCCATTTTCATTTCAAATGAGAAACACACCAAATATTGAGCCACTACAAAGTCCAGGTGTAAAATACATATGCTTATTCCATTTTCATTTCTCAAATGTGGCTTAATTTCTAGTATATCTACTGATTGTTATATCGGTTAAGTGATTGAATACTGCTGAAAACTGGGTATTTCATATACAAACACTGCTCAAATTTGATGGATATTATCGTGCACGCCAAGTGTTCGATGAATTGTCTCAACCAGTTGTACAAGTGTTTATGCACATTGTACAACACTTTCTTTTGCTGGGATTACTTTGTTTTTGTAGCAGGAATGACCAGTAATACTTTCGTCCACGAAAATACATCGAGTAAAAACGATCAGGGGCCATTCAACAGCCCATTCAGGAGAATACATTGTTTTTGAAGCAGGAAGACCTGATCACAGCCGACTCGGGGTCTCTTGGACTCGCATCGTGCGATTAATTGCAGTCCTCTGCTTCTTGTTCGATTAACCCGATCCCTGCTCGCAACCGTGCCACTGCCCGAGTCTTCTGCTTGCGCAGCCACCTTTTCGGGCCTGCTCATGCCCCCTACCCCCGTAGGGTATTGTGCAAAACAAATTGTTACCATCAAGTGCTGCTAGTGTCCTTGGCCACCATTCTTTTGAACAAGTACAAAAGAAAACCACGCATACGGATACCTCCGGGCATAGCTCAATACACTTATGTTCAATCGAAAACGGAACTACCTATGGTCAAGCAACAATTTTACAAAGCTGAGAGTGGCGGTTCACCACCTCTGCCCCCTCCGGCAGAGCTCATCGTGGGGCACGAAGTAATTTGTCTTGTACTCTCCTGTTCAAACGAAGATTCCAGACCTAGTTGCAGATTATATGGGCCTGATTCGCAGACTATTAGGGCCTGATATACGGTTCATTCGGGCCTAATACTCAGCCCCGTTTGTGCCTCATTTGCAACCCCTTTTCAAGCCTGATTGTACCCCTCTTCGGGCCTCAATTGCTGCAGGATTCAAGAGATGGCAGCCACATTTCAAGGCTGAGTTGCAGCCACATCTCAGGGCTTGCTGACAGCCATTTTCAGGCCTGCTCGCAGCAATACCTGAGCTTGCTGCTACCCGATCTTTACACCCACTGCGAATTCGGTCTGTAAGTTTACTATCTAATTAACACACATCCCTATGTTTAAGTATTGATTCAAATTCATGAGTTGAAAGATTTGGATCATCATGAGCTTATTTTCATGAAACTCTTGCAACATATGCCTAACCTACTGCTTACGGAAAATGAGTTTTATAAACACCAATACAACTTCAAAGTTCATGGGAAGTTTTAGTACTACAATCTTGACACAGATTCGAGAACTTTTTCCATAACTTCCCAAGTATGAAACAAATGAACATTCAAAAAATAGGCTAGCACCTTACGTTGGCAACTATCATCAAAGTTTGTGGTCTGTAACTTTTGAACCCACTTATTATCTTATTTTTATTTTTTTTATTGAAGTTGTAAGAGGCATGAGCAGATTTATCATGTGTCTTACAACGGTATTTACAAATCATTATGTACATGGTGCAAATGCTCATGGTATGAGTACAACCTACTGTGATTTACGCAGCGCAAGAACGAAATCATTTTTATACTTAACGTTGCTAAATTGTTTTTTACTTAAACCACATGGCAATCAAAATATAAATGCCTTTATAATTTTAACTCCAACTGCTGAGCTTTATTGTACTTCAATCACCAAAATGCTTTGCCAAAGAAAAGTCAAAAAGAATATGTACAAGTATCTACAGCCTCGGTACGACCTAAATAACTTATTTTATTGTCATTTGAATACAAAAAGCTTGCAATATAGCTTTTTCTACGGATGATTTTTGGTCTCTGTCCTTCATTATATTTCCTTTTCGAGAAAAACATATGGCATGTAGGAACAGATAATACGAAAAAGGAAAGACCCTATGGACCTGCTACATGCATCTAGTCACTACTGCACGCTGATCTAGCGAGCCCTCTGCTGAGCTATCTGCTACATTCGGTTTGTAAGTACTTCTGCTTCAGTAAAACAAATAAGGCACATGTATGATTTGTACCAAAAATCTTGGTTTCAACATCTTTTCTTCACAAAGCTTACATTTCAAAAGTAAATAACTCAAACTTTTGAGTTTATACGACTTTGAAAAAGCACAGAGTTACAATGAATTGCAATCATTAATTTTTCTTTTATCACAAGCAAATATAACAGTGGGCATATATAACACATGTATTTCATGATGACATTTTCATAATTCCAATAGTACAATCACCACCTTATACAAAATGTGCTACGGTCATTTTACATGACTTTTGTAAATAAATCTTTTGCTCACTTTTTGTATGTTGCACTCGACTACTTCCTTTTTCTTTTATAAAAGAAAAATGGCAAAAGTCATGTAGGCATATGTACCACCTTACACATTTCACGATAACGCATTCATCTTGTGTTACTGATTCAGCCAGTTTAACCTGTTAACAAAATTTGTGCTTATGTGTACAAGAAAAGCAAAATCTGCTATTGCCCGTAAGGCACACTAGGTACCCAAGGAATTAAAAACTATTTTTCCATGTTGTGCAATACTTTGTTGTGGGATTACTCTGTTGTTCTTAGCAGGAAAGGAGCATAGATGAGCATTAGAGCATATCAACCTATACGTTTTATGACAACACCTCTGCTCATTATCTTGAGTTCAACACTACTAACAGTATAGCAGTATTGAACTAGGGGAACCACATGATACAATATTGGCCTTGATAGGTTCTTTCACAGTCATCATTCTTTTGAGCCGGTTTAAAATCTCTCACGTCATAAATTGACTCAACAAAATAGACCTAACTCACCAACCAGCAGGCATTGAGCCTTCCAGCTGAGCTATTCACCTTTAACGTCATTGAGCTTTACATATGCTTTTCATTATTGAGCTCTCCGGCCCTGCTTCCTACATTGAGCTTACAAACAGGTATGAGCAATGAGCTTTTAAGCTCCATTGTACAGATTGAGCTATTAAGCTCCACTTATCAGACAGGCATTGAGCTTTTACGCCTACTGTTCAGATTGAGCTATTAAGCTCCACTTATCAGACAGGCATTGAGCTTTTACGCTCTACTGTACAGATTGAGCTATTAAGCTCCACTTATCAGACAGGCATTGAGCTTTTACGCTCTACTGTATAGACTGAGCTATTAAGCTCCACTTATCAGACAGGCATTGAGCTTTTACGCTCTACTGTTCAGATTGAGCTATTAAGCTCCACTTATCAGACAGGCATTGAGTTTTTACGCTCTACTGTACAGATTGAGCTATTAAGCTCTACTTATCAGACAGGCATTGAGCTTTTACGCTCTACTGTTCAGATTGAGCTATTAAGCTCCACTTATCAGACAGGCATTGAGTTTTTACGCTCTACTGTACAGATTGAGCTATTAAGCTCTACTTATCAGACAGGCATTGAGCTTTTACGCTCTACTGTTCAGATTGAGCTATTAAGCTCCACTTATCAGACAGGCATTGAGCTTTTACGCTCTACTGTACAGATTGAGCTATTAAGCTCCACTTATCAGACAGGCATTGAGCTTTTACGCTCTACTGTATAGACTGAGCTATTAAGCTCTACTTATCAGACATACATTGAGCTTTTAAGCTCTACTATTCAGATTGAGCTATTAAGCTCTACTTATCAGACATGATTGAGCTTTTAAGCTCTATTATTCAGATTGAGCTATTAAGCTCTATCTATCATACAGGATTGAGCTTTTAAGCTCTACTTTTCAGATTGAGCTATTAAGCTCTACTTATCAAACAGGATTGAGCTTTCAAGCTCGGCTTTTCAGATTGAGCTATTAAGTTCTACTTATTACACATGGTCGAGTTATTATGACATGCTTTCAGATTGAGCTCTTAAGCTTTACTTTCAACACGAGCTTTTAAGCTCTGCTCTTCAGACATGGATGAGCTATTAAGCTCTGCTCTTCAGGATGAGATTTGCTCTCAAATTGAGCTACCATATGCCTTCAAGAAGGTCGTTCAGGCCTGAATACAGTACCGATTTAAAAATAGTATTTGTGAACAACCGATGCAAGCCTAGAGGGGCGTGATCACCCCTCTGTCATTATATTTTATCGCTTTCAAAGAAATCAAATAAAGTTGTTCACTCCAGAAGACTTGCCATATTTTCCATGTTTATGCAAGTCAAAACATGCAAGGTGCTAATATGCACTCATAGCCACCCCGTTGGCCGGAACTACCCCATGTAGTTCCACGTAGCCCCATTCCCTGCACTTGGCTGACATATTCACCCGAAATAGCAGACAGGAGTGGCGGTCCTGCCATAGTGGAAGGTGAATTCTAGCCCTATCCCTGGCAGAGATCCACCTCAACCAGTAGGTTGGCAAAGTGTTGGGTCAGACCAAGGCAAGAATGACACAAGCATCCGCCAATAGGCTTGCTAGCTGGACGTTCTCTGCACCGAAGGCAGCTAGAATTGCCAAGTCATGACTAACCAGACAAGATGAAAACAAACAAACAAGCAAGCAAAACAATAACTGTTTAAAATGAAACTTAATTACTCAAGTCAATCGTGTGCTGCAGCACAACAATTAGTTCAACATGGTTCTTGATAAAATTACCATATTGAACTGGGGGAGTGATGATATACTATATGTCACCCCAAACAGTATACTATGTCAGTTCTACAGACTGGCCACTATTGCAGTTATGTAGCTAACTGCCCTGCACTTCTCATCACCCAAACAATGGCGTGCTTTTTGTTGCTAGCAGAATCATAGTCGCAGGTTCATTGTCAGGACTGACTGTGACCAGACTACTTTTTTTTCGATCATGTCTTTACAAGACATCCATGTTATGGTCGTACTTACATTATTTACATATTGCTAGCATACTCATTATTGCAGGTCCTCTGGCCAGATTAACTTATTTTTGCATGTCTTTTGACATTTTGACATGTCTCCATGCTAGAGCCAGAGCATACTACTATGCTCGCAGGTTCAGTGTCCCTCTGGACGAACTTCTATGTCAAGTTTTTGGCAATGACATATTTATAGTTCGACATGACAATTATAAACTTGTCATACCGAACTAGGGGGACTTGTTCATGTACCATGTAATTGGGCTTCTACTTTTGGGCCAGCCCCACCCACCTATAAAAAGGATTAAACCCTATCTTTTGAGAAGAGATTCATTCATTTTTTCATTCATCAGATGACAACAAAAGGGGAAGAACAAGGTAGCTCCCCTTTTCCCATCATCTTCTCCATCAAGATGAGAAAAGCTCATCACCCAAAACCCATCCCCTAGATGGTACCAAAGCCGATTCTCGCCACCCACGGTTTCGTTCTATACATTCCGGCGGGTTACCCACGTAAGTCACGGAGAGCATCGAATCGGTCAAACCCATTGCACTCAAGTGTACGAAATATGCTTGATCAAGAATGATACATCATAATACGTGTCGTTCTTCATACGTTAATCCCTTTTTGTCTTAGGGCCATTTACTAAACAACTCTATCCGACTAATGAACATGTTATAAGTTGATAACGTGAGGTTCAATTGATTCCTTATTGTAAGAGTTGATAAAATAGTTTTACAATTTATTTATTTTATATATATATATATATATATATATATATATATATATATATATATATATATATATATATATAGATATAGTTTATTTATGATCAGATTTCCTAAAATTCATAACCATTATTTTTTTTTAAGATGATAACAATTATGGGTTATTTTCTACCTTACACTACGAAATAATGAGATATGTGAAAACATTAATATGCCACCTTTGTCCCCCAAGCCCCAACACAAACCATTGGCACTTCACATGAATTCTATCACGGCTACAATAATTTTTTTAATTATCATGCTCATAACTTCTTTTGACAAAACGATAAATACCATATATATGTAGTTCTACATGAATATGGAACACTTAGAGAGTAATTAGAGTGTAACATTCTTTAGTAAAAACTATAACAAGTTCGATCATTTTAAACATTTGTTGGAATCGATTTATCAATTTGACAATCCACTCGTTGTCGAGCATTCGACATTGAAGTCACGACAGTCGAATCTTGAAAAGAGACCGTACGATCGAACACCACTCGCCTGTGGCCTGCAAGGTGGAAAATTTTCATCAATTTGAATTACTCCACTACTTTTAAACCCTGCGGATTAGAAAATATAAAAACTGATTCTCTGGTGGCCCTCGTCGACCGGTCTAAAGGTCCGGTTAAACCACAAATAGTGGATGTATTAAGTATTTTTATTGACGCATATATCATTAGTCATGGATATGTTGAAAATTAAGAACTATTACTTGTTTAAAAAAAAAAAATAAAATGGTAAGATAACTTCACATATTTAGAGTTGTAACATGTTTAAATAAATGGTTCCTAAAAGGGGTAGGCGCCTCATACAACATCTGAAAGGCTGCGCCAGGACCCGGACCCATGGTTGGCTGAGCTGGTTTGTGTGTCCTGTGAACCAGGGGACCATGCACCCTAAAGGAGCCCTTCCCAAAGCCCACACTCAGTAGTATTTTCAGGTGACACGTGTAACAATATGGTTGGTCGTTTCTTTAGGAGATAAAAAGCAAAAGAGGAAAGAGTTGAAAACTTGAAATTTGCCCACTTGCTCTGCTAGCAATTTGCAAATACTAAATCTTTCTCTTTAGCTAATATGCATGTTGTCTCATTTGCATTTACTTACTTTTGGAGTTTTTCAATGCAGTTTATTTTCAAAATATTCACTCTGAAATTTTTTGTAAATACTACTTGTCGTCTATTCATGGTGTATATAGTTTCATTTGAATGAATCTTGTTATTTATTGTTTTTCAATTAACGAATTAGAAGAGCAGGAGAAGTGATACAATCTTAAACTCGGTGTTAAACTTGAACACTGAGCTTAACACCGAAGTTCATTTATTGGGGAGTAGTTCAGTGTTGAATTAGGTGTGAAAAGGGGTCCACAACATCAACTTAAGCCAATGGAATCAAATGAAAAGAAAAGAAAAAGAAAATATTTCAAACTTTCTAACCTGGCGTTTGTGGCTTCACACTGATCTTTAACACCAAATGAGAGTGGTATTCTCAACGTTAACGTCGAAAAACGCCAGCGTTACATGCGCAAAAAAAAAAAAAGGCTTTTTAAACATTCTCAATAAATGGACATCATTTTTTTATGTTTCCTTCAAACTTCTATTTTTATTCGTCCTTAAAAGAAATATTTTTATTTGTCCATAAGAGAATGCATGCTCACATCAGTCGAGTGCTTCCTAAAATTAAGATAAAATTTATATATTTATCGACTTACATACGAATTTTATAAAATGAAATATGTGTGACTTTTATATAGTTAGTTGTAATCATTAATCAAATAACTTTCTACCGACTATTTACTACCTTAGAATCGAATATATTCAAGTCATATGCTGAAAAAAAAACATGTGTTAGACAGTAGTAATAAATTTTCACCATCTGATTGGTGTAAATAATAATGGCATACCAATATATTGAATAGACGTGGTTATTATGTAGTGGTAAAAATAATAATAACATAATAATAATAATAGTAAGTCAAAAGTAATGAATGGTAACTAATTATGTTGGTTAAGAATTGAATGCCAAAACGAATCTCCAAAAGGATTTTGGAAGGTTGAAATTTGGAATTATTAAGAAAAATATGTCCAGCCATAAAAAGTAGAGTAAATGTTTTTTGGTAAAATGGACAAAGGCAATGTCACCATCTAAAATAAACCACGACAACATATATTTTTATAAGAAGCCATTTAATTTTCTTTAAAAAAAATAAAACAAATAAATAATAAATAAAAGATATCTAAAGGAAATATATCCTCGTATGAATCTACATGAAGATACTTTTTAATCAAATTCAAGACTAGGATGAACATGACGTATAACTCAAAAAGACAAACATATAAGGTTGTTAATGAGTCGAGCAATTAACGATCAAGCTATCTCAAGTTTGAACTCATTTAATTTGTATGTGTGAGTTATAGAGTCAATAAACATAATGATTGAACATTTGGAATTACAGGTGTTCGTTTAGATGGATCGGATCAAATCCGATCCATATATATAAATCCATTTGGATTTTGGTTCTCAAAATGTGAATCCAATCCATCCAAATGAATATCAAATCCGAACTAAACCGAACCAAATTACTATTTGGATGGATCGGTTTAAATCGTTTGGTTTTTTCGTGGATTGCATGAGTGTATCGTTTAGACTCGTGAAAGGGTAATGTCATTAGCGATATCAATGGTTACCGATTGACATGTTGCGTTGAGGGTTTATATGAATGTGGAGTTGGTGTTTTATATCCAAACTTTAGATTAAGTTATAGTCAATGATATATATTAACAATACCAATCATATAATATGGTTTCATGTATAAAAAATAACTAAATAAATATTTAACATTCACTTTGATAGATAAACAAGAGTATTACATATGAGCATTACATATAAAATTATTACTATTTGGTTTATTTGGATAATCCGGTTCTGATACTAATAACCAAAACCAATCCAAAAACCGAATTACTAATTTGGTTTTTGCCCGATCCGATCCAAAAAACCAAATTGTCCAATCCGAATGGTCCAATCCAATGAGACCATTTGGATAATACGGTTATATCCGAACTGTGAACACCCCTGTTTGGAATTAAGATACCAATATAAATTTTCCAATCATGCATATATACATAAATTATACTAGTATAAAAATTTATATGAAATGGTAAAGTGAATTTACATTTATAACCTTACGGGAAAATAGATAGTCAACTAGACAGGGGTGGAGCCATGTAGAAGGTAGCCAGGTAGGGGTAGCAGTCGCTACAGGTCCAATTGCTATACGCAATGTAAATTCTCTATAAAAAATTGTAATTTTTGTTGCAATCTTTGTTTGTGCTAATGTTCACAAAATTGAGATGCCCCTGCTACAGGTCACTCCAAATCCTAAATCCGCCACTGCAACTAGATGATAACATATTAATGAGTAGTCAAAATCAAAATCTTGGTCGATATATTTGAAATATCCCTAGCCTTCCATTTTTGTATTTGCTGATACCCAAATATATTTGGTATGATGATTATGGGGGACCCTAGACCATGCATGATCTTACCATTTTCGAAAGGATTATTAAATTCTCACATCACATAATTTAAAGTGCATTTTAAATCCGTAAAAAGTGATACCAAAAATATCAACTAAAATAACGTACTTACAATTCCTATATGATTTGGAAATTTTTTAATAATAATACAATATATATATATATATATATATATATATATATATATATATATATATATATATATATATATATATAGTTGGGGGATCTAAAAAGAAGGAAAATTTTATGGAGAAGGGGGAGAAGGAATCCTGACCAATCATCCCAATTTTAGGTCAAAGGGTATATTAGTCCTTTGTAATTTGATTCTTTTATTTAATATCTTGTAATTTAAATACATTAATTATGGACTTTTTTTTTTGCACGTATGAGTCTCCATCATTTTAGGAAACTATCAACAAAAATCTTTTCAATTATTTCTTACTTTTAGTTTGAGATTCGAATGTTTTCGATTCTTCGTTGGAAATATTGCAACCACGTGCATATTTTATAATTTGACCCACTTTGAATTCTCATTTTGTGTTATTCAATTTCATTGCATATTTTTCCTAAAATCAACATTCTCTCAAACGACTTCAAGTATCGAATTATTGAGTTTTATTGAACAAGGTCTTGTGACGAAACTTGGGAGCAATCCGTAAGTGATTGTATCAGTATTTGATTTACGGTTAATCGAAATGGCGGACGGCGATCAAGTGATGGAACTTGTAGATACGTATGGTTTAGGTTACCTTACCCTTTGAGTTTATTACAACAACACACTAGCTACTTGTGACAATTATGTTTCCGTTGCACCATACATCACTTTATATAATATGGTCCATACATGGTTACAATTGTATTCAGCCTTAAAAAAATCATGATGCAACAGCCGCTATAATCTACTAAATCCTTTGCATACCATGCCCAAATAGGCACATCACATTGATTCAGTTCTGATACATTCTGATTCAGTGATTTTCAAAGTCTACTGTGGGAAAAGTAACCCATTGATTCAGTCGTTTGGCCTCTTTGATTCGGCTACGCCATTCAACCTCAGAATTCGTCAATCATTATTTTTAAAAATCAATTAAAGCATTACATCAACTTCCATTACATTTGAGGTTTCTACCAAATAAAATTATACCAAGCATAAATTTAAAAGTTAAGAGAAGCCACGAAATGTCCCAACTTTCATAATTCTAACCCAACCATCAAGCGCCGAATAGGTTTTCATGATAATTCGCCTAAATTACTCATTGAATCGCTTAGTTATACGATTTATTCAGTTAACTAACCATTGATTCAATCAATTGCAAACCACAACTCCACCACACCATCCATTAAGAAACACAAAACCATAAATTTGGTGATCATTAATTCTTTTTCAATGTGGCGCCTATAAACTAACTCCTTATGTTCTTCATAACAATCTTACATATAACTAAGGCTCATACGACAAAGTATATGCTTCTGAAGATACAACAATAAAAATATTATAAAAAACCAACTAACCATTTAACCAATAACAGATACGTAACGCAATCAAATAGACACAGCACAATGATTCAGTTTTGCAACACTTTGATTAAGCAATTCTAACAGATTGATTTAGCCAATTAACACATTGATTCAGTTACTCCTTACACCCATAAGATTCATAACAGGCATTCAACCCCATAACAGACATGTTTTCGGAAATTAAAAAAACAACTAAAATGCATTTGCCGAACCACCGCCTTTTGTTCTTCTGTAAAATTACAAAGCTCCTCGACAATCACATTTGGGGGGTTCCTAATGCCTACCGACGGCTTTCCTCCTTTTTTTCCTTTTTTCCTAATCCCCTCTTATGCTTTTCACTTTTAAATTCATTCGGAGCTAGTGGCATAAAGTCGTCATCGGAATCAGCGTCGGAAAGATGGGCGTTGCCTGAAAAAGTATTAACAAACAATGAATCACAATGAACAACACGAATGGAATATCCATGTACCCAAGATTTATATTGATTCTACAATTTTTAAGTTACATAACAATAATTAGTTGATTTTCCATGTTTGTAAGGATGTTCATTTATGATCTCGTTGATTCACACGAACATAGCTTTGCCCCATCAAACTAACGTTTTTGCTTTAAAGAAAAAATGTCAGTGATTTACGAAGTAACTCACATACATAGTAGTTTCCTGTTAAATGCATCAGAAACCATGACTCTTAAAAAGCCATTCGTAAAGCAACCTGAATCATGCTTAACATTATAATGCCACAACATAAACCACTTCAAGAGTATCGATATTTTCGTGTTGATTCTGTTCCTAGTTTGCCTTGCGAAATCACAAAATAGGGTTTATGATTCTCTTAATCGCCGATCGATATGGAAGATGTGGAGTTTTTTTCGGTTATTTTTCTGCATGCCAAACGATCTGGCTTTATTTTTTACATTAAATGTGAATTGTTTCCTTTTTCATTGACCATAAGTAATAGACTATAATGCCCTTACACCTCTAATTTTGTGACCAAACCCCTTGACCAATCTCAACCATTGAATCACTTATCTGATGGTCAAGATTGCTTCTCCACCTTCTCCCTTTAAAAAACCTTCTCCCTTGATCCCAATCCTATATATATATATATATATATATATATATATATAAGTTTTACTGTAGTGTAACAGTGTGTGGTACGTAGTACGTTGAAATTATTAGCAACTTTCCTCTTGATAAGTACTGCGTATAATAATAATTCTCGTTGACATTAAAGCCTAAATGTACTTGATTAATTTTGTTTGCAGGGTTAGTATAGCATAGCATAATGATATATTAAAATATTGGATAATGATTTGAAACTACAGTGATTATTTATCAGCATATAGACCAACTTAAATTAAATTTCTATTTATTTACAAAAGTCATTGGCACGAGTGCACGATGAGCACTAATCAAATGTGGTCGTACAATTACGTATTTGTGGCATCAATTAATATTTTTTGATCCTAGGTGAATAATTTTCTGTTAAATATACTTATTAAATATATAAGTCTCAGATTATGATTAATACATTCATCACTTACATATCATTTGTGTATTTTCAATTCTTTCTTCCAATTTCTACCTATCATTTTCATTGCATTAAACAATCAAATATGTAGGTTTATTATTTTATTTCTTATTATTTTTTTCGATTATTGGTATCGAGGTGATACTTCAACCATGAAGTTGTGGGTTCAAGTCCAGAGGTAGACATATGTATATATTCGTGAAAAAATGTGTATATTCATGTTGGGATGTTTGAGTTCATTGTCTTTCGGGAGAAAAAAAATAATATGTATGTCTATTTCTACGCATATAAATTTAGACATACAAATTATTTTCTAATTATTTATATAATTTTAACGTCTAGATATTATGTACTTATGTGAATCTCCTTATCAATCAAAAATGTAAAAGAAAGATATTACATTGTTGTTTTCAATTCACTGCAAAAGAAAGTTACAACTATACTAAAAAGTGCAAGTGATGAATAATTTAGGGGGCAAATATGATAAATTTGAAGTCGAAATAGATTGGGGTTTGTCGGGTGGTAATACCGTGATCATATAATCAACCAAACAAAACAGCGAGGACCACTCTTGTCTTTGTGAATTTTCTTGATATTTGGGCAGACCCAACCATGTTTGTATTTGTATGAGATCAATCAATATTACTAACTTAATTATAAGTTACACTTTCAAGTTTGAGCTTAACTCACACTCGCTACTATACTTGAACTCGACTTACCATAAAATTGAATCTTGATTTGAACTTGGCCGAATATCCGTTTTCGAATTAGGGCTCACTTGAATTTGACTAGACTAGACTTGTCTCGAATTTTCAAATTTTTTCATAAGATTGTTAGTCAATAGTAGTATAAATTCACTCAAACATAGGATAACAACATAAAATAACACTAGCTCGATTATGCTCAAGACTATACTAAGTAGCTAGAGCACTGCTCGACTGAAAACGAGTCGATTTCAAGTACTATCAAGTGTTATTTGAAAGAGTTCTACACATGATATATCAACTCCTACTTACTATTTTTCATACAAGTAAACAATGCACGTACAATGTGAATTCGTATTATACTTATATTGTTTGTCTCGATATTATATAGAAGTAATTAAAGTCGCATCGAAAGAAAGAAGTGTTGTACCACATGCAATAAATGTGGTACAAAATTCTAAGCATTGAATAGACGTAGCTAAAAGGATGCATGATAAAACATGTAGCATTCATTCCATTTCATTTCTTCACCTAATAAATTCATAGTAGTTAACATTTGCCGGTCACGTGTTCTAACACGTGCCTTGCATTACATGATGGCTTGACTTTTAACGCCGTTACAAACCTTTATCTCACACTCTCTATAACTCGTCCGTTAACTTTAACTTATATAACGGAGTTCTTCACTGAACCTATAATAATATTTATAAATTTATACATAAAAAACGAATTAAACCCTAATATAATATATAATCATAATCATATTATATATCTCCGTACAAAAAATTGCCGAATAGTAATAGTCCTAGAAATCAGCAAATGACCCGAACCCGGTACTTCTATAAAGAAACGAGAGGATCCGACCCGAATATATCACCAAAGTCTTGTAAGTAATCATCTGCGGGCCAAGATGAAGATCCGAACCCGAAGTCATTACCACATCCGAGAAACATTTCAGCCGTGTCTGATCCTTGAAATCCGGTACCCGAAAATGTAATCGGGTCGTAAATATCCGGTACGAAATCCGGGAAGTCAAACAAGTCACCGGATGTAAAATGGTCGTCAAACGGTTGAAAATCCGAAAAGTTTGACGCGTTAGTTTCCGCAACTTCAAAACGGTCACAAACGACGTCGTGTGACGGACTATGTTGAGTTGACTCGGTTGACTCAGCAACAAACTCGTCATTCGATGAAGATGAGAACCGAAGCACAGATTTCGGCGACGATAATTTATTATTTGTTTGAGACTCTTCACCTGAGTTGTAACTGGAATCATCCGACGACGGCTTTTTGACAGTTTCCGGCGGTGGAACGGTGAAATTAGTAAGCGCGTCAGGTCCACGCAACTGAATGGCCGCGTGGTCATACACCATTGCAGCTTCTTCAGCTGTATCGTATGTCCCCAACCATAACCGAACCCGTCGGGTCGGGTCTCTAATTTCCGCAGCCCATTTCCCCCACGGTCGTTGCCGTACGCCCCTAAACTTTTTACCCGTAGTAACTTTCAACCGTTTCTTCTCACTTTTTACCACTGCGTTTTTCCTCCGGCTCCTTGAGTTACCATTGCCGTTACGGTTCCCGTTACTGTTAACGGAAACGTCAGTTCCACAACAAGCATTAATCGTAACCTCGTTAACAAATTTCTTCACTCTTTTCCGACGAGTAAAAGTTTCGTTTTCGTCGCCGGAACTGTCAGTAGCGTACTCGTCGGTGACTGAGATTCTCACGACTCTACCGCCGGAGCTTTTTTTATCTGATTTGTGAAGCATTGTAGTGTGGGTTTTGTGTTCCGTAAATTTAACAGAAGAAGAAGAAGACGGAAAAACAGAGGAATTCGTGTTTCTTTCCATTTTATATAAAAATGTGATGATTTTTTTTTAATTATTGTAAGGAAGTGACATTGAAATGAAGAAGGTATATTTATATGAAACTTAAAAAGGGGGATTGAGTTGAGATTCGTAAACGATAGAAGAAGAATAAAAATTAAAGGGTTTTTGGGAATACTCGTGCGTGCGAGAGAGAAGATTAAAGGGGAAAAATAAAGTTGCAAGAAAAGAAGGAAAATTAAAGGGGGGTGGAAGGGAAAAACTTCTTTTTGGTGCCGGAAAAAGGAATCAAGGAATAAATGGGTGTTTTTAATTTTCCGGTGGGTTTTAAGTTTTTGTTTGGTTTTGATTTTTGTAGAGATAGAGAGAGAAAGTGGTGGTGAGGGTTTATGAAGAAGAAGATGATGAAAATTTGAAAGGTGCCGTGAAGACGGAAGTGGTATCCCCCAGCTTGCTTTTTTATAGGATCCTGCCTACCTTTTTTTTTATTTTTATTAACCTTTTTTATAAAAATGAAAATAAATTTGGTTGTTAAAATATCTTGTCTTCAGTTGAATATACATTTTATTTTGTTTGTACTTACTCCGTAATTTACTTTTGTTTTATACTCCTACTATCTTTGTGAAATTTTTTTTAAACAAATATGGCAAATGAATACAGAAATGAAGTTAGGGATTGAGTTTTTTCATCTAAAAGTAGTGAATATTTGTATTAAAAAGGTGTTTGGGGTTTATTTTATTAGCTTATTTACTTATTGTGAAATAGTAAGTTCGCTATTTAGTATTTGGATAAGGTTATTTGCTTACTTGTGAGGAAAATTCTATAAGCTCGAAATAAGCTAGGAATCATGAGCTTATTTGCTTATAAGCAATAAGCAAATAAACTACAATATAAGCTCCTTAAACAATGGCGAAAGGTTATAATGAGTAAACAAAAGTAAGTGATTGAATTTTGTACGTGTTTGGAGTTTTTTTTTCTTCATTAAATTGCCATATAAACATCAGTATGCCAATATTTGAGTTTGTTACGCTCGTGTAGTTAAAACTTGTTGGAATTTTAGTCTAAGAAGCAAAATGCCAATAAGTTAGGAAGTAATGTATTTTGTTCGATAATGTGAATTAACGTTTGTTTGAATAAGTTACTATACATAAGGTGGTTCATTATTGAAAACAAAACTCTAGCTAGTTACATGTTTACTTTCTCATTGAAAACAAAACAGGGAGAAACCCCAAACCTGAAATCCTAAACCCTAACCCCTAAACTCTAAACCCTAACCCCTAAACGCAACACTTTAACACATATGTTAGTAAATGTGAAACTCACCAAAAAAGATGGGAAAAAAAACTGGTCGAAAGTATGCCTTGAAGGACGGAACATCGAAGAGGAGAAAACGCTGAATTTAATGGTGCAATTTTCATAATTTTTCGATTTGTCGTTTGTGAGATAATTAATGTTGGGGTAAATGGGTTTTGTATATGTGGAGCATTCTCTTTGTACACATAGCATAATATCATTGGTTCCCTCATTCTCACACAAATTCTTATTCTCATTTGAATCTCACCCTCTTATTAAATCATAAAATCTGGGAGATTAGATGCAATTTCATCATTTTAATTTAAGGAAAAATCACATCGGAAAAAAATCATCATGGGATCTCATAATCCTATTTTAGCGTCTTTTCTCACCGAAATGCCGCATCCGAGAGAGACGTTGGGCTCTTGCCACGTGGATTTAGTTATTATTACCTCAGCTACCATTTTTTGAGACTTAAATAAAAACGATTATTATCATCGTGTATTTGTAACTCGTAATTAAGATTTCTTATTTATTTATTTATTTTCTTAAAACATGTATAACAAAATCATCATAGGTTGGTAATATAATCCAGAGTTATTATCATGAATTTTCATCTATTTATCAAGACTTTTTTGTACAATTTTATTAAATAAATAATAATACTAATAATAATTAACCTTTTGTGAAAATGACAATAAATTTAAGTTATGTGCATGCATGTTTGAAGTTTAATTTTCTTAACTGACAACCAATTAAAGTTTTGATTATAAATAAATTATTTATAAATAAAAAATAAAATGTGTTTTTTGTAATTAACCTTTCTTGGCCAAACCAAAAAAACAGATTGTGAAGCAGGTCACGTGACATGGGGCGTGTTCAGTTAATTTATCAGTCAAATCGCTTTACACTGCAAATCCGCTTTTGCTTTGACCCAATTAATTAATGCACCCTCAAATCTTTTTCATTTCTTTAACAACAAATTCTTTAAACATGTTAATTAAAAAACTTACAAGATTTTGATATTGAGTTCTATTTAATGCTGTAATTTTTAGTTCATGTTGATTAATCATACTAACATGAAGTAACCGACCCGAATTGTATTAAACTATAAGCAATTTCATTAACCAATGATATCCAAAGTGTAATCAAAAGGAGAAAAAAGAGAGAGCTTAGCACCGGATTAAACAACCTTTTTTTGTTTAACTCCAGCCTTTAACGTCGTCTATTAACTTCGATCGTGAGCTGTTAACTTCAACTTTCCGACGTTAAAAACGCCTATATATATATGTTAAATTCATACACCAAATGATACATAGATCACTTATTCTATCTTCATTTTTTACCAATCGTTTACTATATCTACTAACTAAATCATTAGGCACATGAAACATTTTTTATACCATATAAAGTTACAAAGTTAAAATTAAAATATATATTTGTAAGAGAAAAATAAATAAATGGTGTATATGCTGTCTGGCTAGCATAGTAGTTTCTATAAGTCGGCCAACCACCCTAGCTAATAGCTAGCATTCCATATTGTAAGATGGTGTTCACTGTGCACACAGTATTGTGTGTAGTGTATCTCTGTGACAATTTTAATATTTGATTTAAGGAGGTGATAAATACAACATAAAATTTGATTGACACAATACAGATGTGCATTAGGCAGTTGTACTGTATGCTTTAACAATATAAAATTTTGGTGTAGGAATCAAATCTTATGTTGTATTTATCAGTACCATTTGATTTAAAACCACAACAACAATGCTATACTATTTATGTTTCGATATGGTATAGGGTAATTTGAATTTATTTACATTATTATAATTTACACAACACATCTTAAATTATATGCCAATAACTCGAACTTCTTCTTTTTGGCCGTGGTTTCGATACTATACTATTGTTGAATCACTATTACACGTACGGGGATCAAATACACAACTTAAGCGATAGTTGTTTGTCACTTTATATATTTAATTGATCACGGTTTTGTTTAGTTAATTGAAGTACAAATACACATATCATCTACTGAGAGATAAAAGGTTAATTTGTTCTTACCATTTATTGTAGTAGTTTATAAGAATGAATACATGTATATATTTATGGACGTAACATTTTCTCAATGAATCACTAAATATTGTCATTACAAATTTGTTTAGCGCGTTACCGATTATCAACATTTTTACAAGTATTTATTTGTTTATTAAATTTGATTCTCCGTAAATATTAGATGAAGGTACTGTTGAAGTTATTTAACTCAGTTTTTAACCCACGTAACGTGGGGGTATTTACAGCCAGGAGCAACGTGGTGACTGGTGGGAGGCAACATCGATTTTCGCGCCTTTTTAAAACAGGCCGTTACGCTCTTCTATGCATTTGCCTCTGCCTTCCCTTTCCATATTTTAATATTAGAGTAATTTACGTTCGCAGTCCCTGTAGTATACACGTTATTTCACTCTCAGTCCCTTAGTCGTTTTTTTTACAGTCCTAATCCCTCGACCCGGATTTATGTTTCATTCCTGGTCTCTGACCCTTAACGCCGGTTAATTTTACCCGTTAAGTCAGTCAACGACTCAACGTGCGTGGCACAAGGGAGCGAAAATTACTTTTCCGTCTATTGTGAACCCTTTTTTCTGTCGTTGAACATCCACATACCTATTTCAAGCCCTTGAAAATTCCTTTTTGCCTTTTGCACCGTGCAAGTTGGATGACTTAACGAGAAAAATTAACCGACGTTAAGGTTAGGGACCGGGGGTGAAACATAAACCCATGTCGAGAGACTGAGACCGCAAAAAAAATGACTTAGGGATTGGGAGTAAAATAACGTACATACCACAGAGACTGACAACGTAATTTACTCTTAATATTATTTTCTAAATAATTATTTAAATGACATTTAATTTAATTACTATAAATCAGTTAATTAACCACATTACTATTAATTCACACGGTGCAATAGTGCATGCATACCAAAATGGGCAACCTCATTAATTTCAAGACCTAGTTACAGATCAATAGATCTTGATGAACATCTTCATTATTTAACCTTTACTTATTTTGTTAGCTTTAATGCAATTTAATTTGGAGTTTTCAATAATTTTTCCACAGCAAAATTAGGTGTATTGTGAATTAGTCAATAATGACCCTCAATGGCTCTAAGTTCGTAATCATGGTTCAATAATATACACATTAGGACCACTTTTTCCATGCAAATTGTGTAATCATTAATCAATCAAAAAGTGTTTAACTACCGACTATGTATATTATTTATTATGGTATTAAAACATGTGTTACTTATTCGCATTTAGGTCCACAAAGTAAACACGTATAGCAAAAAGTATGTTATGTTTATTCAAATCAATATACATTTTTTGATATCTTCATCAATGTCACATGTATGCTATTTACAAAAATCCAAAATATGAGTAGATTTTGAAACATATAGCTAAAGTAATTAATGTTGATATTAATATATTATAGGTCATGTTATATACATTAAAATTATCTACTTCTTTCGTCTTAATTTAATCGTTCACCATAAACATGCACATAATTTTATAAGATTATACTGCAGTTTAATAAGTTTTCACTTACCACTTAAACACTTTTTGATCAATTCAAATTGAAAATGAACATTTGTTTTGGGACATTTAAAAAGAAAATATAAACAATTAAATCAGGACGGATGAAAAATTAATGGGTTGTACGTGAGTGATGGTCATTGCATGTACAATTCAATGTATCTTTTGCTATATTTCCATTGTTCTTAATATAGAAGATAATGTCATTACCAACTTGCTTAACTAAGTAATATTTTCTAAAAAATATGCTTAATTGTAAGCTAAAAATGTATCTTTTGGAATTATTAGGCAACGAAATGACCCGTTTCAAGGTATGTAAGCTAAAATTCAAGGAATGATAGGTGTCAAATAATGATAGGTTAGTAGTTAAGCTCTCACAATCAAGTGGTTTAATTAGGGATTTCTTCCTAATGCTAATTCATTTTGTCCCTTTTGAAAAACAACGATTTTTGTTAATATTTTAGCAATTGCAACCACATGCCGTTTTGTTTCCGAATGAATTTGGATTATATCGTAACATTTTCTATTTAGACGAATATATATGTCGTATGGTATACATGGATGTTAAAGACGGGCTCGATTTTTGTCTTTCTAGGGTATCATTCCAAGCAACAGGGGAATAATCGTTGTAAGATAATGAGCAAAGGTCAATTATAATAACGTTTCGAACCTCCAAAACAAGGTAGAGCGGATTTGAGAACGTAAATCCAAAATCGAGAAATTATATATACTGCAGGCGAATCATATGCAACTAAATTCAACGTTCGAGAGTTAACATATCCAACATAAAATACGTACTTACGTTTGTCATCTCATGGTAGTACACTTATATATGTTGCTACTTCATTGGTTTTATACGAGTACTACTTATCAAATACTAGAAGAGAGTGAGTAATTACAAATCATTTCCTATAATGTTTTGGTTGATTTTGAAGTCAATGTACTTATAAGTAACATAATGTTAAAATGAGTACTAGTGAGTCGGAACAAAATAACCAATACTCAAGAAGATGCATAATTAAGTCTCGTCCCACGCAATACTAGGTTAACTCAATAATTTCTTTAAGAATATGATACGTTGGGTGCAAACTAAAGTCCCATATCGAAAATCAATATTAAGAATATCAAGTATATAAGTCCATGAGCTACTCGGCTACTCCCTTTATCACCAATTAATTTTAAAGTGTAACTCAATTTAAACTTTGAACTAGTTAGGTCGGAAAAAGAGGTCGGAAAAAGCTCCGCCATAATATAAGTTATTATTGGACATAACTTAAAATTTATAATGACTCAAACTTCTCATCATCTTATCAAAATATTAACGTTGTTATACATTTTAAAGTTCAACAGACCCTCAGATCGTCATTCCACTCTTTCACACTACTATTTTAGCATCTACAAGACTACAATACATGCAACTCTATAAAATCTGATAAGTTTGTCTTAACGCCCACTCATTTATCTATACTATGATTCATTGTAATAAAATTGAATAAGATGACAGTCCACGTCATAATACGGTGTATGGAACCAAATTCTTTTAGAATTCCTTGTAACGTTGACTCGTTAATACATCGATGATTCAACGAAAAAAGATGACTAAACTACTCTCGATACAAAATCTTTTCTGATCGTTTTACATCGATATTCGAAAATATGCCAGTGACTACTTAATAAGCCGAAACATGACACAATCATGAAACAATCAAGGTTAGGGAAAACAAAAACAATCGACAAGTAAACAAGTACACTAGATTCGACAAATGCCAAGGAGGTTCTCTTTGTACCTTAAATACATTTAACATAATTACATTGAACTTTGCTTTGTCTTTTCCCAATATGTATTAAATTAATCATATTTTATATTTTCCTTTAAAAAATATGCAATTTGCATAGCTTTGTGATATAGAAGTCAAATTATGCATCAACCCCAAGCTGGCTTACTTAGAGCCACTAAAATAAGAGATAATTAATCATTTATTTCAACTAAAACATGTTCTTCCATTCATTATTAATTTTTTTGAAGTTTGGTGCTTCATAAGATAGCTTCCATCAAGGCTTTGAGCATTTCAAGATTATGTATTCTTTAAATAAATAAATAAATAAATATATTTACTTTGTGATTATGATCCAATAGTGGGTTTTTAAACGTTAAAAGTTATATATTGTGTTCTTGTTCCATTATGCTAAAATATTGTGTACTTTAAACGTTAAAAGTTATATATTGTGTACTTTAAACGTTAAAAAGTTATATATTGTGTTCTTGACTCAAGTGGTAAAAGTGAGGTGGGAGGCTTGCCTCCCTGGAGGTCTGGGGTTCGAACCCAGGCAGTGGTGTATGGGGGGAATTAAATTTGGCTGTTCAAAAAAAAATATTTTTGACAAAGTAATAACTTAACTACGGTATTTTTAAACGAAAATATATATTAAAAAAAAACCCAATAAATTATAGCAATGATGATTGTTAAATTTGTAAATTCCATTGAAAAATGAGATTCGTATAGTATGTAACATACATTTTGAGAGTCGTGAAATTCTTGGCATTTAACATCTATCAATATTAATACAAATTGCTAAGTTCAAATTAAATGTCACAATTAACCTTGTTATGAACCAATATACTGGTTGTAACGGAGAGTGATCGTTAATGACAATTTTTTTCTACTTACTAGGAAAAAAGACATAACAACGTACATTGAAGTTTTTATTGGGGAGCTGATATATACAACTTATTTGATACATACACCAACTCTTATGCATTACAATCTGTATTGTACAATACTGTAATGCATTAATTTGATGTATGTATCAATTAAATGTGTTGTATTTATCAATGCCCTTTTATTGTTAATCATCCGTGTTATATTTATTTTCAAGTATTATATCAAAATCCAATCAATAAATTTCTCAATTATCCAAGAGTAATAATGTATTCATAAAACATGTATACAAAAAGATTCTCCGTATTTTATTATATGTCGACCGACCAATCTAATTATCTCTCTTCAATTCATATGATTGATCCATATCAATTTGCTTTCTCCAAACCTTTGATTAAAGCCTCCGGTGTCAAATATTGGTTTGCTTTCAGATAAATATGGTCTAACTCCAATAACTTATCTCGTATAATAATCATTTAATAATTATGCTAAATCACTAACAGACTACATTTTTTCAGTTCTAATTCATCGATCGAGTTCAGGAAATTCATTTAGTTTATCCCAAGGTTCAAAAAATTAGTTATGTTTGATTGAAACTAATAACCCTATCATTTTATTTTGAAATATGAATCAATAATTTGTTTTGTCATACAAATAGTATCGAGTTCTAAATCAATGACAAATACTAAAGAGAATGATTATCTGGGATATTGTTGTTCTGATATGGGGATGTGCAATGGCGACTCAGTAACGGGATGATGGGACTAGGTGGTGTTGGATACACATATATAACCCTTTTACTTCTTGTGATTACGTGATAGTCAATGAGATTGAATAGTTGATGGTCTTTAAGAGGTCGGTTAATAGAGTTTAATTTAATCAAATTCATTCAACTCTATATATTTGTATAATTTGCAAAGGTTAAATGATATAGGAAACGAAATGATGATGTGGAATTCCAAAGATTTATGTACCGAAAATTGCTAGTACGTACTCCGTTATATATTTGAGGAGTAGTGTCTGTTCAAGCATATTTCGGCTTGAGTGCGGATGGGTGAATCACCTCTTTACACTGCACTAGTGTCGTAACCCGGGTCGAGATAGTTCTCATCGAGGGTGGTAGAGGATGATTTAGTACCTATCTAAGGAGATGGGGTTTAAAGATGAGGAGAGCCTATGGAGGCTGCACACACAATGTGTGTGTAATTGTGTGAGACGTTGTGTGGATGATTTAGGGTTTGCACCTTTATATAGGGGGAAGGGGTGGCCCAATAAGAAGGGCCCATAGGCCAAGCCATGTGAAAGCCCAAAGTAGTGGGTATATCATCAGTGTCATTTCTCTCATTGTTTTAACGGTTAAAGTAACGATTCAGAATAATTATATTTAATATTGTAATTGTAATTTAATTAGCTATTTGAAGTTTTGAACAAATACATCTTTTTTGAGCAAATTTCAGTTCATTAAACGAAATGCAGCATTGGTCTGGACTCTGAATCTGTATAAACAAGGAAATAAAATAGCTACCAAAAAGGGTAAGTAAGGAAATTTACACCTATAAATAATTTAAAATATAAAAACATACATGTACACTTATAGTATAGTTATAATTAAAATAAATAAAAAAAAAAACAAAAAGGGAATTTGTAAACGACGATGGAAAAAGGGAGTCAGCAGCAAGGGTGGGGGAGTCAAACCTGATTTCTCTGCCAATCCGTTACCGTCGCCGGTCACCCACCTCGTGACTGTCACGTGTATCTAATCACGTGATACTGACGTGCCCTCACCACTCACCACCTTTAATTTGCAACCAGCATTTTTTACAAACCTTATTTTATCGCTCCATTAAATAAATAAATAAATAAATTATTATAGGTTTACGTGCAATAACTTTGATTATTTTAAGGCAACAAAAATATCTTTGCTTTTAATAGATGTAAAATATATTATGGTCCATAATTCTAATGATTTGTCAAGACGTGTTAGTGTACGTAATACAATACACGGAGTATTATTTTGTTTTACAATACACGGAGTATTATTTTGTTTCACCAAAGAGCGGGCGAAAGACAAGGTGAGGGCAGCGTAGGCAGTCGCATCCATAAAATATTTTAAATACATAAAAAACAAAAAAAATTTAAGATATTAATGAAATTTTAAAATTTTCGCCTTCACGAAACTATCGAATAAATAAAAATAAATTTTTCTTGCCCCCTCCATTCGAATATTCTAGCTCCGCCCCCGCCAAAGAGATTAGTAAACTTAAGGGTAATTTGACAAAATCGGCATCGAACTGCCACACTTTGTTGCAAGTAAGCAACAAACCCAAAGTATTACTCCGGTACGCAACATACCGGTTGGTTTCGGGTTCGTATCCAGCAAACTAAGATTTTACCGTTTGAACGTTGGATTTTTATCGTTTGGAGTTGGGGCTTCAATTTCATGGGTTGTGGGCATCGCGGACATTATTATAGGTCGTCGGCAGCATCATGTCGGATCGGGAAAAGGCTGCCGTCGTCATCAGTTGGGCCGTCGGCGTCATCGGAGTTTGCTGCCGAAAATATTGAAGGTCAAGATCTGTGTTTCTATTTATCCGGTCAACCGGTATGTTGCGTACCGGAGTAATACTTTGGGTTTGTTGATTACTTACAACAAAATGTGGCAGTTCGATGCCGATTTTGTCAATTTACCCCATTTAAAATACAAATAAAAAATAGGTTTAAATAAAGGGTTACCGGGTGAGCCGGTAACCGGTTACCATGTTGCTTACCCGAACCCGAAACCAACCAGTATGTTGCGTACCGGAGTAATACTTTGGGTTTGTTGCTTACTTGCAAAAAAGTGTGGCAGTTCGATGCCGATTTTGTCAATTTACCCTAAACTTAATTTAAAAGAATATTTTCAAAGTAAATCCATGATACATAAACTTAAAATTGTATACCGAAAAAGAATATTTTCAAAGTAAATCCATGATAATTCAGCTGAAAATAACTAATTCAATGATTCACTAATTAAAAATTTCACTTCCTGTGTAACATTTTTCCTTGCATATATATAAAGGTGTAAATGTTTTTATTTTTACTTTTTTGTATTGAGAAACTATATACATTTTTCTTTTTTTGTTTTTCTAAAGTTATATCTCTTGAAAAATATGCGAAATTCAGAAAACACATTCGAACTTAAATGATGAAAATTTTATCTCATAGAATAGGAAATGTAGAGAACAATTCATCATACATTCCTTTAATCCAGAAAACCTATATGAAAACCCCAACTTTACCATGTTTTACAATTTTTTCAAATTTTATGATAATTTTTCATAAGACTAAAGAAGTTTTATGTAACTAAACGCACACACATTTGATGATAATTTTCTATATGTGATCGTTTTCTCACTTTCTGATCTATTAAACACAGAATTCATTATTGTACTTATATATAATAAAACTTTGGTTCTGATTATTAATGGACCATTCTCATAATTAATGAGTGAATCCTAAATAGCTAGGGTGGCGCGTAATTTATAATTTAGTAATTAATTTTTATTTCTGTAAATGTACTAAAACAATGCATACCAAGATTAATAAATCTTCATACGTGCATGCGAATTGAGAGTCCACGAATGCTCTATCATGCCAATAATGCCATGAATAAAATTAAACAATATTAATTATGTTGTTTTTGGTTACGAAGAATTTATATTTAATACTGTAGCAATTTATATTAATGCACCGTCCCAATAATATTGTAGAGTACGTATACTTATTACGTGTGTTGTCTAATACCATTTCGACAAACCCGGCCCCATTAACGCTTATATGTATATGTATTACGTTTTAAAATGTGCTTAAATTGGTAAATGATACATGTGTGAAAAATGATTGATGTATATCTGGGAAAAATAGTGAAATTTGTGTTAGAAAATTAGGGTTTCGATTACTTAGATTTATGAGAGTCGTGGTGTCACTTTCAGATTAAAGTATTTCGATGGTACAATCGAAATCTAAAATCGGATAAAACTCAGAATTGATATGAACTTGAATATGTGTGTTGTTATGATTCTGTACCAAAAACGAAATGTCAGTAACAACATGTAATAACGGGGTTGCCACCCCTTGGACCCCGCTACCAGAGACGCTGCCCTCGAAACCCCGTCGTTTAGGGGCTTCGCCCCTAAACAATCAAAATTATTTCAAACAAACGTGCACTCCGCACCACCCAAACTTGTTCAATATTTATTATAATTATATTGGTTAACAAATTAATCCCATTACACTTAAATCATTATTGGTGACACAAATCACCCACAATTTGTAGGGTATGTCAGAATTTATACGCCTCAATTTAAGTATCCATACTTATATTTTAATTAACATGCCTTAAGATAATCGTCCATTTTCAATTTCAACTAAATAAAATGTGTTTATAATATAATCATTGCACTTTTCTAATAACGTGTGCATTTAGGAAGTAATTGGGATGAAATGAGTATTATTAAGTAAAACATCTTTTATGCACTTGATCAAATTTTGGTCTACAATGAAGTAAGAATTCATAAAAGGATTTTTTTTTTAAAAAAAAAAAAACTTAATTAACAAATTACAGACATTCTAAATGAGCTGACACCACATAAACTTGGCATACAATTACATCTATCCTTATTGTCTAAGATAATTTTAACAAATTGTTGCTTAAGAAATACACCGAATATTTGACTCATGTTGTAGTTATTAAAAGTTTCTTTTTGATTGATTGATTTAATTAATAATTATAATCAATAAATACAGTAGAATTTTAGGTAGGGAACACAAATGTACTTACATACGTTTGGAATGTAGCCAAAATTATAAATAAATAAGGTATATATACTACTCATTTTATATAGAGATATTATATCAAGGGGTTAATAATGGTTTAATACTCAAACTTTTAACTTTTTTTCGTTTTAACACCTCAACTTTTTTTTTTAACGTTTTAACACTCCAACTTATAGTTTGACCAAAACTTAATACCCAAACTTTCAAAAATTTTTCGTTTTAACACCTCAACTTCTTTTTTAACGTTTTAACACTTCAACTTATAGTTTGACCACAATTTAATCCCTTTAGTTTGTTTGTCCGTTTAAAATTACACTTCTGAATTTTTTTGTTAACTCTTTAGTTTGAAATAATCAAGATTCGATTTGAATACACTAAAAATTCTTCTTATGTGTTGTCTGTTTAATATGTATTCTATTAATCCTTCAAAGAATACTAAGATTAGCTAACCTCGGGATCTCGAATGTTTAGCTAACCTCGTGATCTCGAATGTTATTATCCTGTTAATTATAGTCTATTATTGTTATAATTCTAACTTATTACCTGGTCAGATTTTAATCAGGCTATTTATAACCGGTAACCTGCTGAATAAGTAATGTTGAAATAATTGACTAGAAATACCCATTTATCGTTTAATACTCATTTATCATTTTTTAGCAACATACATTCATTATAAATAGCTTTTCATATAACTAGAAATATTATACACGAAAACATTATAAAAATATATCGCTATCAAAATAAAACATTATAAAATTAATTGTGATGACACGTTACAATTAATTTATAAGCATTTAAATCATATATATGTACGTATCAAAAAAAATCCAGAAGTTTAATTTTAAACGGCCAAACAAATTAAAGAGATTAAATCGTTGTCAAACTATAAGTTGGAGTGTTAAAATGTTAAAAAAGAAGTTTAGGTGTTAAAACGAAAAAAAGTTGGAAAGTTTGGGTATTAAGTATTGGTCAAACTGTAAGTTGGAGTGTTAAAACGTTAAAAAAATGGGTAAGTGCACGAAAATGTAATGAACTATGCTCTGACATTCATTGTATGTAACGAACTATTCTGACATTTATTGTATGTAACGAACTTGCTAATTTCCTCCATTGTATGTAACGAACTGGTATTTTCCTTGATTTTTCCAAGTGTTGATTATGTAGGGCGACACGTGGCGTTCTTAGGACCGTTGATCTGCCCAAAATACAAGTTCGTTACATACAATGAAGGAAATTAGAAGTTCGTTACATACAATGAATGTCAGAGTAGTTCGTTACATACAATGAATGTCAGAGCATAGTTCATTACATTTTCACGTACTTACCCCTAAAAAAAGTTAAGGTGTTAAAACTAAAAAAAGGTTAAAGTTTGGGTATTAAATCATTATTAACCCTTATATCAAGAGTCAATACTTATTAACCCTTTTATTTTATTTTATTTTCTTCTTTAGTATTTTCTGTTTTTACTTGAAATCTGTGAAATCAATAATAGTTATATTTACGACCTGATGATGGTACTTTACCTTTTCAATTTTTATTTTCTTTAGTTTTTATATTATATTTTCTTTTTTTTTATTTATATATTTTGCCTTTTGTTTTGATGACACATATTTTTTTTATGTTCTACTAGCTATTACTATATAATACAACATAATAACTCATAATTTGTTTTGATTATCAGTAATATATAGTAATTTTAGTTATCATTTTACAGTCATGACTCTTACTAGTCTCACTTAAGAGTTAAGAGTTCGAATCGCTAGTCGATTTAGGAATCAACAAGTATAAATCATAGTAATAATTTTGTTGTAAAAACTTTTTAAATCATATCATAAAGATTATAGAATTGGTTGTATACTTATTTAGCATAACCAAATGCATTTTCTATATTCAGGTATATTTACGCGTTAAAAAATTTTGCCCCTCCAAATTATAATTTCAAATTCCGCCACTGCTTAATAAAGAAAATAGTTAAATTCTTAATCCACATATTGTTCAAATATATATATATATATATATGTTGTCAATAATTGTCTTAGTTCTCAACTATTAAATTCATTCACTAATTTACTTTTTACTATTTTTATCTGGAATAATGTTCATGCATATATAGATATAATTTTGGATTAATAATTAATAATTAATAATATTAATAATTATTATTATAATAATTAATTAATTAATGTACGTATACTACAACTAGTATACAAGTATAAAAATATAATATTTATAATTTTTTTTGTTGAGTATAATTAACTCGATCAAGAATTCCACATCAGCTTATGATGCCGCGTGGCGACTCAACAACGGCTACAAAATCAAAGCCGCTGAAATATATGGTGGGTTAATAATATTAAATAATAAATTAAGAAGAAACCTTATTCGTAATGATAAATAAGGTAGAATTATTAATTATAAAAAAATAAAATAACTAATTTTTTAAGGTAATAAGGCACCCTGATTTTATGGGTCCAAGTCTTTTTTCTCCAACTCGTGTACACGACCCCTCTGGTAAGTGTATTTTTAATATGGTTTACACGTGGTTTTAATATATATTTGCAGAAGATTACAGATTAAAGTATTAAAAAGTTAAACTAAAAACAAACGTAAAGCTATACTTATGAAATAAAATAAATTAGTTTGAATAGTAAAAGCCAATGTTCGATCATGCCACCTTTGTCCCTAGATCTTGACTCTAGAGTTGATACACTCACCATTCTTACCTTTCACTTTTTTCTTCTTATTTTTCTGATATATATGTACTCAGCTCACATAAATACATAAATAAATAACTTTGATCTATATATTTCATAAATAATATAACTTTGATGATCCATTAATCATTTACAAACTAAGAACAAGCTATGTTCAAACAAACGAGTACGTATAGCCTTTCGTGTGTATATACATATATGGTCTAACGATCACGTTGTGTATCTTATTATAGACCAGAAAGCCAGATAGCTAGGCAAGTAACCGATAATACTGCAATGAAATTATCTTAAGTTACGTCTACTTCTTCCAAAAAAAACTACTAAAGTTTGATCAACGATTTTGCTTTTATATTAACTTTAAATAAATATGGTCATGAATTTTTGTTATTTTGACTTTGGATTTATTTTTTATACCAAAGATCTGACCTTAAATTTTAGGGATGCTTACCTTTTCAAAGTGACCAAGAGATGAAGAAAGGCTACAAATAATGTTTTAAAGACATAGTGCAAGGGTAATGTTGGGTAGGTGTGTGTAGTTGCAAACTCATGCTCTTTTTTATTATACACATTTCTCAACCATAACAATTGGTTAATGTTGTCATTAACACTGTCGCGACATTGTATACAAAAGAGCATGAGTTAATCAGAGTAGAATAATCTAATTGTAGTATCTAATCTAATAATCAACCATTAAGAAAATCTCACATCATAGAATTAATTAACTTAATCAAATTGCATAGATGCAAATCGATCGATTTTTTCTAATCTATAATATTTACCTAAATATGTACCTAAGTATGATTTGTTTATTTGACCCATGTATTAATCACCAACTCATTTTGGTAAACTATAATTTAGGTATAATAATAACCAAGATTTAAATTAGATTTGGGTTCTACTAAATCCACCCAACAATTTTTTTACCCATAATAATTCTTTCTTGTTTTTTTAAATTTCGAAGAACATAGTCAGCTTTTCTCTTTTACCGATGAAGACCAATAAGTGTAATTACTCTTTTAATTACAGTCAAATTCTCACTCTATTCCCAACAAAATTTTTGAAAATGTAAGTTCTAATATTAAAACTATCAATTTTCATGGAAATGAAACTTTTTATCCTATATTAAAGTTGTCTTTTTCCTTGTAGTATAATGATTTTTCAAATACTTCGTAATATTAGAAAGAAAACAAAAATGTACGGGTGCTTCTGAGAATAGGAGGGTACAAGACTACAAGATTCAAGCAAAAGGGTAGAAGGTTTCAAGCAAAATGACAAAAAGGTTTGTCATTCCAACCATAATTTTTATACATTTACGTTTACTGTATATATTTTAAAATCTATACTTGTCAACTATTCTATATTTGTGCTAGAAGAATTACCCATTAGACAACTGTTATAGTCCATATGATATTTATATCCTCCAATCTCTTTACTAATTAATCTATAGAATTACATTACTAATTGATGGACCCAAATACATGTCTCAGTTCCAATTAATCACTCCGTAGAACATAGAATGCAACATTTTATATACTCCATAGAATGCAATTTTTTAATACTCTGTAGAATGCATTTTTTTACGACATTGACATTATTTTTATCTTTATTTATATATAATTGCTTAAATTGTTATTTTTATCCGAAGAGATGTCGAGCTTTTATGGAAACAACTCAACTGAAGGTGCTAAAATTTCTATAAGAACACCGGAATAAACACCCAAGTGGTTTTGTGTATAGAGTTGTACTAATGTGTGATCGTGGCGGTGTATATATGGTTAAGGATTCAAGTAAACTTTCTGGGACAAAAAAAAGTAATTGTCCATTCGAATTAGAAGGAAGATATTCAAAAGAATGTGATTATCGGACGTTAAGAGTGATGTGTGATGAACATAATCACCCACTTGTGCAGTATATGGAGGGGCATCCATATGCAAAACGTTTATCTGAAGATGAGATCAGTTTGGTGGCAGATTTGACAAGGTAAAATGTGGCGCCTAAAGACATTCTATTGATATTAAAAGAGCGGAATGTGAATAATGTGTCCACACTCAAGACCATTTACAATATACGCCAAAAAATTCGCATGGTCGAGAAAGTGGGCAAATCTCCCATGCAAGTTCTTATGGGAATTTTGCATTCTAATGGTTATATCTATGAATTTTCTACAAACGATTCAAACGAGTTAGAAAATCTATTTTTTGTTCAACTTTTATGATTTTTGTATTTTTGTGTTTTGTTTCTTGTTTTATTTAAATTTACTATGTGATTAATTACACCTAAAAAGTAGAGAGATCATGATTATTAAGCGTAATTATTGTATGATGTTAATGTTTGACCATAAATTAGACACTAAAAACTAAAGAGACATAATTAATAGGGGTTGACCGGTATAATAAGTAAAAATAATGGGTATGGTTAGACAACCCCTTAGATTTAGCACTTGAGAATTCCAATGATGAAGAAATGATTATTTAATTAGTTGGAATTAGGTTTACTTTATGATGGTTTTTAGCAAGTGAAAAGGGAGGAGACAAAAGCTAGTGTTGGTCAAAATGTAACCCACATTTCCTTGTTTTCATATTAATGGCTTCTTATGTGTGCATGTTTCTTGCATGTATTTTCTCCATTGCCACTCTTATTAATAGCTTTTCATTCTTTTGATATATTTATTTGAATTCTTTATATAAACAATATATCTCTGATGTTGTAGTAACTTTTACTTCAAAGATGTTCATAACCGTAAAACCATATAAAAGTCAATATTGAAGGTAGAAAATCAATGTATACGAGCAATATAACGGTTAGAATTAGTTCTTAAGTTTTTGCATAAGGCGTTCGATCTCTATATATAATAACTTTCAAAATATAAAATCGTGCACGAAGTATATCTAGTGATTCAGCAACAATCCAACATTTATAGACTAGAAGAGTGATATTTTTTCGAGTTTGAGTCATCGGATTTAGATAAGTGTTGCTACTTGTAACTTGTGTCTACACATTAGAGTCTCCTCTTGATTATTCTACTTAAACACACCTTTACATGTTTTTATAACATAGTTGAAAACACAACCTCGTTGCATAAACTATCTAAAAAACACGTTTTATGCATAAAGCAAAGTGATGACCATATAATTAAACAATAATTTGCTTAACCACTTTTTAATTAAAAATAATTTCTCTCTTAAGCTATGAAATTCCATTACCCAACTTTTTAATTAATTTAGTATAATCATAGTTTTGTTCCATACGACTAACATGCTTCCATATAACTTTGGAAGTCAACTCTTTTCACATTTGACTTTCCACAACCTAATGAATACTTACTTTTTGGAGAAGTAAGTAAATTAGGTTAAAAGTGGAGCCCAATTTTGGTTAGATAAATTAGGCCCACGAATAATCTTTGGGCCCAAAAGCTTCTTAAGGAGATTACATAAATAATTATATAAAAGTGGAGCCCAATTATCTGATCTTGTAGAATTTATATTACTCCCACGAATCATCTTTCTGTTTACTACTAATTTACAACCAGCTAGTATCATAGCATAACATACTATATACTAATATAAATCATTTAAGGTTTGATAGTATATTTCAGTACAAAGACATAAGTTAATATTTAAGTTTAATCACTTGCATAATGAGATTACTAATTGCTTAAGATGGTAATTTTATAATCATACTTAAACTTAATTCATCATGTCAAACAAATAAAAACTTTTAGCAGCCTGACGTTTGTTTACTTAGATAGAAGCGTTCTGACAAGAGCTAACTTGACTCGTCACACCAACCCACAAGTTTTTGGGGGTAGTCAGGAAATCTGTAAAGCGCAGAATCACTTGACGCATCAATGAACCGGAGCAGCCTTTTAACATCTCCACTTCTAACAACTTAACGACACATTCAGGATTCAGGAAGTATTAAGTAAGAACACGAGAAATGCAAACAGAACATTACATTGTTTAGAATGGAAAGGGCACAATCGGTAAAAAGTGCCTTTTAAGGACGGGAATGTTCGTCACCTTTTCCTTCTAAACCCCTATCTTACAAATTACAACACAGAAAAACATGATTCACACATTTTGTAATTCATTACATTTTCTTCAGGAAAGCAGAAAAACATCATATGAGTGCTTTGCAAACTACCCCATGGCATACTTTTGGGTCCAGCTACGTGCAGTTGTCTCATACTTGCTCCTATCCGTCTTGTACATGTGAGCAATCTCAGGCACGAGCGGGTCGTCTGGGTTTGGGTCCGTCAACAATGAGCAAATTGACAGTAGTACCTAATAAGGAATTAATGCTTAGTGGAAAGTTCAACAATTTTTGCAAACTTTAAAGTTTACTTATGCTCTCTTTTTGCAAGCTATAATAATTGTGTGAAAGTTCATAACAGTTGTTGCATAAAACAAATACCAAAATTCTTACCTTGGAAATTGTTAAAGCTGGGCTCCACTGTTCCTTCAATATATCAAGACAGATGCTGCCATTGCTGTTAATGTTTGGGTGAAATACCTTTGTTCTGAAAGCCACCTACATAAGATAAGGCAAAAATACAATAGTTGAAAACACAATGAAGTATGAGACAAATATTGAGACCTTTATAATGCAGCAACAAACGTTCAACCAAAGTTGTGAAGTTAGAATTCCATACAAATTACCATTACCCCTTTTCAGATTCCAATACAGATGCCATCAAATTGTAGATACAAATTTGATCATGGTAGACATTTTTAAGATACAAAACCCCCTGTTCGTTATACAAATGTGTATAGTATTAAAGCCTAACTAAAAGTAGCCTAATTCAAGCAGCATACTACTTATCTGGTACTTTCATGGTGGATAATAGACAACAGTTTGGAAGTTTATATTCGCGAAGACAGTATGATTTATGCAAAAACTACAAACCCCTTGAAAAGCAATTGCCGTTGATAAGTACCTTAGGTGGCTTAAATGGATAATCCGGAGGAAAATGAATAGTAACTAGAAACACTCCACCGGAATAAGGGCTGTCAGGAGGCCCCATAATTGTTGCTTGCCAGTGAAACATGTCTTCTGCCACTGGGCCTAAAATCACACTTACAGATTAAAGTGTAAACCAAGTGGAGAATATAATCTTTTCACATACATATATGATACTATGATGCTTCTTCTTATGAAAACATTTGATTTATTGTAAATACTCCACATACACTAGAATGGCGACAAGTCGACAATGGTGTCTTTGACTCTAAAACACTACTATAAACTGGGTTGGTAGTGATGCCAGAAAAGCGATTGTATATAATCAAGAATACCAGAAAGAGCAAAAGTGTGTGATGAGCTTGAGGGAAAATTCTCCCAATAGAGTTCTAGTTGCCATATAAACTTTTTATAATGAAATATTCTCCATACATTCTTCTACATGGTATTTACATATTCTATTTTCAAACATATTCTACCACCAACTAACCTTTCCACAGATAACCAGCTTACCTATTTAGTGGGTTAAAGTTAAACATTTACTTAGAAAGAATGATGCAAATAAATTTAACTTTTTGGGTGTCCACTCGCGTCGAAAGCCAGTGTAGATATATACATTTCGTGTATCTAGTTCTCTTAGAGTTTTCAACAACTATGGGTAGCACTCTAGCCACCACAAGGTTGAACAGACTGACCAAAAAAGTCACTTCAAAAATTAACGTTGAAGGCCCATAAGCCCCGCGGCCCCCTCCTATGTCAACTATTGTGCTACTTGCACTATGTTTGAAGCTCTAAGAGAAAATGAAGACAATCAATGCAATATCAACCATATATTATTCAAAGTACACATCTATCATTCCAAACTGTATAACCTTTTCCGTCTTTGTATTCCAGTATAACCATTTTCAATCTACTTTATTAGAGAAAAATATCTAAAAACGTTCGAGTGAATACAGCAAGTCATCAAGAAACTCATAAGCTAGATAACACTTCTACAACTCCAAATATTTTCAATCTTTGCCTCACTCCAAGAAACAAAAAGGACCTGCTGAACCTTTTAGGACACAAGATTATAGAAAGACATAATTTCTTAATCATAGCAGCAGTAAATCTTCTTAAACTACAAACTTTCCATCAATATTCTACATATTTTTGCTCATACAGACACATACATCGACTATCGAAACATGTAGTACACGGGATCCCGATTTTAAAAGTCAATCACAGGTCAACACCTAGACTAATAAAAATCTTTCACCTGATAAGCAATTTTATTCATAGATCACATCAACTTCCTAACAAAATACCCAAAATCCAACAATTCAAATTTCCCCTAAGATTTGTAACATTCAATAGAACACGAATCAACACAAAAGAAAAGAAATTCATACAAAAAACAAAAACAATAGATCGAAAAAACAAAACAAAGTAAAGCATCTAAAAGGATAGATGGAGATGAAGATGATACTATACCTGCGCTGCAAGAGGTAGGAGGATCTTTTTGAAGATCCTTGAGTTCTTTCAAGATCCGCTTCGAAGCCATCGCTCAAACCCTAATTTTTCAAAATTTAATTAGAAACACAAATAAATATCATGTAGAATATAGATTTAGATATATATGTACAAATCTATACGTAATCTTTAGAAAAAGATTGAGAGAGAAAGGGGACGATTACCTCAAAGATCCTCTAGCTCTCTTCTTCTCAAATATCGCAACAAAATACGGGTTCTCCTTTATATACATTCTTCTCTCTTTTTCTACTAACCCGACCCGATTCGTTTTGTTTGTGGGTGCTACTATTTTGATACTACTTACTTGTTAACTCGTCGACTCGTTTTTTTTTTAATTTTGATTTTTAATTCGTGACTCAACTTGACTCATAACAGTCACATTTTACGATAAATACATGTATCTATTTGTGTGTGTATATATATATATATATTATTGTTTAAGAATTTTATTTAAAAGTGAACTAAAACACGGTAAAAATCGATAATTAAATCGTTGACCGGCAATCAACACAAATGCTTAATATAAAGTAGATTATAGTCATTTCCTTTTCTATTTCGTCATTTTATCTTTTGTATTAAATTACACTAACAGTTTGTCTCATTTTTTGACTCGTAAGAGTCGCACAAAACTCGTAAAAGTCGTACAAGACTCGGAAGAGTCACACAGGTCTCGGAAGAGTCACACACGTCTCGGAAGAGTCAAAGTTATTTAAGAGTCGGGGTCCGATTCAGCTCTTCTTTTGAATTTTTGACTCAACTCGTAAGAGTCGACTCGTGAATCGTAAGAGTTTAACAACCATGACTACATTACGTTGTATTTTTCGGTTGTTCACATGTTCATTATTTTAACTTCAATCGCTTAATGACCGGTTAATAAAAATATAATCAAACGAAATAAAAAGATAATCAAACAAAAAATAGTAATCATATGTAATCGTTAAGTATAAAAGATTATTTGTGTTTGTTTATATTTGTTTGCGAATATGTTAAATGATTATAAACAAACACACACTTAGATATATGTTTTCATCCAATCAAAGACGGCGAGGCGGCTCTAATTTAAAGGCCAAAGAGTGCAGAAGAGCTCACTAAACATAAACGAACACACATATTTTATAGAATCTGAAGTATTGAAGATTGCAAGCGTGAAGTCTACAAAGAAAATATTATGGGTTAGAGAAGTATAACATTCAAGATGAATTTTTATTTCTTTGATTATAATAATCAGATATAAATGATATAGAAATGTATATGTACTTTAGAAAAAAAAAACTCTAAATGTAACACCTCAAAATCCAAAAGTATTATTGTGGTAAAAGTGAAATAAATAGTTTTAAGTTATTATTATTTTATATAGTATAAAATAATAATAATTGTAGTCGGTTTCACTGTTTCAGACATTGATAATTACGGGGAGTAAAATTTAAAACATACATATTGTTTAATATGTACGTACACACGCCCAAACATATCAATCCACATTCAAAAACATAAGTTGTAGAAGGAAGAAAAGTCGCAGGAACCGAAAACCCTTAACCTAAATCAATCCAAATCTTCGAATTGAAACAATATAACTCGAATTCATCACCTATTAATCTTCTACAACCTAGGTATGATCTTGTATTCTTGTTCTTCATCCATTTAACCTAGAAATTGGGTTTCATGGGGGGTTTTGAGAAATTAATTGTTATAATCCGAAATTAGGGTGTGCATATGTTTAAATTGATGTTAGTAAGTGTTGTAGTGATCATTGTTAACATTGTGTTAATCAAAAAGTGAAGAATCATTGATGGTGGTCTTGGTAATCATGGTGGATGATGTTGGAATTTTATAAATTAGTGATAATCCACCTAATTTACTAGTTAATGAAGTGATTATGATGTCTTTGGTGATGTTTAAAGTAGTAAACCAAGTAGTAGAGTATTAGAAGTGAAGAACCATAGGTTGTGTTTATGACAATTTTGGTGAATTATTTTGAATTATTACAATCTAGTGTTAACTAGATTAAAGCGTGAATTGAAAGTGTTGTTACAACACTAAAATGATGTTTTGATTGAAATCAAGTAGTAATTTAAATATGAAAGTACTAGAAGTGAGTATGATCATATAGAGTGAAGTTATGCCTAGTTGATTAAAAGTTGAACTTAGTCAACTCATGGGGGTAAAGGGTTGATAGTGGTTGTTAATTGAGTTTGATTGTTTTTAGAAGCTAAATGTGTCGTTATATTGATGTATTATATAATAGATGACTCAAGACGTCGCATCTACAAGCTTTGTGTTAAGTTGCATATTTGCCTAAAAGCAAATGTGAGATATATGTGGGTTAAATGGGTAATGATTGTGTGTTTCAGATTGCTTCCGAGCAAGAGGTTCATACAATCGTGTGGTGTATGGCTTGTTTCTTGTTTTGTTTCTAATTGTTGTTTAATTATGAGGTTGTTATAGCACGTTATGTTAAATACGTGCTAGATGATTTGTGTTGATAAAACTTGTGATATGTGTGTTCCGGATTACTTCTGAGCAAGATGTTCATATAATCAAGTGGTGTATTATCTTGTTCTAATCGTTGATTATTGTTGTTATGGCACGTTATGTTGAATATGTGCTAAGATGATTAGTGTTGACAGAGTTTGTTGATATGCGGAATATTACATGGATTATGTGGAATGAGTAATTTGTAGAGATTTAGTGTTGATCAGATTGCTAACTGTGGTTAGCATAGTGTTGTTGCTTTAGTACTCATGCTGACGTAGCTGGTACTAATCAGTGTTGACTTGGCATTCATTTCAACGTGATTTGGTACTAAGTGATTATGGCCTCGGATCCGCATAGTGTTCAGAATAATCTCTACAATTGCTCAGTAGTTATCTGATTAAGCAAATATGTGTTGTTAATATTTGCTAAGTGTTGTTTTGTGGATTATTCATTTAATTGCTCGTATGCTCACTAAGCATTATGCTTACCCATTCAGTTGTTTTATGTTGTAGGTGTATGGTTCGGTTGAACCAATTGGATAAAAATGTGGTTGCAAGGGGGTGGCTTGGATTGAAGCTTGCATTATGGTTAGACAAGCTCTTCCTTCTTTTAAATTGTCGTTGTGCTTATTACTTGTATAAATCGTTCAAATAATACGTTTTTGAGCCATGTTGTTGATTAAAGTGTAAAGTGTCTATTGGTTGGAAAAGTATGCCTTTGACTTGTTAAAGTCAAAGTTGAATGTGGTAGTGTCGAATTGAGCAAAGATTATGTTGTAAAGTGATAAGAGTTATTAGTTGTGAAAGTGTATGGTTTTGGTCATATTTTGGATGGAAATGTGATCAAAGTGTCAAAAGTGGGATTTTGGTTCAATTGTGTGGTAATGAAGCGTTGGCCATGTTTAGTTGTCAAAAGAGTTTGAAATATGAGGTTAAATGATGAATGTGTTGTTGAGTTTGTTAATGGGTCGAAATAGTGCCCAAATGGGTCACTAATATAGTTATATATTAAACCGAGTCGAATTAATGGTATGGTTTACTTGTCGCAAGTTTTAAACTTGATTTGGGTTGCAAGTGGTGTGGGTAAAAAGTCTAAGTCTGAATGTGCATGGTTTGAAACATGAGTTGTCTCCAAAAGTGGTCAAAACGACCATAAATTGGTGAGACATCCAAATTCTTCGTTAATGCGTATTTTGAAAAAGTGTAAAAAGGAAAACCTTCATTTTGGTATAGTGGAGGTGTCTGGAAATTTCCAGGTCCTAACTGTAACACCTGCCAAATTAGGATAATTATTTATGCCTAATTATTTGTAACTAGTTGTAATTAGTATGTAATAAGACTAATTACAGACTCTATTTGTATATATATAAGGTGATTTATATATATATGTGTGTACTTACGCGATTTGGATAAATCGTACGAATTAACCGGACGGAGTCCGATACATTTTACTTGGACGTTGGTGACAAAACTTACTTAAATAATGAGAACGTATTTTACTGTATAAATACACTTTAAACGGACACTATCATATTAGCGCGACAACATTACGAATATTTTAGCAAAAACGTATTAAACGCGAATTAATAATTTAAATACGTCGACAAATGTTTTTATTATTAATTTCAAGGTATTTTTATTTAAATACTCCAGTTACATTTTAAAAATATAACTGTTTGGTTAAAAACTAAAAACAAACGATTAATCGATTAGGACACAGAGTAAATACTGGGTTTTGAGGAGTATTTTTCCCCTCCTTTCTTTTTGGATCAGCCAAAACCCAACCCCCCCACCCCATTCCCTCTTTCATTTATCACTAACAAAAACACACACACAAACTCAAACACTCTCTAAAAGTCTTCACCAAATTTCGGATTCACAAATCGACCCACGAAAATTATATTTTCGGAATCACCAACAAACAAGGAACAAGATTTGCAAAAGCACCATCATCATTTTCGGCCTCCATCTCTCTCGAATTACAATTGTAAGAAATTTCTAAAATCTTAGATCTATTCATTTTGGTGTAATGTTTTGACGAAATATTGTGTACACAACATAGTTATAACCTAAACAATGAAGAAAACACGATTTTACAACTCAAAAATGGGTTAGATTTGCGTTTTGATCGGAAAATCTCGACATCCGAAAGTTTCTGGGCTGATGTTCATACATGCGACACAATCCTTGTGTCGCATACTATGTCGCATAAAGCCTGTTATGTCACATCTTGTGTCGTACCAAACCTTTAGTGTCGTAACTTTTGCGACACAATACTGTGTCGCACTCTATGTCGCATATTATGTCGTATTTTTATATGACACAACCACTATGTAGCTATTAATTTAGCATATCGTATCCGATGCGACACAGTCCTTGTGTCGTATCCTTGTGTCGCATGACAAACCTTCGTGTCGTATATTGTGTCGCAAAACACAGCAGTTTTACAATTTAATTCCAATTTAAGTGTTAAACATTTGGGACTTCAAACGATTATACAATATAACATCTAAGGGACATTGAAACATGTTTTTCAAGCATAATACTCCAAACAAATATATATATGTCGAGATTAACATTTCAACTAAATCACCAACGGGCCAAACATGTTTTCCAACAAACAAACAATTACAGACATACGGACAAACATTGGATATACTAGTTGTGTACAACTAAACGAAACGTCTCGCGAGTCACATACTTACATAACTTCATATGATTAGGCATTTGAAGGTTACGGGTTCGGAGAACCTACTTGCTATATTTACTACTTGCTATTTGCTACGGCTTATTTCAAGACTCAGGTGAGTCTTACGGCCCCACTTTTACTGTTTTATCTTATTGGGGGAGAAACATGCTACTACTTTTCCTTGAACACAAGTACTAAAACTGTTTACTATACCAAACGGAATTGCATGAGTTGTTTACTATTTACAGAAGTCTCTCCATCATATATCGTTAGTTATGGACTTAAGCGCGAACACTAGTTAATGGATCCATTAGGGAAATGACCCTCTCCGTCCGGGGCAGTAGCGCTGCCACGTACTGATTTACACGTAGAAACGGGTGACTAATTATTCGTTACTGATGCTTGCTCATTTACGAGCATGTCACGGGAGCAAACTTATTAATTACGGGTTAAGCTTCGATTATAAGCCTCATGGCAACGGTATAACTTACTTACTTGCATTTGCGGGATTGCAAATACTTGTTTTACGATTGCTGGATTGCAATTACTGATTTTACGCCTTCGGGCACTACTGATGAAATCTCGTGTTCAAAACTGATATTACTTACAAACCTGTGAGATTCACCAACATTCGTGTTGACCTTTTTAGCATGTTTTCTCAGGTACCAGGATGTAGTAGGATTACTCCAGGACTTTAGCTAGAGTCGCATGATTTCAACACAGCTGCATTAACGGAGATTCTTAGCATTATCTTTTGTATATTTCGATTATGTAATAGAATCTCCCACTATACGCGTGGACTCTAGGAAACTATATTTTTGTATACGAAAACACTAAGTTTTGAAAAATTATATCTATGGAATGTAACAAATTTACAAATGTTACATATAGATGTCGTTTGCTTTATCTTTGTGCTGTGATATTTGATTAGTAGCACCCCAAAACTTGCTTCCGCTAAACAGTGAAACTTGGGGGTGTTACAGATTGGTATCAGAGCCTAAGGTTATAGTGAACTAGGTTGCATTTAGTGGGCCTAGACTATGACCATTAGGCAGTATTTCCCTACTAGGCATGATTGGTTCAGGAATTACATCATACGACTTTAATTTAACATAGCCTGATCAACTATGTACAATTAAGGAAAGATGATGTGAGGTCTGAAATGGTTATGTTGAACAGGAATGCGTTAGTTGACTCTGACCACTAGAGAACCGGACCATTACTTGATACGTGCTAGACACTAGGCTGGATATTATATACTTATATATATTAGCCTCGTCTTACTTACACTCTGCCACAGGAATGGCAGACACACCACCTAATCCGTCACACTCTCACTCACATGGGTCACGAAACCCACGAGTAGCCAGGAGGAACACAAGGTCACCTCGAACCAGCCCCTATCCTGTTCATAACTCTCAGAACTCGGCACATCTCACGGTGCCAGTGTTGGCTACCCAACTCCGCCGTCAGGAGCAAAGGCTCAAAAATCTCGAACGGGAACAACACCGAATGACCTACCTGCTTCGCCAAGCACTTGATCACATATCCCAACTCCAGCGAGAACAAGAGGATACCAACCTCTCTGTAAGCATAATTCAGGATTCAATGACCGCCGAATTAGGTGCGGATGAACTCGTAAGAAACCGACTAGAGGAATGTGAACAACGTTCACGGGAGACTGAGGATCACTCTCGAGCACTAGTACAACGACTGGCCTTGGTTGAAGACAACGCCAGGCAAACCAACAGACTAGCAGAAACCGTGGACCGCCTTGTCGCGCTGATGGAACAGATTAATCTGCATCAAGATTAGATCAGTCTGTAACTTGTAACCAGCTAACTACTTTATTAGGGCCTATGTAATTCAATCGGATGTAACAATTCCCGGCACTTTTGTACTACTATTACTCTGTAATCTTTTGGAAACCCGTACCTTGTATTCAACTTGTTTATCTAAATGAAATGTGATTGTCACTTCGTACTGTTATCGTGTATCTCATCATTTACACTTGTGACATATCATAATTTCATGCAAATATCTTATTCCTCTTTCCTTGTTCTTTTCTTGTTCAGCATCATGCCTCCTCGTCGACAGATCACCCTCAGTGAAGCCGAAATTTCAGGTCTGATTGCCCGTAGTGTGGCCCAAGCCCTAGCTACCCGGACCTCAACTCCTGGTAGCGAAGATACAGCTAACAATGGACCACAACCCAAACCCTGTTCTTACAAAGACTTCCAGAACTGCAAACCTCTGAACTTTGCAGGTACTGAGGGAGCTATCGGTCTAGTACGCTGGATCGAGAAAGTCGAATCTGTATTTCTTATCTGCAACTGTGCGGAGGGAGATAAGGTTAAATTCTCCGTTAGTACCTTTACTGACACCGCACTCACCTGGTGGAACACCTATGCCCAGACTGTGGGTGTTGCTAATGCTTAAAAACTCCCGTGGGAGGAGTTGAAGGAGATGTTGAGGGGCGAGTACTGCCCCAGGGATGAATTGAAACAGCTGGAATTGAAATTCTGGAACCACAAAATGCAGGGTGATGACATCACCGGTTATACCAACCGTTTCCACCAACTGGCACTTCTGTGCCCAACCATGGTCGATCCTGAGTACAAGAGGATCGAGAAATACGTCGATGGACTTCCCGAGAGACTCCAAGACCTGGTGACTTCATCCAAACCGGGTACTATTCAGAGCGCCATTCGTATGGCTCATGAGCTAATGGCAAATTCTGTCCGCCGTGGCACAACTTCAATCCCATCTACAAACAACAAACGCAAATGGGAAAAAACCCCAACTCATCCAACCAACTCACCAACAAGAAGCCTGAGTCTGTTAAAGCTTATTCATCGGGGACTTCGGAGAAGAAAGGGTACAGCGGGAACAAACCCTACTGTCCCAAATGCAATCGTCATCATGACGGTTCTTGCCCTTGCTCCAACTGCAAACGGTTCGGGCATCTAGCCAAGGATTGCCAGACCAATGTTCCTACCCCCAACACTAATGCACCAAAGGCCTGCTTTGGGTGCGGAAATCCAGGGCATTTCAAGAAAGATTGCCCAAAGCTGAAAAACAACAACAACCCTGCTCGCGGCAGAGCATTCGTTATCAAGGCTGGGGAAGCCAGACAAGACCCGAATGTCGTGACGGGTACGTTCCTTCTCAACGACCTTACTGCTTCTGTATTATTTGATACTGGTGCCGATAGAAGCTTCATTTCTGAGAAGTTTAGCCCTTTACTTGATATTACTCCCACTGCCTTAGATGCTAAATACATTGTAGAACTAGCTAACGGCAAACTGATTGAGACTGATAGCATCATACGCAACTGTACACTTAATCTTTCGAACGAAACGTTTCCCATTGATTTAATCTCTGTCGAGATCGGCAGCTTTAATATTATTGTCGGTATGTATTGGTTATCCGAGCACCGAGCTGAAATAGTCTGTTATGACAAACTCGTTCGCATACCTCTTATCTCCGGTGGAACCTTAGTCCTACAAGGGGAGACCGGCAGACGGAATCTGAGTATCGTATCTTGCCTCAAAACTAGAAAATATCTACGAAAAGGGTATCAAGCCATCCTCGCACATGTAACGGAGAAGAAGTCGGAGGAGAAGCGACTTGAGGATGTTCCAATCGTGCGGGATTTCCTGGAAGTCTTTCCTGAAGACTTGCCCGGACTTCCGCCACCTAGACAAGTTGAATTTCAAATCGAACTTGTGCCAGGAGCTGCACCCGTGGCACGAGCCCCATACCGTCTAGCACCATCCGAAATGCAGGAGTTGTCTAATCAACTACAGGAACTCCTGGACAGAGGATTTATTCGACCAAGTTCCTCGCCTTGGGGAGCTCCGGTCTTATTTGTGAAAAAGAAAGATGGATCTTTCCGCATGTGTATCGACTACCGAGAGCTGAATAAGCTAACCATAAAGAATCGGTATCCGCTTCCTAGAATCGATGACCTATTTGACCAGCTCCAGGGATCAAGTGTTTACTCAAAGATTGATCTACGGTCAGGTTATCATCAACTCCGAGTCCGCGACAATGATATTCCAAAGACAGCCTTCCGAACTCGTTACGGGCATTACGAATTCCAAGTGATGCCATTCGGTTTAACCAACGCACCGGCCGTATTCATGGACCTTATGAATCAGGTGTGCAAACCATATCTTGACAAATTCGTCATTGTGTTCATCGATGATATCCTGATTTACTCTCGCGATGAACAGGAACATGCTCAACATCTGAAAACCATTCTAGGAATCCTTAGACACGAAGAGTTATATGCCAAATTCTCTAAGTGTGAGTTCTGGATTCGAACCGTTCAATTCCTTGGACACGTGATTGACAGCCAGGGAATTCATGTTGATCCCGCCAAGATTGAAGCAATCAAGGGCTGGGAGTCACCGACCACTCCAACCGAAGTGAGACAATTCATAGGTCTTGCTGGTTATTACCGCTGATTCATTGAAAACTTTTCAAGAATAGCTGTTCCCTTAACAACACTGACTCAGAAAGATAAGAAGTTCGATTGGACTGATAAACAAGAGTCAGCTTTCCAGCTATTGAAACACAAACTTTGCAGTGCACCAATCTTGTCCTTACCCGAGGGCACCGACGATTTCGTAGTTTATTGCGACGCCTCACACCAAGGACTTGGTTGCGTGTTAATGCAACGGGAAAAAGTCATCGCCTATGCCTCACGACAACTAAAAATCCACGAGAAAAATTATACGACCCACGACCTCGAGTTAGGTGCCGTGGTCTTCGCATTGAAAATCTGGAGACATTATCTCTACGGTACGAAAAGCACTATCTTTACCGATCACAAAAGTCTCCAACACATATTCGATCAGAAGGATCTAAACATGAGGCAACGTCGTTGGGTTGAGTTACTTAGTGACTATGACTGCGAGATCAAGTACCTTCCGGGCAAGGCTAACGTAGTTGCCGATGCCTTAAGCCGAAAAGAATGAGTGAAACCCCTTCGAGTCCGAGCACTTTCTATGACAATTCGTAACGAGCTCCCTGCTCAAATCCTTACCGCTCAACTTGAAGCACTCAGCGATGAAAACCTGAAAAATGAAGCCTTACGAGGCTTGGATAAACGATTCGAAATCAAACCCGATGGGACTCGATACTTCTCTAACCGGGTGTGGTTACCCAAATTCGGAAACTTGCGAGATTTGGTGATGGCTGAAGCTCACAAATCTCGATACTCTATACATCCTGGTTCTGACAAGATGTATCACGACGTCAAAGGGTTGTATTGGTGGCCTAACATGAAAGCTGACATCGCCATGTACGTCAGTAAATGCTTAACCTGTTCTAAAGTCAAGGCCGAACACCAAAGACCCTCGGGATTGCTCCAACAACCTGAAATTCCTCAATGGAAATGGGAGCAAATTTCCATGGACTTCATTACCAAATTACCAAAAACTTCGAGCGGTTGCGATACCACTTGGGTGATTGTGGACCGTCTCACAAAATCTGCTCATTTTCTGGCCATCAAGGAAACCGACAAGATGGAGCGTCTGACTCGCATCTACGTCAAAGAAATCATCTCGCGACACGGTGTACCTATCTCGATCATCTCGGATAGGGACAGCCGTTTTACTTCTAACTTTTGGCAATCACTACAGAAATCTCTTGGTACTCGTCTGGATATGAGTACTGCTTATCACCCACAAACCGATGGCCAAAGCGAGCGAACTATTCAAACACTGGAGGATATGCTACGAGCCTGCGTAGTTGACTTCGGCACTTCTTGGGAAAATCACTTACCGTTGTGCGAGTTCTCGTACAACAACAGTTACCATACCAGCATTAAGGCTGCACCCTTCAAGGCACTCTACGGGCGTAAGTGCCGATCACCTATCTGTTGGACTGAGTTAGGAGATTTCCAACTCACGGGTCCGGAAATCATTCATGAAACTACTGAGAAAATCATGGGTATTCAAAACCGGCTGAAAGCCGCACGTGATCGTCAGAAAAGCTATGCTGACGTGAGACGCAAACACCTTGAGTTCCAGGTAGGGGACAAGGTACTTCTCAAAGTGGCACCGTGGAAGGGTGTCATTCGATTCGGAAAACGAGGCAAACTAAACCCTAGATACATCGGACCATTCGAAATCCTTGAAAGGATTGGTCCAGTGGCATACTGCCTGCAACTTCCTGCTGAGCTTAGCAGCGTTCACAACACATTCCACATTTCTAACTTGAAGAAATGTCTGTCTGACGAGACACTGATTATACCGCTCGACGAAATCCAAATCGATGATAAACTTCATTTTGTCGAGGAACCTATGGAAATCATGGACCGCGAGGTCAAGCGATTGAAACAGAGTCGTATTCCCATCGTAAAAGTCAGGTGGAATTCTAGACGTGGTCCTGAATTCACTTGGGAACGGGAAGACCAAATGCGACAGAAATACCCACATCTCTTCCCAGACAACGCACCGTTCGTGCACTCGAGCTAATTTCGGGACGAAATTTCTTTAACAAGGGGAGAATGTAACACCTACCAAATTAGGATACTTATTTATGTTGTAGGTGTATGGTTCGGTTGAACCAATTGGATAAAAATGTGGTTGCAAGGGGGTGGCTTGGATTGAAGCTTGCATTATGGTTAGACAAGCTCTTCCTTCTTTTAAATTGTCGTTGTGCTTATTACTTGTATAAATCGTTCAAATAATACGTTTTTGAGCCATGTTGTTGATTAAAGTGTAAAGTGTCTATTGGTTGGAAAAGTATGCCTTTGACTTGTTAAAGTCAAAGTTGAATGTGGTAGTGTCGAATTGGGCAAAGATTATGTTGTAAAGTGATAAGAGTTATTAGTTGTGAAAGTGTATGGTTTTGGTCATATTTTGGATGGAAATGTGATCAAAGTGTCAAAAGTGGGATTTTGGTTCAATTGTGTGGTAATGAAGCGTTGGCCATGTTTAGTTGTCAAAAGAGTTTGAAATATGAGGTTAAATGATGAATGTGTTGTTGAGTTTGTTAATGGGTCGAAATAGTGCCCAAATGGGTCACTAATATAGTTATATATTAAACCGAGTCGAATTAATGGTATGGTTTACTTGTCGCAAGTTTTAAACTTGATTTGGGTTGCAAGTGGTGTGGGTAAAAAGTCTAAGTCTGAATGTGCATGGTTTGAAACATGAGTTGTCTCCAAAAGTGGTCAAAACGACCATAAATTGGTGAGACATCCAAATTCTTCGTTAATGCGTATTTTGAAAAAGTGTAAAAAGGAAAACCTTCATTTTGGTATAGTGGAGGTGTCTGGAAATTTCCAGGTCCTAACTGTAACACCTGCCAAATTAGGATAATTATTTATGCCTAATTATTTGTAACTAGTTGTAATTAGTATATAATAAGACTAATTACAGACTCCATTTGTATATATATAAGGTGATTTATATATATATGTGTGTAATTACGTGATTTGGATAAATCGTATGAATTAACCGGACGGAGTCCGATACATTTTACTTGGACGTTGGTGACAAAACTTACTTAAATAATGAGAACGTATTTTACTGTATAAATACACTTTAAACGGACACTATCATATTAGCGCGACAACATTACGAATATTTTAGCAAAAACGTATTAAACGCGAATTAATAATTTAAATACGTCGACAAATGTTTTTATTATTAATTTCAAGGTATTTTTATTTAAATACTCCAGTTACATTTTAAAAATATAACTGTTTGGTTAAAAACTAAAAACAAACGATTAATCGATTAGGACACAGAGTAAATACTGGGTTTTGAGGAGTATTTTTCCCCTCCTTTCTTTTTGGATCAGCCAAAACCCAACCCCCCACCCCATTCCCTCTTTCATTTATCACTAACAAAAACACACACACAAACTCAAACACTCTCTAAAAGTCTTCACCAAATTTCGGATTCATAAATCGACCCACGAAAATTATATTTTCGGAATCACCAACAAACAAGGAACAAGATTTGCAAAAGCACCATCATCATTTTCGGCCTCCATCTCTCTCGAATTACAATTGTAAGAAATTTCTAAAATCTTAGATCTATTCATTTTGGTGTAATGTTTTGACGAAATATTGTGTACACAACATAGTTATAACCTAAACAATGAAGAAAACACGATTTTACAACTCAAAAATGGGTTAGATTTGCGTTTTGATCGGAAAATCTCGACATCCGAAAGTTTCTGGGCTGATGTTCATACATGCGACACAATCCTTGTGTTGCATACTATGTCGCATAAAGCCTGTTATGTCACATCTTGTGTCGTACCAAACCTTTAGTGTCGTAACTTTTGCGACACAATACTGTGTCGCACTCTATGTCGCATATTATGTCGTATTTTTATATGACACAACCACTATGTAGCTATTAATTTAGCATATCGTATCCGATGCGACACAGTCCTTGTGTCATATCCTTGTGTCGCATGACGTCCGCGACACAACCCTTGTGTCGCATGACAAACCTTCGTGTCGTATATTGTGTCGCAAAACACAGCAGTTTTACAATTTAATTCCAATTTAAGTGTTAAACATTTGGGACTTCAAACGATTATACAATATAACATCTAAGGGACATTGAAACATGTTTTTCAAGCATAATACTCCAAACAAATATATATATGTCGAGATTAACATTTCAACTAAATCACCAACGGGCCAAACATGTTTTCCAACAAACAAACAATTACAGACATACGGACAAACATTGGATATACTAGTTGTGTACAACTAAACGAAACGTCTCGCGAGACACATACTTACATAACTTCATATGATTAGGCATTTGAAGGTTACGGGTTCGGAGAACCTACTTGCTATATTTACTACTTGCTATTTGCTATTTGCTACGGCTTATTTCAAGACTCAGGTGAGTCTTACGGCCCCACTTTTACTGTTTTATCTTATTGGGGGAGAAACATGCTACTACTTTTCCTTGAACACAAGTACTAAAACTGTTTACTATACCAAACGGAATTGCATGAGTTGTTTACTATTTACAGAAGTCTCTCCATCATATATCGTTAGTTATGGACTTAAGCGCGAACACTAGTTAATGGATCCATTAGGGAAATGACCCTCCCCGCCCGGGGCAGTAGCGCTGCCACGTACTGATTTACACGTAGAAACGGGTGACTAATTATTCGTTACTGATGCTTGCTCATTTACGAGCATGTCACGGGAGCAAACTTATTAATTACGGGTTAAGCTTCGATTATGAGCCTCATGGCAACGGTATAACTTACTTACTTGCATTTGCGGGATTGCAAATACTTGTTTTACGATTGCTGGATTGCAATTACTGATTTTACGCCTTCGGGCACTACTGATGAAATCTCGTGTTCAAAACTGATATTACTTACAAACCTGTGAGATTCACCAACATTCGTGTTGACCTTTTTAGCATGTTTTCTCAGGTACCCGGATGGAGTAGGATTACTCCAGGACTTTAGCTAGAGTCGCATGATTTCAACACAACTGTATTAACGGAGATTCTTAGCATTATCTTTTGTATATTTCGATTATGTAATAGAATCTCCCGCTATACGCGTGGACTCTAGGAAACTACATTTTTGTATACGAAAACACTAAGTTTTCAAACATTATATCTATGGAATGTAACAAATTTACAAACGTTGCATATAGATGTCGTTTGCTTTATCTTTGTGCTGTGATATTTGATTAGTAGGACCCCAAAACTTGCTTCCGCTAAACAGTGAAACTTGGGGGTGTTACACTAACTCATAACGAGTAAAAAGTTATGCGCTTCCAAATTTGGTTTAAAATCTGAATTTTGCTCATGTCTGTTGTCAAGTGTAAATACGCGATCCCAGAGTAATCCTAGGATCGCGTTATAGGTAAACAACTTGAATCATATTGTCAAACAATACATGCAGCGGAAAATAGGATCACATAGGAATAATTAAATCGGATAAGTAGTACCTTATTGCCTTGAATTATTTGCAAGAAAAACTTTTAGATCTAAGTGCAAGATCTTTCTTTGGTCACGTACACGACACCGTCTTTATCAATATGCTTGTATGCTAGTACTTGCCGATCTAATCAACTAGCTTGACTTCCTTCTTCTTGCTTGAGAACAAAAACCGAAACAAACCTTGGGTTTTTGTGTTTAACGACAAAGCAAACCACCTTTGGGTTTTTGTGTTTTACGACAAAACAAAACCCTTTAGGGGTTTATTACTCTTTGACTTTTGAACCAAAAAAAACCTTTATGGTTTTTGGTTTTTTTCGGCCAAAACCAAGAGAGGAGGAAAAAGAGATTTTGTGATTATTATTTAGGATTTATTTTAACCCTAATCTATAAAGGTTTATTTATAGATAGGTAAAATTTGGTCCCCAAGTTTATAATTTACACAATAATCCCTCTAGTTACTTAATTATCAATTTTAACATTTAACTTTAATAATTAATAACTTTAGGCAAATAAGTAATATCTCAATGTCGATGTGTGCGTTCCCAAAGGCTCACACATTTACGGACACATATTTGATAAAATCATTCAAATACTAACAGCTCCCACTTTTGAATAATTTTCAAACAAGTATGATAACATTGATTAATGTCTAGCAACATATCAATGTTCCCATAAATGCACGAGTGAAGTTTCACCAAAGTCACTGTGAGTCTATGTTCAGTTTATATCCTTTTGTTACAGATACTCTAGTTAAAACTTGGAGATGGATCAAGGTCATTCCATTTTAACTTCTATTTCTCATTTCGCGAATCATTTAAGATTACCAAATACAGTAGAGACAGTTATAGACTTATTAGGGTCTGGCCATACAAACATCTTAAGTATTCATGAGTGGCCCAGTAAGTATCTAACTTAAGTTTTCCACTGAAGGAACAAATCCTTTATTGAATACAACTGGTAGTCATCGTATTTCGCAACATTACCAAAAATAGCCTTTTTGCCACCCTTATCCAGGAGTAGTATTGACTATGATCAAATAATGCACTACGTACATGAGTAGCAACTTGCACCTCAAGTCTAAGGACAACAAACTTTATGAATTATACTTAATGACAAGGATCCATAAGTAATAATTCATGTGAGATAACCCAATATGCATCAGAATGAATATTATGTGAGTTAGTGAGCCAAGCTGACTAAACACTCAGATATTGTCTTAATTCAATCATATTCCCATATAATTGACCGACAACGGATATTTAGAATAATATTACACAACATTATTCAAGGATAAAACATGAAAAATATGATTTATGAAAATAAAATTTCACAATAAAAATTTCATTAATAAATAAAATTGTTTATTACATCCATATATCCAAATACTAAATTCACGGATTTACATGTGATTACTAGATAAACGAAGTCTTATGCCCTCAATTAAGTGAGTTAGCTTCGTCTTTGGCAGAGCCTTCGTAAAGGGATCTGCTAAGTTATCATCCGTGTGAACTTTGAGTACTTGAATTTCACCTTGATTGACTTGCTCACGAACATAGTGAAATTTCCTCTGAAAGTGTCTAGCTCCTTTCTGAACACCAGGTTCGTTGGCTATGATAATTGCACCAGTGTTGTCACAATACATATCCATAGGAGACTTGGCTGTGGGAACAACACCAAGTCCAGAAATAAATTTCTGGATCCAAACAGCTTCCATTGCAGCTTCAGCAGCTGCAATGTACTCTGATTCTGTCGCAGACATGGCTGTAGTGGATTACTTCTTGCTTTTCCAAACAACAGCTCCTCCATTCATGGTGAACACATATCCAGTTTGAGATTTGGTGTCATCATGGTCAGTTTGAAATCCGGCATCACAATAACCAGTAACTTTTAGTTCAGCCTCAGGATTTCCACCATACACTAGAACCATATCTTTAGTAGCCCTAAGGTACTTCAGTATGTTCTTTACAGCAATCCAGTGTCTTTCACCTGGATTCTGTTGAAACCTGCTAACAACGTTTTGAGCAAAAGCAACATCAGGTCTTGTGCATCTAACCGCATACATAATAGACCCTATTGCCGAAGCATAAGGTATCCTTTGCATACCTTCCACCTCTTGAGGTGTAGAAGCACAATCCTTGATGCTAAGTTTAAGTCCATCTTGCATTGGTAAATACCCACGCTTAGAATTTTCCATAATAAAATGCTTCAGTATTTTATCAATGTAAGCATTCTGACTTAACTCTATCAACCGCTTAGATCTATCTCTTGAGATCTTGATTCCCAAAATAAATGTTGCCTCTCCTAAGTCTTTCATGGCAAAACATTTTCCAAGATAAGATTTTACATCTTCAAGCATTGGAATGTTGTTTCCCATTAGCAATATGTCATCTACATATAAGACTAGGAAAGTAACATTACTCCCACTGGCTTTTTGATATACACATGGCTCATCAAGATTCTGAACGAAACCAAACTTTTTGATTTCTTCATCAAATCTTTTATTCCAACTCCGTGATGCTTGCTTAAGTCCATAAATGGATTTTTTAAGCTTGCACACTTTGTTGGGATGTAATGGATCAATAAAACCTTCTGGCTGATTCATATAGATGTCTTCGTCTAGATAACCATTCAGGAAGGCTGTCTTGACATCCATTTGCCATATCTCATAGTCATAGAACGCCGCTATGGCTAAGAGAATTCTAATAGCCCTAATGTCTGCCACTGGGGAAAAGGTTTCTTCATAGTCTATACCATAAACTTGAGTAAATCCTTTTGCCACGAGACGAGCTTTATAGATGTGTATGTTGCCATCCATGTCGGTCTTTATTTTAAAGAGCCATTTGCAATCGACAGTTTTAGCATTTTGGGGTTTATCCACCAAATCCCAAACTTCGTTGTCTTTCATGGATTGCATCTCCATATTCGCAGCTTGAAGCCATTTTTCAGCATTAGGACCTGATAATGCAGCTTTCAAGGTTCGAGGTTCATCAAGAATCCCGGATACGCCATCCTCCTCTAGATTAACATTTAAGTTCAATCTATTAGGTGCACGTACCGTCCTTTCGGACCTAGGAATTGGAACATCAGCAATTTGAGCTTGAGACTGAGGCATATCATGAGGCTCAATCGCAACTTGAGGATCAGATTGAGGCATGACTTGAGGTTCAATTCTATCCCCCCCCAAATTGTTGATTGCCAGTATGAGTAGAAGGTGATGTATTTTCTCTTGAACCTCGTCAAGTTTCACAACCCTCCCACTGTTTCCATCACCGATAAGCCTGGTTTCGAAAAACTCAGCATACCGAGCAATTTTCACAGTATTTTCAGAAGGATTATAGAAGTAGTAACCCATCGTTTCCGTTGGGTATCCTACGAAAATACACTTAATAGATCTTTATTCGAGTTTGTCAGGCGCATCGCGTTTAACGAGTGCCTCACATCCCCAGACCTTTAAGTAAGACATATTAGGGGCTTTTCCATGCCATATTTCATATGGTGTCTTATCAACCTTCTTAGTGGGAACCATGTTGAGAATGCGTACAGCAGTCTCTAATGCATAATCCCAAAAAGATAATGGTAAAGTTGTAAGATTCATCATAGATCGTACCATGTCAAGCAAAGTTCGATTTCTCCTTTCCGATACACCATTATGTTGTGGTGTATAGGGAGGAGTAAGCTGTTGGACAATTTCACGTGCTTTTAGATGATCCTTAAACTCTAGGCTTAAGTATTCACCACCTCGATCCGATCGGAGAATCTTGATGGTTTTTCCGAGTTGATTTTCTACCTCGTTTTGAAACACCTTGAATGTTTCAAACACCTCATGTTTATGTTTAAGTAAATAAACATAACCATAACGGCTGAAATCATCCGTAAATGTTACGAAGTAGTAAGCTCCTTTCCTAGACATATGCCTAAAGGGACCACATACATCACTATGTATGATTCCTAGTAGGTCGGTTGCCCTTTGATTCTCATGAGAGAAGGGTTTCCTTGCCATTTTGCCCGATACACAAGACTCACACTTATCAAATGAATCATCACTTGATTTCAAAAGCCCTTCACGTTGAAGCCTTTCGATACGGTGTTTGCCTATGTGTGCAAGACGACAATGCCATAGGTAGGATGAGTCCAAGTTGGACTTGGCTCGTTTAGTGCTTATATTATACATTGAATTATTAGTATATGAAAGACGATCATGCAAATCAATTTCAAAAATTCCATTAACAGCAATACTATTAAAATAATGAATATTATTCTTTAAAACTGAAATACCAAAATCTGTAAATGAATTCTTAAAACCACAATCTTTCAATACTGAAACTGAAACAATTCCCCTAACAATAGAAGGAACATAATGACAATTGTCTAATACAAGAATTATGACCGAGGGTAAATGTAAGTCATAACTTCCGATGGCTTCCACTGCTACACGTATGCCGTTGCCGACGTACACATACAAGGATCTATTCTTCAGCTTCTTCTTTGCTCTAAACCCCTGCAAGGTATTACAAATATGAGTACCACAACCAGTGTCATATACCCAAGTATTTGTTTTAGAGAAAGAAAATAATTCGATAGTCAAGATACCTGAAGATCCGGCATTGCCGACTCTCTTCTTCTCTTGCACCTCGGATAAATACTTAGGACAATTCCTCTTCCAGTGTCCAATCTGACCACAATGGTGACACCCATCATCTTTAGAGACCTGCACCTTTTTAGCTGGAGGGGTTTGCTTAGGCTTGGAAGAATAAACAACAGCTTGCTTATTTTTATTAGTCTTTGCAATTTTTCCCTTAGCTTGTAGCGGTTGCTTTTTCTTCTTTTTCTGGGCCTGACCACCACCAATCGCAAGGATTTGGTTGTCTTTCACCTTATTCTTGGAAATGCTCTTTTCGAATTCCACTAGCATAGCATGGAGTTCATTAATTGACTTTTTCATACCCTGCATATTATAGCTGCGTGTAAACTCATCAAACTCCGGTAAAAGAGAATTGAGGACAATGCTTACAGCCACAGGGTCATGATATGAGTATTGCATTCTATCCAAGCGATCAAACAAGCTTTTCATGACTAGAACATGAGTCCCCACTAGTGTTCCAGATACATGTTTACATGCATGTACATATCGAATCAAGTCATTTAGCTCAAGGCCGGCTTGTTTCTCATACAATGCACTCAGCTCAGTGATCATCTGATCGGGCCATTTATTCTCGAATTGCTTACATAACTCAGGAGTCATACTGCTAAGCATGAGACAAGCAACTTCATTGTGAACCTTATAAGTTGCCTTATACTGATCACACTCTGCTTGAGAAGCAGTGGCATTTGGCTCAGCGATCATAGGTGTAGTAACGATAGCAAGTCTCTCCATCACTCTTAGAACAATTCTCAGTGATCGATACCAATCGTTAAAGTTTGGTCCAGAAAGCTTATTGCTTCTTAACGCTGTTTTGGTTTCATTTAAAATCTCATCGGTAGTAGATTTTTGTGCCATTTCTACAAAACAGAAAGAAAGTTCTTGTTAGTACTTTCGACATATAATATCTTAACAGAAATGTAAAACCCATGGTTTACTTTCCGTTAAGTCTAGGACCCAAATGACATATCACCGTTCCATCAGTTGATCTGCTAGGAACTAAATAATACTCAAAAGGTAAGTGACGTTCAGTAATTGCATTTACCGATGCAATTCCTAGATTATGGGACTTAATGTCATGGCTCGATCAAGCATCAAAAATGGTGATCATGACATTAATCATGTTTCGTCGCATCTTATTGCCATCGGCGTTTACAGTCTCACTGCATAACCCGATTTAAGTCGTCCAACTGAAGACTGCAGATAGTCCACCACCGTCTCACGATGAGTGGTAATCCACCTTGGATACCCTTCACCCACGTCTCACGCAGAATGACGAGCAAGTACAAGTTGTCTAATCAATATGGATAGCAATATGACTTAATTCCATGGGTGACAAAATATTTATGTACGAAGAGGCATGCATACAACTTCGTTACATAATTTTGGTGTTTTAAAAACAAAATGTTTTTATTACTGGTTTTTAAACGTGTTTCTATGATTGCCTAATTCCTATACACCAAGTGTATATAATAATCAAATGTACCATCGTCATCATAAAACCCTTTCGGTAGCTCTACAAAAGGTACGACCAGGAAAGCATGTGAGGGTAGGGGATGACAAGGCATCACTTAAAACCTGACCTCATTTGGAGTAGAATACATCCGCATAACTTTCCTAGACATCATCCTTTATGTTGGTGAGCCTAGTTGGAAATTATACACTGAGGATGTGCATTTAATTATGAATTACCAATCACACATTTTTATAAATCCGTTATATAATTCTTTAGTCACATTAAAAATTATTTCTTTCAAAATCATTTTACATAAATAATAATATGAAATAAGAATTAATCTACGCAACAAATTGGGTGAGCCCTAAAACAAAAAGTCTCTATGGTCATTGTTCACATATTAATTAACTCCCGTTTCTAAGGAAACGGACCACATACATCCGTTCAAATAGACAAATTTGGATTGCGTAAGCTATCAATATGTGAACAATTCATATATCAAATAAACCACACACAACTTTTTATTAATCCGTAATCTCTAAGTGTCACACATAATCAATTAACAATTAATATTATGTAAATAATACAATTTTAATTTTTTTCTTAACAATATCAATATATCTAATTATGTCCATAAAGTTATGCATGTAACTTTACAAACATAATTTGCATAAAAAATTAAATATGACAAAAAGGTAACAATTATAAACATCAAATATTGCAAGATAGATCGGTTTAAAATTAACTCCTTAATTTTATAAACATAAAGGTGTATACTAATTACCTTTTAACTTTTAACCAATTAGTTTTTAACAATTTTAACTAAACCCTTATTTTATTTATGTACTCGAGAATTAAAAAAAAAAAATTCCGAAATATAATTTTATAAAGTTTTTTTTCTTTTCACGATTCTAACTATTAAATAATAAACCAACCCTTAATCCCCCCATAATTTTTGATGTTTTTGAATCCAAAATAAAAATTAACCTATGTTTTGGCTGATACCACTATAGGTAAACAACTTGAATCATATTGTCAAACAATACATGCAGCGGAAAATAGGATCACATAGGAATAATTAAATCGGATAAGTAGTACCTTATTGCCTTGAATTATTTGCAAGAAAAACTTTTAGATCTAAGTGCAAGATCTTTCTTTGGTCACGTACACGACACCGTCTTTATCAATATGCTTGTATGCTAGTACTTGCCGATCTAATCAACTAGCTTGACTTCCTTCTTCTTGCTTGAGAACAAAAACCGAAACAAACCTTTGGGTTTTTGTGTTTAACGACAAAGCAAACCACCTTTGGGTTTTTGTGTTTTACGACAAAACAAAACCCTTTAGGGGTTAATTACTCTTTGACTTTTGAACCAAAAAAAATCTTTATGGTTTTTGGTTTTTTCGGCCAAAACCAAGAGAGGAGGAAAAAGAGATTTTGTGATTATTATTTAGGATTTATTTTAACCCTAATCTATAAAGGTGTATTTATAGATAGGTAAAACTTGGTCCCCAAGTTTATAATTTACACAATAATCCCTCTAGTTACTTAATTATCGATTTTAACATTTAACTTTAATAATTAATAACTTTAGGCAAATAAGCAATATCTCAATGTCGATGTGTGCGTTCCCAAAGGCTCACACATTTACGGACACATATTTGATAAAATCATTCAAATACTAACACGCGTAACATAAGGGGAATTGGTCACAGTCAAAATCCATGAGTAAATACCATTTCTAGGATCGCGCAATATGCCTTGGATTTGTCACAGTGGGAATTTCAGTGTTAATGCGCTATCCCAGACAAAAGCCAGGATCGTGTACTTCTGCAAAATTTGAAAATGCATAAGTGTTGGTTGCACTTTTCGTGACTCTTTTAGTTCACAGTTTCTGGTTTCAATAATTAAGATATATGATATAATTGCGTGAGTTTGTTTGAGTCTAAAATTTTAATACGAATTATTTATACAAGTTTAGTATACTAAAAAAATAATAATTTTGGGGCATAGAACATAAGCCGAAAAGAGACTAGAACTTTATATATTTTATATAATGGTAATACACAACAACTTTATGAATACAATTTACTTCTATAATGAACCCTAAAGGATGTTCATTTACCTAAATAAGATAGTAAAAACATGGTTAAAGATATTACTTTATTATTACAGATTAATTAATTAAACTAATTAAAGAAGCTTAAGATCTTATGATTTCATAGTTTTTCGGCGTTTTTTCGGTGTGGATTGATGATTTTGGTTGTATTCAAGTGTGAGTATCGATTGAAATTGAATGTATATATTTTTAAACAATTATTGATTTTATGAGAATAGTATGAAAAAAAAGTTTTCATAATTCCCGCACTATACAACGAAATACAAACTTGCAAATTGACGATAAGCATATGTTTTTTTCTTGTTTTTTATTTTTGTTTTTGTTTTTTGTTTTTTGTTTTTATATTCCTTTTTGTGTTGTTTTAAGTTAATTTTAAATTGTGGATAGATCTCTTAAGTTATTTTTCTCATTTACATAAACATATTTACGAATGAGGACTAGTATAATTTGATTGAAATTCTAGAAAACGTGAGAGTAAGGTTCAAATGAGTACACCAATTTTGAGTGAGAATGAGGGAACCAACAGATTTCTGCCATGTGTCACTTTATTCTCTCTCCTCCACACTTTATTCTCTCTCCTCCACATTTTTAAAAATTAAATATCTCACAAACGGTAAGTCGAAAAATCATGAAAATTGCACCATAAAATTCAGCGTTTTCTCCTCTTCGATTTGCCGTCGCTCAAGGCATACTTTTGACAACTTTTTTTTTTTCCTTTTTTTTGGTGGGTTTCACAAATTAGTAACACATGTGTTAATGATTAGTTGTACATTTAATTTGTGGTTAAGGTTAGGGTTTAGGGTTAGGTTTAGGGTTTAGTAGGGTTTATGGTTTAGGGTTTATAAGGGTTTAGGGTTTAGAAGGGGTTCAAGGTTTAGGGTTTAGAAAGATTTAGGGTTTAGCGTTTTGTAAAGCGTTTAGGGTTTAGGGTTTGGGGTTTAGGGGTTAGGGTTTAGGGTTTAGGGTTTGAGGTTTGGGGTTTCCGGGAGAAACCCCAAACCTCAAACCCTAAACCCTAAACCCTAACCCCTAAACCCCAAACCATAAACCCTAAACGCAACACTTTAACACATGTGTTAGTAAATGTGAAACCCACCAAAAAAAATGAAATTTTTTTTTTTTTCGAAAGTATGTGTTGATGGACGGCAAATCGAAGAGGAGAAAACGACGAATTTAATGGTGCAATTTTCATAATTTTTCGATTTGTCGTTTGTGAGATAATTGATGTTGGGGGTAAATGGGTTTTGTACATGTGGAACATTCTCTTTGTACACATGGCTTGATATCATTGGTTCCCTCATTCTCCCACAAATTCCTATTCTCATTTGAACCCTACCCGAAAACGTGAAAGATAATTGAAACCCAAAATATACATATTGTGAAGATGATACACGTTAATCGGGTTTAGAAATAGATTATACGGGGACAAAAAATATCACAATTATAACAAATAATCATCAATCTAGTTGATTGCTTAGATCAGTCCCCATGCACCCCGTTCTTTAGCACCAAAGAGGGAGGATGCCGTGCAACCGCGTATTCTGTTTCGAGGGGTCGTCATCCACCATGCACCCGTTCTTTCTGGAAGTTTAATTATCTAGTAAATGTCAAACGTAAAATTTCTCAAATGAAACGAAAATTTTTGCATATGAAACGACAACACACCAACTACAAATGTATATAAGGTATATATAATTTTATTAAATACCTTCATTGTAAGATGTTTTCCAAATCTTAATTTGTCTACGTAAATCAACGCTACGAGTAAAGCGTTTTATCACTACTTCAAAATTCTATCTTGTTAAGAAAAAATAGAAATCCTAATTAGTTGTTCATCATCTAATATATAATTTGTTCTCTTTTCAAATCTTTAATGAATGAATTGACGAATTTGTAATGTTAAACTTATTATGTCTACATCTAATGTTACTACTAGTGTGTTTACGCCAATAGTTGATATGGTTATATTTGATTAACCTATAGATGCATGTCTCCATGTATTTATCTACCGAAATGCAAATTTCTTTCTTGTTTGTATGAATATCCAACTCAAAACTCGAAAGTCCTATGGTTGTAAAGCTAGATCTCGAAAGCCACCCTTACCTTCTATGTTTTTAGTAAAAGGGCTTTTCACTTTTTTTTATTTTTTTATTTTAACTTCCGTGAAATACATAATAGATTTATAAGTTGGTATAAGACCACACTTAATTGTGACAGAAACTGACAGAAACCGAAGCGCTACATCAACTTTTTCAAAAATTGACAGAAAGCTGACAGGTTCCTGCCATCAGTGCGCTATCACTTTTTTTTCTGGGACCTACTGACTTATTAATAAAATATTTAAAACAACAATAATTAAATAAAACACATTTCATTAAAATAAAAATATTACACTTAAATTAAAAAAATAAAACGACAATAATTATAAAAAACATTACATTTATTGGAAAGAAAAAAATGATTACACTATTTAACGAGTACGAAAATTTGGTGGGAGTTGCAAAATGTGTTCGATTAGAGCATTGTGAAGTTGGTGATGAACCTCCCGATCGCCTAATTCATTGTCCATACGCAATTGAGTTTCAACCCTTGCTTGCCATGAGCGTCTTGGTCTATTTGCCGGGACTTCCAGATAATTCTCCTCTAGTTGACACATATTTCGTCCATTCGGTTATCATGTTGTGTAGAATCATACAAAAATACATGATTCTTTTAATTTTGTTGGTGCTATATAGTCTAGCCGGGTTCTTAATGATTTGCCAACGACCTTAAAACACACCGAATGCTCGATCAACATGTTTTTTTTGCAGATTCTTGATATCTCTTGAAGCGCATCTCTTGTTGCGTTAGTGGATACTTCAACGACTTTACAATAGCCGACCATTCTGGATAAATCCCGTGGCCTAGATTATTACCTTTCGTAAACTCAGTGCCGGAAATCGTGAAATTTACTCGGGGAGCTCTATCTTGTAGTAAATCGGTGAATAAATCCGATTGATTAAGGACGTTGATGTCATTGCTCGAACCCGCTGGACCAAAGAAAGCGTACCAAATTCACAAATCGTAAGAGGCGAATGATTGTTGGACGACCTTGATCACCTCTAGTGTATTGACCTTGCCATGCTACTGGGCAAATTTTCCAAGGCCAATGCATATCCGGAAAATCATGCAACTCGGCATGACGCTGATGTAGACATTGCACATCTTGCATTGTTGGTTTTCTTAAATACTCGGTTTAGAATAGATGAAAAACACATTTACAAATGTTATCCAAGCACTCGTATGATGTTTGTCTACCCATATGTAAGTATTTATCAAACGCATCCGCGGCACAACCGTACGCCAATTGGCGTACGGTGGAAGTGCATTTTTGGTAAACGTTAAAACCAAGTCTTCCGGTTGCATCAAGGCATTGATGAAAATATGAAAAGTAGTCAGGTACCGGAAGTTGGGAAAACGATAAAATACCTTGACATATACGGATAAATAATGACTTGCTCATCCGATAACGTCGTCGAAAGATATCGGCAAAAAATGTTGGGTTTTCGGCAAAATAGTCTAGAAACAAACGCTCGCCCATTGCATCATGATCTCTACTAAAGTATCGCTGGGAAGCTCTTGGTTGTGGGATCGGAATTTCCTCTTCGTCGGACGAATTGGAGTCTATCGAATTAATTATATCGATCGTAGCCATCGGATCGGAAACCCCCGTGAACGCTTGCAAATCTTCAAGATCGATATCGGAAGACAATTACAAAAGTGTATGAATTATATATATGATAGTACTAGTGAAAAAAGTGTATGAATGTATAGATGATAGAAAAAGTGTGTACGTGAATTGTAGTGTGAATTGTTTGGAAAAGGAAGTGTGTATATATAGTAAAAAAACTTAAAAAAAAAAACCCCGACTAGAATTGTAACACTCCCAAATTTACGGTTTAGCGGAAGCAAGATTTGGGGTGCTACTAATAAAGTAATCAAGCACAAAGGAAACAGTGAACGACTCTATATGAGACGTTCGAAAAAATAATACGTTACATAAGTATTCAAAAATACATAAGTGTCGAGTTCGCTAGTAAATTCTATAGATTTTAATACATAACATCTATTACAAAAGAAATGCATAAAATCTCCAATTGTATAAATGCATGCGACTCGAGCTAGCAAGCAACTCCTGCTGGGCCATCCTACTGTTGCTGTGTACCTGAGAATGCATCACTAAAAGTGTCAACCAAAAGGTTGGTGAATCTCACAGGTTTGTAGTAAATAGTTAGTTTGAACACATCAAGTAGTAAAAGTGTTTGTACAGTTTTAACCAAGTAGTAAGTAATGATTACACGAATGCAATCCGGTTGATATACATTGCCATGAGCATCATAGTCGAAGCTTAACGCGTCAGTAAGGTACAATTAAGTACAAGTAATGTGCCCCCCGTGAGTGCTAATCCAAAAACACTCATAAGTAACGAGTAAGAAACGTCCGTTTATACAGTATGGTTCGTGGTAGTGCGTGCTACCCCGGGCGGGGATTGTCAGTCCCATATGGATCCATATACTAAAACTCGCGCTTATTCTATAATTAACAACTATGATTCGGAGGCCTTCAGTGGATTAATCGTAACTCATGCAATTCAGTATATCAGTAAATCTGTAAGTCTGTAAAGTAGTAAATCGGTACATGTGTTCAAGTAAAACAAGTAATGCATCTCACCCCTGAGTGAAAACAGTAAAAAAAATAGGGGCTGTGAGACTCACCTGAGTCTAGTAAGTATGTCTGGGAAATCAAACAAGTAACGCGGATGTAAGTCCGTAGATCGGTTCTCAGAACCCTGCAACCTTCTGGCGTCCGAAACGCACAATGTCGTAAGTAAACAAGTAAATAAGTTGGTGTCTTGACAGATCACCCATGCTAGTTGTCCACTCAACTAGTTAATGTCCAATGTTTGTTTGTTCAGTATTTCGTTTGTAGTTTGAAAACAAGTATGTCCCGTTGGTGACGGTTTTGTAATAATAATCCAAGTATTATTATTATTATGTATCTCGTTGTGTCATGTCCTTGTAAGGTATATTTGTAAGTCTGTCATTTGTATCGCGACGTGAAAGTGTTTTTCGAAAGTAAGTTCGAGCGAGTGCACGCTCGTATAACTGTGAGTGATCTCATATGTATGTAGTGTATACTTTTCAAAGTATAAGTGTTTGTATGTCCCGGTATTATCGTATAAAGTTCGGTTTTCGTATGCGTTCAACACTTAGTGTAAAAAGTATTTACAAGTTCCTGGATGACGGGGGTCCGGGGGCAGCGCCCCTGGTAGCGGGGTCCAAGGGGCGGCAGCCCCTGGCGGGGTCCAAGGGGCAGAGCCCCTGGCTGGGGTTGAGCTGCCAGGTCAGCTTGGAAAATTTTTATTTCTACTACATTGCTTTATTAAAAATCGCATCTGGGATTTAAATTCGGAAAAATTGACTAAGGTTGGCCGTGGACTGAAATAGCTGTGCGAATTGAGTTCGCGATGCGAACTGAGATTGGACTCGCGAAACATAGTGGGTTCGCGACCCAAGTTCGACTCGCAAGTCAACTCGCGAGTCGACTCGCAAGTCAGCTCGATCCGCAGTCCGTCTCGGTTCGTTAATTGGCTTCGCGAGTCGAGATCTCGGTTCGACTCGCAGGACGGCCGAGATCTGGGATCTCAACTCGCGAGATGAACTGTCAGCGATTTTTGATGGGTTTTCGATTTTTAAAGCATTTCTAACGGGATTTTCGGGCATAATCTTGTTGAGTGGACTCATTAACATGTAAATAAACACTTTTCAAGTAATTAAAAGAGTTCTAAAGCTTCATACCAAGAAATCAAAAATGGGGAAGATGGAGATGGAGATGATCTTGATGCTTCTTCTTGGTGATGATGATGATTCCGACGGTGGTGGTGGTTCGGCAGTGGTGTGGTGGTGGCTGTTGGAGCCGTTTTGTAGAGAGAGAAAGGGGAGAGAAAGGTGTGGTAGAGAGAGGAAGTGATGGTGGCAAATGAAGTGAAATGAAGAAGAAAGAAAGAATAAAAAGGGGAAAAGCAAATGGGTCGCGGGTCGGTTGGGGCTGGATCCGCGGATCTGGGCCGACCCACTCAAGCGCTCGGACTCGCGTATTCTTGTTTCCCAATTTTCGTGTCACCACTCGTAGTCGGTTAAATCCCGTAGTCGTTTTATCGCTGAATCTTTTTAAGATTCAAAAATATATTACAGTATATCCGAAACATTTCTAATCGAAGTATTTTATCAAAATACTTTATTTCAAGTTATAAAAATTATAAAAATATAATTTTTGTTATTAATAGTTCGTTGGGGTGCGTTTCGTGCGCTTTCGTCGTGGAGGATATGTTTTAACAGTATGAAATTCGTGTAATATATTATCATAATATATTATAGCAATAATGTCTGTTTGGATCATTCCACATTATTTATAAATTTGTCACCAACGTCCATATTAGTTAATGTCGGACTTCGTCCGGTCCATCCGTGTACGATTTCAGCAAATCGCGTACGCGTGTGTATAATTACACTAAATCTTATGTATATTTAGCCTAATATAACTAAATACACATAATAATCACACAATTAGGTACAGTAATGATAGCAAAAAATGTCGGGTGTTACAAGAATGCCGTTGGATTTTTTAAAATCATCAACGGCTACATTTTTCTATAAAAAAAAAACAAAATAAAGCTCGCGGCCCCATGAAAACAAACCGATGAACGTCGATTTTTTGACGGGAAAAACCGATGGACCAAATTAACGGGCCCGTGTCATCGGTGTCGGTTCCGTCGGTTGAAAGCGCCTAACAACCGACGATACTATTGGGAGCCGTCTAAGGCGCCACTAAGTTTAGTATGCTTTACTATTTTACTAGTAAATACGCTCATAATATTTTTGTATATCGGAAAGTAAAACTTAAAATGTTTATAACTTCTCCACCTAAGATTAAAAGTTAGATTACATTCTTTCATCAATTTTATTGTTCATCAACTCTTTCTACGAAATTTAAAGATATGTAGATAACTAATACGGAGTAGTTTTTATTGTGATCGTGATAATAGCTTAGTAGTGGGGACGCATAGCGTAAAAGTGGAGGTCATGTGTTCATTTCCCGTCGTCCCCATGTTTCTTTATCTGCGAATTACGGAATTTACATCTCCCACATTAGTTGTAAGATCGGTCGGTAGGGGCGGTCAGAGATCGCTTTACCCTTTTTAATAGTTTTTATTGATTAAATTCTGAAAAGATAAAATAGATTTCTTTAGTTGATTACTTGAATGTTTATTTAAGTTAGTTTGTGTAATGTGTAAACTCTACGAGAGACTTTTTACTTTTTTTGACTTTATGAAAAGGTGTAGGGGTTGTATTGTAAATTCCTATCTGACAAAATGCCGCGTGTAAAACCCCTCCTGTATCATATCACCGACCATTTTTTTATTTTGCGATCTCATCATCAAAAAGACAAAAACAATCGGAAACAACTACTGAAAACGATCGATTTTCTATTTTAATTTGTGTTTACGAAATCAAATCCGAAAATGAACGACGCAGATGTCTCCAAGCAGATTGATCAGATGGTGAAATTCATTCATCAAGAAGCCGTTGAAAAAGCCAACGAGATCTCCGTTTCCGCTGAAGAAGTAAGTCAATACAATTACAATTACAATTACAAATTAAATCAAATGTAGTTAACTTCTAATCATTTGATTCGGTAATTTTACAAGTGTTTAGGGTTTACGTGATCAGAATTATTAATTGTATGTACTCTGTACATTTACTTACTATACACGATCAGATGATGTATTTATTGTGTTTTTTGTGATTGATTGATTGATAAATAGGAGTTTAACATTGAGAAGTTGCAATTAGTGGAAACTGAGAAAAAGAAGATCCAACAAGAGTATGAGCGTAAACAGAAGCAAGTCGAAGTTCGAAAGAAAATGTAATTCTATTCCTAATATCTTTTCTTTCATTCATCTCTAATGTATTATATGTGAAAACTGCTATATAAATAACATATAGTAAACAGTAAGTTTTTGGCTCCGAAAAAGGATTATTATGATTTATAAGATACAAGTTTGCACATTAAAGGATTAATGTTTACCGGAAGTTCAAGATTTTAGAATGTAACTGGTCAACGGGCACCTACGTGGGCTATCTCATTGGCAGCAGTGATGATGTGGACTGTCAAATAGTTGGAGGTGATGACATGGATGCATATGTTGACTGCCACGTAGGCATTACCCTGCTGACTAGCCACACAGATTGAACTACCATTAAGTATTACTTTAATGTGCAAAATTGGCTGCAAGAGTTTATTTGATATCCCACATTGGCGCATTATCAATTTCTGTATTCTGGGATATATTTTTATTTACAACTTTTCTTATATCTATATATTTTGATGATACTTTTGACTTAATGTTATATTTATAAAAAGGTAAAGATAGTGAAGTGATAAGGTTAAGCTCTGTGTGAAGATTAACTAGTTTTTTAAACAACTTACAACATTGCATACATCAGTTTATTATTTTTATAATATGTGATATATCATGTCAAAATGTCTGTTTGGTAAGGCTGGTTTGTATGATTGTGTTTAAACTTTTTTTTTTTATAACATTTGTTGCAGTGAGTATTCCATGCAGCTTAATGCTTCTAGGATCAAAGTTCTTCAAGCTCAGGATGATTTGGTTAGTGCAATGAGAGAGACAACATCAAAGGATCTATTAAATGTGAGCCACCACAAGTCTCAGCATCTGAAAAATTATGAAGGGCTGTTGAGCGCTCTTATTGTTCAGGTACAAGTCTAACTTTATTTGAGCTTTTTTACATTCCATTATATAAAGTTCACTGTTGGAACATTAATTGTTCGTTTCAGGGCTTACTCAGACTGAAAGAGCCGTCTGTGTTACTGCGCTGCCGAAAAGAAGACTTACATATGGTTGAATCTGTTATCGATTCAGCGAAGGAGAAATATGCAAGAAAAGGACAAGTACACCAACCCGAGGTTGTTATTGACAACATTTTTCTTCCATCTGCTTCTTCCGATCACGATCCTCACGCTCTTTCCTGGTATGTATCTGATTTTATATCTTATCTTAAAAGTACAAATGTGTTATAGCTAGTACCTTCATGGAGACGCGTTGAATCTTTAGGGTTCACTGTAAATTTCACTTGGAACTTTCACACACTTTAGCTATTTGAAAGTTAAGATTTTTTATGAACGAATTTTGATTGTTATAATTTCACAAAAAATAAAAAAAAGACTCGCAATGCAATAAAGTTAGGCTATATAACTTGGTCAACAATACTAAAAGCGTTGACTGAACCTACCCACATCAAGTCATGAACTTTAAAATGGGTATTTGGGCCACCCACTGGAGCCGCTTCATATTTCAATGGAGCACGACCGAACCCTCCACAAGGTCCAACATCGCCGGGCAAATAATCTTCATCACATAAAGTTTAGATATTTGTGGGGAAATGTTTTATAATAGAGTTTTGGATATTGACAGCTCTGGAGGTGTAGTTTTGGCTTCTCGAGATGGTAAAATTGTGCTTGAGAACACACTTGATGCTAGATTGGACGTTATATTCCGTGGAAAGCTTCCTGAGGTATGCAAATCTTTTCTCAATGGAAATTATCTGTATGTTAGTTATTGCATTGTTATATGACTGATATAGATAATGATATATTCCTTTTCTGGTATCTATTATGTACTGTAGTACATTACACTTTTAGCTCTGCAAGTTTCGGCTTGTTAGAGGTAGAGTTCAGATGATATTTAAGTCCCGTGAGACCCATACGAGATTGATTTAGTCCGGTTGTTTACTTGTTTCTTTGCAGATTCGCAATCTACTCTTTGCTCAGGTTGCTGCTTGAATGGTTATACAGTATCTTTTATCAAGATATTGCTTGAGGTAGTCAGATTATAAAAGCAAACATAAAGAGCAGATCCACTGCCAGGTACTTTACTGTGTGTTTTAGCTGGTAATCACTCTGTTTCTATATATTTATTTTGTTGTATCAGTCGAGTTGAGGCCATTTTGTAACGGACATCGCTCATTTGTTGAATAAAATTTCTTATTATCTGCAAGGGATTTATTTACCTGGTCTATCTCAGATAAATTTTATTTATAATGATGCTTTTGATTTTGTAATCTAATCGCTTTTTGATGGTAATATTGTCTATGCGTGTTAATTCTTAATTTCCATTAAGGGTATAATAATGACATGCAAAGTAGAAAGTCATATATAAAAAATAAACTAAACTATGCAAACCAAAAAGTCGTAAAGCTGACGGCGCCGATCCCTCCTCACGAACACCTACATGCCTGAGAAGCTCAAAAGAGTTTCTCATTTCATGGGCCATGGCAGTACCAAAGGGTTTCACTTGACTTGAATTCTAATGTAATAATGAGGAATACCAGCATTGTTGATGCTGAACCTTTCACTTAATTTTTTCGTGATAGTAGTGTTAAAGAAATAGCGATGCCAACAAAAGGGATGCCATATACATGGACAAAAAGAGTACTACGATCATTAGATTATTCTGCATATTACGGAAGCTTAGCTCACGAGTTGGCAATTTACTGCTTTCGACATGTAGTTATGTCTATGTGCATCTTGAAAGATGGCTAAGCTTCCTGCCTAAGTTTAATGTGAATTCTATGAATTTAGATTTCTTTCAGTTCGTTTTGTCTCATAATTCAATCCAAGCTCTTTCAACGATGCGCTTATATTCTCTAAACGATCAAGTATAAATCCAATTATGCGTTACAGATTCAAAAGGTTTCACGTACAAACTACATTTGTTATAGATATTATAGATTTCTCATCGAGCATAATAAAGATAGATATTCAAACTTTGGGCACGTAACTAATATCCTTAAAGACGTAATCAAAGAAATTAAGAAGTCCGCTTTGAGTATAAACTACACGATTAAAAGATTCATGATTACCATTTATGCATGCTTGATTAAGTAAAGAAAATAAAAATTATTAAAAGAATTTATTATGAGCTATCCGCGATGCATGCTTGCAAACTCATCAGCAAACATATATATATGTACGGAGTATTTTTTTGATAATTGTGGTTCCGACCTATGGCCGACTAATCAATGAGGTCCGAATTCAGGGCCACACAAACTTGAACCAAGTAAAGCTCTCCCTCCCAAAGGGAGACTGACGTTGCCAAACAAGAGTACCAATTATTGACCAAACTGATAACTGTACTAAAAACTTTGTGCAGAGGGATGTTCCTTTCCGGTTGGAGTTGAATTCTTCGTAAAAGCACCAAGAATGCATTCATTTGAGAGTTGACGACGTTGCTATATTATTTTGAGACTCCAAGAGATCAATAAAATGAAAGCTGATTAAGCACAGTAATTAAGCACAGTAGGATGTAAGAAAGTTGTAATCTTTAAAGTATCTATGAACAACTCTCCTGTTAGAAAATGTACGAAGGACTGAGATGATTCTTCTCTATGGGGCATTTTAGGCCACAACGCACGTTGTTCTGTAGCTTTTCAGAATGATGATAAACGTTTATGTTTTGTGTTTTCAAGTAGCAGCCGCTTCAAGATTGTAGACGCGAGTCTCAGTTGTACATGCTAATGCTTGCGTATTTGTTTATTGCTTTGATTGTCAACTGAAAACTGTTTTGAAGAGCATTAAGTTGAACAAATTGTCTACTTAATTTATATGATTCGATAATGTAAACAGATTTTAATTTCAAGAAGAGGCAAGTATCTGGGCAAAGCGTATATTCTTGTTTACCTGCAGGGTTTAGATTCAAATGTCTTATACATAACTTAAACGTCTAATGTTGGTGGCCAGAGATCATTAGGCTTTTGGGTTAGAGTTGTTAGAAATGGAATTATAATGTTCTTAATGCTACAGCGATTTGCTTGATTTTTATTTTTCAATTTTTTGATCATAAACATATTTGATCCAAAGCATGCAGTTTCTGAACTCTAATCAGCAATCTTACTGGTAGTGTTATTTAGATCACACCCAACGGGAACGTCGGTTTGTCCGTCGCTTTTTGTCTCCAAACCGACATGGATGGCACGCTCCGTCACTTTGCTCCGTCGCCAAACCGACGCAGCGTCGGTTTTTTTTTTTTTTTTTTTTGCTTTTCTTTTTGTGTGTGTATAATTAAAGGTAAATTGGTAAATGTGGGCCCAAAATTTAAAGTGACGGAATCAATGATGGCAGGGGTCCGTCAGTTTCACTCGGTTTTGTAAAAAGCATACGTGGCGCATACGGCATACGTGGCGCGTCAGTTTCTGTCACTATTGGGAATGGTCTTATAAACTAACTTCTTAACTTCATCGTCCCCATTAGTTGATGTCTAATAACTGTTTATTAGTTGAAGTAAACAAAATTTAAGGGATAAGTATTCGTAAATGTTTCAACTTTAGTAAAAAGTCTAAAATAGATACTCAATTTATAACCACTATTGTATGTATCTAGATTTCAAATATTTCTATTGTATGTATTGGACGGTAGTTTTGATGATGTGTTATGTTATATAGATGACACGTGATACATTTTGGTAATGACACATCTTCAAAAGTACCGTTCAATGCATACAATAAATTTATTTGAAAAATAGGTACATACGATAAAAGTGTTATAAGTTGGATATATACTATAACTTTTGACTAAAGTTGATTACATTTTTATCCTCAAAATTAAACCTGACTTGCAAAGTTTTGATAAAGTTTTTATTTTAAAAAACTGAGGTGTGAAACGTTTATTAACGGCAGATTAACCTTGAAATTTTGTTCAGTTTTTCGTTACAAAAGTTCACTCTTCTAGCTCCTTAGTTCGGATAAAGTCGTTCCCGTGAGTGTAACCTAGTGGTGGGAACATGCTATTCTTTAATCGCGGGTTATCCGATTTACCTCCCTCCGGTCCACAAGGGTTTTGGGTACCCTTTTAATAAATACAGATTCAGCACAAAGCTAGTGTTATCCAAAAGGTATGTTGGCATGAAAATTACTCGATCATTAGTGGTGAAACATGTGAGGTCATGGTTAAGTTAGTGTAATCCTGGTTAGTTAACCCAATAACCCAATCTACTATACATAGTTAGATTTTGCGTGAAACTTGTGAGGTCTTAACGCATATAAAGCATGATCATTTTTGTAAATTTTATTCATGTGATATATGTTTTGTCACTTTGTAATTATTTTATCTTATTATAGATAATAATCACATGATCAGTGCTGAACAAAGTTAACCATTATCTACAAGTAATTTCACGTATTTCGCGAGTATTTTATAGCTTAATTTTTTTATACTGTTGGCTAAGTTATTGACAAAAGCAGTTGGACGATAACTAACTAATTATTATGTCGACATTTATAAATGTTGTAAGCTAATTAAAATGAGAAAAGCAGTGGTTAAATCACGAAATTAAATAAATCTTGTAAAAAAGCAAACTTTAATTGTTGAGTCATATGTTTTTTACGATGCGCTTTTAACATAATGACAAACTTTTCGTACCATGGTCAAGAAACGTGATAGTGTGAACACGTGAATTTGCACAATAATATGCATTTACCAAATTTGCCAAAACAAATATATATATAAATTTTGAAATATAAAATGAAAAAATATAGCTAGTATATACCTAAATATTATAGGGAATGTTTAAATAGAAAGTTAGAAACGCTTATTATATATGGTAGGAGCGGTAAAAACAAATATTTTTACTTTTGATTTTAAGATTAACTAATTATTTTGCCAAAAAACTTATATTACAATTGTTAGAATTTAATGCTCTTTAATATGAGATTAATTTTTAAAAAATATGTGATACACAACTAAATTTTTTAATATGCAATATATATTTTTAGTGTATCACACATCAATGCTATGCAACACAAATTTAAGTTGTATATAATATAGAGGTGGCAAAATGAATGGGTCAGGTCGGGTCGGGTCACGGGTCTAGATGGGTTTGGGTCTAAATGGGTCCGGGTCTAGATGGGTCATTTAGAAGGATGGGTCTAAACGGGTCCGGGTTAAATGGGTCTCGGGTCGGGTCGGGTCATCGGGTTCACCAATTTTTTTTTTTTATTTGAGTGAAAAATGAAAAAAATGAAATGAGGTGAAAAAAAAATAATACCCGCTAGACCCGTCTAAAGTCTAAACCCGTTGGTTAATTGTTACACAATTAGAGGTTATATTGAAAAACCCATTTAGACCCATCCAAAAAAAGGGGAGGAGACCCAACAAACCCATCCCCTCCTGAAAATTAACCAAATTGACCCATAATTAACCAATGGGTCTAAAATTGCCACCTCTAATATAATATAATTTTTTTTTTTATAAAATATCTATATTACATTAAAGAAAATAACATTATAATTATTACTTGTATATTTTTATTGCATAAAAGTATATATGTGTTGAGATTAAAGTAAAAGTGTTTGTTCTAACAGTCCATACCATAATAAATGGTTATACAATAAGATTTATCAATTATAGTATTAGTAATACCGTCAGATTTTTTTATTTTTATATATAGAAAAACGTGTGATCAAACACACCCTCTCTTCTTAAAGTACAATTAAGCTTAATTATTAGGGAAATGCTATTGACAGCCCTTAGGGCTGTCAATAAGATACATCAAATGCATTAATTAAAGTTAAAGTTTCCTTTTTAATCAAATATATCATTTAATACATCACAAATAAATGGAAAATTTCATTGAATTAAATGCAAACATAAATTAAATTATATAAAATTCTGAATGAATAAGGAAAGTTTCAACTTTAATTAATGCATTGGATGTGTCTTATTGACAGCCCTAAGGGCTGTCAATAGCATTTCCCTTTAATAACATCGTTTTAAATTTTGAAATCGCTACGTACATTGCAGTCTACACATCACACAGTTATTCATCTATTTCTTTAATTGTTGAAGCAAAAAGAAAAGCATTTAAAAAAAAAATAAAAATAATAAAATAATAAAATTTGATTTAATTATTTCCATCATTTTTCAGCTAGTTTTATGGTACTCTTTAATAAGATAATCACATGATAAAGTACTTTCCTAAAATAAAATTCAAATGGTCAAAACAAAGTCCTAAAATATTTCGGTTACAAACTAAAAAGGTATGATTTTTGACCAAAAGGGGTGATATTGCTTTTTTTTATTGTACATAATCCTGAACTTTCCCAGATTACCTGTTAGAAATGACAAAGTTGGTTATTGTATGTGACTGAGTTACGTGATGCTAAAATTAGGCTATAGAGATTATGGTCTCTATAAAATGATCCCGTAGCAATTCAAACTCTCCACACCCAAAATTATTCGATCAGTCCATATATCCGATTCAAACGAGCATGTCTCCACAGCAACCAAATCCAACCCAAGATTCTTCGGTCATTGTTCAAGAAAAGTGTATGCGAACGATAGAGAGAGGGAAATCTATAGCAATTGATGCATCTTCGAGCGATGTTGTTGCTAATGACAACAACAAAATCACTAACAAGGGGAAGGCTGTTATGGTTGCCTCTGCTAAGAAGGAAACCGAAGAAAAAGTTTACATTTGTCATTATTGCGATAAAGAGTTTGCCTGCCAGCAGGCGATGGCTGGTCACAGCAATACCCACAGAAGTGAGTGGACGCTGCCACCATCACCTAAGCGAAAGCGTAAAAATGGCAAGATTCAGAGTGATCGCAAACGTCTAAACCACCCTAAACCTTCTCCCTATCGTAAATCAATTATTGCTCAACTACAGAAATCATTTGCAAGATCTAGCTCAACTCCCGGCCGTGATGCAGCAAGTACTAGTCATATGTCACAACGTCGTGCCGCTGAGTACCCTTTGGCTAAGCCCTTAAATATCCTCAAAGGGTCATCGGCTAGGGCTCGTCTAAGACCCCCAACCAGGCACTCTTTGGCCAAGCCCTTAAACATATTTGAAGGGCCATCGACTAGGGCCCCTCTAGGGCGACCACCCAGGTACTCTTTGGCTAACTCCAAGAATACCCTCAAAATCCCATCACTGTCGCAATCTTTGGCTAGCCTCTTGAATACCCTCAACGAGCCATCACCTAAGGACTATTCGACTCACCCCACAAACACCTTTAACGGACAATCAAGACCTGCTGGTGCCAAACTATGTCCTTATCCAACGAATACCCTCATCTGGCCATCATTTGGCATTCCTCAACGCACTCTCATTGGTCTGGAAAATACTCCACACCTCACCTCTTCAGTTCCGGATCTAAACTACCTCTCTGATAACCGTGAAAAACCTCACAGTAAGTTACCACTAGGGGTGAGATATGAGTGCTCAATGATTAAGAAACCTTCTCAACGTGGACAAGCTGATAAGTTGGTGAGGATTGGGCCAAAAGCTTTAGGCGGGAAACAAAACGAGGGTAACATGATACCGGGTGGTCTTGGTACTAATGATGGTAATTTTGATTTAATATCTTTGTTGACAGATGCGGGTGCGAATTATTCTTCTAGGTGTGTATGTGGAGGCAACAATATGGTACGTGAATTTGCCTTTTTTCCTCTTACTCCATTGAAAAAGAGGCATAACCATCTAGTTGATCATTCGTCGCAAGATTCAGAACTGCAATCCGGTAAGAATGGGGAGGATGATGATGATTTGGACTTCAAACTTTAATTACAAAAGCGATGTATGCTATTTTCCGTTTTTTAGTTCTACTTTTTGTCTTTCTGCTTTTATAAGTAATATTAATTTGGGAGATTTCATAAGTTGTTTCGAATCTTGCGTTGAGTAAATTTATTTTCTTCAAATTCATGGCTGATAGCAAACGAATTGAAAACATCCAATTCACTTATTATATATCATGTTTGTTCAAGCTTAAGATTGCTTAATTTATTTATCTTTTGTGCCTTTGATTATCTATTCAACGACATAGATGATCATGATGAGTGAATCGCACACATGGAACACAACACAGAACATAATTACTGTGGGATTGTAAATCGTATATGCTGATACAAAAATATGTTCTAGAAGTGGCTTAAAAGGGTTACGAACTATGTTCGATGCTGAAATAGCAAGTCAATAATAATAGTATTTATTTCGGCTCAGATTTTGCAATAATATAAGGATTTACTTATAAGAAATGACTCGGGATAAAAATCAAGTAATTCTATTTTACATTCATTATGTTGCCCCTGGAAACCCCGCGCGCACAAGGGGGTTTGCGCTAAGTGACCGTGACAGGTTGGTCCCTTGCAGCCCCTTCTCGCAATTATGACTAGACCCTTCTTGCAATGGTGACAACTTGACTGTCCTAGAACAAAATGTTGCGTCAATATGTTGCAATGTATTTATACTCCGCGTTAACTGTCAAACTCGATCAACACTTAACAATCTCTTACTTGGAGCTAGGCCGATTCTATCAATTGAGCTTGCTCCTAAGCATGTAATCCCTGTAAACCAAAACATGTAAGCCTTCAAGAGCGCACAACACCTTTTTCATCAGTTATTCTAGTAGGCTAGTCGAATCTATGCCAAGGATGTTTGATATCATAACATGAGTATTTGGATTAAGATTGTATTGAACATTAAAGGTTATGTTTCTCGTATTAAAATATTATAAATGCCTTGAAGATTATTTTTAATGTTATGGTATGGGAACCACATGTTTACCGGTGAGATAATATCATAGCTAGGATACTCTACAAATCACACTTTTTTCTCTACACTTTTAGAAAGTTAATTTTTTTTTCTTTTTTTGTAAAAAATTACATCTATATATGTAAGAAAAAAAAGCTTACACTTGTAAGGGTGAAGAATTTATAAATTGTCAACATTAAAAAATGTTGAATTAATTTGTGACATGTGATTTTTTCATGCAAGATGAAGTGTGGATAAATTGTGTGTTATAAATTGAAGTTCACACCTGTAAATGCGAATAAATTTAGATTTCTTCACACTTATAAGGGTAAAAAATTTTCTATACACTTATATATGTGAAGTCTCATTGATGTAACAATTTTCTACACGATTATAAGTATGAATAACTCAAACATAATTTCACATATCTTTTAAAAGTATGAGTAAACGATATCTTTGTTGCAGTGATACTATAATTTTATATACCCTGCTGACATATAATTTTTTAATTATCTTCTGTAAATATACAACGTATAGTACATCATCGACAGATTTCAACATTTTAACCCAAGTTAGCTGCATTATTATATATACAACTATGTTTATCTGATGTAGATGATAGGGGTTGAGAAATGATTGACTCACAAAATTTTTACAAAAAATCATTCACAAAACGATGTGTACCAATTAAATTAAGAGAGAGAATTATGAGAGAAAATATGAATTAATGTGATTGGTCCATATCACTTGCCATGTCATTTTGTACAAATTTTTTTGTAAATTTTTAGTGAGTGTAGTATTGCTCATAGGGGTTTGTGCAGTAAAATGTAACTAATTTTCACCACATTATCATTATATTGCAATAAATATTAAAAAATAAAAATAATAAGGTAATTAAACAATATGATAAAAAAGAATGTTATTTATATTGCCCATTAACTAATTACAATTATTTATGATGGACAGCTTCATCTTAGATGGATAAAGTAATTACAATTGACAGAATCTCAGAAGCATAAATGCATAATTCATGTTTAAAAAGTAAATAAATTATATGTACTTGATGATCACGAGTTTATATAAATTAAGCAAAAAGAATGTGAAATATAAGTCATCATGACTAGCTATATCTATTTTTCCTATTATGCATGAAAACCCATAAAGTTATTCAACAATGTGAGTTGAACAAATTAATTCTGGATAACTACGTGATTAAAAAATATATGATTTCACATAAAAAATGTGAACATCAACTTAGATAATAATAATATGACCTTTGTAAATTACTACCTTATAAGAAGCTGATATAATTCATCATTTCATTACATACATCTTTATACAGTTAGCTATCTATTAGCTGTTTTTCACATCTTTCATATTAATCTTCAATCTCTCAATCTCTTTCGAAAATGGACGGCAAGCGCTTCAACAACGTGGATTCGAAAGGGGGGGCCAAGGCTGTGTTTGAGGAAGGAAATGGATCTGAAAACAAGGATCCACTAGAGGACATAATTTTAGAGTCTTCGTCCTCTAATCTTGATGTTGAAAGTACTGTAGCTGATCCGCAAGATGTTAACCCTCCTAACCAACCGATTATAGAGGAAGAGGGTGTTCCAGAAGGGCGAAGACAATTTGCTTGCAAGTTCTGCCTTAAAACGTTCTCGACGGCACAGGCATTGGGTGGTCACCAGAACGGTCATAGATATGAGCGAAACTGTGCCAAAAGACTCAAAACGATTATTGAGCAAAGTAATCCCAAATATGAAGGGCTTCCTAGAAGCTTGACCCTTGAACATCCTCGCCTTCCTTTGCCTAACGACAAAGGGTTTATCCTCCCACAGCCACCAGTTCAGTACCAAACCTATTTGCCTAATTTTCCAAACATCCAATACCCAAAGTCAACCACAGGGTTGACTTCAGGTCAATCTAGCCAACCAACTGATACATTGCCTAAAAGTCAACAAGCGTCAACTCGTGGTAGGCTAGGGACGATGGCACCCAACCCCGGGAGTAATGGTGATTTCAACTTACTAAGAACCATAGGTGGTGGACCACAAGGTAGCAATAGAAATTATAGGGGTCGTGCTCCTACCTTTCAGGGAATGCTTGGTGGTGGGCGTGACGATGACACCACTCTACGTTTAGGAATTGGAAATAGCCCTTTACCTTATGATGGGAACGAAGTTGCAGGTGGTGCTAGTGGTACTGGTATAGGTAGTCATAATATTTTGGGACTTTCATTAGGAAGAAGTAGTGAAGCTGATGAAGATACCGTCAATGGAAATGATGAGAATGATGGTAGAACGATTGATTTTCTGTCAAGATTTGGCAAGCGTATCGGTGAAGACAAAGATAACAATGGAGAAAAATGATACAATGGTGCGGTGATGTTTTGTCGAAGGTTGGGATCGATGACCAGTTGAGAAAATTAAGTATACAGTGATGAATCACCCTCGGCTTTGGATTTAAATTTGATTTCTTATATTTGTTTTCTGTTTTTTCTTAAACTTTCATTTATGTCTTTTATATCTATCCTATTTTTTTCTTTAACTTCAGCGATGATGGAATCCGAATGTAGTCATGATCTTTGGTTTAAATAAAATTTGGTAAATCATCATTTAGTTTCACCGAATAATCTCTACTTTCTATAATTCAATTTATAACATGTATTCTATATTCTATACATAAATCATTTAGTTTAACCGAAAATTCTCTACCTTTCCAACAAGCAGTAACCAGCATACACAATGAACTCACTCCATTTGTAAATATCATTTATCCTCTTTAGCAGTTTTCATTGTATGGCTTAGGGGATTATTTGCCGTAGTAGTAGTTTCATTAAAGCGGATGCTAATGGTGTCAATCTTCTGATGATTTACTCCTGTGACATCCATCGATTGCAGACATACACAGATCATGGTTCTATTTGGTTTTATGTATTCAATGCTTTGTAGATGCCATTCCAACTTTCTGAATGGTGTTTTGCCATATGTCAAACCAGTTGAGAAAATATTTTTGGCTCTGCCCTGCAAATGGTTTATAGTACTCTTCTCTGATAGTCTGATTCATTCGACCAATTTGGTAAAAATATCTTTTATTAATTATTTTAATTATTTGTCCATTCAGTTCTAGGTTTTCGTGAAATTCAATTTGTTCATGGTGAGTCCAAGGTTCTTTTTATTGATCAATCATCATGATGAAGTGGGTTTTAAGACATGACCATCAGTTTTTCATGATTAAACGACAATTACAAGAAGAGGTACATATATCAACGGGTTAAAAGAGTAAAAAGAACCAACACGAAAAAGTACATATCTTGATTTCCTTAAATTTATCACAAAAGGATCAATCTACTTCAATTAGTATGGTTGGGTTTTGGTGAATTCAACAATTACAGTTGTATTACTACGACGGAGGTTTATATTAATTAAAACATATAAAAGGAAGTGTACAGTGGAGAAATTGTGTATATCCAGACTCATGCCCGCTATATCATCTCCGATAAATGTTAGTCATGGAAGCTTTAACTCAAGTTATTTCAAGAATGGTATACTATTCTATGATTTGAATTAAATATCAACTCTGTTTTAAGAATTAATTTGAAAAAACTCAATCACATTAATCCTGTTTTTTCGCATTGAGGCATTAATATGTTTTGGGAATAAATAAGAAGTTTATGCATTTAAGGATGAGAATTATTTGGTATACTATTATTTATGTTGAAATAAATATCAACATATCCTATGGCGTAAAAGCTTATTGTAATTCCTTTTAAGTGTGAAGCATTTGTGAAAAACAGAGAAAACCGATAGATAGATCTCTTGGACCATACATGGTTAAAATCTTGCTAGTAACCAATATTCGATCAGATTATCAATGTCTCTGTAAGATGCCTTTCATCCGTAAATTTAGTCACTAAGAGACTATTAATTTAAATTGTGACCACACCGGTCAGAGTAGTTACCAAAATGGTCATGGAAAATTGGACCCTTTAAATAGGCGAACGAAATAAAGTCGATTGAAGGTTAACTAATTTTAGTACTTATATATTTTACGAAAAATTCTTCTGTTTATGACTTGACATAAACCATGAGTAATCATACAGTAGTGACATGATACTTTCACTATCATAAGTCCATAATACATTCTTGCTTTTCTACTTTAACAGATCAACTATACAGCATAGAAAGTCCCCTTTGATCTTTTATTAAAAAATATTAACATTTACTCCATATGATAATAGAACAGTACAATAATATTGTTATACGATACAATATTGGCGTATTAAGTTTTATATTTACAGCTCTATGACGTGGGTATACTGTTAATGGTTGGTTATGTACAAAAAGACAGAGGAAAACAATATATGAGGGATTATTATTTATTTCAACCGTTACCAAGATATGTATTTAATTCAATTTAGATAATAACAGAGTTATATCATATATATATATATATATATATATATATATATATATATATATATATATATATATATATATATATATATATATATATATTATATAATTGATGAACTGGTAAGAAAAAAATCAAGAAATTATGTAAGTGACAACATAAGCTATTTGTCCTTGTATAAGAATCATAAAGTCCATTTATTGTTGGTTGATAAATTATATTTTGGATTATGTAATTCAACTCAATATTACCTTTGGTAATGAGAAAATGAAATTAAATAACAATGTGATTGGTATAGTTTGTTTTCTTATATAAGTTGAATCATCTCTGCTTGTAATGCAGTGAAATCCTTATCAGACTTCTAACATCAATTCATAACTAATTAATCTCTCTCTCTAAAATGGAAGGAAATAATCGCTTGAACAATGGTGATCGAAAAGGGAAGGGGATCAGGGCTGCTTCTACATCTGAAGACTTTCAAGAGCACACGCTCGATCTTAATATTGGGGGTTCAAGCATCTTTGAGGAAGAAAAAGGATCAGAAAACAAGAATCAAGAAAAGAAAGAAACTCCGTCGGATCAACCAAAGAGTACGCGTCTATATATACCTGCTCCACGTATAGCTTATGAATGCGAATTCTGTGAGTTAAGATTTTCTAGTGAGTGGGCATTGGCTGGTCACCAGAATGGTCATAACTACAAGGGAGAGCAAGCATCCAAGAGACAAAAGACGAACGACTACATGCCGCCATTGAATAATGGCAACAAGTTTCCTTTCTCAAGTTCATCACTTGGATCCCCAAATATCAAATATAAAGAATCAGCCGTAGGGTTGACTTGGACACATGATCAATTGTCTTCTAACTTTACGGGAACATCGCCAGTTTATGATAAGCCAGAGATGAAATATCCCAACAAAAGGAAAATTTGTTACGGTTACTACAACTGTTTTGGAATAACGAGCTGTGGAAGAGTTGGCACGTTAGAAGGTATTCAGGCACCAAGTGGAAATAGCACTTCTGCAGGGGGTAATTCTAATTCGCTGCCAATTATTGGAGGCAGTGGAAGTGGTATCACCACTTTAGGTTTACAAGCGCTAAATGAAAATAGCGTTATACCTCCTGATGGCATTGAAGCTGCAGGTTCTAATAGCGGTATGGGTAGTAACGTCTTTGAGCTTTCGTTAGGAGGCATTTTTGAAAATCTAGACGCTGTTAGAGAGGGTGACAGAGGTGACGATGGTACAGTTGATCTTCTGTCACAAATTGGCAAGAGCAGCGGAAAAGATGCAGAGCATAGTGATCATGGCAAAGGAGTAAGTGGATCCTAAGTGATTGGCCTGTGATCTTTTGTTGATTGGGTGGCGTATTGAGAAAACTACCGTGAAGACTTTGAATCTTTTTTAATGTGGTTTGTTTTGTAGTTAGTTCTAGTTTATTTAATAATTGGCATGACTTAAAAGATTGTACTCGATTTGGAGGATCGACTAAATCAATTAATAAATGCTTGCCGTAATGTGGATGACCAATTAAGGCTTAATCGACTCAGAATGGTTAACAACTTGAGTTAGAGAAATATTAGTGTATTGAAACATGAATAAACCTGACTGACTTTGGAATACAACCATGAAATTCCGGCAATCTCAACCGGTCCATGCTAAACCGTCTTAGGCCCATCACGTGAGAGGTATTTCAAGCTCAACTAGCGGTCCGCTCAGATGGTGGTCTAACCAACTTATCCTATAACACCAAGGAATTTTTCTAATAAATTTGGTTCCTCCTTTATGTGGGTGGGAATTGAACCTGGTGCTTTTTGGGATACAACCTTAACAACATTCTTATAACCTTCTACACATCTATAAGTTATACGTCTAGCTTCTTGTTAGCCATTTTGGTGTTTATTGATTCATTTCTTTTCTTTGATGTGAAACTTTTCACAGAGAAGAAAGTTAGCGAAGAACACCTGATACAAGTCTATCAGTGATGATGATCGCATATTTTTTTTATTTCATCGGATATATAATTCTTTGGCACATAAAATTTGCACCACTGAATCACCCTGTAGGTACATTGTAATTTGGTATCAGAGCTCCATGTGGATTTCTACAAATTTGAGCTTTGCAATTTTTATTGTTTTTGTTTCCATGACCATAGAAACACAAAAACGTAGTGGCTCAACCAACTTGGCTAGTAACATTTGAATAAAAAAAACACGTTTTGCTGTTTCTAAACTGCTCTTGACAACTTTAGGATAATATACACGTACTTATTTTGAACGGCAATATTTCCTGAACGCATATTGGTGCTTGAGAAAGCAACCATCAATATTAGCATCTAAAAAGTCCTTCTAAATTAGTATAATACAAGGATAAGCAAAGAGAAAGCTGGTATCACTGCAGCATCAAAATTTTAGTTTAATTTATACAATCCGTATCCAAAAAAAGATAGATGATCGATAGAGTACAGATACGCTTTCAAATGCTGTACTCGAAATTGACAGCTAGCTTCCTGGTTCGGTCTTGACGTTAAAGAGAAAGGAAGTATTTACGAAGACTACTTTTGAATGGAAATGATATTTTATTACATAAGCACCACCCCTAACAGAAATCGAAGCAAGATAAATAACCTATAAAATAACATCGACAAAATCAAAGACCCAAATAACAACCTATAAGGGTACCTAACAGAAAATGACGCTTCTATGACCACCCCAACAAGGCTAGCTGTATGAAGAGTTCAATTAAATCTTCCGCATCATTACATCTAAAGTTCGTTATGGAGGATTCGTTTAAGTACTTTCATTGATTGTATATTAGGGATGATTACGGCTCTGATCAAGGTGTGTGAAGAAGAGACGGAACTGTTGCAATAATCATGTATTTTCGTGCTGATACATTGATATTTTGAGAATATGAATGACACATGCATTTAAGGATGAGAATTATTTTCTTCAATGCTTCTTTGGAAATAAATATGACTTTATCTACATGTATGCTGTTCCTTAATCATTAGTTTCTAACATGTTGCTTTTCTTTAATTACTTGGATTTTTTCATAATGAGCTCGGATACAAAAACAGAAGCACAAACACTAAAAGGTCTTCTCTAAAAGTGAAATGGTCAGTACTACGCGCAGAGGTGCACAGATCAAATTACGAGAACTTTCCTCTGACAAGGAAATTAAATTCCTAATCTTGTAGAATTACCATGATTAGCTACGAACAGCCACAAGAGAAAAGGGCGATCGTGGAACCAATAATTAAGATGCATTTATATCTAGCGGAGGATTATATATTTATATCTCATGACGGATCTATAACCAATTTCGAGATTCCTAAATTCACACAACTGGGTATATATGACTGCATATGATATTTGTGTGATATTTAGATTGAAAGATGCATTCTTTGTTGGAATAATCTTGATGGGTCAAGTTGGATCATGGGTCACGGGTTATGGGTCATGGATCAGCATGTGGGTCACTAACTTGGTAGCTTGTTTACCTAGTCTTGTGCTGACCGAGTCTTAAGTAATACGTGGGTACATGCACAGCATGTTTCCTGCTTTATAGGAGTAGTGGTAGTACATGTATACCCACGTTGTTTGTGGCTTTATTTTGTTTAGTACCTGTAGTCTATAAATAGGATAGGTGTTTCTCTTTTATATTCTTATAATCAGTTTTCCATATTGAAAGTAATATACACAGTAAGAAAACCCAATACATGAGAGTCGTTCAATGAGTATGTGTTTGTGGGTGTGCATTCGGGTGGTGATAGGGACTGATTACCAACATGGTATCAGAGCCTCCAAGGGCTCATACCTGGACCAAGAAGAATTTAGCAGCAGAAGGAAAGAAAGAAGGAAATAAAGAAAGAAAGAAAGAAAGAAAGTAGCAAGGTTGATTACTTTTGGTAATCACAAGAAAGAAAGTAGAAAGATTGATCATTCTTTGTTTAGTGATCAAGAAGCAGTAGCAAGTTATCCTCATAAGCAAGAAACAACAACATGGTTCATTTGGTGATATGAAGCAAGCAAGTAGGCCGCATGATTCGAGAAAGAAAGAAGGTGGAGACGTTTTGCAAGGAGCAAATGTGGAAGAAAAGAAAGAAGAACAACTGAATTTGTTGTGATGAAGAAATCAAGATTACGGGGGTGAATGTTGGAATAATCTTGATGGGTCAAGTTGGATCATGGGTCACGGGTTATGGGTCATGGATCAGCATGTGGGTCACTAACTTGGTAGCTTGTTTACCTAGTCTTGTGTTGACCGAGTCTTAAGTAATACGTGGGTACATGCACAGCATGTTTCCTGCTTTATAGGAGTAGTGGTAGTACATGTATACCCACGTTGTTTGTGGCTTTATTTTGTTTAGTACCTGTAGTCTATAAATAGGATATGTGTTTCTCTTTTATATTCTTGTAATCAGTTTTCCATATTGAAAGTAATATACACAGTAAGAAAACCCAACACATGAGAGTCGTTCAATGAGTATGTGTTTGTGGGTGTGTATTCGGGTGGTGATAGGGACTGATTACCAACATTCTTAACCCAAAAAAAAGTGTGTAATATGATTCAACAACAGCGAGGGCCTACAACTGAAGTATAGTAGTGCTTATTTTCTGGAAGTACTTAACACGACGGATCTATAACCAATTTCGAGATTCCTTAAATTTGCACAACTGGGTATATATGACTGCATAAGATATTTGTGTGATAGATTGGAAAGATGCATTCTTAAAAAAAAAAAAAAAAAGGTTTGTAATAATGATTAACAGAGCGCCTACAACTGAAGTGGTGCTTATTTCTGGAAGTACATTTGGTCATTAGGTTTTTATCAAGAATAATGACCACCACTGGATGCATACGTATATAGCGACTAGCGCAAAGCAGCAGGATTTTTATTTCGTTTAGTCTCATTATATAAGTATTATTAAATAATAATTAATTATCATTGATACGTGCTTACAAATTTTTAAGTTTTTTAAATTCAATTTATATGTATATTTTTATCTCAGTTGATCACAATTCAGTTTATATGTCTCAGTCGCTTTTGAGAGTGACCATTCACAATTTTACATTGATGGTTCATGCATAATATTTGAATCATAAAAGTAGAAAATCGGTAATCATATATGAAGTAAAGTTAATCTGAATTATTTATTAAGTTTTTTCCCCAGGAAAAGAGTTTATATATTAATGATCAAACAATACAACTGTTAAGTATTATGAGCCCAAACAACATAAACAATTGAATAATTGTAACCACACAAATCAACAAACGGATAAAAGTAATGCAGAAAAGTAAATCGACACGAGGATATAACGTGGTTATATGCGATCGGGGTTATCGCTTTACTCCACGACCAACTACAGAGTTTTTCTTTGTATTATTTTGTAGCTTAGGGTTTAATACAATAGAGGATACAGTATATATTAATCGTGAACAAAAGAAATACGCGTAAATAATGAATTCTGGCCGCAAGTAGATTTCGTGTCACGAAAGCAATTAAGTCGGCGAGAACTTGATTTTGTTACCAAATGGAATCCATCACGTGAGAAATCCACCGACCTCAAAACAATTAAATTGAATCACGTGACCATATGTCAAAACTCAATTTTAATTTTCGTTTCTTTTTGTTCGATATTCAAATCTCAACAATCTCCCACTTGAAGATCGGACAAACCCAAAATTATTAAACCCTCATATATTCCATTTCAAACAAGTCGAATCCGCCTCTTCATACCGCCAATACCAATTGGGACACGCACACTAATTAAACACGAATCAGATAGACTTTCGATAAAAGGCCCTTCAATTACACCTATTGAAATCCATGAACCAAAATATAAACCCTCTAACTCTCTAGTCGACACCTTCTATCATCAGTTCATCAGAAGGCCAGTTGAAGCTATACAAAGCTTCAACTTTTCTGTTGTGACCACCTTAGTAAACATATCTGCAGGATTCTTCGAACCAAGGATTTTACTCAACAATAGTGTACCATCATTCACAAGATCACGAATAAAATGATACCTCAAATTAATGTGTTTCGTACGACTGTGAAACACCGGATTCTTTCCGAGATGTACAGCACTCTGATTATCACAGTATAAAACGCAATCGTCCTCTTTCTTGCCCAACTCTTCCAGAAAATTCTTCAACCAAATAAGTTATTTACTCGCTTTCGCTACAGCCATATACTCTGCTTCTGTTGTTGATAAAGCTACACTTTTCTGAAGTCTAGACATCCAACTAACCGCCGTTTTACCAACTGTGAAAACATACCCCGTAGTGCTCTTACCCGAATTATCACATCCACCCAAATTAGCATCCGCATAACCTCTCAAAATGACATTCTTCTTAGTGAAACATAATGCCATATTAGAAGTACCTTTCAAGTAACGTAGAAGCCACTTGACCGCTTCCCAATGCTCTCTACCCAGATTAGACATAAATCTTCTTACAACTCCCACTGCACGAGCAATATCCGATCTCGTACAGACCATCGCATACATTAAACTCCCAACTGCCGATGCATACGGAACTTTAGCCATCTCTGCCTTGTCTTCATCCGTCTTTGGTGATTGATCTTTGGATAACTTTAGGACGCTACCCAAAGGCGTATTACGTGTCTTGGCATCTTTCATACTGAATTTCTCTAACACTTTTTCAACGTACTTTTCTTGAGACAATTTTAGAGAACCTTCAACTCTATCTCTCACGATCATACCAAGAATTTACCTTGCAGCTCCCAATTCTTTCATCTCGAATTCCTTAGACAGTTGTCTCTTTAACCTATTGATCTCCGCCATGTCAGAACCTGCAAGTAACATGTCATCAACATAAAGTAACAATATGATATAGGAGGACTTGAATTTCTTCAAGTAGCAGCAATGATCCATGTCACATCTCATGTATCCACTCCTCTTCATAAAGTCATCAAACTTCAAGTACCATTGTCGTGGCACTTGTTTCAACCCATACAGACTTTTCTTTAATTTGCAAATCATCTTCTCTTTACCCACTACCTCAAAGCCCTCAGGTTGAGCCATATAATTGTCTTCATCAAGATCCCCATGTAAGAACGCAGTCTTCACATCTAGCTGCTCTAGATGTAAATCTTCAGCAGTAACAATACTAAGCACCAATCTAATAGTAGTCATCTTCACAACCGGCGAGAAGATCTCATTATAGTCAACTCCCTCTTTCTGTTGGAAACTCTTGACCACTAACCTTGCTTTGTATCTCTTTTTACCATCAAGTTCTTCTTTAATCCTGTACACCCATTTATTATGCAAAACCTTTTTATCACGAGGTAGATTCACTAACGACCAGGTCTTGTTCTTCTCAAGTGAACTCATCTCTTCTTTCATAGCAAGCTCCCACTGTATGGATTCTTTCAATCGCATTGCTTCAGAATAATTTTCCGGTTCACCATTTTCTATTAAAAGTAGATAGTTTGCTGATGGAGAAAACCTTTTTACAGGTTTGGGCGTTCTAGTGGAACGTCTCAAAGTAGGAAGTGTAGGAGTGATAGGCTTATCCATGCCACTGTCATCCACATTACTTGAGCTCCCACTTACTTCAGATCTTTTTCCAGTCTCTGAACTTTCTCCATCACCTGATACCTCACCGTTATTTAGCAATTCATGGTTTCCCGAACTCCCACTAGGACCTGCAAGATCCTCAACAGGAATATCATCACATACAATATAATCATGTTTCGGATCTACCGTTACCTTGCCACTATAAACTGTACTCTCATCAAAAGTGACATATCTGCTACGGATAATCTTCTTAGACTCATCATTTCAACATCTGTAACCCATATCATCCGAACCATACCCAATAAATGTGCATTTCCTTGATTTTGCATCAAGCTTATCCCTGTTCACATCCTTAGTTTTCACATAAACATTACAACCGAAAACTCTAAGGTGTGTGTAGATTACCTTCTTGCCAAGCCATAACTCTTCTGGAATTCTAAAACCCAACGGTGTTGAGGGTCTCCTGTTAATCAAATAAGCTGCTGTATTAACCGCATCGGCCCAGAACATCTTAGGCAAACCTGCATGCAACCTCATACCCTTTGCCCTCTCATTCAAAGTCCTGTTCATGCATTCAGCAACACCATTCTGCTCAGCACAATAGTCAATAAACTCCTTACTGCTGTATTCACCTCCATTGTCATATTTCAAACACTTAACCTTCAAGTTAGTTTCATTCTCAATAGCAGCTTTCCACTTCTTAAAGGTAGCAAAAACATCAGATTTATATTTAAGAAAATAAACCCATACCTTTCTAGTGGAATCATCAATGAAGGTGACATAATACAGAGAACCACCAATAGACTCAACCGATGTAGGTCCATAAACATCCGTATGACCTAGCTCAAGCTTCTCCATCTTTGGTGTAGATCCCAATTTACCAAAAGTAACCTTCTTTTGCTTACCATAGACACATGGTTCACAAAAGCCAACTTCAACTCTTTTCAAGTCCGGAATCCTCCCACTAGAAACAAGCATCTTCATACCTTTCTCACTCATATGCCCGAGCCGTCGGTACCATAGAGTAGATTCGACCCCTACATCAACTGTAGCATGTACCCCATTCTCATCATTAGGTTCCTCAACCATATAAAGTGTTCCCCTCTTATGTCCACGAGCTATCACACGATTTCCCTTAACCACACGCCATTGGCAATTTCCAAAGGTAGCATCACTACCTTCTTCATCTAACTGACCAATAGAGATAAGCTTCCGTCTAAGATCCGAAATGTATCTCACATACTTCAAAGTCCAGTTAGTACCAAGGGAAGTCCTTAATACCACATCTCTAATGCCTCTAATATCCAGTCTCTTGTCATCAGCTAATCGGACCTTACCACGATACGGCCTGAAATTCTTCATCGTATCCTTGTATTGGTTGGCATGAAACGAAGCTCCTGAATCCATAATCCAAGACTCAGCCGCATTCTCAACAAAACAAACTAATGCGTCATCCGTCTCATCAGTAGCCAAAGTCACGTCCTTAGCCTTCTCAACAGTAGGGTTCTTACACTGAGATTGATAGTGACCCTTTTGATTACAATTCGAACAAGTGACATTTTTCCTATTCTTAGAGTTATTCCTCTTCTTGGATCTTGATCTACCCTTTTGATTCGACCCTCTTTCAGTTTTCCTGCCCCGGTTGTCTGTACTCAATAAAGAACTCGACGATTCACCAGAATTCCGCCTTCGGATATCCTCCCCTAGAATCAAGTCTCGAATTCCATCAAACGTGAGTGCAGTAGTCCCAGATGAACTACTAACTGCTGTAACTGTACCCGACCAACTTTCAGGCAATGAAGACAACAATAGAAGTGCTTGCACCTCATCCTCAAACTCAATATTTACCGAAACCAGTCTCGACAAAATATTGTTGAACTCATTAATATGATCAGTTGCATCTGCCCCTTCCTTGATATTCGTATTAACTAACTGACGAATTAAATAAACCTTATTTGCAGCATTAGGTTTCTCATACATGTTAGAGAGAGCCTTAAGACAATTGAAAGTTGTCTTCTCATTCACAACGTTGTATGCAACGTTCTTTGCGAGTGACAATCGAATCAAACCTAAAGCCTGACGATCTAAAAGTGCCCAATCCTCAACTTTGACACTTTCTGGCTTATGCTCTAACAAGGGTTGATGTAGTTTCTTATGATACGAATAATCCTCTATTTGCATTTTCCAAAACCCAAAATCCTTCCCATCAAATCTGTCGATCTTAAACTTACCTTCGTCCGCCATTGATCCCAAAACTTCAAACCTTGAAGCTCTGATACCAGTTGTTAAGTATTATGAGCCCAAACACAAACAATTGAATAATTGTAACCACACAAATCAACAAACGGATAAAAGTAATGCGGAAAAGTAAATCGACACGAGGATATAACGTGGTTATATGCGATCGGGGTGATCGCTTTACTCCACGGCCAACTAGAGAGTTTTTCTTTGTATTATTTTGTAGCTTAGGGTTTAATACAATAGAGGATACAATATATATTAATCATGAACAAAAGAAATACGCGTAAATAATGAATTATGGCCGCAAGTAGATTTCGTGTCACGAAAGCAATTAAGTCGGCGAGAACTTGATTTTGTTACCAAATGGAATCCATCACGTGAGAAATCCACCGACCTCAAAACAATTAAATTGAATCACATGACCATATGTCCAAACTCACTTTTAATTTTCGTTTCTTTTTGTTCGATATTCAAATCTCAACAATAACATCTTACAAGAAATTCAGACTAATAAGAAGACATGCCTTCCACATTAGACAAGATGAACTAAAAATACCAACTTCATAACACTTGTATCTATACATTTATCAAAATACCAGAGCTCCACCAAGCATCAACCCAAATTACCACCTTTAGTGAGGTGGTCCCATCTTTCATGACTCACCAAACTAAAGGCAATATCTTAAACCCAAATCCACTTCAGCACACCGTAGAGACATATTCTCCCATCTTAATCCCCACACTAATGCAGCTCGAAGGACAGCTTTTGACTTTTTAACTCTTAAGCTCATCAGTTTGTTCCTAACGTTATCTTGAATGACTTTAATCAAAGTCTCCACGTATCTTGATTCCTTCTTAAAAAATCTAAAATTTCTTTCTTGCCATACAAAGTATACTACAGCTGCTAACATCAATCTGTTGATAACACTCCAAATATTACTCTTGTAAGGGTAATCAGACAGAGTATTAGTTATCGCCATGAGATCATTCTGCAGACCCTTAAACAGAATTTTCTCATTCATTTTGATCTGAACTGATTTACTGTATGCACACTCAAAGAATAGGTGTGAATGTGAATCAACGCAATTTGCACATAAAGCACACTCAAACTGCCCTGCAAGTTGCCAAACTAACATTCTGTCTTGTGTACATAGTCTTCCTAAAATAGCAAGCCATAATATAAAAGCTTGTCTTGGATTAAATTGCGAGAACCAAACCACATGATGCCATCAGGGGTGGCTCAAGGGTAAGACCAGTGAAGCTAGGGCTTTAAGCCCCCGATCTTTTAAGGACCCGAAATTTTAATATCATGTATCATGTATAGGATAACGATTAGGATCTTCAACATTTCATAGCTTTACAAGGCCTCAAAAAATATATGTTCAAAGACTTAATCCCACCCCAAGTGTCCACCTTACTATTTTGGGATTGTCCCAAATAAGTATCCACTTCCATGTTACAACCAATCGAAAAAGACTTTAGTGGGTAAATATGTAATTTGATTGGTGAAAAGTGTAGTTAGTGGAGAATCCTAAAACTGTGTGCGAAGTCAAAGTGGACACTTTGACCGGGACGTAGGGAGTATTATATTGTTCAAATAACCAGCTCAATCATTTTTATATATGACTCATAGGGATTAATTGCGCTTTTTTAGTTTAGAAAAAATACATTCTTCATACTAGATTGAATGCATTTTATCGAATTAGCTTAAAAAATGATTGAAAAATTAGTAACTATAAGGGCTTCATAATTTATACTCGTTTTAGGCCTCGTAAATCCTGAAGCCGCTCCTGGATGCCATTTTACAACATGCCATTTATCCTTTAAGTCCATCCATGCTTGCTTAGTGGAAAACTGCACTTTCTTATTACTTCCCGTAATCCATAACACTTCATCTCTTTTATTATCAATCAAATATGGGACTCCAATTGTCTGAATGACAGGAAATCTTGCAATCCATTGACTAGGACACTTCCACTGATTATTTTTAATCATCTCAGCCACTTTCATATTTTGAGTTAGTCTTTCATCATATAAATCTCTTTGAGATAATATGTTGACTAATGGACCATTATCATCCCATTTATCATGCCACATGAATATACTCTTGCCATTACCTACTCTATGAAATACATGAGGTTTCACTATAACTCCATAAGTTTCTTCCGGCCCTAGCTATCTTTTGAGCGAACAGTTATGTCCCATATGCTTCTTCCTTTTAATTTGACCAAATTCACCCACTTGACCCTTAAAGAGTCTTTCTTAGCAATGATCTTCCACAATTGTTTGATCAGGAGCACTTCATTCCATTGCTTCAAAGACTTTATGCCCAAACCTCCTTGCTCTTTAGGTTTACACACAATCTTCGAAGAAACTTTTGATTTTCCACTTGTTAATGGACCTTGACACCATAAGAATCCTTTTAACAACCTTTCAATTTCTTTTATTACAGATTGGGGCAACATGTAAACAGAAGCCCAATACACGGGTTTTATATCTCCAGCAATTTATCTTACTCCTCACTTTGTCAACCAAGCATTTACAATCATTGACACCAAGTCGTTTAGCTTTAATCTGAATTATAGAAATGAAGCATTGTAACTTTAGTATCATTGATTAGGACATATATATGTAATGTAACTTTGAGGGTAAATCAGTAATTTGGATTAGTTTCAAGAGTTTATAGATATTATAATATATATATATATATATATATATATATATATATATATATATATATATATATATATATATATATATATATATAGAAGTATAGATATAGATAAGGTGAATCTTATTTTGAACATTTGAGTTTCCACAGAGCTCAATTCTTTCACATATTGATTCGATAGTTTAAATTAATACTACATACCGTACATACGTACTGACGGTCGCATTCACAAGGAAAAAAAGGGTGTGTCAATAACAATTGGTCTGAATAGAGAACGAACATGAAGCAGGTATAAGGAACAGTTGCCATTTGGAGGATTTTTATTTTTATATTTATTTTTTATGTATTTATTTTTCTGGGTCAAGTAATAGATCGCATTATTTGAATTGTATCCAAGAGTCTATAGGAAAAAAGAAACAGAGAACTTGTAGCTTCTGTTACATTGGGTGTAATTGTACAAGGCCTGTAAAAAGACAAGGTAAGAGCTTTGGTTATGCTAAGTTCATCAAGGTCGAAAGTACTCAATTATTTGAGAAGAAGCTAAAGAAGATATGAATTGGTTCGTGAAGTAAGAAGGGTTCTCTGCGCACAGTGCGAGATTAAAGCAAGAGTTCAAAAATTGGGGATCAAGTATATTAAGATTTGGATTTTGGGCAGTTTAATTTATATGCTGATTTTCATAACAAGAAGCAAATGAAGAATTAAGTCCCGATGAATGGTTTCAAAGCTTCAATCACCCAATGACATCATTATTTTAGTTTTTAATTCGTACGTTAATTTCTCAATTGGTTCATGTATTATTGTGCAGTTATAGGAAATAGAAGTTAGGCCCACGGTTTCTTTATAACTGAAGTTCTTTTGATGAGAGTTGGAACTCTAATTTCTTCATAAGTAGATCACAGTAGCATTTGGTGTTGTTTGTCTAGGTTTGATAGCGTTCTGATCAGGTGTTTTTGTCTTTGAGGACGGGTGAGGTTGCGTTGGCCGTTGGGCTCTAATGTCTTTGGAGTTTAGATCCTCATAGCGGCAGAATATTATCAGTAGCAAAGATATTTTCCGATAATCTAAATTAAATACAATCCAATTAGCTAGAAAAGTATAAGAAAGTAAAATAAAATAAGAGTGGATTAAGCTTTTCATTGGTTAAATCATTTCATTTACCTACTTACTAGTTTAAATGAAATTATTATAGTACTACATAATATCCACCTTGAAGCTACATCAACCAAACATTTCATTGTAAGAGCAGAGCATGGAATTGAGATGCATTCTGCTTTCCATAAAAATTTAGCAAGTCAAGACTCAAGAGTAGATTATAAAAATATAAATGCAGTAAAATAGTCATTTTCAGATGTAGAAGGCATCAGATGATATACTGAGCTAAAACATAACCTGCATCGCATGTCACCATAATAATCACTCTGAAGGACTACGTATAACAGGACCGGAACAAACTTTGTATACTGATTGCATCTCATCAATTGGTGCGTTCCAGATATACAACATAAGAAGCATAATTGAAAACTAAACTATAAAGCTTAAAAAGAATTTGTTGTTTTTATTTTTAACTGGCCTCGAGTAACATTGTCACAAGATCCAATGAACCAGCAACAAAAAGCAACTCATGGCAGATAAGTAAAATGACTTACAAGTCAAAACTAATTTACTTAGTATTTTGATAGTGATAGAGAAATTGATTGATAAGGCCTTAGTTGATCTGTATATGAAAGAAGCATATATATCAATATTGTACTTAACAACGTATATGAAACAAGATACATGAATAACCTTGAATCCTTGATATTTACCACTTAGCAATTGATGAAAATAGAAGGGCATAACCAAAGGGAACTCGTGTACACCTGCACAACAATATACCAATCACTCAAAATGTTAATGATATGACAAAAATTACTCCATATATGTAATTAACAAAACTCCACCTGATGCCATGTTTTCAACCAAAATTTGATCCAAGAGGTTCCCCTCATTGACTCTAGCAGACCTGGGAACCTGAAAATAAACTCAAGTATAAAACTGATACAATTTGATGAAGGATCGATTTGATTAAATGACCATTGCATACAAACGTATAACAAAGAACCAATAAACGAATTCCCGGTGGGCAATTCTTCTTTAACTCTTTTATTTATCAAAACATAAACTAAATAATGAAACAAATAAACCTTATAGTGGTATTTTTCTTGAAGAGAAAGACACCTTATTTAACTAGGAAACAAATAATTACAGATAAAAACCAAAAATAAAAGATCCTAAAAATCATTAAAAATCTGAATGGATATTCATCCAATTCCGATCCGAAAGTTAAGCTCATCATAGTTATCCATGCCCACGAATTTAGTAAAATAAATATTTATTTTATATGGATTTCCGGCATCATCCTCCCCTTCTTGAAAAAGACTCGTCCTCGAGTCGAGTTTATCATCGCTACCACCAATGGAATTGACCACTTTCAGTATAGGTTGCATACTATTAAAAACTTGTTCATCCATATCTTTTTCTTCGACACCAAATAATGAACTATAAGTGAAGCCCTCAAAATCAGCCCTTTCAAGAACATGTTGAATAACATGAACCTTTCCGTGATCGTCAATTTCAATCTTGACACTAGAAGGTTCGTCATCACTGTATGTGTCGTAAAGTGGCTTGACGTTTTCTGCCATAGACTCGAGAATCTCTTCCTTTGTCTCCTTAGCATGAAATAAATAATAACCATGATAAACTCTACGATGGTCCGGCAAAGGATACTCCACTTCCTCCTCACTTTCATCCCGAACGTAAAGTTCAGATTCAGTTTCCTTCACTCGAAACTCATCACGAAATCTTTGATAATATCCGTCAAAAGGATTGACTTCTTCTTCACCGTCGTCCCAGACGCTCGGTTCATACTCCGTCTCTTTTGCCGGCGAGTCCGGTTGGATCTCGAGCTCTCGTATCCGTTGTTGCAGGCATTCAATCTCTATATCACGTGGGTCATGATGGTCGGTTGAATCGTTGCCTCGTCCGGCGAATCTACGATTAACACAACGATTATCTCTTCTACGTCCACGAGGAATCCGTTCGGCCATTTGTACCTAGAAGCTTTGAAACCAAATGATGAAGGATCGATTTGATTAAATGACCATTGCATACAAACGTATAACAAAGAACCAATAAACGAATTCCCGGTGGGCAATTCTTCTTTAACTCTTTTATTAATCAAAACATAAACTAAACAATGAAACAAATAAACCTAATACTTATAGTGGTGTTTTTCTAGAAGAGAAAGACACCTTATTTAACTAGGAAACAAATAATTAAAGATAAAAACCAAAAATAAAAGATCCTAAAAATCATTGAAAATCTGGATGGATATTCATCCAATTCCGATCCGAAAGTTAAGCTCATCATAGTTATCGATGCCCACGAATTTAGTAAAAAAAATATTTATTTTATATGGATTCCCGGCGTCACAATTTGTAACATATATGTATAGTGCTCGGTAGGTCTACAAAGATAGTACTAACCTCAACTCCAAGCAATATTTGAATCAGAGGGTAATGAATAAAAGTAGCCTCTCTTATCTGCCAAAATTTATGTCGAAACAGACATCAAGAATGGTATACTAGAATTAAAAAGGGGTTAGTGCCGGGGAATGCATCTAACTTGTATCCGATGTTTATTGTGTGTACTCAACTTACGTTTGCTAATTTTAATGCATCAAAATTTCAAAAAGTGTGTTTTTTGTGTATTTTGTTGATGTGTCGCTCATTTAAGGTGCCACGTGTCATCCAGAGAGTTTGACACATCATCAAAACGTCACCAAAATACACTAAAACACACTTTTTGGATGTTCGATGCATTAAAAATAGCAAACTTAAGTTTAGTAGTACACACAATAGACATCGGGTACAAGTTAGATACATTCTCAGACACTAACCCCAATTAAAAAAGTCAATCGGATAAATATTACAGGCCGGGTTCAGTTACAACATAACTACATATACACCTTTATGTTGTCTTGTCGTCTGCATAAAAGCAATTGAATAGTATTTCAAAAGCCTGAAGAATGAATATTCAAGCGAGAAGCTCATAAAGTAGTATTAACAATCATACAATACACAAAACTACAGAGCTTACCTGCACATATATTTTACTACCAACAATGGTTCATAGTAATTCAAACAACTGCAGGACGTGTAAGGCAAAAGGTATCCATCACAAGTGATACATATAACTTATATCATAAACCTACAATTGACCTAGGCTTAGAATGCATCATTGTTTGTCAAGTTAAAAAACTGAATCTCTCAATATGAAAACTCACCTAAGACAATATCTGAAGAATTACATGTACCTTTATCTGAATTACTTTAATCATCAATTAACTTCATTAAGATGAGGAGTAACCCAGACCATTCATCTGGCAAATCGTGATGTTCAACTGATGCTACATCCTTACTAATGCATGTGCATATATTATTTTTAAAAGGATCGTCAAGTAAGAGCAATGGAAGACCACATATAACTGCTAAGACCACATATAACTGCTTGATAATGCAAACACCATATAACTAGTGAAAAGCGAATATTGGCTGATTTCAACTCAACAATGAAAAATAAGTCAAAAACTTGCAATAAACTAGTAATGCAGCTGATCTGCAGACAATGAGAGAAATGTATAATATCAGGATGTTCAAAAACTTGGGAGAAACTTTAAGAGATTAAAAGAATCACATTTTCCTCATTTGAAACAACAGGATGTTCAAAACCATCCTCATCCTCCTGCCAACATTGCTTGATAAACTGTTTTAGAAGAACCATGGCCAAGTAAAAGCCGGTTGAATCTAATTAACAACAGTAACACTGTGGAACAAATCGTTACCAAAATAAAAATTCAGTTATAATTTAGCTTTTACTTACTAAACTTGAGGTGAATAATGTGGTACCAAACTCATCCAACTAATCCCAATTTAAAGAGAAAGACGTACATTATACAACTTCATCTACAACTGTTAAAGGATATTTGACGAGATGCAAGAGAATGAAGAGCAATTAAATTAATCTTAATGAAAAGAAAAGAGTAAAACTGTAGAACACAGGCATACTTACATACATTCCAGGATCGCTAACATATCAAACATCATGCATCATGTTGTATCAATCATCACTCAAGAATCAATCATCAGGAACACAAGAACATGGGGTTGAACCCTTTCTATATAATCGATATAAAACTGAATCTGGGTTACAAGTTTTCTGTTACAGATACATACATATATACTATACTAACCGACACTTTGAACAGACACATCGTTTCATTGTGAACAGACATGTCATTTGATGTTTAATAACAAAACGTTGCAGCCCTTGTATGTAACTTCCAAACTGCCGCTGCTTTGTTTCTTTTGTTTCCTGCGCATAGGTTTGTTGGCCTTCGGCCTAAACACAGAATCTTTCATGGGCTCTATTTTGACCCATTAATACGTACAACAATACTTGACCCATTCCTGATTTTGTTTGGCCCATTTGACATTAAAAGTCCAACATATTCCCCCCTAATGTCAAATGCCAAAGTCTTCAATCTTCTCGATTGCTTTCTTCCTTACTTGGGTACTCGAATTCTTCAATGCTTGGTTCTTCACTTTCGGTACTACTTGCTTGCTTCTTTCAATCTTTGTTTGCGTCTCCTAACATACGCTTGTTTGCATCTTGATCTACAACCTTACACAGAGCACCTTTCTTTGTTGGATCAACCAAATTGTTAGCTCCATGGCTAACTCCTTGCAAACCTTCATTGGCATATGTGCTTGCCCATCTCGATCCATTCATTGCAAACTCAAGGTAAAATTTTTAGGAAGCAACAAGTATGTATCATACAATTTCTTAAACTTTTCATCATGTTCTTGCGGAGAGCCAAATCCCATGCCGATATCCTTCCACTCGTCTTTCTTTCTTGCTTTCTTGTGATCACCAAACGTGATCAATCTTACTTCTTACTTTCTTTCTTCTGATCGTATGATGAAACCCTTACTGTGAAACGCTACGGTTTCTCTTACTGTTGAAACGCTACGGTTTCTCTTACTGTTGAAACGCTACGGTTTCTCTTACTTGTTGAAACACTATGGTTTCTCTTACTGTTGAAACACTACGGTTTCTCTTACTTTCTTACTTGGAAACACTAGAGTTGTTTCTTACTTACTTACTTGGAAACACTAAGGTTTCTAACAACACTAGGTTTCGGTCTTACTTTCTTACTTAGACAATCATCCGGTCACGGTTGTCTATTTCGTACTCGTACTTGAACTTACTCCGTTTAGGTGTTGCCCGGTCTTTTGCAACTCCTCGGTTTTCTTACTTTCTCACTTGTTATGTGAACCACAATGATTCGATTTCTTACTTGCTATTTTGTAATTTTAATCTAAAATGAAAGGGTTTTTTTTCTTTAGATAAAAGTACAAAACTTGTTTTTTTTTACTTCAATTGATTTTGGAATTATATTATTTATTTTCTAGTCAATAAGTAAATTAAGATTGAAAAGAAAAATAAATAATTGGTTAAATCCCATTCTAAATCCTTTCCTCTTACTTTGATAGAAAAATATAAAACTTACTGAACTTACTCTACCCTTTCCTACTGATAATCTATTTTCCCTTTTCTTTAAAACCGAAATCTCATTCGATTGAAAAAAAATCAAAAGATGAATACCAATTCCTTCTTGTGTTGCTTTTTGTTCATTTCACAAACCACATCAATCCATCGTCCTGATCATATTCTTTTGTTCACCATCATATTCTTTTGTTCACAGCAATTCATCTACTCCGTACCACTGTTGCTTTTGTTCACCATCATCATTAATCGACTTGTATGATAAAACAAGGTAAGTCGTTCCTCCCCTTTCCAATCGTTCTTCTCCAATAGATTCCATGATTAATCTTCTCTAGTCGATGCTACTGATATTCTTCTCCTATCGATGTTGCGGTTCTTCTTCAACCGATTCCTTCTTGATTTGGGTAACCACAATCAGTGGTTTCAATATACAGGTATTCTTCTTTCGTTCTTACTTGATTGATTCAAACTGAATCAAATCTGCTTTCTTCTTTTGTTCGTTCTTCCGGTTGATTTTTGCATGATAAATGCAACATGATTTATTCGATATTTGATTCCTCGCTCTGATACCACTGTTGGTAAACCACCACAAATTCACAGGTATATAACACGATATCTATTAATCTAATGGTTGGTTACAATTTTGTTTCATCGATAAGCATACATATATATACAATACAAACCGACACTAACGAATGGATGCGTCGCTTCAAACTAACATACACTAATGTACCGATGCATCCATTAAATTACTAACTGCCACCCTTTCCTGCGTGGGTGTGTTTGTGATGGCCTGTGGCCCATACTTATTCTAACATGTACATAACACTGGCTTGACCCATTCCTCGCTCTGATACCACTGTAGAACACAGGCATACTTACATACATTCCAGGATCGCTAACATATCAAACATCATGCATCATGTTGTATCAATCATCACTCAAGAATCAATCATCAGGAACACAAGAACATGGGGTTGAACCCTTTCTATATAATCGATATAAAACTGAATCTGGGTTACAAGTTTTCTGTTACAGATACATACATATATACTATACTAACCGACACTTTGAACAGACACATCGTTTCATTGTGAACAGACATGTCATTTGATGTTTAATAACAAAACGTTGCAGCCCTTGTATGTAACTTCCAAACTGCCGTTGCTTTGTTTCTTTTGTTTCCTGCGCATAGGTTTGTTGGCCTTCGGCCCAAACACAGAATCTTTCATGGGCTCTATTTTGACCCATTAATACGTACAACAATACTTGACCCATTCCTGATTTTGTTTGGCCCGTTTGACATTAGAAGTCCAATAAAAACAAGAAGTGCACTTTACTAACAGTGAAAGTAACAGCACGACAATGATTAGTGATACATTATTAGAATAAAGAATAGACAATATGCAAGTAACCTGTACTTCGGTGGTCAGCATAAAAGTCAATTGAATATTAAACCAGCTCTTGGAGACTATTTCAAGAAGCCTTTAGATACTGCCAGCAATCATTGATATGAACTCGGACAACTACAGAACCCAAAAGGAAAAAGGTTGAGGCAACAAAAGTTTTTAAAACCATGACTAAGCAAGACCACTTCATATATACTTGAATGATGAAGGACCCGAGGCTTGTCTCTGATCCATCAGAATCATATCATACACTTCTTTAGTTGAAGATCTTTCGTATACACCAAGAGATGACACAAATGTTTGCCATAACGAAACTAGAACGTCTGGAAAAATAGTAGTTCATGTCTTAAATATATTGGCAGAAACTTACCCTTGAATCGAGTTTCTGTCGGGCTGGGGAAGTTTAGAACAAACTGGCTCAAGCACTTTAAAGCCTGATGATGGAAAAAAAGGGTGATAAATAACTGCACATTCCAGTAGACATTTAAGAAAAAAAATAAAAAATAAAAAGAAAAGCTATATCTTTAGAGTAATAAACCTTAAATTGTAATCCTCCGATCATCGGGATCTTCAGATTACACAGGATGCTTAAGAATGGAGGATAGTTCAACCATCAAAACTTTGACCGATAATGACATTAATGCACTAACATGATAGCACTGCAAACATTATACTCTTTCATCACATAGCCTATATATATAAGAGGTCAATTTAACCACCTAAGATTATAAGAGTACAAAAAGTACCTTGTACACACCGATTAAAACCCCCAGCATGAATGTACAAAAAAAGGCTATCGAAAGAGCCTTTGTGCGCAACAGAGTATCATAGATCAACATCCTTTAAGCCTCGCATATATAGAAATTTAGATCGAATTTACATTCTAAACTACATATGGAGCAACAAGTTTCATTTTTTTAAAAACTGTAGTACAGGAAAGAATCTTCGATTGCAACCATTCCCCTACAATAGCATGTGTGCATTCAAAATTTGTATACCCTTTAAAAGAGAAAAAATAAGACTTATAACATATTATACCTGCTTTTGTATTGCATTGATCATTAATTAAATTGATCAAAAAGGGAAGAAAGTCAGGCCATTCATCTGGCCAATCATGATGCACAACTGATGCTACATCATTTTACTATGAGATCGTCAGGTGAGAGCAAGCAACGATCACGAATAACTGCCAAATAACATAAACACCGTATTGGTTGCATTTAACTGTATAATGGAAAGAATAACCAGAAAATTTGCAATAAACTAGATACAAAGTAGCCTTTGAAAATACAATAAAACCTCACACTAATAAAAGAGCAACATTTTTCTCATTTAGACAACAGGAATCGTAACAACGTGTAAAAAGAAACACTTAGTATTTAGTTTTTGCTTGCTAAACATGAATGTGACACCGAAGTCATCAAATCAAATAATTCTATAATATAAAGAAATATATAACTTTAGTAAAAGGATACTTAGCTATAACCCAGAGTAAGAACCCTGTCGGTGTTGATGTGGCTCATGTTGATGGATATGCAAGTAGTATGTCAAATTGAGCAAGTTGACAGCTTGCACAAGATGCCATTTGAAGCCTATAAATAGGCTCTTCACATTTCATTTGTAGTACACCAAAACACAACAACACTTTCTAAGTGTTGCTTTGTATCTTCTCTCTATTTTGTAATATTTCTACTATAAGAAATATAGTTGGTGGTGTGTTGGAGGATGTAGGTAAAAATTGGCCGAACCTCGGTAATCTCTGGTGTTCATGTGTGTTGTTTATTTTCAGTAGCTTTATTTGGGGTATCGTTATTGTGATCTATTGCGCTAGTAAATTATCGGAATAATTCTTTTCCACTTATAATTTATTAGTTCAATCTTTCACGGGCTTTACCCATTTGGTGGAATAATTAGCGCGATTATTTTCACAACAATTGGTATCAGAGCCGAGGTTATTCTTAGTATGCTCTGTGGTTGCAATTTAATTTGATCTTCCACATCAGAAAAGATATCCGTTGGGCTATTTTGAAAGCTATTGAAAATTATTTGTATCCAAAATGGTTGAGGGATTAGTTGTCAAACCTTCCATATCGGGTGAACTAATTTCACCAAATTGAACGAGACCACTCTTGTCAAATACAAGACTGGCGGTGGAGGTTTTCGATGGTACCGGTCATTTTGGCATGTGGAAAAGCGAGGTTCTGGACGCGCTTTTTCAGCAAGGTCTAGACATTGCCATTGAAGAACATAAACCAGAAGATATTGAAGAGAAGAACTTTCGGACCATCAATCGGTTAGCTTGTGGCACTATACGATCATGTCTTTCTAGAGAACAGCGATATGCTTTCTCTAAAGAAATATCCACACACAAATTGTGGAGGGCATTGGAAGAGAAGTTTCTGAAAAAAAGTTGTCAGAGCAAACTGTACATGAAGAAAAGATTGTTTCGTTTCACTTATGTACAAGGTACCACAATGAATGATCATATAACCAGTTTCAATCAACTGGTTACCGATTTGATGAATATGGATGAGGTGTTCAAAAACCAAGATCTGGCTTTAATATTGTTGGGTTCACTGCCCAATGATTTCGAGTTACTCGAAACAACTCTACTCAACAGGAAAGATGACGTTTCTTTGAGCTAAGTTTGTGCTGCCTTATACAGTCAAGAACTGAGAAAGAAGGACAAGCATGTAAGTTCTGGTGGTGACTCGGAGGTTTTGTTAGTCAGAGTTCGTTCTCAGAAGAAGAACACCGAAAATAGGTGGAGATCCAAATCTAGGCATAGACCAAGCAAAGATGAATGTGCCTTTTGTCATGAAAAAGGTCATTGGAAGAGAGATTGTCAGAAATTGAAAAACTATGAAAATTTTCAGAAAGGGAAGGCTGTAGCAGAGACGAATGTGACCGAGTGTGATGATTCAAAATCTGATCTCTCACTAGCAACCTCATCAAGCAGAAACGCTTCGGATGTATGGCTATTAGATTCCGCATGTAGTCATCATATGACATCACACCGGGAGTGGTTTAGTGATTTTCAAGATCACAAAGAAATTGTTTATACGGCAAATGAAGTTCCTCTTGCTACAAATGGGATTGGTTCAGTCCGTTTGAAAAACCAGGATGGATCAATCGTGTCTTTAAAAGGCGTTCGGTACTCGTCAGAGATAAAGAAAAATCTTATTTCTGTGGGAACTTTAGAATCAAAAGGATTTGAGGTTAAAGCAAAAAATGGGGTTATGAAGATTATCTCTGGTGTGCTTGTAGTATTGAAGGGTAACCGTAAAAGCAATAACACGTAGCACTACGAGGGTAGAACAGTTTTCGGAACTGTCGCAGCTGTTATAAGTAGTGATAGAAATTTGGAAGCGGTTAGGCTATGGCATATGCGCTTGGGTCATGCAGGTGAAAAATCCTTGAATTTGCTCATCAGTCAAGGATTGTTGAAAGGAGTACGCTCCTGTAAGTTGGATCTCTGTGAGCATTGTATTAGCGGGAAGAAGACCAGAGTCAAATTTCGGGCAGCCGTTCATAATACTCAGGGTATTTTAGACTATGTCCACTCTTATGTGTGGGGACCATCCAAGACAAGTTCGTTGGGTGGGAAGCATTACTATGTGACCTTTGTTGATGACTTTTCCCGGAGAGTGTGGGTGTACACTTTGAAGACAAAGGATGAAGTGTTGGGAGTTTTCCTTAAATGGAAAAAGATGATGGAAACTCAGACAGTCAAGCGTCTCCGTACAGACAATGGTGGAGAGTACAAGAATGATCAGTTTAGAAAAATCTGTGAAGATGAATGCATCGGCAGACATTTCACTGTCAGACATACACCACAACAAAATGGGGTGGCTGAACGCATGAACCGAACATTGCTGGAGAAAGTTCGGTGTATGTTATCCAATGCTGGGTTGGGTAAAGAGTTTTGGGCTGAAGCTGTAACGTATGCTTGTCACCTCGTTAATCGTTTGCCATCGACTGCTATTGATGGAAAAACACCATTGGAGAAATGGTTTGGGAAACCTGCTACTGATTATGATTCTTTACATATGTTTGGTTCCACTGCATATTATCATGTAAAGGAGTCAAAATTGGATCCTCGAGAAAAGAAAGCATTGTTCATGGGGATCACCTCTGGAGTTAAAGGATATCGTTTGTGGTGTCCAGAGACGAGAAAAACGATTTTTAGCAGGGATGTCACCTTCGATGAATCTACCAGGTTGAAGAAGGTGAATGTTGAGCAGTCGGATGGAACCACCAAAAAGGTGGAGTTCGAAAGAATAATTGCACCAGCAGATCCGGAAACGGGTATTGATTCTCCTCCGGTAGAAGGTGATTTTGATGAAGAGGAGGTTCAGACTCTCGAACCTCAAACGCAACGTGAATCAATTGCAACCAGCAAGCCTAAGAGAGTAATTGTAAATCCTGCTCGCTATACAGATACGGTGGCTTGTGCATCTTCAATTGCAGCTGATGATGTTCCTACTACTTACTCTGAAGCTGTTCGAAATCCAGAGAATGAGAAGTGGAGGATTGCCATGAGTGAAGAAATGCAGTCCCTTGAAAAGAATCAGACATGGGAGTTGACCAACCTCCCAAATGGAAAGAAGGCAATTGGATGCAAATGGGTATTTGCAAAGAAAGATGGGTTCTCCGGCCAAGATGATGTTCGCTACAAAGCAAGATTGGTAGCTAAGGGCTACGCTCAGAAAGAAGGAATTGATTACAATGAAGTGTTTTCTCCAGTCGTAAAACATTCTTCTATTAGAATTTTGTTGGCTTTGGTAGCACAGTTGGATCTTGAACTAGTTCAGATGGATGTAAAGACTGCATTTCTACATGGAGATTTGGAGGAGGAAATCTTTATGGTTCAGCCAGAAGGATTCAAAGTTTCTGGAAAAGAGAATGAAGTGTGTAAACTTAATAAATCTTTGTATGGGTTGAAGCAGTCCCCGAGGCAGTGGTACAAGAGATTTGATAAGTTTATGTTGGAGTCAGAGTACACAAGAAGCAAATATGACCATTGTGTCTATTTGAAAAAGCTACAACACGGGTCCTTAATATATCTTCTTCTATATGTAGATGATATGTTGATAGCTTCTCAGAGTTCAGTGGAGATTGAAAACTTGAAGACTCGATTGAACATGGAATTTGAGATGAAGGATCTTGGTGAAGCAAAGAAGATTCTTGGCATGGAAATAGTCAGAGATAGAAAATTGAGGAAGCTTTGTTTGACTCAGAAAAACTATCTGAGAAGGATGCTAAAGCGTTTTGGGATCAACGAACAAACAAAACCTGTTAGCACTCCGCTCGCTCCTCATTTTAAACTCAGTGCTGCTATGTCACCAAGGAATGATGCTGAAAGAGAGTACATGAAAAATGTACCCTATGCAAATGCAGTTGGTAGCTTGATGTATGCTATGGTGTGTACAAGACCAGATATTTGCCAAGCGGTTGGAGTTGTGAGCAGGTATATGCATGATCCAGGAAAGGAGCATTGGCAAGCTGTTAAATGGATTTTACGATACATCCATAATACAGCAGATGTTGGATTGGTTTTCAAACAGGATAATAAGCAGTGGGTGGTTAGATATTGTGATTCAGATTATGGTGGAGATTTAGACAAGCAAAGGTCAACTACAGGCTATGTCTTTACCCTTGCAAAAGCACCGGTCAGTTGGAAGTCTACCTTGCAGTCTACTGTTGCTCTGTCAACAACGGAAGCAGAGTACATGGCAATTACTGTGACACCCCCAAATTTGATGATTTGCGGAAGCTCGATTTGGGTGTCACTAATCGATATACAAAGCACATAAGATATAATGAACGACCACTATATGCGTCATTTTAAACTTGTATAGATAAAGTAAATGTTTACATCAAAATATTGTTACATTAGCTCGGTTCCTGAAATTGAGAGATTTTATAGCATAATTACTTTTACAAAATATAATAATGCAATCCAATCTCTAGTTGTATGTATGCTGACTCGAGCTAATAGTTCCTGCTTGTGCAGCCAACCTACTGCTGGGTACCTGTGATAAATACTAAAATGGGTCAGCGAAAACGCTGGTGAGCTCACAGGTTTGTATGTCAATTGTATAGTTGTAAGAACCGCAAGATTTATATTGAATTTAAAATGCAATTAAGCAAAATAAAAGTTATACAATCCATGAGCACATAGTCTGAGCTTAACTTGATTTGTCAGGCCCACTTAAGGAAACCTAACTTGAAATGCCTCCTACGAGTGTCTAATCCACACTCGTCTTCCCAAATGCTAATACATCCGTTTGACCGGTTAGTGCGTGCTAACCCGGATGAGGATTGTCAATCCCATATGATATCATATACTAACATTCACGCTAAAAATATTAGAGACTATGCTTATAGAGGACTTTAAATTGATTAGCTTGAAACTCATGTAGTATTTGAAGTTTGGCACTTGCGTTCTACTTGTAAAACAAAATCGTGTAGTAATATCACACCCCTAGTTGTAAAATAGTGAAAATGGGGCTATGAAACTCACCTGAGTCTTGAAATGTTAAGCAATTAAACTTGAAGTAATTAGCAGTGAGTTGGTGTCCAAAGACTTGAAACCTGAATGTGTCCACGACACTTGAATTGTTATTAATTGTCCCGGTATCTCAAAAGACTACCTTTGAAATTGTTTGTTTATCTTAATGTCCAAATTACCCCAGATTTGGTTGATTGTATTGATACAAGTTGCAACGACTTGTTTGACTGAATTTATACAAGTTACAACGACTTGTTCGGTTGAATTGATACAAGTTACAGCGACTTGTTTGATTGAATTGATACAAGTTACAACGACTTGTTTGGTTGAATTGAAGTACATTTTGAAAACGCATACGACCCGTTGGTGAATTGTTGAAATAAAAGTGTTGTTGTCATCGTCTTGTTTTTGAAGTGTTACACTTGAAGTATAAGTCCCATTATGTTCTAAAAGTCGTATGAAACAAGCATTTGAAGTTGTATAATCTCGACACTTGGTGTAAAAATAGTTGGAAAACCTGCTGTTTTATGCGTCACTTAATAGCGTCACTAAGAGTGTTTACGCGACACTACCGAAGTGTCGGGTTCAATGTCGGATTCGAAAGTATAGCGTCACTGGGCTAGTGTCGTGTGTAATAGTATGCGTCACTTAAGGAGTGACGGGTTCCGTATAACGGCGGCACTTATGGAGTGTCGTATAAAATAGTGATTTCGGAGATTTGGGCGTCACTTAAGAAGTGACGTGTATCGTAGCGACACTAAAGAAGTGTCGCGTAAAATAGTATGGCGACACTAAGGAAGTGTCGGGGTATAGTGTCGGTATCAAATGTAAAGCGCCACTTAAGTAGTGTCGCTATGAAATGTCGCGGGTGGTATATGAAGGCGTCACTATGCTAGTGTCGGGTAAAATCCGAGATGTTAATATATCGAGACACTTATCAAGTGTCGCTAAGAGTGTCGGTATTACAATTATACGTCACTTATGGAGTGACGGATCCGGATCAAAAAGTAAATATGGGCGACACTTACATAGTGTCGGTATTGAGCATATGGCGTCACTGCCGAAGTGACGGATAGATGTCAGGAAAATAAGTATAGGCGACACTTATGAAGTGTCGGGTATATGTTGATGCGCCACTACCGAAGTGTCGCATTAAGTGTCGCATGTCTGGGTTCATCGTTGCGACACTAACGCCTGTTTGACGGATTTCGAGCCAAAAACATGTTTTCGGGTTTCCGTTTGGTCTGATTCTTTTACCCAACCCTCATAGGGACATGTTAAGCTTATACAAACAATAATATATGAAAAGTAAGTAAAATCGAGAGGTTTCGACATTTGTCGGAAACTTACAAAGTGATGAAATGAAAATCCGGAAAGGTAGAAATGTAGATCGTCGCGTGGTGGTCGTTTATTTCCAAAGGGGCTTGAAGATCCAAGGTCGTTTAGGGTGTTTATTTTGTGATTTTTGATGGTTTGGTGGTGATGAAACTTGAGAGAAATTAGAGAGGAGAGAGAGAGAAAAAGAGAAATGAAAGAAAAGTGGGTGGGAGTGGGAGGTTAAACTCCCATTTTCGCCCCGCGTTCCCGCTCCGTGTGGTGTTCGTTCGCTCCGTGGTTCAAACGTTAAATGATTTTTACACATTAAAAGATAAGTTTTAAATTACGAATTTATTATAAAATGCTTTATTAAAATAATTTATCAATTATCCATTTGGGTATCTAAATTGAAATTCGTTTTATTTGTTTGCGCGTTTGTATGTTTAATCACGTATACATTAATTGTGTAGTAAAATTTTGATACGAAATATCATAATAAATAATATTCTAAATAAAATTGAGTTATTAAATAATATTTGTATTACTTAATAAAATTGTTCACCAACGTCCGTATTTATTGTATCGAAATTCATTCGATTTGAAACTCGTACGATTTAAACAAACCGCATAATTGTAGATATATATTCAACAATATATATAATAATTGATACATTAATTAGCCTAACACAGAACTAATTACAGGTATTAAAACTTGATTAGGCACTAAATTCTAGTCCTAAATTGACGGGTGTCACAATTACTGAGGCTGTGAAGGAAGCAATATGGCTTCAAGGGTTGCTTGGTGAACTTGGAATGAATCAGAAGTTTGTCATATTACACTGTGATAGTCAAAGTGCAATTCACTTAGCAAAGAACCAGGTTTATCATGCAAGGACGAAGCATATTGATGTTCGGTATCACTTCATACGAGAGATACTCGAAGAAGGTGGAGTTAGAATCGAAAAGATCCACACCACAAAGAATCCTACTGACATGTTAACAAAAGTTTTGGCTGCGATCAAGTTCGACTCTTGTTTGGACTTGATCAACATTGTCAAAACTTGAAGATTGGTTTGAAGACACCACCAACGATGATTGAGAGGTAGATTGAAGACCTTTGGGCATTCGCCAAGGTGGAGAATTGTTGATGTGGTTCATGCTGAGTGGATGAAAGGGCATCTTAAGTTTGTGGCATAAAAGAAGCCACGTAATGGATATGCAAGTAGTATGTCAAGTTGATCGAGCAAGTTGACAGCTTGCACAAGATGCCATTTGAAGCCTATAAATAGGTTCTTCACATTTCATTTGTAGTACACCAAAACACAACAACACTTTCTAAGTGTTGCTTTGTATCTTCTCTCTATTTTGTAATATTTCTACTATAAGAAATATAGTTGGTGGTGTGTTGGAGGATGTAGGCAAAAATTGGCCGAACCTCGGTAATCTCTAGTGTTCATGTGTGTTGTTTATTTTCAGTAGCTTTATTTGGGGTATCGTTATTGTGATCTATTGCGCTAGTAAATTATCGGAATAATCCTTTTTCACTTATAATTTATTAGTTCAATCTTTCACGGGCTTTACCCATTTGGTGGAATAATTAGCGCGATTATTTCCACAACAGTCGGAAGCAATCGTGGATAACGCACTTCCTGAATTATGCAATAACAGACATTGTTAAAATAGAGGAGGAACCCTGTTTCGAGATTATGTACAGTTCAATTTTAATGAAGAAGAGGAATTGATAAACAACAACAACGGGTATTGTAATCACCAGAAGACTTCAACAAGCCCTAACCTAAATCATGATTACAAATTAACGGGGTTTGGTGGAATAAAAATCATCCTGTAAAAAAAAATTAAAAAAAAATGATGTCATAAAGAACCGAAAAATATGATAATTAATTTAGAATGCCATAACAAAGTAGTACTACGTAGTAGATTATTAATCAAAAAATTGATAACCTGAAATCAGAGGAACATATACATCAAATGAATGATTTATGTGATAATTTAATTTGATCGATGTGATGTTTTTGATGTTTAGATGAGGATGAGGATGTAGTCCAGTAGTGATTTATAGGTATGCGTTAGTCGGTGCCTTTGTGGTTTGGCTATGACGTAACTCAAACGCTATGGTAAAAAAGTCAATGGCAGTACGCTTATTTTTTATTTTCAATTCTAATTCCAGTTTTTTAATAATAATAATAATAATAATAATAATAATAATAATAATAATAATAATAGGTGGCAATTTTAGACCCATTGGTTATTTATGGGTCAACTTGGTTAGTATTTATGAGGGGATGGGTTTGTTGGGTCTCCCCCCATTTTTTTGAATGGGTCTAAATGGGTATTTAATGTATAACTCCAATTGTATAATAATTAACCAACGGGTCTAGTGGGTACTTTTTTTTTCTTTTCACCTCATTTCATTTTTTTCATTTTTCACTCAAATAAAAAAAAAGTTTGGTGGAAACCCGATGGGTCGACCCGACCCGAGACCCATTTGACCCAAATCCGTTTAGACCCATCCTCCTAAATTACCTATCTAGATCCGGACCCATTTAAACCTAAACCCATCTATACCCGTGACCCGACCCGACTCATTCATTTTACCACTTATAATAATGACAACGCTAGATTTCTATATTTAACATTTTGAGTAAGGTTCAAATGAGTACACCAACTTTGAGTGAAAATGAGGGAACCAACAGATTTATGCTATGTGTCACTTTATTCTCTCTCCTCCACATTTTTAAAAATTAAATATCTCACAAACGGTAAGTCGAAAAATCCTGAAAATTGCACCATAAAATTCAGCGTTTTCTCCTCTTCGATTTGTCGTCCCTGAAGGCATACTTGATAACATCAAATAATATCATATTTATACACTTATTATCCCTATATTTATATATACTTTTATTGCATTTCTATTAATTTTGATACTTAATTCTTTCATATTTGCAATTTAGGTCTTAAATACAAGGATTGATAAAAAAAAAGAACGAAAAAGGAGCTAAAATAAAGAAAAACTAAGAAGAAATGAAGACTTGAAGAAAAGAAGACCCAAACATGAAGACTTGAACCATATAATTGAAGAATAGGCCAAGAAAAGAGTGAAGATCCGAACTTACAAAGAAGATAGCCCAGAATTAGGCCTGACCCGATTATGGAACATTCTGGAATTCAAGCCCAACCGGCGGTTGGACTAACCAACCGGCGGTTGAATATTATAATGTTAAGTAGGTTACCAGACGCTGAAGTTGGCTTGGAGAACAAGACTCCAACCGGCGGTTGGATGACCCAACCGGCGGTTGGACTGGCGGTTCTAAAAACTATAAATAGAGGCCACGGTTTAGGTTAAGGGATATACGAATTTTAGAGGTAAAAGTCGATTATTAGGGTTAAGGAACGACTTTAAGTCGAATTTGGAGGCTAGGAGGCTAGGGATTGAAGACCTTCAAACCTAACGAAAGGTAATTCAATATCTTTGGTTTGTATTCTAAGTCCTTATACTTGATAAATGACTGTTTACTTGTACTTGGAATCTTGTTTATATTATCAATGATTATTGATTATTTCTTTAACATATTTGTTTAGATGAAGGATGTTTGTATGATTATTTGAGCATATGTTTATGTTAATTGTTTCTATGAATGTTATTAAGGTTATATCTATATTGATTATATGATTATGATATTCATGCTATATAGAGAACTCTTGTGTGGATTGACTTAATAATTTAGGTTTATGTTTTGATTATACCTAGATAAACGAGAACTTGGTGATAGGTTATAGTCATTACTGGATTAAACTATAATTGATTAGATAATAACATTCGAGACCTCGAAGTTAGTTAACCTTAATATACGTTGAAGAGCTTAATCTTAGGATATTGAGCTGGACCAAGGCCTTTATCTACTTTTATATTTCAACATAGATCAATTGGCTGACAAAGATAAAACATATAGGAGAATAATAATACAACATAGCTAGTCTAGATAAAATATATCTTCTATCTACCTTATTCAGCTTAAATAATTCTTTAATACTTTAATTGTCTTGTATATCCTAGTTCGATATCAAAAGTAAATATAAATATATATTCATACGGAATTAAAATGTACCCCATTTATCTGTAATATTAATTGTAATCAATTGTAATTGTAATATTAATTGTGGAATAAATTAATTATTTTAATAAACGTTCACTGTGTTCGATACCTGAACTTACTTGTAAAAGCTATATTATACGAACAGGTTATTCTTGCCTGAATTGTGTGATAAAGTATTATTTAGTATTTCTTTGATTTAAAACTTGTTACGAATTTATTTGCATATACTTCACGCACATCAATACTATAACACCCCTCATTCATTATACTGAAAATTATATTATTAACACGGAAGCATGTATTTAAAACACATTTCATTACTGTACATAGTATATAAACCGTTTACATATTTGATACACAACTACCAAAGTTATTAAATTCATATGACAATAGTATACAAAACGGAGTATCATAGAATTCTAAACAAGGTTTATCACAAAACCATATCTGTAACACCCCAATTTTATCAGGAATTTAAATTCGTACGTAGATATAATTTTATAATGAAGCAATATTGTGTAAATAATGAGATATAATAGAAAACGTAAATAGGTTTCTCAATTCCAGACTGTGTGATAAAAAGAAATAAGGTTTAATATACATATATGCGTGTTTTCCTGATTATTCCAAAAACATCCAGTGAGAAAACGAAATAGAGAAAGAGCAGAGGGTTTCAAACTTCTTCTTCATCTCAAATACTTCAAATTAACTCAAATCATCATCTTTAATCTTGGATTCAAGCTTGTAATCTCTAAATTATCACCTTCTTCATCATCTCTAACCATTTGTAAGTATGATTCTTCCTTAAATGTATAACCTAGAAAGTGGGGTTAGTGGGTTTAGTGAAATTAGTGCTTTTTAATACGAAATTAGGATTAGAAATTGTTGGAATTGTTGTTTATGAGTGTTCTTGAGTTAGTTTATGATGAAATTACACCTTGAATATGATTAATTTGTTATAAGTGTTCTTGAGTAAATGTGGGGTTTTGATTAAATATGTGTGAATTAGTATTAATTAGTTAAAAGTGTGATCTATGATGTAATTAGACTATGAAAACTATGTTAGAACATGATTTAAGTGGAAGTGTTAATAAATTGAATTAGTTGAATCAAAGTGGGGGAGTTATCATATAGAAGTTACTAGTTTAAATTAATGAGTTCTAGTGATTTAAATATGTTGTTATATGTTGTATGATTAGGTGTTAAAGAGTTGGACATATCATCATTTGTGTATCTTGTGAATCATCATTTCAAGACAAAGGTGAGTAGTGTAAGGATTTAATCAAGTAATTGGTTGTTTGTGTTTCCGGATTACTTTTGAGTAAGAGGATCACACAATCATGTGAAGTTAATTATGCTTTATTTGTTTAAATTGTTACTTGTGAAAGTGTTATGATATGAATTGATTGTACATGTTACCGGATAGCTTCCGAGCTAGAGGTGGGTACAATCAAGTGGAGATTTAGTGTATTATGTGTATATGATCATAGTGATATGAATTGTGATTGTACATGTTACCGGATAGCTTCCGAGCTAGAGGTGGGTACAATCATAAGTTAGTGATATGAAGCTTATGAAGTTATGATATAGAGTTGCTAGTTTTACTAGCATAGTGTTTATGTAGCCATGATATGTATTATTTGATTAAGTTGCTTATATGCTCACTAAGCAAAAGTGCTTATTGTTTAAGTGTTTTATGTTTTAGGTGGAAGTGGACAAGGTAAAAGGGAAGGCGATTTAAAAAGGGGATAGCGTGGATTGCATGATGTTAGAGTATGGCAAGTAATCTCTTTTGTATCGTTTGTTCTAGCTTGTGTAAATCGCCCTTTTAGACATGTTTTAAAAGATAGTCATGGTGAGCCATGACATATGAAATTTTGATATAGTTTGATCTTTGAGGTCAAGAATACTAGTAAATGATGTATATTATGGTCTTGTAGTGTTAAAGTTAATGGTTGAATATAACTAGTGTGTTTGAAATGAGTTCATGGTTGAAAATAGTCAAATTGTGTTTTCATTGGATATGGAGTATTGACATGTAGTCAAGCATTCTATTAGTCAATTATGGGTTGTGATTGACTAGTCAATGGGTCAAAACAGTCTTTGTGGGTCAGCGGGTCAAAAAGGGTCGATATGGGTCATTAAAAGCATTTTCGGTCTAAAACGAGTTAGAGAAGGGTTAAGGGTGTGGTGATGTGTCTTACAACTTTGTTTTGATGTGTATGATGAGTGGTTAAAAGCTCCATGTCTCAGCCTTTATGGTTTGAGACTTGGTATGCTCTCAAAATGGTCGTTTTTGGGTCAAAAAGAGTCATACCCCAAAATCCCGTGTCATTGTGAAATTTGAAAAAGTGCAAAAAGGGAAGTCTTCGTTTTGGTCATATAAAGGTGCACGCAAAATTTCAGGTCAAACGGATGCACGAGTAAAAAGTTATGCGCGTTTGAAGTTGGTTAAAAAGTTGACTTTTGCTGACTTCTGGATTTACACTAAGGAACGCGATCCTGACAACTTGAGCCGGATCGCGTTCGCAAGGCAAAAATGGTAACCGAAAGTTTATAACTAAGGAACGCGATCCCGCCCACTTTCCCGGATCCCGTTTGACATTGAAAAATGAAATTTTAGGTCTTAAAAAGCTTGTTTTAACTAGGAATAACTATTAAGGTTGAACTATACATATGGGGTAGTCATGGGACATAATTAAGAGTGTAAAAAAAAAAATGGTTATGTTTTCGGGGCGTTTCAATATCAGAGTAGTATAATCAGTCAAACGTTCCCTGCTGTCAAGCATCACTTCCTGACCACCCCATAATTAACAAAACCTGCAGGAAGTAAAATGAGGGATTAACACGAAGTTAAGTGAATGAACTTGTCACGCACAATTCTAATTAGCATAACTATAAGTTTACACCAAATAACCGTAAACACACATATATTTCAATGAGGATCGGTGGCTCTTGGAATATCATAATACCCGGGGATTTTCCCAAGAACACTTATCGTACATATCCGTATGGCCATAACGGACGAGACCGATAGCTAATGGTTATTATAATCAAACACAGGTTCTATACACATAACAAATGAAGCAAGACCCTGTGTAATTCACACAATAACCAATTATCCCAACTAACACGTTGACCTCAATAACACTGATGCCCGAAGGCCACATATCACGTAGATTAACAATCAATAATTAAGACTAAATAGTCTACAAACACATCTACGTTTACTTGTTGCAACCATACAGTTACAACTAAATCAAAGGGTGAGTTTCAAATCTACTCACCGATACCTTTGTCTTCACAAACTCAGAATCCAGATGTCACTTAGTCTTTGGAGGATCTGAGAATCAACAATCAAATATAAGTTAGTAATTAGGATCTTCAATACTTAACTTATATTAATTCATAACACTAGGAATTTAACGTAAATGGCATCAAAATTACAAGTTTTTAATTATGTATTAGTAATCTCAATATAGTTATTATCATGTACTAATACTAGTTTATCAATGTTACATCATATAGCAAGGCAAGTAACATTAACAATCAACAAATAAAAATAGATGCAGGAATGGCTCATGACCCGCCGGCTGGGGTCAAGGACCCGCCGGTTTCACCCCACAACCCGCCGGCTCACCCTATTTAGCCGCCGGGTATAACGGTTTTTGAGGTACCAGAACTAAGTTGAGTTTTAAAGACTGTGGGAGCTGCCATGATTGGCCAAGGAGCCGTCATGCCAGAGTAACAAGCCGCCGGCTAGGGTCTTTGACCCGCCGGCTTCTAAACATAACCAGAGAACATGCCGGCTTCCCAAGGAAGCAGCCGGCTTCATCTGCAGATACAGCAGCAGCAAAACAGCAAAACTCTGCACTCTTAAATACGAACTAACTTCTAAATTTTACAACTTTCAAGTGCCAAATCAACCAAATCAAGCTTCTAACCTTAAAGGAGTATCATATAGTAACAAGTTAACATAAACCAACATCAATCAATTCCATTTTCATGCCAAAACCTATACTAATTTACTAACCCACAAATGTGTGCTTAAATTATCATTCAATAGCAAGAATACTACAATTCAAGCTAGAAATTCAGTTCACTATCATTAACTAGCATCATTCATCAACATAGAACACTTACAACTCAATCAATTCATCAATTTCAAATTTGACCTAAACTAAGCTTGAGTTCATGAAAAAATCAAATACTTACACTATGATGATGAGAGTGATGGCAAGAAGAAGATGAACTTGTAATCACACAATCACAGCTTTGATTCTTCTAATCTTGTTAATGATTTCAACTTTTCTTTTTTGATTTTGGGTTGAGTGTTTAAGAGGTAAGAGTTCAACAAGTAATAACTGGAAATGGGGAAAAAGAATAAAAGGAGGTCGGCTCTCATTTAAACCGACTTCACCATTTGGGTATCTTATGCCCGTCTTAAATTTATTGTCTGGAACCTAAATACCAATTGCGGGAAACTTACTTTATTTTACCATTGACTATAGTAAATTAAAACAAGCAACCATTTACTATCCACAATAAGTTCTGGACTTATTCATCTAAGTTTCACAAATAAACAATTAATATCAAATAATTTTTAAAGCAATTAAATAATCAATTTAAATTAGAAATTACCAGACCACTGGAGAGGATGTTACAAATATCTTTGACAACTTTTTTTTTCTTCCATTTTTTGGTGGGTTTTACAAATTAGTAACACATGTGTTAGTGATTGGTTGTACATTTAATTTGTGATTAAGGTTAGGGTTTAGGGTTAGGGTTTAGGGTTTAGGGTTTAGGGTTTAGGGTTTAGTAGGTGATATCGCGTAAAAAGTCACGTTTTTACTACCGATATCTCTCTCATTCTGGAATGATTCTTGGCATTTTAAACTCAAAAATAGTACAAATCAATAGTATTATGCCAAGATGGTCAAAACAAGGTTGCACGATGAAAATCAAGCAAAACGGATGAAAAACGAATATCCCACGCACGTTTGAAGATTCAAGGCATCAAAACGAGATTTCAAGACAAAAGTGCCCATCACCAACATCCATCTCATCCAAGATGTTCGTTTTCAAATTACGAATCCAACATAAGAAGAATCGGCAAAAACGGATGAAGAATGAAGATTCTACGTACACCGGAATATTCAAATGATTCGTACGAGACATCAAAAGATGGGAGACATATTTTTGGGATTTCTTTTCATCAAAATCTTCTTTTTTGAATTACGAATCCAACGCAAAAAGAAAAAATACAAACGGACGCATAACAAAGAATGCACGCGCGATTTAAGAAACGAAGCAAAAGACGACGAACCGGGGCGGGGGTGTGCCAGCCGCCGCCGGCCAACCACCCACCGCCGCCGGCCATCAGGTGGGTGGCGCCGGACACCTCCCCCGTCCCGTTTCCGCTTTTTGGTCCTTGCGCGTACCCGGTGCACCACCTTTACATGCTTTTTGGTACCCGGTGCACCACCTTTACGTGATTTTTCGTACCCGGTGCACCACCTTTCCCACCTTTTTCTAATGTGTGCCTCAAATTGCTAAAATGCACCAAGACTCACCTATAAATAGGAGGCATAGGGTTCATTTGAAAAACACACCTTCCACACCTTGGAAAACACACATCTCTACATCTTTATTTCTTTTTAATATTAGTTATAATTCTTCCCTAGTTAATTGGGCTAGCTAATTAACTAATCAAGGAAGATTTGTACGGGGGTACTCCGGGACGCATATTTTAGCTACGAGTTATTGTACTTCTTTCCAGGTTTTAATCTATCTATCATATTTAAATATGTTTGTTCTTTATTTTATAAATTTAAATATGCATGTTAGAATTGCCATGATTAATTAGATAACTCAATTGTCTGCAAAGATAGTCATTTAGAAAGTGTTAAAAATGTGATTATACGGAATGTTATGAGATTGCGGATGGTTTACATTACAAATAGATATAGGAATTAAATCTTTATCGTCTATCTGCCCAACTCATGTTGTGACTAAAACCTTATCCAAAAATGAACGTAGCTAACTCATAGGGTATAGGTCACTTAGTTATACTATGTTAGATTGAATCATTGAGCTCGGCATGGCCGGTGTTCTCTAGACCAAAGTAGGATCCAAGAGACACGGAATATGGGAATAGAGGTAGATTAAGATTAAATTCATATAGACGATATTTTTTAGACAACTTTCGGAATATCCTCAACTCAGATAATACTTTTGTATGCTTATATTGAACTGTTGTTTTGATCGTCTTATTGCTTGTTCTTGTTTAATTGTTGCCTTAGGATCATCATAATAGTGAAATATAAACGGCACTAATTGTCGTGAAATAATATGACGGCCCCTATTCGACTGTTCTTTGATATAGTACTGGAAACGCTTACGGCGGAGTACAAATGTATGGAAGTCAAGAACGACCGAAGGTAGTTATATTATGAATCGAATAACAAACGTATTACTTAAGTTTCCATTTGTAGTATAAATCATCCCAGTTTTGTTGCATCCCTGAGTAATGTTGATAACTCGTACGAATAAGTGATGACACATTACCCTGCCGCCTAGACCGGTTGGCCCAACCTATTCCGGTGAGGATAACCCTCGTTCATAAGATTGTTTATTCAACAAACTATGCCATGATTCGGACATCTCTGACGACCGAGATTGGGGAATAGGATTCGAGGTTAACTGTCGGATAATGTGGGTGTACATTTGAGAGAACTTTCGGTGTATGCTTTAATATATTCTGCAATCCACGTGACATTCTATTTGCCTGATTGTGGACACCTTCGCGTTAGCCCGATAGGAGGATTGTAGTAATAGCTCACATTAACTTACGAACCTATCTTCATTAGAACTCTCCATATTTAACAACTCCTAAACCACATCATAGTAGACAATCGCTTTAATTGCTGAACGCCCGAAGTAACCTCCCCTTTTCAATTTAGTTTAGTTTAATTTAGATAGAAAACCCAAAATCAAAACCAACTCTTTTAACCCCAGCTAAATACATAAAAGTTTCTAAATCCCCCTAGTTTCAATTTGTCGCGCTTGAAGAACGATCATAGGTCACACTTGTCCTTTGCTAGCCCTTTGATTAGCATAATAGGACCTTGGTTTGTGTGATAACATGCAGGACATTTTTGATGAACATCTCCACGAAGTACTAGCACTATCCAGCCAGAATCCGATACCCAACACCATAATCACGGTTCGAAAGCTATATAATGAAGACCCTGGGCTGCATTCCGCAATCACTTCACCAACAACATCCGACGAACTACTATTTACACTGTTTGAAAAGAAATTCCCTCACACCGATGGCAAAACAATCGCTGTTCCATTAGGATGCGGTACACCGATACCTTGGCTAAAAAGAGATAAACCCAAATTCAATGAGCCAAACCCGTTTCCTTCGATTAGAGAAATCCTAGATTCATTCAAAGGAATGAGTATTGAACCACCATCGTTTGAGCTGCAATTAGCCAATCAACCCGTATCACTACCATTTTCAAACCCTGAAATCACCATAAACCAATCTTCATCCGCTCAATTCCAAGAATTCCGATTCACTGATGACGGAGAAATCATCATCACCAGAAATGACGAAGCATCCTCATCATCAGTCAACAAGTACGAGCTGAAGACGGACGAATTCTCGAATAAAACTGAGTTGGTTTAATCATCAATCTCCACATCTGAACCCGAGACAGACGAGGCACCATTCCAAGCTGAATACGAGAAGCTGAATAGAGACGAGATAGCTAGAATGAAGCCATCTATCGAAGAGCCACCAAACCTGGAATTAAAAGAACTACCACCTCACCTTGAGTACGCTTACCTCCATGGAACATCACAACTCCCGGTGATAATATTAAAAGAGTTAAAACCCGAGGAGAAAGCTCAACTCATTAATGTTCTGAAATCGCACAAGAAGGCAATTGCATGGAAAATTTCCGACATACAAGGAATTAGTCCAAACTATTGCACGCACAAGATCCTCATGGAAAACGATTTCAAACCCTCCGTACAAAGGCAGAGAAGGGTAAATCCTAAGATTCAGGACGTGGTCAAATAAGAGGTTATCAAACTCTTAGATGCTGGATTGATTTACCCAATATCCGACTCACCTTGGGTTAGCCCTGTTCAAGTCGTCCCAAAGAAAGGGGGAATGATGGTCGTTACAAACGAAGAAAATGAGCTTATACCAACTCGGACGGTTACCGGTTGGAGGGTTTGCATCGATTACCGGAAGTTAAACGAAGCAACTCGCAAGGATCACTTCCCTTTTCCATTTATTGACCAAATGCTCCCGAAACCCCAAACCTCAAACCCTAAACCCTAACCCCTAAACCCTAAAGGCTTTACAAAACTCTAAACCCTAAACCTTAAACCCTACTAAACCCTAAACCCTACTAGACCCTAAACCCAAAACCCTACTGAACCCTAACCCTAACCCTAAACCCTAACCTTAACCACAAATTTAATGTACAACCAATCACTAACACATGTGTTACTAATTTGTAAAACCCACCAAAAAATGGAAGAAAAAAAAAGTTGTCGAAAGTATGCCTTGAGGGACGGCAAATCGAAGAGGAGAAAACGCTGAATTTTATGGTGTAATTTTCATGATTTTTCGACTTACCGTTTGTGAGATATTTAATTTTTAAAAATGTGGAGGATAGAGAATAAAGTGACACATGGCAAAAATTTGTTGGTTCCCTCATTTTCACTCAAAGTTGGTGTACTTATTTGAACCTTACTCATTATTATTATTATTATTATTATTATTATTATTGTTATTATTAATTATTATTATTATTTTTATTATTATATAGTTAAGCATAATATAACACTTAAAATGTTTTATTAGATTAAATATATATTAATTTTATTTTAGAAAAAGTAATTTTACAATCCACCAATGTATCTTTATCTAGCTATATCTTTTATATTTAATATATAGATGAGTAGACCTAAATCTAGTGGAGATATCAATATGCTAAGCCGTTTTTGGGGGCTTCCAAATTTTAAGAAGACTTCTTACCATCTGTAACACCCCAAAATCTAAAAGTATTATTGTGATAAAAGCGAAATAAGTTGTTTTAAGTTATTATTATTTTAAGTGGTATAAAATAATAATAATTGTAGTCTGTTTTTAAGTTTCAGACAATAATAATTACGGGAGATAAAATAAAACATATACTTATCTATTAACATATGTATGTACGTATCATTTTATCATTCTAAAAAGCTCCAGAAGCTCCACGAAGGAAGAAAAACGTCTGGAACCAAAATCCATCACAAAAATCATTTGAAAACATCAAAATGAAGCTAGAAAACTTGGATTCTTCATTGGTTAATTATTCCTAACATGAGGTCATCCTTGTTCTTGATTAATTTTAACCTAGAAATGGGTTTTTAGTGAGTTTTGGTTGATTAGTGAGTTAAATCCGAAATTAGGGCTTATATATGTTTAAATTGATGTTAGTTAGCGTCATAAAGAGTATTGTTAACACTAACTCAAACTAGAAGTTGATAATTCGATTTGTGTATATAGTGATCAAAGTGGGTTTTGATCAAATGAGTATGATTTGGTGTTAATTCACCTTAATTAGTAGTTAAAGATGTTATTGAAGAGTTATTATTGAAAATTGAATTAGTGAATCAAAGGGTTAAATATTTGGGTTAATTATGATTATGATAGTGATTATGATTAAGTTGAAAAAATGATATAATGAAGTAATAATTAAAGTAATCAAACGTTAAAAGTGATTATGGTGATGATAAATGATGTTTAAGGTGGTTCTTTATAACTTTGAATTGGTTTATGTTGAATTTTGGTAAGTTAGTGATAATCAAGTGATTATGAAAGTGGTTAAATAGTAAAATAAAGATAATCATGTAAAAGAGAGTTTATGTCTAGTTTGATTAAAAGTCAAACTTGGTCAACCCAAGAGGGTTCTTTATAACTTTTGTTATTGGTTTACGACTCAATGTTTGTAGTGGAATATGTTGGCAAAAGGTTCAAGTAAGAAACTATGTCATTCGGAATATGACTTGGTTCAAAAAGTGGTCCAAAATGACCATAAATTTGTCATATGTTCGTTTTCTCGGTTAACGTGAAATTTGAAAAAGTGTAAAAAGGGAAAGTTTCATTCTGGCATAGTGGAGGTGCCTGCAAAACCCGGTGGTCTAACTCTTAACGAGTTAAAAGTTATGCGCGTTTGAATTTCGTTTAAAATCTGAGTTTGGCTGATGGGCTTGGATACGCGATCCCAGAGGGATCCTAGGATCGCGTATGTACGTGTAAATTGGTCACAGTCCGTTTTGTTCTTAGGTACGCGATCCCACCATCTCGTTAGGATCGCGTAAGTCAGTGAAAATCGTGTACTGTCGGATTTCCTTTGTTAATACGCGATCCCAGATATTTCCAGGATCGCGTATGTTAGTGAAAAATGGTAACAGTGTATTTCTCAGTGTAAGTACGCGATCCCACTGAGGTTCCAGGATCGCGTAAGTAAAAAAAAAAAAAAATTCTTAAGTTTTGGGGTGTTTCACCATCATAGTTTTAAAGTTGATAAACTATCGTTATACCTCAAAAATTGATGTATTAAAAAGTTACTCTCAAAATATTATCAGTATATCAGAAAGAATTGAACAACATCAGATTTGTTTAAAAATTACTTTGGAGAATCACTCGAAGAATGACTCATTTGGCTTGGAAAATGAGTATGGTTATTTAAAAAAAAAAAAAAAAACTATATGAAAATGGCAATTTGTTTTATGTTAACATTATTTTAGTTCTTTTACCAATGCTATGTAGTGATAAATTGTTATCTTAACACGGTATAAATTGCATTTTATAAATTGTATTCTAAACCGTAACATAGAAGTCTTTAATCATTTTGATTTATTCTAAATCATGTACTCCTGCAAAGCCCTGAATCAGTTCACAGTTCCTAATTCCCGAATCAGTTCCCAGTTCCTAATTCAAACCCAAATTATCGACAACCATATGTAACATAAGAGATGGTGGAGCAAACCTGTAATGGTAGTTTCTTTGATCTATTCCAAGAGACTGAATCAAACATATGCAGGTGTTAATTTTTCACAAGTTCTCAATCACTCAAGCCCAAATAATGTAGTATTTCTTCATTCACTTGTGTTAGGGCTTGTAGTTTTCGTATGTCTTCAATTTCAGTCAGGGATTGTGATGATGGAAAGTTGATTCTGGTGAGGAATATGAAAACCTACTTTTTGATTGGGAGTAAATCTTGTAGGAATGAAGTATTCGTTTTTTTGTTTTAATTGTTTGACAATGATCATATTTTCTTATCTATCTATTTTCGTAAATGAAGAAGATAAGTGAGAGTTTACTCACTGCATCTATTAAAAAGGCTACTAATTGTGTTTTAAGATGCCACAAGAATTGTATATATTCTAATAAATTTAACTTTATTCCATGCTAATTAGCTTAAGTTTATCGATCCACATACTACACGAATTAATAAATTATAATCGATGTTATTTCTCAATCTCACAAAATCCAATCTTTATTTGATACAACACACGTCATCGTCAATATCTGTTATGACTATCATGCTACATTTCACGAGTAAATTAAAACAATACCATAGTAAGTCAAAATGTAATGTTTGTAGCAGCTGATGAGGATCGATAAAGCTAAGACTGGCCAAACAAAAACGAAGAACAACAAGAACTAAACTGAAATTCTTAAGGTGAGAAAATCTTTTACTCAATCAAATATCAAAGTAAGCTTAAATTTAAGTCGTTTTGGAATGACTTGTGGGTAGGAGATAGCTTAAATTTAAATTTCCAAGGGTTTATGTGTTGGATATTCATAAAGATGCGTTGGTTGCTGATAAACTTGGAGGTATCGATCAGCTTGATGGGTCGTTCCGTAGACCAGTAAGAGATGGGGTGGAACGTAATCAATATGATGAGATGCGGTCTTTGCTTGCTAATTTTTCGTTGGCTAATATGAAGGATAGGTGGTTTTGGAAAGGAAATGGTGAGGGTAATTTTAAAGTTTAAGAAGTGAGAAATATGATTGATGACATGTTTCTGCCAAGGCAACAATTTCAAACGAGATGGATCAAATTGATTCCAAGGAAGGTTAATATTCTAGCGTGGAAAGTGTGCTTGGATAGATTGCCTACAAAACGTAATTTGGCTCATAAAGGTTTGTTGCTGTCTGATTTGAGCTGTTCGATTTGTAAGTTGGAAGTAGAAGATTTGGATCATATTCTTTTCAAATGTGATGTTGCGACCTCTTTATTTCGTAAGTTGTGTTTGTGGTGGAATCTTGATTTGGTTCAAATCTCTTCGTATCAAGAATGGTGGAAGTGGTTTCAAGGTATTCGTTTGCATTCTAAGTTGAAAGAAGTGTTCGAAGGCCTTTGTTATTCTTTGTGGTGGCATATATGGAGTTTTAGGAACCAATTTCTTTTTGGTTCAAAAATTCCTAGGAGATCTATTTTATTTGATGAGTTTGTCGCTAGAAGTCATGTTTGGATCTCTAGTAGGGTTAGAAAAAACATTGATTGGGGTGTTTGGATTCAAAATCCTATGTCTATGACTTTGTAATCTTTTGCGCTAGTTGTTGCTAGAGGTTTTTAATATATTGTTGCCGTTCAAAAAATATATATATATCAAAGTCTTCAATGTAATATATAAATAAAACCCTAGCTAAAAACATATTTAAAGTGTATAAGAGGTCTGCAACCCTAAGGAAACACTTTTAGAAAAGAAACATATATAATTAAAAAGTTCAAATTAAACCTCGAAAAACAGTAAATTGTTGTTTTCGGGCCCTAAACGACCCTGAAACACCGAAAACTGACAGGGCTCGAGGCAAAGCGACGAGCCTTGCTCGTTGTGCCGTTTCCGAGTGACCGTGGAAATTTCAGCCCAATCCACAACAAAAAATGTTTCGAAAAAATATACTACAATTGTGTTTACCGCGTTGACTTTCCATTTGACTGCTGCACTACCCGTATCTGCATCGGTTACATTTGCCCTTTCTAAGTCAACAATGTTTGTAGTTGCATTTGTATAGTATTTACAATTTATAATGAGTTGTCATCAAACCAAGGCTATTTTCATTTTCAGTTGACAAATAAAAATTACACTATAATTTTTCGCCCATTAAACATGAGTTCTATAGCCTAAATATATTTATTGTTTCTTTATGCGCGCATTTGAATGAGAAAAAAATTATAAATGTACTTCAAATTGTTACGCTTTTCACACTTTTTTCTCTGGTAAGTTTAAGTACCGATCGTATAAGGCCGTAATGATACATAGGTACATCAACCCAATTAATTAAACGTACGTAGATAAGCTTAATACATCTACATTCGATAATATTTAGACAGTTGTTTCTCTTCATTTAAAAATTTAGTTGTCATATGTCCGGATTCATTTTGGTAAAGAGAGTTGATTTTCCAATAGACAACCAATTAGCTAGAGATATCTTTTTTACTTAATATTATTTACAACCATTAATTATAATGTGTTTTTATCGTTCTCAATCTTTGACTACCAGCTGTCTCTAACTATTGTAATCAAGAAATCAGTCCAAAACAAAAACATATTTACATACTAATTATGATTTGTACTTCCAAACTTGAACATGTTAAAGTTAACTTTTAGTTGTATACCAAAGATAAATTAAATTATCCAGATAACGTCAAAAGATAATGATCGAGAAAAAATGCTATTGACATAATTAAAACAACTTTTTGTTATTAAAAAAAAATATCAATTTATATAAGTTTTGAAAAGAGAAAAAAATATAACGATTTGGTCCTTTTGGACACATCTTAATTGGTCTGTATATTTTCTGATGTACGCCAAAATAAATAAAACTATTCTAGTAATAATGGCATAAATAAATTAATTTTTGTGTGGCTAAGGTTAATAACCGTCAACCTAGAACGTTTCACAATATGTTGTCTATCCATAATATAGGGGGTATACATGACTCACTTAGCAGTTGTGGCTATTGTGTGCCAAGAGTTGAACCCTGACCTTGTGTTTTTTTTGGGTTAATTGTTTCGTTATGTATTTAGCTTTACCTCTTTTACTATTGTATGCAACCAACTTTCAAACGTTCTATTGTATGTATCGAACTTTTCAAAAATGTCTATTGTATGTATTGGGTGACCTACTCAGCAGGTTGCCGGTTTTTCTGTGTTTACAATCAGCGCCACGTAGGATGACAAATCAGCGCCACGTCAGCATGACTGGTGCCACGTCAGCAAAAAGGTCACCCAATACATACAATAGACATTTTTAAAAAGTTCGATACATACAATAGAACGTTTGAAAATTGGTTGCATACAATAGTAAAAGAGGTAAAGTTAAAAACATAATGAAACAATTAACCCTTTTTTTTTGCAAAGACGTCTCCACTCATTAACAACCGAAATACACGTCATTGGCATAAAAATAAATTAAATTATTGCCCAGCTAAATTAAAACTGATTAATTTAAATAATTATTATAAATTAATTTAATTAATAAATTAATTAGGTAGTACTCGTGATTTATTGAAAGTTATAGAGAAAATCTCTTGTTAATATATAAATTTGAATGTCTTTCTAAATATTTGAATTAAAGACAAAACTATTTAAAGTAATAAAATTAAAATTCTCTTGACAACTACGACTCGAAAGCTGACTTGGAGCCTAAGATGAACATTGTGATTTTTATCAAAAATCAGAACTAGAGATATAATCAATTTATCACCCTTTATATTTTGCTTAATCATGTGCTAGTTTTACTCCATGCAATGATTGCACTAAACATTGTTTCCATTTATATCAGATTTCATGCATTTAACTCTCTCATTATTTAAACAAGCATGCTTCATTCCCAAATCATCTCCCTCAAAATCGATCTCGATCTTTCTCTCTGTCTCTCTCAATTTCGATCTTTTTTTTATCAAATCACTTCGAGTAATGGAACAACAAGAGGTTAAATCGGAACCATGTCCGTCCGAGTCTTCAAGCATATCGGCTGAAGGAGAAAATTTGAAGAACAAGAAGATAGAGGGTTCGTCCGATATTGATAAATCGTCTTCTTCTAGGGCTAATTTTCTCGATCTTAAACTTTCGGATATAGATGACAAGAAAATACAGATTAATCTTTTTAAACCCTCAGATCTAGAGGGGACAACTTCATCTCAAGCGAGTGAGTCTTCTTCAAAAGAGACTAAACGAGAAAAATCTAGGGTTTTTTCTTGTAACTATTGCAAAAGAGAGTTTTCAACATCTCAAGCACTTGGAGGTCATCAAAACGCTCATAAACAAGAGCGACAAATCGCTAAAAGGCGGCAGATGGAGGTTCCTCCACCTTATGGTCACCTAGTGCCACCACCATATGGTAATTTTAGCTATTATCCTTCGTTCGCTAATTTCACTAATAGATCACCACTTGGGGTTAGAAACGAATCGTTCATCCATAGACCTTCCTGGTCAACTTCACCAATGAATTATCGGTATACCCCAATAGGACATCATGATCAATACACAACTAGATTACCATATTTTGATAGACCAAAGATTTTGGAAAGTTATCAAGGAAACATCACAAGTAATAATGGTGGCGGTTTTGGTTCTCCTATCGTACCGTCTTCTTCTATCAAGTTAGAAGCTGGCACGGGAGCTGCTCGTGATTTTTTCGGAGTTACTTCTGTTAATGGCAATCTGAATTCGGTACTCACAGATGGGATTCAAGGAGAAAATACTAGTGCCAATAGTCTTTTGGCTCGGAAAAGTGTCGTTTGTTCCGAGAATGATCAAGATGGATCTACTGGTGGTCTTGATCTAAATCTCAAGCTTTAATCACTTGATTTATATTCATATTGTCTTTGTTAATTTGTTTGTTATTCAAGAATTTTTTTTATGTGTGGTTATGAACTATGCGATAAGTTATAATGATATATGGATGGGATTTTATTTATTTGAAGTTATATGCATATTTTTTACAATTAAACAATGATTACTTTCCATATTTGAATCATCATGTTAAAATATTCGACTTCTTGCTTGGGGTTATCGAAGTTGTAAACCAAATGTTCTATATCAATCAACTAACGAGATAATTAATCGTAAGTTAATGTAATTTTTTATGCATCAAAGACATTATTAATTCTTAAAGCAGAAACAGCCATTAAGATTTTTATTATCATTTTTTCGTACAAAAATTAAACAAATTTTAGAAGAAGAAACACACATCATTTCATTTGAACGTCCTAAAAGAATAATATTTAGTTGTTTCTTATCCTCGATGAAACAATAAATATATGTCAAGTTATAGACTTATAGAGTTATAGCATGGACTCATGGAGCAAATCCCTTACAATTTTCCAATGGGAAATTAATCGAAATGCCACTTTTTCGGAACGTATTTTTCGTTTTGCCACTTTTTAAAAAAAATTGCGGATTTACCCCACCCGGTCGCCGGTCGCATCATGCGACCTGCGACCCGTTACATGCGACCCGCGACCGATTGGTTACCGAGTAAAAGACAAGCCAAGCCGCGTAACGACTCGTTCACCGATCGCAGGTCGCACCAAGCAACCTGCGACCCAAGCTCGGCGACCTGCGACCCGTATGTGAACGACATCGAGGGGTCTTGGTCACTAGCCGTAAGTCTTGGTCACTAGTCGGAATTGTTGGTCACTAGTCGTAAATCTTTCTCACTAGTCGTAAGTCTTGTGCACTAGTCGTAAAATACAATTTTCAAAATTTTCAAGATAAGATTTTTCAGATAAGATTTTCTGACATTTTGTTAAGATTTTCTGAATTTTTTGTACTTTTTTGATAAGTTTTTTTATAACTTTTTCTATTTTTGAGATAAGATATCTTATCTTTTTGGATAAGATTTTCCTTGATTTTCTTTTCTATTTATTTATAAATAGTGTAACTGAAAGATATAATTATCAACACTTCACATTCTCACCACATTCTCAACTTTTTCATATATCTTCGTCATCAGTTTTCTGAAAATGGTTTTGGAAGAACATTTTTGGTATTTTCGATCTCCAAATGAAGAACCATCAACTGAGATAATATACGCACAAGTACCCTGGATGTTTAGTGTTGCTTTCCGTCACGCCGGACATTTTCAGGGCGCTTACAGAATGTACACTCAAGGTTCATTGACGTTTCTTGACTGCGTTGAGGCCGATGAATTTTCAACCAAACTTTTGGAAATGGCTTTGAACGAGCTCGGTTACGTGCCTCCACCGAAGTGGTATTTTTACTTTAAAGAGCATGAAAAAGACCTAGATAATGGTTTAGAATTGATAACAGATGATGTCGAGCAACTCAAGAAGATTACTGACTATGCCAAAATACATAGAGAAATTGAGGTGTATGTTACCCGCAAAGATCTATCACATTTCTCGAATTCTGATCCAACAATGCCGTTTGCAATGTCTAAGGTTATTATCGGCTCTTCTGCCGCTAGGCGTTTATTCGATTAGTTATTGGTTAAATCTTGTAATTCGTCTCTTTCTTTCAATAAAGTGGATCGTTGGCCAGTTATGTTGTGTTGTTAATGTAATTATATGATTTATAATCATTATGTAATGATAGGTTTAGTAATGTTCAAACAAAGTAAGTTAATCAAATACAACACAATAACGCAAACATAGATAACATTGCTAACAAGTACATAACATAGTTTTTTTCAAATACAACACAATAATGCAAACATAGTTTTTTTCATCACAACAAATCCAAATGTGACTCAAGGTTGACTCAAATGTACACTCGGATAAGTTTGAGTCGCCTGGGATGGCTCTCCTCCATCCTCCTCGAACTTGCTTTTCGTTGATTTTGTGGACGTCTGCTGCAAGTCAAGTAATGACGATTGTATTAATAACACAATGTAAATTTTATGTGTTAATATGAATAAATTTAATAACTTACTTTCTTCGATCTTGATTTGGATCTTGATTTGGACCTTGAGTTTGATCTTGCGGTGGTTCTAGATCGGGTTGGCTCATCGGTTCTATCGTAAGGAGCCGTACAATTAACTCGACTATGACCGCGTTCCTTGCACCGACTACATTGATTTTTGTATTCCCGTTTCTCCTCTCCTTTCGAAGGAATACGAGTACGGCCAGGTGGGCGGCCAGATTGCCTCTTCACAAGTACCGGCGGCAAGCAAGTCTGCAGATTACCTGGATCTTCCCATTCTGAAGGATGAGGTGTTGGATTTATAGCCTCACTGTAGGTTGCCCGATATGTTTCCGTGGTGAAATACCTCTCCGCAAAATAGCTGACATTGTCCATTTTAAAGTGACGGATCACTGCCGCTACGTGTCCGCAAGGTAAACCAGAGAGTTGCCATTGCTTACAAGTGCAGGTTCTTGCTTCCAAGTTAACTGTTCCATTCTTTTGCCGATCCACCACCTCACATATCATGTTTGTGGATGGGTTGACCTTCCAGATGAGTGATTTGCCAACCCTCTTACCAATTTTGTGTTCGGCATATGGCGTGACGGGTGTTTTAACGGCCGCGGCAGTGTTTCGATGTTTGAAATACCATTGTTGTACTGAAGATCTAAAAAACTCCAGTAACATTGTCACCGGGAGTTTTCTTGCATGCTTGGTCATTGCGTTAATGGATTCTGCACTATTAGTCGTGAGGTAAGCATATCGTGTCTTTGTTGAATGATGCCTTGACCATCTTTCTTTCCCCACCTCTCTAAGAACATTAGCTGAAGTTGGTAAATGTCTAGAAATGACATCAAAATGTTCATCGAAATCCGACTTTCGGTATGCCTTACACATTTTCCAGTAATGCCATTCAAAGTGCTTGACTTTTGCAGATTTGCTTTTCAGGTTCATTAACAAATGACGGCTACAGAGGGCATGAAATGCTTCTGGGAATACATCTGAAATACCGGCCGCAATTGCTGCAGACCTATCAGAGATGAACGTGAGGTTGTCAACCCCACCGGCAGATTCAAGCGCGTCACGTAAGTTTCCCAAGAACCAAGTCCACACGTCGGTCATCTCTCCCGCACCAATGCCATAAGCCAGTGGCAAGATGCCATTATTACCGTCCATCACCACAGCAATTAAGTTAGTACCCAAGTACCCACCCTTCAAATGTGCCCCATCTACGATTATTATTGGGCGTGTATGGTTGACAAATGAACGTATCTGCAAATTCAGAAAAAAATAATTGTAAATTATATAATAATGTACGTATGTCATTGACTAATAATAATTACTTACAGCTACTCCGATGGACATGTAACACATTACAAATTTATCCTCGTCGTCTGTACGGAGATTCGTAGTGCTCCCCGGGTTATGTAGTTTTAGGTTGTGCAGATAAATGGGAAGTTTCTTAAACGATTCAGCGGAACTACCTCTCAACAGCTCTATAGCATAACACTTTGCTTTCCATGCTTGGTTGTATGTAAGGCTGATTTTAAACCGTTCAGTCATATCAAGTTTGATCTCTTTGCCTCTGTATACACAACCTTCCAAAGTCATCGCCTCCTTCAAAAGGTTACCAAGCACTTTCTTGGTTGCATGACGACTATTGGCCAAGATTTGGGTGCGAGAACATGTGTGCGCGTCATGTAACTTCCTTACTTGGAAGTTGTCACAATATCGAATACACGCTGCGCTTATCTTCCAATCACAATCAGGCAAAATACATTTTGCTCTGTACCTTTTTTTGTCTGATTGTGTTGGTTTAATCTGAAAACCCTCTTCTAGACACTTGGTATGCAATTGAAGCAGAAATTCCTCTTTACTTACGAATGTTTGGCCCTCTCGAATCCGACAAGATTTCTCATACATTGCATCTGGCCGTTTAGGAACTTCTTTTTCTTCCTCTCCTGACGGCGTTGGTATATTCCAGAATATATCAGGTTCGGCTGATTTTACTGGTATTGGTTTGTCGTACATATCTCTTGGATCAGGCTCATCCTCCTCATCACCCTCATCATCCTCATCATCTTCAACAATGTGATTACAAAATGGATGGTCATGATCCTTTGGTGGATTGACATTTTCCTCATCATAATGATCATAATCATGAGGATGTGGATCTGGATCTGGCTCATCCACATAGTAATTTGAATGAGATTGATCATATTGAACATCCGAATCAAATTTATAATTATCTTGGGTCTCTTCAACTACCCTAAATGAAGGGTTCATCGGTTGTTCTGTTGGATGGAAAACTGTATTTTGTGGAGGAGCATGATAATGAAATTGATATTGTGGTTGATAAGGAAACGGAAATTGTTGAACGGGCTGTTGAAATTGCTGATATTGTGGTTGTTGAAAGGGCTGTTGAAATGGCTGATATTGAGGTTGTTGAAAGGGTTGTTGAAATGACTGATATTGAGCTTGTTGGTAGTATTCAGTAGTCTGTTGTTGGTTCTGTGGTTGAAAACCAGAACTACTACTACTAGGTTGATTGCTACCCTTACCAGAAACATTTCGTACAAGATCAACAATGTAAATTTCTATCGGAGCATTGTTAATTGCATGGCACAGATTATCACCAAAATCATCAATATCATCATTTATATCAACAACATATTGACCTTCCATATATTTTAGACAAACAGGTGAATCAAGTGGTAGACCTACCTTTCTTAATACGTTTTTCAACAAAACTCTGCACGTCATGGGCTTCTCTGGTGCCACTGGAAGTTTTAACGGCACTCTACTACATTCTATTGGCAAATACATTGGCATGTTGTTAACATATTCAAAACGACCCCCAAAACATATAAAAACTTTAAACTTGTCCATCAAAAAACGCAATACTACCTGAGTGGGTGAAAATTTGTACCTGAAGAATTATATGTTAAAAGGATGATGAGAGGAGTATGAGAATTTGAGAGGGATTGCAGAGATGGATGTTAAAATGAAAAGTATTGAAACTACAAAAATCTGATATTGTTAAAATGAAAGTTATCCAGATCATTATCCAAAAAGTACAAAAAATCTTAAAAATGTCAGAAAATCTTATCTAAAAAATCTGAAAAAAACTTATCTTGAAAAATCTTATCTTGAAAAAATCTGAAAAATGTCAGAAATTTTTATCTGAAAAATCTGAAACTGGTAACTTACGACTAGTGACCAAGAATTACGACCAGTGAAAAAAAGTTACGACTAGTGAACATGAGTTGCGGCCCTGGTCGCAGGTCGCCGAGCTTGGGTCGCAGGTCGCTTGGTGCGACCTGCGATCAATGAACGAGTCGTTACGCGGCTTGGCTTGTCTTTTACTCGGTAACCAATCGGTCGCGGGTCGCATGTAACGGGTCGCAGGTCGCATGATGCGACCGGCGACCGGGTGGGGTAAATCCGCAATTTTTTAAAAAAAGTGACAAAACGAAAAATACGTTCCGAAAAAGTGGCATTTCGATTAATTTCCCTTTTCCAATTAGTATTGGCCCAAATATAGCATGATTTGAGCCCAAATAGATTATTAATCAAGTTAATGGGCATAGTTCGAGACTTCGAGCCCAAATAGATTATTCCCCCTAACATCAATTTAGGTAGTTTTATGAATAGTAACTTGAGATAATTTTCCATTTTTAATCCCTAAAGTTTTAACCTTTTTCAATTTTATACCCTTTAACTTTTTTATTTTATACCCTTTAACTTTTAATCCTTTTTCATTTCGCCCCCTAATGTTTTAAAACTTTTTTATTTTCTATCCTTTAATTTTTAAATTTGTACCCCTTATCTTTTAGGATATTTTTACTTTTTACCCTTTAACTTTTAACTACTTTTCATTTTCTTCGTCTCAACTATTAACACTCTTTCATTTTCTACCCTTTAGGTTTTAACATTTTTCATATTCACTCTTTAATAACTTTTAATTTTTTTTATGACATATTAGTTTAAATATATTTTGATCCTCATCTTTTAATATTAATTAACAAACTATTATTAATATTAACTCTTTAATAGCTTTAAAATTTGTTATAGGTTATATAAGTTTAAGCCTTTAGTGTGATATTGTTTTTTCTTTGATCCTTATCATTTAATATTAATTAACAAACTATTATTAATATTAACTCTTTAATAACTTTAAATTTATTATGGGTTATATAAGTTTAAGCTTTTAGTATGATATTTATTTTTCCTATTATTTTGAAAATCCATCTAAACCTTATATCAACTATTTGCATATAACTCATAGTTGCTATTATTTTTAATGATACTATTAGCTATAATAATTATATTCTATGGTTATTATCTCTTAATATTTATTATTGAATTCTTACATTTTAATTTTTCGTAATAAGAAATTAATACACACACACAATTACAATAACTATATTTCATGATTATTATCTCTTGATATTAGTATTCAACTCTTATGGAGTGTATGTTTTATGCTTTCCAAAGAAATAATATCTTACATATATATATTTATGATGATATGATGACGAAGGTAAAAATTATTCGATAAGTATGTTGTACCACCACTTTATGTTACATTTTTTGTTTTCATTTCTATATTTAAGAAATTTCAGTTAATTCCAATAGTAATATGTATAAGATAGAAATAAAGACACTGATAGTAAAAAGGTACAAAATTTTAAATTTATAGTTATTACTCTTGCTACGATAAATTTAACTTGGGTAACTACAATTAATGTTTCATTGTTATTGTTATTATTATTATCTAGATCTAGATTATCATATCATTGGTATTCTATAAATTTTTAATAATTTACAATTAAAAAGAGTATCAGCTTATAATTTCTTTATTAAAATTATAAAAAAACAAATCAAAATGTGGTTAAATATTTATTAAAAAATATCAGTTTTTTAAACCCGTTGCATCGCGAGGGCAAAAAAAACTCGTTATTAATCAAATATTGCTCGATGTGTTTGGTCCCTAGAGTATGTAATAGTCCAAAATAGTTGTAATAGTGTGTTTAGTGTTTTTATCTATTTTGGTAGATGTTATCAGTACTTGGTCTGTGGTCATGTTTGCTATAGTCTCCTGTTGTAGTGGGTTGTTGGTCTCCAAATTACCGCTTGTAATTTGGGTTTTTTTGTTTTAGTTTGTGTTGTTTGTACTCTATGGCTTTTGGCCATTCTGGTAATAAAATTTCAGTATGCATTTTTCAAAAAAAAAAATATTGCTCGATCTTAAAGTATAAGTTATAGAGAAAATATCTCCACAATACGGGCAGGTTAATTCAGTGCACGCATTCAGATATGGCACAATAGGTCCTTAAACTCTTCCCTTATTCACTTTTGACCCTTGAAGCAATAAATTTATTGCCTTTAAGGGTTCTATACTTCTATAATTTTAGTTAATCTTAATTGAACAATAAATATAAATAAAAATAAGTCAGTCATGTTAAGGATGTGAAGCAATAGATCCACTATGTGCTGAAAAGGTGTGAGTCAAGTGGGATGGGATTGATTCCTGTGGGATTTCCTTGATAGGAAGTTTGATCGTGGTGAGATCACATGTGATTCAGGCAATTTGGCGGGATTGAAGGTCGTCCAGTGTTTGGTGATCACTAAGAGATATATTGCGTAATTAAATTTTAATGAATGAAACTCAAACGTATTTGTAACCCTTGAGTAAAAATTTTAATGAATGAAACTCGCTATTTTGCCCATGTGGACTAGACCGATCTCCATGACCGAACCACGTAAAATCTTTGCGGCGTATTGTTCGTTTCCGGTTTATACTGTTGGTTATTATTTATCGGTTTATTATTTGTGGGTGCAATCGTGATTACACGTTAAGTTGTTTGAGTTGGTTAATTACTAACAGATATACTGCGTAATAGTCATGAACTTGTCATTGTGGGTCAATTACATATTTCAACTTCACAAATCACCTAAATTACATATTTTCCCAAACGTGCATTAAAAAATCATTGCATATTATGCATTGGAAACTTGTATTTTTGAGAAATATTTAGTTTAGATGGTTTTGAGGGGAAATTGGTGAAATATGTAAATCTCGCTATTATTGTTGATTGTTTGTTTCCGTTGAATTTCCTTACAAGTCATTATTAAAGAATAAAGAGTGATTATTGAGTGGGGTTGAAATGAGAATGAAAAATTTGGTAAGAATAAAGGAACCAATAAGAATGTGTCACGTGACATAAAACCATTTTCCCCCACATTTTTTAAAATCAAATATTTTACAAACGGTAAGTCGAAAAATTATAAAAATTACACCATAAAAATCAGCATTTTTTTCTCTTCGATTTGCCATATCACAAGGTCTACTTTCGACGATTTTTTTTTGGTTGTACAAAATTAGTAACACATGTGTTACTAGCTGATATCACATGTGTTACTCCCTGGTATCACATTAGTTACTAGCTGGTAACACGGGCGTTAGTTGTTTTCAAAACCCACTGAAAAACGGAAAAAAAAAAAAGTTTATCAAAAGTATACATTGTCACATCTCTAATCGAAGAGAATAAAACGCTGATATTTATGGAGCAATTTTTGTGATTTTTTGACTTACCGTTTGGGAGATATTTAATTTTTAAAAACGTGGGGGAAAGAGGGTTTAGTGACACCTGACACATTCCTATTGGTTCCCTCATTTTCACAAAAAATTGTTGTACTCGTTTGTACCTTACTCTGTGCAGATAGTAACATAAAAGGTTAGGTCGTGTTAGACTAGAATAGATAATTAGTGATGGAAATATTTAAACTTCGAGTACCATAGTGTAAATATATTGTTACAAGATTTACTTACAAGTACACCTAATATTTGTAATGTTAAGAGCCCAAATATAATATATCCCATAAAGATGTAAATAAAAATTAAGCTAGAACAAACATATTAAGGGTCTGTTTACTTTCCTCTTAATGGTCTGTTTCCATATACTTCTTAATCCAGACAAATAAATTGTTGTTTCTTTTTCACTTAATCTGAAATGAATGTCTGTTTCCAAAATAGGTAGATAAATGAAGCCATTACCCAAAAGAGGCACTTAATGATAAATATATATTTTTTTCACCATTTTTTTCAATAGAAATTGAACAAGCCCTTTCTTGTTCAAACTTTATATCATTTAACTTCATCTTTTTGGTCAAATAAAATTACATTTACTCAAACGGCACTTGTTATAAACAGATATGTTTATCCAAACAGACATCATATGCAAACATCACTTAATGATAAAAAAAAAGGTAAACAGCCCATAAGTCATACATAATATTTCCTTCAAGAGTTGTGAATCATGCTAAACAAGTGACATTTGAAAGCATTATATTTCCTTACTCTGTTTTATTGCATGGTTGGCAATAGTATAACACCCTTCATTTATACTTATTTAAATATAATAAATCGGAAGCATAAGTCCAAATAGATAGTAATAATTTACTTCATTGTATCACATGTAAAATTCGACCTTTTCAAAAACATAATTTCTCAGCAGAGGTGTTATATAAAAACAAGATAAAACATTTATTTATACAATGAAATATCAAAGTGACACCGGGTTGTCAAACATTCCTTCTACTCCAACTTCTTGCCCACCCAAATTATATGCAAAACCTGCAAGAAGGGATAATGTGGAGGATTAGCATAACGCTAAGTGAGCAGATAACTAATCAACAGCATAACTTAGCTCAACAACTTTGTGTACAACACTTAACACTAAACAATCAAGTACACAATACAACTCATCAACTAATCAACAACACCATAATGAGGATCGGCGGCTCTGGGGATAACCATAAACCCGGGTGGCTCCCCAAGAACACTTATCCAACCTATCCGTATGGCCATACGGACGAGACCGATATCTAATGGTTATCCTACTCAGATACAGTTCAATACACACAACAAATGAAGTAAATCCCTGTATCATTCACACGATAACCAACTAGCCCAACCAACCATTCAACAACTCGTTGGCCTCATTAACAACTGATGCCCGAAGGCCAAATAAATCAGGTGATCACGTAATCATCAAGTCACATATTCAACTAGTCAACATATCAACAGTATTATTACTATCAACATAATCATCAATGCAACTAATAAAGTAATAATACGTTACTTGTTGTAACCAAACTTGTTACAACCAAGTTACGCTGAGGATTAGAGATCCACTCACCGAATACCTCAGCCATCCACTCAGTAGTCTAATATCACTGAGCCTTCTGCACATCTGAGAATACAACATAATATCACAAGTTAGTTACATGTCTCAAAAGTATACAACACCATTCAAATATACTTACATCAACAATTCTAATTATCAATACCAAATTCATACTTCTTGAATTAGATATCATGATAATCACTTTTCAACTACACATTAACCAAATTAGTACTTATAGTAATTTCACATTATTCATTCCAAGAGTATGAATAATCTCCTTTAACATCATTAGTTCGCAATCACTTATCAAATTATGATCATTAACAACACATCATCATTTAATCTACTTTAATTATCACTAATCCATCATAACACCTCATAATCATCATAATCACCATAACCACTTAATTAACTTTACACATTTTAGCTTGAACACAACTAATCATCATCATGAATCAACACTCATTTATTTAAACATCATTACTCTAGGCTTTAAAATCATAATTCATGACTAATCAACTAAACCCACAACTTTTATCATGATCATGATTCAATTATACAACATCTAGCTTAGGGTTTCACTTATAATCATAAATTGAACATCAACTAACAATTATACAAGCATTACAAACCTCAATTTAACATTACTCATCCTAATTTCATCATATACACAAACTCCATTTTCTAAGTTTATGGAAATCAAGAAATTGAGACTTACAACATGTTTATGAAGATGATGGAATGATTAATACATGTTATTAAAGCTTAACCAACATCAATTCCACCATTTGAAACCCTAATTTCGGATTAAAGTCAACAACACCAAAACCCCCAATTTCTAGGGTTCATACTTCAAGGATTTAAGACTTACATGTTGATTAGGATGATAATCCATGATCTTGAAGCTTAAAATTCGAACTTGGTAGCTTCAATTTGATGATTTCTTCATGGATTTGATAAGTGATCTAAGGTTTTCAAGTTAGGTATGCATATGTGTGTGTAGATATGTCGATATATGATGAAAACATTAAACCGACTCAAAGTTTGAATGTGTACTAGAAGTGTTTAATTTCATTCCCCGTACTTTTCATTGTCTGGAACTTAAAAACCATTTGCGGGGAAATATCATTTTATTTTACCGTCAACTAAGTTAATTTAAAACAATTAATAATTTATTAGTCACAATAAATTATTTGACTCTTTTACCCATTTATTTTCAAATAAATCATCGAACCTATTTTCTAACATATTAAATAATAATTCACAGTCAGAAAATATTAAAATACTACTAGACCCAATACTGGGTGTTACAAATAGGCATGAACAAAACCGGGTTTTCACCCAACCTGACCCGACCCGGAACCCGAACCGGGTTTTGGTCAAGAAAGTCAAAAATCGGGTTGGACCCACCCGAACTGGGTTTTTTCGGTTTTTTAACCGGGTTTTTGACCGGGTATTTGACCAGGTTTCGGGTTTTTGACCGGGTTTCCAACCCGACCCTATTTCAACCCGGGTTCAACCCGATTTCGAATTCTAAAAACCCTACCCGGGTACGTACCCGCCAGGTACTCAAAAAACCCGAATCGGGTAGGGTCAAACCGGGTTTGACCGGGTCGGATTTTCGGGTTTGAAACCGGGTAGGGTTTAAAACCCGGGTTTTTTTTTCAAGCCTACTTGGCAATGGCATTACAGGTTCAAATGCGCCCATCAAATTTTGACCCAGAGGCCAGAGCTGATAAGAAAAAAGCCCAAAACTATCTAGGCCCCCCACCTCTAAGACCCCGGCCCATCTCATACCCTAAGGCCCAAGCCTGCTGGATGTCTTCAAAAGCAAATTCCTTGTAAATATTTATGATAATTATCAGTCAATAGTTTAATCCAATTTACATTAAGGTTGTGTTTAGTTCGTCGAATATAATTGATAGAATTGGAATTTATTAAATAAATTAGAATTTCAAAGAATGTGAATTCCTTCGAGGGAAAGAATTGAACACCTTTATGAAATGGAATTAAGATTCCAATTCTATCGAATTTCGTTAAATTATGCGAAACAAATGCAATCTAAGAGAATGGGCAGTTTTATATATGGGTTTAACTATAAAAGGAGAAAGTATGAAAGGGAACAGATAAAGCAATTTCTTGAATATATTAAATGCTTTCAGTTTTGCATTTTTACTTGCTTTGTGAATTGTTATGTGTTCTTATAGTATAGGTGACAATAGACAACCTTAGAACAAAAGATGGATATTAAGAATTAGTTTATAATTCAAAACTAAAGTGATTGGGTAGACCCGAAATATGGCTTGACTCGACCAATGCCCCTCCTAAAACCGAAACTGTATTCTGGATCCGTCAGACCGTCACGGCTTATGTGTGCCGATTGTTTATCATGTGGAAGATTCAAAGCGATTTGTATATTAGTATAGGCAGCCGAAATGCTTTTAACTTGGTAACTGACACAAGATAACTGATGATAGATGATAATACAAATCGAATACGAAAATACAGTACAAAACTAAGTATATATGTAATTAAGTATTAACACCTGCATTTTCAAGATTTGGTGGAGTTCTTGTTCGAGTTGCGCATGGCATTTTGTTGTAACCAATCCAAACTGTTTCAAGCTCTTCACTTCCATTTTCCATTTGCATTACCATTTCATCTAATTTTTTCACTTTCTTCATCTTCATAAGCATCAAACCAACAAAACAAACCAAAATCATCGTCATGAACCCGGCCCCAATCCCCCACCGAACCCACACTCTTCCTTTCTTCCTATTTGGGATAACAATCGAAAATCGACCATAGCTTCTAGCATAGCACACATTTCCAACACTCATATCACTCAAAGAAACATCACCATTTGAGCCATTAAAATAAGCACATTTAGCCCCTTGAGAAAACTTCAAGTTCGGAAAGTGGACTAATATGGGTGCATGATCACTTGTGTTAAAGTCAAGATTTTTGACACTTGTGGCTATAGGGTTTGATGCATCATAAACTCGAAAACCAACAACAGAAGACATTAGCGCATACCCCGGAACTTTGTGGTTATAAAACTGTGATGACAAGTTCCCAAAATCTTGAAACATTATGACAATTCTTTTCACATGAGGCATTGGGAGAGTTCTTGATGGGATTTGAAAACTGCTAAAGTTTGCTCCTTTTCTCCACAAAGTTTTGCTTCTGAGTCTAACATAAGACACATCAATGCCTGATAAATTAGCAGGTAAGCTGACCTCATAAAGAGTACCGGTTCCGTGTCGCTGCTTGTGAGATAATAGAGTTTCAAGAGTATGTTCATGGAGAATAACATCTAGTGCTTCATCAGAGATTTGGGCAAAAGAGCAGAAAGATGAACAGAGAAGGATGAGCAATATGATATCTTCCATTCTCACACAAACTTTTGAGTTGTGGGTTAATTTAACTAGTGTTTGCTTTAGAGTTATGCAAATGATAAAATCATGTTGCTCACTAATGATAAATGATCACTCCAAATAAGAGGTGGGACCAAGTTTATCAATATCACGATCATACTGTAGCATTGTACAATCATGCGATCATGATCTAAATAAAACTAGCAAGGTCAATATATCAAGTTGGTTTTGGGCATAGGATTAAGGATTGGCTATAGGATCATTTAAGTGATTGTAGGACCGTTGGTTAGATCGATCGTTCTGATATTTTCATTAAGTTTTCATATCAATATACAACCATGAAAGAAAGCAGTTTCAATAAAGTAGGATGATCAGGATCTTATGATCTCGATCTGATCTTACAATCTGTATCTTACGAAAATGAAAACAATGATGGGTAATATATCGAATTTGACAAAGTTGGGTGGGACTAACTTTTCTATCAATTAGAAAGTCAAATGCATATTCAAATTTAATTGGGCAAGACTAGGAAGAAAAAACAGAGAGCAATAATCTAAGATCAAAAGTTTTAATGATGACAAGTAATAATCATAATGAAGCATGAGACTAGAGTCTTTTTTACCCGTGGAATGCGGGGATGGATAGATTGGTGTCCCCAATTGGGGTTTATTTACCGACTAGTTAGAAGAGGCAATTTAGCATTTAATTGTGGAATTATAACAGAAATTGATTCTAATTCTAATGAATGACACAAAATTAAAGTAAGGTCAATGTAGTAACCATTTTAGTTTCAACCCGGAGGTTGAAGTTCAAAGAGACAATAAGTTGTAAATATTTGTGATGGTTGTAGATAATTGTATGTTAGATTGTATGTTTGCCGTTAAAAAATATGTAATCATTTTAGTTTCAACATATTTGATTCATCTTTTAGAACCCTAAAACTTACAATTGGGATTCAAATTCTTCGATTCCTTTTGAAGCGTGAACAATTCAAATATTATTTCAAGACCCAAGAGGAAGTGAACCAGGTCTAAAGTGCAAGTTTGGGCCGAAATATATCTTATAATATAGCTGTTAAAACATCATCATATCATATAGTTATATATCTAAAAGAAAACACTATTAAAGTATTGTAACGTTTAAAGGAAAAGAAACATTTTAATAAAGAAAGCATAGTTAATAAAGTTGAATACCATTTTTTCATAAAGTAATACTCCAATGTTTAGTTTGGCTAACTTCTATCGAAATTTTGACCATGGTCACAGTCCTTGTTCCTTTTGCATAGATGGAAAGTTGACCAATTTGAATGAATACGGCTGCGTTTGGTAAAAACGGAATAATATACCATTATATAATTTAAAGGGTAAGGTTCAAATGAGACTAAAAATTTGTGTGAGAATAAAGGAACCAATGACGCAGTGCCATGTGTACAAAGAGAATACAAAACCCATTTACCCCTTAAGTTAAATATCTCACAAACGACAAACATTAGATTCAGCGTTTGATCCTCTTCGATTTGCCGTCCATTAATGCATACTTTCGACGAGTTTTTTTTTTCATTATTTTTAGTGGGTTTCACATTACTAACACGTGTGTTACAGTGTTGCGTTTAGGGTTTAGGGTTTGGGGTTTATGGGTTAGGGTTTAGTGTTTAGGGTTGGGAGTTTGGGGTTTCATCCCAAAACCCCAAACTCCCAACCCTAAACCCTAACCCCTAAACCCCAAACCCTAAACCCTAAACGCTTTATAAAACTCTAAACCCTTAATCATACTAAACCCTAAACTCTGCTAAACCCTAACACTAAACCCTGCTAAACCCTAAAACTAAACCCTACTAAACCCTAACTCTAAACCCTAACCCTAAACCCTAAATCAAATGTATAATCAATCACTAACACATGTGTTACTAATATGTAAAACCCACCAAAAAAATGAAAAAAAAAAAGTTCGTCGGAAGTATGCCTTGATAGACGGCAAATCGAAGAGGATAAAACGCTGAAAAATATGGTGCAATTTTCATGATTTTTCGACTTGTCGTTTGTGAGATATTTAATTTTTAAAAACATGGATGAGAGAGAAAAAAGTGACACATGACATATTGTGGTTGGTTCCCCCATTCTCACATAAAATAAATGGTCTCAATTGAACTCTTCTCATAATTTAAAATCTGAATGATTCAAAAGTCATGAATGAACTTGATTTTGAATTAAAATAAACTATTCGATTATTGATATGAATGAAGAGTCTAAATAAAAATAAAATTAAACGTACATCTAGATGCGACATGTTTTATACAAATGTATTAATTAAAAGTTATATGTCACACGGACAAAACAAAATAAAAATAAAAAACACATTTGAACTTTTGTTTTTCATCGCATGTACCTGCTCAAACAGATCATAGATGGTAAATTGGTAATCGATCTCGTATGGGCCACTCATATAAGTGGTCCAACAACAGAAAGTTATTGCAATGTTTTTGGGCTTATAAGAATACCAAGCATATTTCGAGTTAAATTAAAGCCCAAGTTGTACTAACAAAATAAATTAAAAGCATTAAGTTACTTTTTCGATTTGTATCCAGCTGTATGATGACGCAGCATCTGTAAGCCGTCCCATCGCATTCCAGCTGCGACATCCGAAAAGACATGCATTTATTGCACGCCGCCAAGACTGAAAGGCCATCATTGTTGTGCCACGACATTTATTCTAAGTCCGCCATCATACCCCTGCCCGGAATATAATAACGGACTGGGGGGACTTAATGATGTACGCCATCTGACCTCAGCCTACACCACATAAGGTGACCTCGGATCCGTACCGAGCCTGGACTCGGATAATATCCGCCGTCAGCTCTAGTAGCCCTCGGTGCGGACGACAGACTGCACTAAGTATCACGACCTCGGATCGGTGCCGAACCTAGCTCCGGATAACGTCTGAGGCTAGCTCTTTTAGCTCTTGGCATCGGCGCTAATGCCAAGGTCAAGCATGGGTCTGGGCACGTCCCGGATCAAACCACAACACCTGCCGTTGCAACTGCATAACAACGGTACGGCCGCAAGATGACAAGGCATGCCCGACATTCTCTGACAATAGTACAATCCGCAACCGTTATATTCAGGTACTATTTGCATGCCGTGGCCATTAACCTGGTCGGTTCACCCGATTGGTCCACGTCAGCCGGCATACAGTAAATGTCGTCTTTGCCCACGACCGAGCTTCCACGTCAGCGGTCCACGCAGGAAGTGTCGTGCTCCCCCACGACCGAGCTTCCACGTCAGCGGTCCACGCAGGAAGTGTCGTGCTCCCCCACGACCGAGCTTCCACGTCAGCGATCCACGCAGGAAGTGTCGTGCTCCCCCACGACCAAACCCTCCACGTCAGCTTAGGGTTTGGGTATAAATACTAGTGTTATGCTTTCATTTCAAGCCAACACCTCATAAATCCACAGAGTTATTCCTTACGAATTACTCTTCAAGAATTAGGCTTTCACCACCCTCGATTGATTTAGTCTCGACTCTGGGTTTGCACGTTAATTGGAGTGTGACAAGCTTAATTCCTCATACATCATCATCATCATTGTACTCAAGTGTTTTTAAACTTGAACACACCTGGTTGTTGCTTTCATATGTTTAGTGTGATTCTTTCATTCAGATTGTTGGTTTTACACTATTTATTTAGTTTTCATCATTGATAGTCTCCTCTCCGTTTTTGTTTAACGATGTTCTTTTAGTTATGTTAGGTAATTGCATAACTCAAGTCAGGTTCAAAACTTGCTAGAGTTTCTAAGGAAAATGATTAATTTTAAATATTTTGTTTTAAAACTTGCTCGAGTTCAAAACTTGACAGTTTCGAAGGAAAATAGATCCTTTTTTATCTATATTTGATGATACAAGTATGTAACAATTACCAAAGTTAGTATAAAAGAATTTAGAGTCGCCCGCGTTGCCGCGGGTCTTATATCTAGTATATATATATATATAGGATGATTATAGAAATTACCGATGTTTATTTCATTACGTATAAAAAGTGAATTTAAAAACTAGTATCGTAAGTTTGCCAGATTGTGAGATCTGTCGACACGTGGCAGTGCGAGGCATGGCAACCGAACGGTAACTTCTCGGTTGTGAGATCTGCTGACACGTGTAGGGCGGAGATTAAAGCCCACAAAGCCCGGCCCATTAAAAGTTGCCAATAAATAGGAATGCCTCGTTTTTACTTCATTTTTTACGCGAGTTAAAAATTTCGAGAGAATTCCGGCAAGTTCAAACGTTCTGTCCACTATTCCGGCTTATCAACCCAGATTCCGATCACTCTCAAACAAACCCAGGTCTGTCACTCGTATCTTCAAACTTTTCCTTCTTTCACACATATATACATACCATGGCTGCTCCTGAAAACGTAGCAGAGGTCCGTGTGGCCGCGGCTGGGCCCAGCAAAGGCCCAAACGTGGCTTATGAGGTCAGCTCGGTGAAACCGGAGGACATTCCGAATATCTTGAGGCGTTTCAGATGTCTTGAGAGGTTTAACCCCGTAGCCCCCACCAACAAGCAATGCGCCGACGCGCCACCGAAGGGTAAGGTGGCCGTCTACTGGAAAACTATGGAGAAAGGCAATCTCCGTATGCCTCCGACCCCGTTCTTCTTGGACGTGTGCAAGCATTACAAAGTGGGGTTTAGTCAGCTGCACCCCTTCGGCGCGCAGAAGGTGACCATTTTTGAGATGTGGTTCAGATCGTTGAACCTGAGGCCGTTGGTTAGGGTTTTCCAGGCCTGCTTTAAGCTGACCCCGAGTGCCGGCACGGGGTGGTACACCTTTGCGAAGAAGAACAAATTCGTAGGTTTTGCAGAGTCGTCTTTGCACGACTGGCGTGACACCTTTTTCTTCATTGATCAGACCGTCATCCCTGATAACGCTGTGGAGACGTTGGTTTGGCAGTATGAGAGCCCAAAGAACGTCAGCCTCACGCCGAAACTAAAAGGGGAGGAGAACGAGTTACTGGCAGCGTGCCGAGATGAAAACCTGGAGATGCGCGAGTATCACTCGTTTGTGCTCGTTATGGGTTGCATCAGTTCGTTTTGGCCGTATGACGGTCAGATACCCGTTGTCAAGCAGGGTGGCCATGGTATGGGGTGGGGCTTGTTTTCTTATTTTAATGCTTTTGTACATATGCCCTGTTTACTGATTGTTTGTGTTCCGTTGGTATAGATATGGATCTGAACTCCATCTTGAAGGCGCCCAGCTTGTCCGGCCTCAAATATGTCAGGAGGTCAGTGGAAGATGTCCCTGACAGCGGTAAAGTGACCGGAGCGACGGTTACCTTGGCCGAGCCCGTGATTACGACCGCCGTTCCTCTGTCGGCGTACTCCGATGTGGAGGCATCCGGTGCCCAGCTGCTTGCCAAGCGCAAGGGCCCGGAGGCGGGTAAGAGGGGATCCGGAGCACCGGCGAAGAAGAAGAAAACGCCGGGAGAGGTTGCTGAGGCCAACCTTGCGAACTTCCAGTCTGCGCCGAGCACAGGTGGGAGCTACATTATACCTGAGGACGGTCCGTAATGTTGCCCTGTTCTATGCTAGCAAGTGGTGTTTTTATGCTAACTGTTTGTTGTCTGTACAGCGGAGATGGATCCACTTTTTGCCACTGCGGAGCAGGTCAGCAGTGTACTTGTTCTCCAGGACGAGGAGGAGGAGGGTGGCGACGGCGACGGGCTGGTTCGCCGTAGCTGGTCTTCAGGGCATGCTGCCACCTCTTCCGGTACGGTGCTCTCGGTTGATGGGGCTGGCTCGCTCCTTGAAGAGCCGGTGACGGTGTTGGATAGCCCACCACAGCAGTCGCCCGTCGAGCCCCGACCACAGAGTCCTCCGAAGGCGGCTACGCCTCCGCGCCCAGACAGCATGAGGTATTTGTTGGACCTCACGCATGATGCCGGCGTGAACCAACTTGTTGACCTCTTCACAAATAAAACGACTCCGATCAGGGGCCATACCCCTCTTCTTCTGTCTGACCAGAGTGATGTTCATTGACGTTTAGCCTGTGCTCAGCAATTGACCGCGGCACGCCGGTCATTTCGGAGTCTTGCCAAGCAAAGACATCCGTGTTACTTGCTAGAATTTCACAAAGTCTGAGCCGTGTTGGCGGGCTCAAGGCAAGGCCGACCCGGACTTTCTGTTCTGGGAACCTGGGATTGACAGCCACTAACTCATCGTCAGTCATGGTGAACGGGCCCGGAACCGCCTTTGATACCTGAGCACATACGGGTATAGCGGTGCCTGTTGTTTGCAAAGTGGCAATGCCTGCCAGAGTTGGGAATTTCATTAACCCATGGACAGTTGAGGTGATGGCTCCAAATTTATGGAGAGCGGTGCGGCCCAGGAGCACGTTAAATCTAGACGGGGCGCGCACGATGAAAAATTCCAGTTCGGTGGTCCGGCAGTACGGGTATTCACCCAACGTAACATCCAAGACAAGCCTGCCAATTGGCCATTTAGTGTCGTTGGCATAGCTGGACAGCGGGGACAGGGGTTCCTGCAACCTTCCCTGTATGGGTTGTGGCAACTGTAGGAAGCAGTGTTCTTACATGACTTCGACGGCGCTACCTGTATCAGTGTACACCCTGGAAACCTGGCAGTTTCCGATACACGCCGAGATAACAACAGGCTCTGGGAGGACCGAGCTCCGCAGAGGTCGGAATGATATGGGTGCCAGCTACCAGTCTTGTGATGTTTCTGCTTTCCGTTTCAAGCTTGGCCGCGCAGCTTTAATCATGTGGATGATGGCGTCCGGAGGATCACGAGGATCGTCCTTCCGCTGCCAACCGTAAGTTTTAGTGCCGTCTGCTTTCTTGAATTTCTTTCCAGGCAGCAAATGGTTAAGCTTGCCGGCCTGGATGGTTGCCTTAATCTCCTTTTTCAAATGTCTACAATCATCGGTATCATGCCCGTATTCCTCATAAAAATCACAGTACTTCCCGTTTTTGGGAACGTCGCGATGTTCCATTGGGGGCAGAGGGTTAAACGCACTCTGCGCCGCCGTCTCGGTGAGTAGTATTTCCTTTGGTGACTTGGTGAGCGAAGTCAGCAGAGAATTCTTGTCATATGGCTGAGGGCGGGTCGCCTCGCGATTATCACCACGGCGGGAATCGTGCCGTGTGTCGCGACGGAAGTCCCGTCTCTGGTTGTCGCGCCGGCCGGATCCGGATCCACCCTCATGATGGCGGGCCTGAGGACGGTCATGCTCGATCCGGTGCGAGTCCCGGCCCGGCGTGGTGTACAGATCTTTGTCTTCTCCCGAACGTAAGTAGTCCCGAGCCATAGCGATGGCCTCGGAATACACCGTTGGTAACTTCCTCTTCAACCGATTGTACAGTGTGGGATACCTTTCCTTGATGATGCTGTAGATGAAACCAGCAATTTGTTGACTTGGGTGCAGGTCGCTGATCTTCTGACACTCCGTTGTGAAACGGGTAATGAAATCACTAAGTGTCTCACGGCTACCCTGTTTGATCTCGAAGACGTCGAGATAGGTGAGCGTGTGCTGCTTCAAATTGTGGTATTGTTGTAAGAATTTGAACCTGAGATCGGCGTAGCTAGCCACGCTACCAGCCGGCAGTTTCTCAAACCAACCGCGGGCGTTACCCTGCAGCACCTGAGGGAACATGTGGCAAGCCACATGGTCCTCCCAATGTTCTGTTTTTATGGCACCCTCAAACCGCTGTAGGAAGTCCTCGGGGTCTGAGTCACCGAGTAGGTGCCGATTGTCAACGGAATAGTGAGCTTTGCAGGTAACGGATGGTTCGCGATTTTTGCATTGAACCTGGTCGTGGTGGTGGAGACGGGCACCGGCTTCTTCACCTTCTCACCCTGAATGGTGGAATAAAAATTTGCTATTAAGTTATCTGTTGCCGACTCGTCAGAGTATGTCGGCACAGCGCCCGGTGGAGCGGCGCTAAGGATCAAACCAACCAGCATTTTACTGCTCGCAGCCATGTCCATCCCACCTTGGTGCACCGGTGGCGGAGGCACATTCTGACGCGGCGGAGACGGCGGCAGAGGCCATGGTTCGGGCGTCACAACGAAACCCATTTCTGCCAACATGCGTTGGGCTTCAGCATTGGAGATGGATTTGGGCGTTGAAGATGTGTTTTGTGGTGTACCTTCCGGCGGTGGCCTGTTGTCAGAGTCAGCGTCATTCTGATTGAAGACCAACTGCCGTGGATCAATCCTGTTGCTCACCGCCGTGCGAATGACGGTGGTCGGGGGGATTGATCGGAGAAAGGTGGTGGTGGTTGGTCGGGAGTAGCACCGTCGCCACCATCAGTAGGCTTAGTGTTAACCATTGTGTCGGAAGGTTTTCCGGCGTACGGATGGTTAAAAAGTGGTCGTTTTCTGGTAAATCAACCGTGGATGGCGCCAATTGTTCAAGCGTAAAAACACTTGAGTACAATGATGATGATGATATATGAGGAATTAAGCTTGTCACACTCCGATTAACGTGTAAACCCAGAGTCGAGACTAAATCAATCGAGGGTGGTGAAAGCCTAATTCTTGAAGAGTAATTCGTAAGGAATAACTCTGTGGATTTATGAGGTGTTGGCTTGAAATGAAAGCATAACACTAGTATTTATACCCAAACCCTAAGCTGACGTGGAGGGTTTGGTCGTGGGGGAGCACGACACTTCCTGCATGGATCGCTGACGTGGAAGCTCGGTCGTGGGGGAGCACGACACTTCCTGCGTGGATCGCTGACGTGGAAGCTCGATCGTGGGCGAAGACGACATTTACTGTATGCCGGCTGACGTGGACCAATCGGGTGAACCGACCAGGTTAATGGCCAGGGCATGCAAATAGTACTTGAATATAACGGTTGCGGATTGTACTATTGTCAGAGAATGTCGGGCATGTCTTGTCATCTTGCGGCCGTACCGTTGTTATGCAGTTGCAACGGCAGGTGTTGTGGTTTGATCCGGGACGTGCCCGGACCCATGCTTGACCTTGGCATTAGCGCCGATGCCGAGAGCTAAAAGAGCTTGCCTCAGACGTTATCCGGAGCTAGGTTCGGTACCGATCTGAGGTCGTGATACTTAGTGCAGTCTGTCGTCCGCACCGAGGGCTACTAGAGCTAACGGCGGATATTATCCGAGTCCAGGCTCGGTACGGATCCGAGGTCACCTTATGTGGTGTAGGCTGAGGTCAGATGGCGTACATCATTAAGGTGCAAGATGTTCACATTTAAATCAGAAAAGGAATTTATAATCCTTCATAATCCTATCACTATACACAATTTTCATGCACCTTACATATACATACTACACAACAGCCTACACTCGCATACTTCCAGTAGAACTTTTACAGCCACCACGTGTTGCTAATCGATCATGTACAGCAAGCCAAACACAGTCGTCAACATGACCTATTCCACCACTTCAAAACAGTTACGCGACCCGTTTCATGTTAACATGTTACAACCACTGTCTTAAGATCATGAACCCATTGATCCCATTTTAACTCTTTCGTTTTCAGCCATCCTTTTATCGTCTCAAAGTTTCTTAATTGCACTACTTGAAACAACTCTGCCCTCTTAAAACTTTCTTTTTGAACTCTATATCATTCCTGTTTTTCCAAACTAAATATGACGTTACCCATATAACCCCCTCCCAATTATCTTTCAACAGTTTTACATTGAAACCCGGGACAGCCGAATCAAATAACTCCTCTATAAACATTCCACATCTACCTAAACTCCACCAATTAAACATCTTGTACCAAACAGTTATGACCTCTCGACACAATATTGAGCAAAGTTTTCAAGAATCTACATTTTCTTCACACCATGGAAGATGAGATCAAATGAATACCAAAAATCAAAAGTAGATATATTAAACAACCATTATCATGAGAGGGATCTTGAAGATAAGTGTGACACCCGTCAAATTAGGACTATTAATTAGGGCCTAATCAATTGTAAATACATGTAATTAGTTTTGTGTTAGGCTAATTAATGTATCAAAATATATATTGATGAATATATACGATTATGCGATTTGATTTAAATCGTACGCAATTTAAATCGAATGCAATTCGGTTCAATTAAATACGGACGTTGGTGAACCATTTTATTAAATAATATAATATTATTTAATAACGCTATTATATCCAAAATATTATTTTTAATATTTCGTATTCATTCCGTATCGTACAAACAGAACCTACACGATTAAAATAATAAACGTGCAAACAAAACAAAACAAGTTAAAAGTTATATTTTATAACGCAATTATTACAATATTTCAACTAAATTATCGAGTAATTATTCACATTTTAAAACGTATAATTAAATGGTTTAAATACTAATTTAACGTTTAAATAATCGATAAAACGAACACCGTACGGAGCGCGAATACACGGAGCAAGAGGTGGAGACCCACACTTCGGTGGGCCCCCACCGAAAAATCAGCCACAAAGGGAGGGGATCCCACCCCACTCCCTCATTTCAATCATCATCATCATCTATCTTCATCTCTCTCTCTTTCATTTTCTCTCTAAAACATACACACACCACCACCATTAAAATCACTAAATCACACCACAAAACGGCATCCAACCACCAAGCTCTTTCGGAGAAAAAGGATCACCGCGTCACGATCTACCTTCCTATCTTTTCATATTTTCGATTCGTCACTTTGTAAGTTTCCGACAAAATCCCGAAACCTCTCGATTCTTAGTATTTTCACTTGTTTGTTGTTTATAATAACTTGTAATGTCCAAATATGGGTTGGGTAAAAGAATCGGACCAAGTGGTCGCCGGAAAACTAATTTTTGGCTCAAAAATCCGCCAACAGTTCGAAGTGACGCAACGACGACTGCAGTATAGCGTCACTTCGTGCGTCACTTAAGTGACGCATTGAGTGTCGCTAAAAGCCCTAATTTTGCGTCACTTGCCTGAGTGCCGCATAAAACCCCCTTTTTCCCGACACTTGCCTAAGTGTCGCAAATTCAATACCCGTCACTATGAACCGACACTTATAGCGTCACTTGTCTAAGTGACGCCTACAATCGAGAACTGATTTCACCCGTCACTAACCTTAGTGACTCATGACACTTGTACCGACACTTACAACCGACACTTCCTTAAGTGTCGCACTATATGCATCACTTGCACAAGTGACGCCATTAATCAGAATCCGTCATTTCATGCGACACTTCCTGAGTGTCGCCTAAGCCCTAAGCGTCGCTATAAGTGACACATAATACAGAAGGTTTCAAACCAATTTTTACGAAGTGTTGAGACCCAAAAATTATCACTTGATTTCACCCAAATTAAATTCCAAATGCGTTTTTCACCAAAGCAATTTAATAGAAATAAAAATTTTTCGAGCTGACTTGGCATCTCGACCCCAACCAGGGGCCAGCCCCTTGGACCCGCCAGGGGTTGCCACCCCTGGAAACCCCGCTTACCAGAGGCGCTGCCCCCGGACCCCCGTCACCTAAAGCTTATAAATACTTGTAAGTATAACTATATGAAATCAAAACAATAATGTTAAGATTTTTACTACAACTAATCACCAACGGGCCGTACACGTTTCAGAACAAAAGTTAACCAAACAACCAAATCGTGGTAATTTGGACATTATAGTGAACGAACAACTGGTAGTCTTTGTAACTACCTATTCATATTAATAACCATCGCGTGTCGTGGACACCCTCAGGTTATCTGTCTGCGGACATCTTATTGCTTGATTAAGCACCGTACGTTATTGACTAAACGCTTCAAGACTCATGTGAGTCTCATAGCCCCTCTTTTTACCGCTTTTCACTCAGGGGTGTGATTCAATGCTTATTTTTAACATGTGAACGCAAGTACAAACTTTACAATATACTACATGAGTTGTTTTCCACTAATCATTTCAAAGTCCTCCGTCAGCATAGTTTGGTAATACGTTGTAGCGTGATTATTAGTATATGGTACCATATAGGATTGACCCTCCTCGTCCGGGTTATCATGCACTAACAGGGTAAACGGACGTACTAATAATTGTTCAGACGAGTGTAGATTAGGCACTCGTGGAGGCACCTCGCTCGGAATTCTCTATATGGGACCCGACCCTCGAGTTAAGCTCAGACTATGTGCTCATGGCTGTATACACTATCATTATTTGCTGGATGTAAACCATTACTTAAATCTTGCGGTTCATACGATATTATCTGATTTCAAACCTGTGAGCTCACTAGCATTAGCTGACCCGTTTTAGCATGTATCACAGGTACCCAGCAGTAGATTGGACTGCCACAGGATTACTATAGCTCGAGTCAGCATGCAGACATTAGAGATTTTCTTGCATTAGTATATTTTGTACAAGTACTTATGTATTGAAATCTCTCATTTAATCGAACACGAGCTATGTACAGTTTTAAATGTTGTAAACACTTTTATATTAATATATTTTGTTAAAACGACGCATATAGAGTCGTTTGCTATATCTTGTGTGCTTTGATATTTGATTAGTAACACCCAAATCGTGCTTCCGCCAAACGTTAATTCTGGGGGTGTTACAATAAGGGAAAAAACATACCGCTTGAATCTCTGTAACTAAATACATAATAAGTTAAATATATAGCAAGAAATCACAACTATGACAAATCTAACCAAAATCAATACTATTACCGTATACATACGTAGTAGCAGAAACTAACCTACATATGCGTGTGTGTATGTGTATAAAGACACCCTATTATAAAATACAAAATGCCTTACAAACCTAGTATATCTCCCAAATAAGCTATTTGCAGGCACAAATGAACCAACCACCAACGTAATCAGTTTGATCTCCAAAAACAGGTAACAAAGTTCAACTGTAAACAGACAGCTACAGAATACTAACTGACACTCAAAGGTTATATCAAAATCGACATTTCGACACCACCTAATCACATGGAAGCAACACAAATATGAGATTTGCGTTGGTTTTTCCAACGAAACACTAATTAATTACAACGCAACAAAACCAGCAGCGGACCCACTTGATCAAAATAAGCAGAACGACAACATAGTGCTTACCTGGCCTTTGTATAAATGATTTGATTTCAAAAAACCAGTGTCCATATCATATACTTCAAAGAAACTGAATGGCAGAAGAGCAACACGACCAAGTCTATTCACTCCTCCAGGACCCGTCTCCATAGTTTGGAAGTACATAAATACTTTAAGCAAGATATATGAGGACAATTCTTGAGCTAGACAGAAATATTGCAACTCAAAATTAAACCCAATAAGTAAATAACCTTGATTTCGATTATCTTCATCAGAATCTCTGACATCATTATGAGTCCAATAGAATTAATTCCTCTGCTCATAAACTGAAACAATAATATATAGAGTTAATATACAATCATCAGCAGTTATATAGATACCATCTGCACTTGCACACAAACAAAATAGGCGAAATTATTATTTGATAAACTTACAAAGATCAATATCGTCATTCACATCAGAATCGGAGCAGTCAAACACTGAATTCTTACTGGCCTTCTTATTTCTGTCCACGTTCTGGCCTGCTTGAATGAAGAGGCTCATCATTTTCATACATCTCATCTTTAAAGCTATGTGACCTATACATAGAAAGTAAGAGATGAGCATACATTAAAACACATAGATCTATAAATATGTAAATTGATGTTATTCATGAGAAGCATTTAACCAACCTCCGTGTCATGTTTTATATATATATATATATATATATATATATATGTATATATATATATATATATATATATATGTATATATATATATGTATATATATATATGTATATATATATATATATATATATGTGTATATATATATATATATATATATATATATATATATATATATATATATATTATATAGTATAAATAAACATAATATAATTCCCATTTTGATATAACATATGCATCAAACATGTGCAAAAGCCCATCATAACATACTCCATATATAGCTGCACGTTTATAAAGTTGTTGATATATATATATATATATATATATGTGTATATATATATATATATATATATATATATATATATATATATATATATATATATATTATATAGTATAAATAAACATAATATAATTCATCAAACATGTGCAAAAGCCCATCATAACATACTCCATATATAGCTGCACGTTTATAAAGTTGTTGATAGAAGTAAACAACTAAACACACATATCTAATCACCAATTTCAACCCATAAAAGGAATCACAAAACAGACGTACTTACGATACAAATTTAATCAATAACTAATGCACTCATTGTAGCAATATAAACAACTTTTTGATGTTCCACTGGGTTTTCATCTGTAATAAATTCATATATGTTCTCTTTAACATCATGAAACCATAATCTCTATGTTTTTTCCTATATCGTTTGTAACACAATCAGTAATTAATATGTTTTTCCAGAATCATTTGGAACTAATTAACTTCAGATTTGATCTCTTCGGTTGTACCAATCTGTGATGATGACCAATTATGCAAGTGCATACGTTTTAAATCTTTAGTTGATAACGATAATTGACTATTATTACATACATAATAACGTTAAAGATTTTCATCAAAAGCTAACATGTACCCCATAATCATACTGTTTAGTTATTCAGGAAGACAAATCTACAAAAACGATAAGTCAATGAATGTAAAGATCGAATAATAAACTGATACCACTGAAAACGTAAACGGATTGAACGTAACATATTCTTAAAATAAAACATTACCTGAATAAATTAATTGATTGCAGAATTGGATTGAATCAAAATCGAATGGCAGAAACCCGATTGGTATCCGTTACACGATTACCGTCGTCGTCAAAATCTAATAATCTAAACCATCGTCGTTTTCAACATCATCATCTGCGTTAGCACCATCCGTTTTTCTTTGATTGCATGGTTACGGGCTTACAGCTTTGAGTAGGGTTTTAAATACAATAAGGATTTATTTATAATTTTATAATATATAATACATAATATATATAAATATATAATCTATCTATAATCTATAATCTTTTATATATAATTAAAAGAGGATACCATGGAGGAATTTTAACCCTTGATTAGAGTTTTTAATTAGAGATCAATGGTCTAAAAAAGTTTAAATAAATACACTTAATACCCCTATTACTTTTTGATAAATTTTACAATTTATTAAAATAAATATGTTATGATAAAAAATGATAAAATAAATTATGTTATGATAAAAAATGATCCGTATAATATTTTCCCATTTATAACGCCACCTCCAAAAAAAACCCTAACTCGAATGTATGTCTGCTCAAAATAATAAACCCTAATTCCCTCTTTCAATTCCTCTTCCATCATCATCATCATCATCGTCAATGGATTCAACAAACAAGATTTCAACAAGAGAAAAGATAGTTATCAAAAGCCATACAACTTCAATCATCGTCAATTGCTTCTCAGGTAAGTTTCTGATTTCTCAAACCCTATTTTTCATGAATCGATGAGATGATTTCTTACTGTCCATCTGATTTTTGAAGGGGTTATACGATTTGAAGGCTATGGATTCTGATTTTGTAAGTTTCACAATTAGAAACCCTAATATATCACAATTCGAAATTGGCTGCGCTAGAGAATATATACAGAGTACTGACTTGCACTATATTGAGTTTTTTTAGTGTCTTTTTTCTATTTGATTTCATAGCTTCTCTTTATCTAAAGTTACCATCATCTTATTTCTATAGTTAACTTGAATCAGGATGTTGCCCTTTTTTTTTTTTTTATTGCAGAGAAATTATGTTTGAACTTCAAGTTGGTGATGATGATGACGAAGTCAGGCTTGTGATGGACTTCTTGTGTGTAAGTTAAGATCTTTGTTTGAATATGCCTTAGTTTCATGCTTTGCTACTCATGATATTGTTAACTTTTGATGTTCATGATATTGTTAGATTGATGTACATATCTGGATGGATGAAAAAGCAAAGGGTTGGATGACTTTGCTACGCAATTTGAAGGTAAATATATCTACTGTATTGTTTTTTGAAATATTATTCACTTTTCTCAATATTTTAAACAGACAACGAGCTAATACATTTAGCTTTCAAACCTTTCCAATTCGTGTCCTTGATAGTGGTTTGCTATCTATTGGACCAATTGTCTATTAAAAGGGGTTTGCTAAAACAACCTAATACATCAACGTTAGTATTACTTGCATAAGTACAATTTCAACTTTCATGTATAATATGTTTGTTTAATCTTTTAATGTATAAAGTAAAGTAGTATATATCAAGTACTATTTGTTAAAGAAAGTGGTTGAGATGTTTGTCTAATCTTTTGATGAAAGTGATTGAGTATAAATCTTGGATGAGATCTATGAGGACGGCAAATCAAAGATTTAGTTTGTTAAGTTTGTATCATTTTTATAATGATTACTGCTTTGTTCCCCTTAGATAATCACCTCATTTCCAATATTTTTTTTCCCGACCAGAGAGTTGGTATGTGTTTTGCTCAGATGCATGATTGTAAAAAAAAATAGATTTCTTATCTATCTAATAACTTAATAAGAGAAAAACTAAACAATCTAAATTATACAAAAATGATGGAGTGAATTGTAGATTTTATTGGCTAGCGATTATATTATATAAAAAGTCTGTTACTGATTTGCTTTCGAATTCTTCTGTAATGCATAGACACAAGAGTTGCAGGCGCGATATCTCATGAGTACATTTTGCTATGAATACATGAATTCATGGTGCATAGATTTAGGTATGATTGAAGTTGTTTTAAAAAAAATTGTATTATTCTTGCATTGGTATGTAGAATATTGCAATATATTGATATCTTAGAGTTCATGGATTCAATGTCAGACTTACAAGTCAAACTGATTCATTATGTCATCCTATTTGAAGTATTTGACTAAAGCTTATTACTTTGAATGTATTGTGATCAATATTAAAAGGTTCATTAGTTTCATTATTTATTTTACATTAACTTTATTTATTCGATTTCCAGCTATATATGTATCCTTAAAAAATCTATATTACTACCGACTTATCATTAGTCCTATGATGGGCTAATGGTTCAAAAAATGTTGAGTCACTGATAGGACATTTGTTTCGGGGAGGCAGTAATGTTGCATATCTCTAATTTGTTGGATGATGTGCTGCAATCACCTTCAACAATGGTTCCTATGCTTTCCGAATATGTAAGCGTGGGATAGTTAATTGGATTTATTTGCGTCTTTTGGAAGTACAAATCATGAGTCAAACACGATAATTGTAATTTCAATTCGTAGACTTATTAACCTACGTTTACTTAAGTACACGTTATTTGTAAAAAATAATCTCACATGTATAAAAATTAGTAGTTCATCACCACAAATATGCTTTCCATACATTGAAAAATGAAATTTAATCCGAAAGTACATATAATGCAATATAAAAAACTTTAGTGGGTAAATATGTTATTTGATTGGTGAAAGTATAGTTTGTGAAAAATCCTAAAACTCTATGCAAAGTCAAAGTGGACACTCTGACTCAGAGGAAGGGAATATATGTTTTACAATATTGGTTTGTGTGCTTTTCTAGATGTATTCTTCTTACATATGTCACACATCCCTCGAGAGCCAACACACACATCCCTCGAGAGCCAATACGTGGTTATATAAAAGGAGTTAGATCGATATACATCATGCTATGCTATTTAATTTTATTTCTATTCATAAGAAGATTTCATGTACGTTAATATTCATTTTTTGATCGTTATGTAAGTTTTAGATTCATATACTTGATTAAACCGGCATTGTAATGAGAAAATCGCTTCAAATTTTTATGTATAATCCCGCGTTGTCGCGGGTCCTTCACCTAGTTCATTATAAAAAGCGTATGAAATTAATTTTTATACATGGATAAAATATGGTGGATTTTTTATGTCAAATATTTATGATACGGTTACCGATTTAATTGGTTTTTGAACTTTACCAAAATTAGTTTAGGCCGAATTATTTGTTTTAGTTCGTTATTATGTACTTAATTATTTAATCTTTATTATTAAATTTATTTATTCCTTTTTAAATATAATTTGTTAATTAGAATATTAAATATTAATTTAAATATAAAGGGGGTGGAAAGTGTAAGTACCATAAAATTAATCTTAATCGTTAGATCAATATAGAGAAAACCAATTAAGGGTTGGGATTGCCCCAAGCTATTTTGCTTTAAGTATATGTTATAGATATATGGAGAAGAGTTCAATTGAGACCATCTATTTTGTGTCAGAATGGGGAACCAACCACAATATGCCATGTGTCACTTTTTTCTCTCTCATCCACGTTTTTAAAAATTAAATATCTCACAAACGACAAGTTAAAAAATCATGAAAATTGCACCATATTTTTCAGCGTTTTATCCTCTTCGATTTGCCGTCCATCAAGGCATACTTTCGACGAACTTTTTTTTTTTCATTTTTTTGGTGGGTTTTACATATTAGTAACACATGTGTTAGTGATTAATTATACATTTGATTTAGGGTTTAGGGTTAGGGTTTAGAGTTAGGGTTTAGCAGGGTTTAGTTTTAGGGTTTAGTGTTAGGGTTTAGCAGGGTTTAGGGTTTAGTATGATTTATGGTTTAGAGTTTTATAAAGCGTTTAGGGTTTAGGGTTTAACCCTAACCCCTAAACCCCAAACCCTAAACCCTAAACGCAACATTGTAACACACGTGTTAGTAATGTGAAACCCACTAAAAATAATGAAAAAAAAACTCGTCGAAAGTATGCCTTAATGGACGGCAAATCGAAGAGCATCAAACGCTGAATCTAATGGTGCAATTTTTATAATTTTTTGATTTGTCGTTTGTGAGATATTTAACTTAAGGAGTAAATGGGTTTTGTATTCTCTTTGTACAGATGGCACCATATCATTGGTTCTTCTATTTTCACACAAATTTTTATTCTCATTTGAGCCTTACCCTATATTTATATTCAAAATTTGTCATCCTAATTATATATAAGTACCTAAATACAGCTTAAAAATAATTTGACTTTAAATAAAATATCAAGATGTTACGGAATAAAAATTGGTTTTTTTTTTGTTTAACGAAGAAACTCAATTTTCCTTCAATCTCAAAAACCATGAGAATTTAAAAGTATTCGTATAAAAATACTTATAAATTGGCAACATAACTATATATACACATCAAATTTAGCATAAAAAGGTGAATTTTAATACATAATAAAAAATTAAAACGTTACGCATTAAACTTATTTTTATGCGTAATGGAAAAAACATCGGTAACTTTTAAAATTATCATATATATATTCAAAATTTGCCATTCTAATTGTATATAAATACCTAATACAGCTTAAAAATAAAAATTTTGAATCCAAATAAAATATTAAGACGTATATTTCGTTGACCTTCGTATATATAATGCCTAATATAATACTAGCCTCAGATCATACAAAATATGGGATCTAAATGTATGATCTGGAAGTAGGGGTGTTGTTCGGATAAACTGTTCGGGTTTCGGGTTGTTCGGATCGGATTATTCGGATTTTTCAAGTTTATAGTTTATCCGTAATCCAAACCGAATAAGATTCGGATTATTCGGTTTCGGTTTATTCGGATTCGGATTGGATTGGTTTGGATTCGGATATTACGTTTTTATCCAAATAAGAGAATATCTTAAACATACACGTCTTTGACATAATCTAAACTTCACAAAATAACACTAAAAGCTTTATATAAATCATTATAAGTGATGTATATGTTGATTGTATATAAATATAGTCATATAAATCATAAAATACCATATATATAAAATTATATTTCTAAAATTTAGTACCTTCTTCGGGTTATTCGGATTATTCGGATCAACCGAATTCAAAATTATTTATCCGTAATCCAATCCAAATAAGATTCGGATTACTCGGATTCGGGTTATTTAGATTCGATTAACCGAATAATCCAATCCGTTTTACCCAAATCCGATAAAAGTCGGATCGGATTTTCGGATTCGGATATTTTCAACACCCCTATCTGGAAGGTGTATATATGTACTAAAGAAGATATAAGAATAATAATATAGTTCAACGAGTCAAATGAAATGGCAAACAATATTCTTCATGGGAAAAATATGAAAATTTAGAATTGTGTAAGGACTATATTTGTAACTTAGGTAAATGTCAACATTGTGTGCTATATTATGAAAACACAAAGATAAGATAAAACAGTAGAGAAACAAAAAACATGGAAGGTGCAAAGGGATTGGAGATATATGAAACCGGACCATTTGAAGATTCATATCAAATGGGTTGCTCCATTGGCAACCATTTCTCCAATCTCATAAAAAGTAGACTCTGTACCGACTCCATTTTTAACAACCAACTTCTTCCTTTTGCACAAACCACACAAGCACAGTCTCTTATCAATTCTTTAACACACAACAACTCAACCAAGTTCCCGGATTACTGGAACGAAATGCGTGGAATCGCTCATGGGTCCGGTGTCCCTTTTCTTCATGTACGAAAACTCCTAATTGCTTCAGTTGTTTACGATTGAGCTAACTGCTTAGCAAGATATTGTACCTGTTTTACTGCTAGATATAAGACTCGTAATAGTAATGCACTTTGAATGTTATCAGAAGTAGCAACATATTCTCTTTTACTTTTTTACCAGTTATAACAAATCATAGCGTGGTAATGAATTACATTGATATATTATATATGCGTTAGTAACACTCAAGACAACTTTTTTTAGAAAGTTAAGAAATTTGAGCATTAAACGTTCTGACTAACCGTACCCATCAATTTTCCTTGCTATTATTGTAAAGAAGATAATTAAATAAACTTATGGTCGTTCGAGCAAGTTAATTAGATTAAGTTTTGATGTTTTTGTGACAGATTATGATTTTGAATTTTCGGAAAGAGATACTCCCATTTATTCCAAAGTCAGAAACAGTTAAAGATGAAGAAACGATTGATGATTGTTCGGATATTCTTGTTGTTAGTGATATAATGGCTGTTGCAGCTCATAACGAGGATGCTAACGTTGCTCTTTTAGGCCATACGTAAGCTCAGAATCCCTATTACCTCTATATTTCTGAGATGTCGTTCATACTATTTGATTATCTGAAAAATAACATTGCAGATATTTGATTAAAGCAACACTATCCAATGGGCTATCCTACACAGCTTACACTTATGCGGGTGAGCTCCCGAGCTGTGCATTTGGTTTCAATAACCACGGACTGGTATTGATCCTCCCGAATACATCCTATATTATGAACACCCATATAGAACAAAACATGTTTTTAACAACTCTTCAGACTTTGGCAAGAACTTAACAAAAGACCATTAACTGTTCTGTATAGGCCTTTACACTCAACTCAGTACCACCTGCAGAATCGGAGATTGTAGCAGGTGGTATTGGTCGAAACTTTGTTTCTAGAGACCTACTTGAAGCAAAAAGCATAGATGATGCAGTTATTGTAAGACTTGGAGGTTTCTCTTGAACGCTTTTTATGAGGTTTAGGTCATTAGATCGAAGATTTGACTTGTGTTCTGACTTTATAATGACTTGTTTAGAGGATTCGTTCATCAAGAGTGTCAGTTGGGCATAGCTATAACTTAATTGACATAAACTTACGGAGGATTTTGAATGTCGAGACTGCATCAAGTCAACGACTTTCAGCTCATGAAGTCGGGTCAACCCCTTTCTTTCATGCCAATATGTATCTTCATCTTAAAGTTGACCAGGTAAGATAGCGTAACAGGTCTTTTCTGTTTCAAATGAATTTTTGTACTTTACAAGAACACAATGGAACCTAGCAGGCAACTTTAGGAACATAAAAAAAATTCAGTTATTACATTTCCTGCAATTTGCAATGAAGGTAGATGATCAGAACTCGATAAGTAGACAAAATCGAGCAGCTTTGGTGTCTAAAAATTCGAAGAATGACCTTGTTTCACTCCTTGGAGACACGAGTGATGAGATGTATCCTATCTTTATGCAAGGTATAAGAATCAAACCATATTGATGTACTTAATCCTATGTAGAGGTGGTAAGATGGGGGAATCAGGCAGCAGGTCAAAATGGGTTTGGGTTGGACAGTGTCATATGTTGTAGGCTTTGAAACAGGCTGAGTCAAATCGGGTTGGGTTAACGTAAATTACTATGTCTCAACTTCATTTAACTGACTAATGAGTTGATTATGATAAAACAATAATTTTGCAATAAGTCATCAAAAACATTGAATAAAGTTGTATCTAATCTTGACTCTTCATTAAGCATACAAACTTTTAATGACTTTCAACCCATTCGACCCATTTAACTCTTTCCTTTAACTACATTTTTTTATTTCACCCATTGGACCGGACTGAGATAGAAGAAACTCAAGCAAATAGATTGAGACTGTCGAATCAATCTTATGTATAAATGCAAAATTACAGGTCCGACGCTTTACACGCTATGTACAGCTGTAATTGATTTGGATGAGAGAACGGTAGCCATAACAGAAGGTAATCCAAGAAAAGGCAAAGTGTCTCATGTATTCGCAATGTCTTAAAAACTCAATATTCATAATCTTTTATCCATTGAATCACATTTCCATAAATTTTGTAAGGGAATTTAAGAAAATTTGACTTTCAAAAAGCCTCTCTATTAACTAAAAAAGCAGTATGTAATATACTAATACCGATACAACACTTACGTATTGAAGCCTGAAAGACACGTTACAACGATATATAAAATATGCACACATAAAAATTGGATATGGAGTTTAGAATGAGACCTTGTTACTTTTTTACACGAGAGCCCAATCTCTGACCCCTTGTTCTTGCTTCTAGTAGCTTTGATTTTAAGGAGGTTTGCTCCTTCGACTCTGGTTGGACTTTTGAAGACGAATTTGGAATCTCAAGATCTTCATTTGGTAGCTTCGTAGTCCATCCTCGAATCGGGCTTGGATGACTTTTCCACACCGGTTTAGTAATGGATTCATCAAACTCATTTCCCGTATGCAAGTAATGGTTTTTAAGTAAACTGTCCAGATACTTCGAGTTTAATCCAACTTCCTCTTCTGTTATTTCTGTATGACTTTCTTCTGCTGCTTTCATTTTCGAATTCGCCTGTTCTTGACCTAATATCGCTTGAGCCATTTGTTCTTCAAACTTCACTTGCAAGCTAGACGAATCACGTGCAGGTTTTTTCTTACTATTGTCCGCTCTGGTTGTTGAATTTACATTATCCTCCTTGATACGGGCAACAGGCTTATCTAGCTCAAAACAAGGAGAATCATCGCCTGCAGATGAAACATCATCACCATCATCAGGAGGAGCACTAGCAGCCAAATTCATAGGAATGGACTCAAGAGAATGTCGGCGCCGAGCCGTGGGTACCACCACTGAGCCTGAGCCTGACCCTGACCCCGACTTTTGTATTCCCTTTCTTTTCGCTTCAAGAAACGCCTCAATTTCCGAGCTTAACTTTTCCACTACCGATTTCTTAATTGTCTTTGTATCTTGCTTGTTTTGCATTCGCTCATCGAGCCAAGATTCGGATATATGGAGAATCATTCCATCTCGGGTAGCTCTATAATTCGAACCATTGCCATCATCTGGATTTATATGCTTCATTGAATGCAATTCTTGTTCATAGTTTTTAATCCCCCAAGCAAACTCATCACAAAGATCTTCCAAAAGCGCACGCGATTGCCTTTCTTTTTCCATCTCTCTTAATGCGTTCGTGAGGGACGTTTTGGACTCGTAAAGCTCCCTGGCCAGTTTCCTGTGAAGTGTCTCTGACCGCTTTCGTAGTTTTCTCTCATCTTCAAGCTCGTCTCTCACTGATTGAATGGCAGCATTTGCATGACCTTGTTTATCTTCGGTTATTTGCTTCATTAAATGTTCCATCTCGTGCCGATCTGATTGGCGGTCACGGGCCAGTTCTTTGATCTTTGATCGGGCCAAGTCTAGTTCGCGTTTCAACGCTCTAACAAGGGTTATATTGGCTGCATGTTGCTCTTCGAGGCTCCAAATTCTATTCAAAACTTTGAGAAGTTCAGTAGATGTTTTGAGACTATAACTTGTCTCACCATTTGCTCCCTTGAACTCTATAGAACTTGTAGGAGTAATGGCAGGGTTATAAGGTGCTACCTAATATGAAAAGATTATCAGTCAAATAGACAATTTTCCAATCCAAAACAAGCAGAATTACATTTCAATTTGAATCAATTCTTTAATGAACCACAGTGTTGGGGGACAATATAATTGGGGCGGAGGGAGTATAACACTGTCACTCATAGATTCCAAAAATAACCTATTTGACTAAGAAAGTCAACACTCCAATATCAGAACAATACTGAGTATACTAAAGAAGAATAACAGTAAGGCTATATAAGGTGCTATCCGAAACAAGGTTATTGAATGGTCAAGCCTGCCATTGTACAAACCGAATTCTTTTGTTTTCTGTTTTAAATTTATTTTATTGTCATTTGTATCACTAAATATGTAATTTAACACCATCTAAAGTTTTCCTCTGATTCTACATAAATCTGAGAGAAGCACGGATGCTAAAATACCAATGAGAAAATATGAATAAGTTCAAAAGAGCCATTTTTAAATACATTCATCTGGTAAGTGGTAACTGTGGATTCTTAGTATGGCCAAAGAAGTTAACACATTATCAATTTAAGAACAAATGGGACCAGATAAGAGATGATGTGATACCTCCATGGAACTGCTACCATAACTTGCTGGTGAGACAGCTCGTACAGCATTATGGTTTCTTTGAATTGTCCGGTGATGTTGCATCAATGAAGCTGCAACATGTCTTCTTAAGCTACTAGCACTCCCCTACATTCACCATAATCAAATTGCCATTATCGCCCTCATGGGTATTGCATAGAAACCGAATATGAAGGTTCAATCATAGAAATCTCTATGGTACTATTGTAACCGTGATAAAAATATTGATCATAATCAAGTTTACAACTTTATGATGAGGAAGTTCCACTCAATCATTGATCAAGAACCTATAACTCAAATCAAAGTTCACAACTGTATGATGAAATCACTTATTCAGTTCTGCGGTCTATATTGCACAAATGATAATTCAAGAAATTTCCCTCCTTACATGTTAAGAACTAGTAAATGCTTCAGCTTAAATTAATGACCTAAATGGCAAGATCCATTATTTAAATTCGAATGAATGTGATGCAAAGAACAATCTTAAATAAGTAAAAAAGACCCTTCAATTATCAAAAAAAAAAAGGACCCCTACCACCCACCCACCCACCCATCAATTCAACAATTCAGAAATACCATTAATTAGATTAAACCAATAAAAAAAAAACAACAAAATTAAAAATAAAATATGCATATCAGATCCACTAATAAGAAAGAACAATTAGATATGATAGAATCACAACAACTAAGATTCTTTTAAGAAGATTAAAATCAACATTGATCAGTAGTTGTGTAAGTATACCAGGTCAGGGGAAACAGGGGTAGGATCAGGGTTATCTTCAAGAAGATGATGCCGGTGGTGGTGATGGTGGTGGTGGTTGTTAAGCTGCAGATAACGGTGGTTCCTTCTGTTCCCACCGCTATTGTGCATTTTAACAAAAGGCAAGTTGTACTGATGAAGCTCCCAAACAGTAGCAGCTAACTTTCTTGCTGAAGTATCAGTTGGTAAACAAACTGTCAAACAAAAACCTGGGTTCTTCTCCTTAACAACCAACTCTCTATCTTGCACACTAAAGTTGCTATCTTGCAAACCAAAGTTGCTAATTTGAACAGGGGTTAATTGTCCACCTTTTTTGCCTGTTATTCTCCTTAACTTTTCCCCTAAATTTTGGTGCTTTTTTGGTGGTGGCTCCTTCTCTCCCCCACCTTTTTCTTCTTCTCCTTCTTCACCCCACTTTTTCATCCAACTTTTTTTTTTTAACCTTTTTAATTTCTCTCTCTACCCACCACCAACTTTTCTCACTCTAGACTTTCATTTGATTTTTTAATTATTTTTTGGGTTTAAATATATCATCACTGGGGAGGAAGGTGTTAACCTCATAGTTCTGCCAACAGTGAGTGTGCACTGGAAATGTGATAGAATCATTTGTGTGGGACCCATGGGTTTTCATGGCAGAAGGCTCCAATTTGTTTAATTATGGAAGTGTGTGGGGGTGATGATGTGGGGTTCATTCTATGTGTTTGTCTCTTCATTAACAAATGGGAAAGAGAAAGAGAAAGGGGGAGTTTGGTATAAATCAATATTTTGTTTCAACTTTCTACGCTATTCAAAGATTTGTTTTGGTGCTATATCTTGACAATATGTTGCATCTGATGTGACTAAGAATACTAAAGATTGTTATACTTTTAGTTATATATACTATAAGAATTTGAATTCATCTGAAAGTATAAAATCCAAACATGATATCAAAATTTTGGATGAGTGTTGATTTGGGCATATTAATACCTATTAGCCACCAACCGACGTAACTTGAACACATATTATATTAACCGAAACGAGTTTAACCATTAACAAGGACGGGTTTAGGTTTAGTTTTTCAGTCTAACTGCATATCAGGTTAATTTTAAGGTTTTTTTAGAGTTCAAAGTCCCTACTTCTAAAGAACTGTGACAATTCTGTTTATCTAAAAACATGAAGTACCATTCTACTTTCAATTTGTAAAAAAGTTTGAAGGATATATGTAAACCATTTTAGTATAGATTTAACTGTCCACTTTTTCATATTTATCTGTATTACTAGATCTCAGTTTATACTTTTAACAGTATAAACTTTACATATCTTAAGCTCTTTTCCAATTAATAACATATGATCATCTTTTCACAAGTTCACAGTGAAAAATGACTAGTTGGTTACTTGAAATCGGAGAGACGGAGACAGGCCTCGTATGCAATAAACACAAGTATAATCACTGCCATATTGAAGATAAGCCAGGATATATGCACTATGGAACTGGCGAATGGCTCAATACAACAATACCATATCGGTGCGATGGTTAAACACTTAAAATAGCTGATAAGGGAAACCATCAAGGACCATGCCAATGGCTCATGACCCAACCCACAAAGATCTGGTTCAACTAGTCTTAAAGCTTGGAACAGGGCAAGTCTGCTGGGACATGCCCGCCACATTTTAATGTTTTGTTTAACCACAGATTTTAATAAAAATGAGTCTCTACCAGAAGAAAAAGATGATAAAGGTTTCATAGCATTAGAACCAAACGCATTTGTCTTCCCATAACACAGAACATAAGATCATGTATAGATTCAGATGGAAGCAAAATTCAAGATTTCATGAAAGAAAAAAAACCCGAACCTAACACAATACCATTTCTAACTAACAACAAAAAATCATCTTTAACACAAACGTCAATTACTAAATGAACTGGAGTCGGGGTTCAAAGCAAAATCCAGAAAAGATTTCAAGGGGAAACTTCTTATGCATCAGGCATTTCTGTGACCAAAACCACTGTCTTTTATCCATATCATATACAAGCAAAGCTGTTCCTCCATAACTCTGTATATATATCAGATCGCCACCCCCACTGCTCGCAAAAACATCATCCAACTCGCCAAAACCCTGCACAAACTTATGAGGCATTTTAGTAATTTCCGTCCACACATTCCCATCAAGAACCCATATGCCAATTCCCTTAATCACCCCTGGTCTGTCGGGTCTCCCTATGCCCCCAACAAGTACAAGCTTTCTTTGAACATTCATCAGCCTCCCACAAGTAAGTGCACAAGGTGCTAAAATCACCGATTCCTCCTTCAACATTCCAATTGAAGATTTGGTACTATCAAGATTGTAAGTAACCAACCCATGTAAATTCTGAACCTCATTTGGCCTCGTGCAAAAGACCAAAATGTATAAAACGTTATCACATATCAAGCTTACATCCCCTGGTCTCCACCCTTGCATAGCTCCCATCACAGGAGGTAACCATGTCTTTTCCTTTGAGTTGTAAACATGAATAGAAATGTTCCACAAAAAGAAATCCTCAGAAGCTTGCATTGAACGGATGACCGATATGGTGTATTTTGAGTTTGACTGGTCAACGGAGAATGCCAGCGCGCTGTATACCGGGAAACCAGGGCTCGATGGGCTCTTAAGAGTTTCGTATTCTCTAGTTATGGGATTACAAATGTACATTTCTTTGCTGGTTTCATCGTCCATGAAACATACAAGACCACTAGATGGGGCAATTTTCCACGTATGGTGTACCATGAATGGCAGCTCAAAGTTGTACCATTTTCGCATACCCGAGTCGTAAAGATAGCCCACAGGTTCAACTGAGCTCGTGAACATGAAGTACCATGTTTTATCTGATAAAACACTTGCATCATTTAAAGTGAATTTCTTTGAGTGTATAATTTCATTCCACTTTTTACACACACAAGATGCTTTGAATATTGCTGATAAAGGGAGACGGGCTAAAATTTTCTCATGCATGTCGTCTGGAAGGATATCAATTGAGATTGGGTTCTCTTCTTGATTGCTATCAGTCTCAATTAGTTCCAAATTTGGAATGAAAACACCAGTTCCGTTTCGGCTAATATCAGGCTCATCATCCGACCATGAAGCTCCTCCTTCCATGGACAGATTATATAAGTCCTGAAAATTTCAATATTCATAAGAAAGGTTGGCAATTGGTACTATTTTAGCACCAACAATTCACAAATAAATAAAAAACAATTAAAAAAATTGTGATCCTAACTGTCGTTATATCCATTTACTTACTATAAGATCGTTGATAACAATTCAAAAATAGATACTCGATAAACACTCACTTTCTGATGGTTTTATAAGACTTCCTGCTGAAATACTTGACATCATGTTACCTTACAATCAAGCTACAAACAACAAAGTAATGTAAATCGAGCTACAAACAACAAAGTAATGTAACCACTTTCTAGTGATATATTTCATGATTATGACTAATTTTCAAGCTTAAGCATCTAATAACACATTGCAAAATAACTTATCTTCTAACTAACAGATTGTACAAAGATAAACGCAATTCATCTTTAAAAAGGGTTCATTAGTGGCAACTGGTTTTGAAACAAGTAAAAATTTTAGACAATCACACACCTACAAAAATCAAATGCAGTAACAGCAATTTACATCCTTAACGCTCACTAATCCCAGAAAGTAAACCCTAATTTTAAAATTAGGTTGAGCATACAGCACCGAATTAAAATTTACAAAATTCTTAGCCTAATTATAATCAGTACAAGATAGATCCATTAATTAATCATCCTTACATCAAATTAAACCGAAACTATACTCCAATTTCACATTATGCAGACCTACAATAATAAATATACATATATATACCTAAAATTATATGAGCTACAAGAGGGGGAAATGTTGATACCATGGTGGGAACGGTGAGATCGACCGGAACGGCTGCTGCTTCGCGGTGAACCGGTCTCCAAACTTGCTTACATCCACGTGGATTTCTCTGTGTTCATCACAAAATTTCAGATGATTTTAAAGTGAAAATGAATAGATCCCCAAAATTGTTTCTAGGGTTTTTGTCGATTCGATGGAACAATTTATAAAATGCTAAATTTCGGTTTTAATTGAATACCAATTTACATATACGATGAATCTTGCGGTGTTTGTACTACTATTTGGGGCGAGTGTAATATGGGGTTTGTCATTTGTGATGGTGCGTTTCAAAGAGCGAGCAGAATTATGAGGTGGCAGTTTGTGATTGGTTGGAGGTATCCACGTGGATAAAGGTGACAAAAAAGAATAAATTGTGGGTTGTTTTAAACTTTTAACAAGATCAACGGTCTACAACGATCCACGAAGGGTGTGGCTCGAAATGGTTAAACCTTGGCATCGATTTTAATCGGTCGATAAATAATTAGGGTTTCAAAACGATCTTGATATAGTAATTCGATTATGTTCTCTTAATTAATTCAATCTTATGTGTTAGTCTTCATCGATCGATGTAATATTTGGATTTCAAAATGAATAGGGAAAGTTTAGATTGGCTCGTCGTTTAAAGCAAGACAATCCTAGACGTTGATTTCATCGATTAAGTTAAATTAGGGTTTCAAGACGATAGTTGAACATTGAAAAATCTCACATTGATTGAATCTGAATCATGTCAACAACTTCGAAAACGAGTCCCATTTTGATACTTTTGGAAAGTTTTTGATATCGAATTTGTATTTATGAAGCTATTAATAGGCATTAATCTTGAAATATGTTGTCGGTTGGAAATGCGACCGTCGTTGAATTCGGTCATAAATCGAAGAATATATATAAACATAAGTATGGATTGCAATAAGAATTCGAGACATGTATGAGAACAACAAAAATTTACATACCTTGTATTTTGGTCTCCTTGAACGATTCATGATAAGAGCGGTACTTATTTGATATCTAAATTGACATAAAAGATTGATGACATTTACAAGAGTTTATGTAATTTTTATATATAGAAAAAGCAGGCTAAATTGTTGTATTTGAAGAGACAATGAATTTATTTCACAATAAATCCTGAAATGTCGAACTATTTGAGGAACTTTATGTTTCAGATGACAGTTGTTTACATACTTTTATGTATTGTATTCGTATAATAATAGCAATAAAATACTGTAATATATTATAATAAATATATTTATGTAGTCACATGAATTTGTGGATTTCTTTTTACACGATGTAAAAAAGCAATACTAGCATTATATTACACGTTTATGCGGTAAAAGTTTAATGACATGCAACGTGTCATCAACTATCTAATTATGGAATGCTATGAACGTGAATTGTGTAATAGGGAAAATGAATGATGGGCCTAATTCTAATTCTAAACTAAACATGTAATTGGTAGACATGAATAGTTGATTGGATGATATTAGAAGAGGGGAAAAAATTCAACCAATAAGAATAGTATGTCTATTTTTACGTCTGTCTAATTAGGTCTGTTTAACATTACTCGTGTAATAGTATTACATTATTATTGCAAAGTGCGTAACTGAAGTTTTCACTAATTATGATTAACAAGGTACTTAAAGCCCGCGCTTCGCTGCAGGTATTTAAGAAGGGGAGTGATGAATACAACAAAACATTTGATTTATACACCAAGCTTATGCTTCAATCTATTTGTACTGTGAACTTTAAGTATTGTAATACCAAAACTAATTTAAGAAAGAAATTGATGGATTACTCATTAAATTTGTAATACCACAAGGACTGTGGACGCCGCACTTCACTACGGTCTTAAATTGCTAAATTTATGTGAATGTAAGTTGATTAGTCGTATTGAACTTATAATACATGTATTCCCAATAATAAGGATTAATGCAAATGTAATATTTTAAGTTAACACAATACAATTTTGTTTAAACGAAAGTGTCGGAGCTAATTTGAAAATTTTATTTTTTAATTATTAGTCATATATGCACAAATTAACCTTCCAATTTATAACAACGTAGAAAAAAAAACGAACACAACAACAAAATTTATAGAGAAACCTATGTTCCTACAACGTGAGGCAATATAACAAACAATAGGTACCATGTTCAAATCCATTTCAACTCAAATTTCTAAATTATATGTGATTAGAGGTGTGTATGTTCTTGCTATTCTTATAGGGTTAATCGTTTCGTTATGTATTAAACTTTACATTTTTACTATTGTATGACTTCAATTTTGAAAACTTCTATTGTATGTATTGAACTTTTAAATATCGTCTATTGAATGTATACCTTTCTTTTTGGGTAAGGTTTCTGTTTTTGGCAATGCCAAAAAAGGAAATTGTATATACAATAGATGATATTTAAAAGTTCAATATGTACAATAGAAGTTTGACTCATACAATAGTAGAAAGTGTAATATATAACATAACAAAACAATAAACTCATTCATATAAAAAAAAAAAAGTTACTTTTTTTTTCTTTTTTTTTTTTTGATAATTTATAACATTTCAAAATTTACACTATATATCTTTATAGTTTGTGTGTTAATTGTTTTTAGTTAAATATATGGTTCAAAAGTAAATGAATTTTTAAAATCAAAAAATTATACTCAAAACATTGATATTATACAATTTGTGATTTAATAGTATTAAATTGTGTAATTGTCTCAATAATAAAATATGTTAGTTGGAAAAAAAACATAAAATAAATGTAACATATGTAGAAGAAAAAAAAAGGTCCAAGTAGATGATGAATCTAGCAAGGATCGAACCTCCGCTTACTAAATCCAAAACAGCCCAACATTGTTGACCAAAGTTTGAAAACCATCTAGGCTACAACTACATATAGTTTTGAATTGATAAACTATTTATATATATTAAAACTTTCATTTCTAAAAAGTCATTTCTACCCTTAATGAATAGTAGAAAACGGCATCATGTATCAAATCAAACGACAACAACTACTTCCGCTGATAGCATATTTAGTAATATGTGGGTTACACACTTAGCAATAACGATGGAATAGTGTGAACATGAAGTTAGTCACATAGTACTCCAACTCTGGATTCAGATTTTCATACATCGGGTGGAAATTGAACCCAAACTTGTTAATGGACTATACTGGGGTTAACTTCTTACATAATGGGCTTTTTAGTTTGGGGGCCTTAATTCTATCTATTTAAAATGAAATGGTCGGATACTTGGACTGGATATCATTGGATCATAATAACACGTGTGCATAGAGATGCGCAAAAACCGGTTTTGGTCAAACCCGACCCGACCCGACCCGACCCGAAACCGGTTTTGGTCAAACTTGGTCAAAACCGGTTTGGCCCAAAACCGGTTCGGGTTCAACCCGATTTGGGCACCCCAAAACCCCAACCCGACCCAAACCGGTTTGGGTAGGGTCCAAACCGGTTCGGGTTCAAAACCGGTTTCAAACCGGTTTTTTTTATAAAAATCGTATTTTCGCTCGCACGTCTTCGTTTTAAGGAAAAGCAACGTTTGGGCCAAATTTTTTTCATTAACTTTGTAGAACATTAGTAATAGAAACATAATTGATCAATAACATAACCAAAAGGCTTCTAAATCTCCTAAAAATATTATTGAATCCGAAAATTCTATATAATTCATAAACGTTAGGGCGTTAAGCGTTTTAATGAAAAGCAACCTTTGGGCCAAATTTTTTTCCTTAACTTTGTAGAACATTAGTAATGGAAACATAATTGATCAATAACATAACCAAAAGGCTTCTAAATCTCCTTAAAAATATTATTGAATCCGAAAATTCTATATAATTCATAAACGTTAGGGCGTTAAGCGTTTTAATGAAAAGCAACGTTTGGGCCAAATTTTTTTCCTTAACTTTGTAGAACATTAGTAATGGAAACATAATTGATCAATAACATAACCAAAAGGCTTCTAAATCTCCTTAAAAATATTATTGAATCCGAAAATTCTATATAATTCATAAACGTTATGGCGTTAAGCGTTTTAATGAAAAGCAACCTTTGGGCCAAATTTTTTTCCTTAACTTTGTAGAACATTAGTAATTGAAACATAATTGATCAATAACATAACCAAAAGGCTTCTAAATCTCCTTAAAAATATTATTGAATCCGAAAATTCTATATAATTCAAAGTGAGTTGATACTTTCAAGGAATGTTTTACTAAATGCAAGGAAACATGTGCATAAAAAGTGATACTGTATGCATAAAGAGTTGTACATTTCCGTGTGTTTAGTAAACACTTCCTTGCATTTATCAAACACGTTTTAGCATTAGGCTTTTTAAGGATAAACAATGTTTGGAGCAAATTTTTTTTATTGAATTGGTAGAACATTAGTAATACAAACGTAATTGAACAATAACTTAAACAAAAGTCTTCTAAGTCTTCATAATACAATTACAACTAAAAATATAAAATATACCAACGAATACATTTCGAGCTTCGGCATGGCCATCACCCGAAAATGTAATCGTGTAGTAATCTTCAACTTGTATTAATCTTCAAAAGTCGAAATCTTCTTCGGAGGTAGCCTCGCGCGAAGCTTGATCAAGAGCAATTTCTTCGTCGGAAAGTGATATTGTTACACATTCATCCACCTCGATATTGTGTATGTCTTCTTCGTATTCCATTTCACCTTCAAGACTTGATACATTTTGTATGCGTTCCGCGGCGTCCAAGTGATCCTTCAAGCAAATGCACATCTCTAAGGAGGCCGGTGTGAGTCTTGTTCTTCGTATAGATAATACCCTGCCACTAAGAGAAAAAGCGGATTCCGAAGCTACCGTAGAAGCTTGGACGGTTAGTAAATCTCGGGCCATGATGGCTAGAACGGGAAATTGAGATTCCCTCTCTTTCCACCAAGCCAAAATATCAAATTGTTCGAACTCATTGGGTAGAATAGTGGCCAAAAAATCCGTAGTCGTATATCTCCCATATTCGTTAGTGGTATTTTGGTTACCATCACCCCTTGCCCGTTTATTGTTTTCTTGTCTTAAACTATTATAAAAGTTTAGCATTGGATTGCTAGAAGAAGATGAAGAAAACATTGGGTTAGCCGTACTACCGGACACATGTGTGGTTGAACTATATTTTTGAAAATATACGCCAAATAAATCTCCCAAATATTTGTTAAAATCCTTTTTTGCATTATGTGAAAACATTGGGTCGGCCTCATTCAAATCCAAATTGTGACAAATGTTATCGATAAGCATTTCCACCCCGGTAACGTTCAAACAAGGGTTCATTGCGGCGGAACAAGTAATTACTGGTGGCATTTCTTGAAAATATTTTTTTAGTTTTTCTTTCATGGGAGCCACCATTTCTTCAAATAAAGGACCTTCATACAAGTAGTCGTTTAATTTTGTAGTCATTAACCAAATTTGATTAAGCACCAAATGACTAGTTGGATAATAAACACCCGATAATAAAGTGGTCGCGGTTTTGAAAAGTTTGAGCAATTCGACCATCTTTTTAATATACTCCCAATATGCGATTGGAAATGGTATTACAAGACCTTTTGTAACAAGATGATCATGAAAAACTTGTAAAGTATCGCGTTGGCGTAAACCACATACAAACATATGGTAGGTCGAATTCCATCTAACGGGCATGTCCCAATTAGGGGTTAAAAAAATAGAATTCGTTTCCTTGCACAATTTCATATAAGATTTGTATCTAGCTTTACCCTTTTGAAAAACGTCTTGCAACATAGTTTTAAACCTCGTTTTTACTTCGTCTACATCTTCAACCGCTAGTCCGGCTTGCACAACCAAGTTAATGATGTGTGCAACACATCGACTATGATAAAAAATGCCCTTCAATGGTGGTGCGTATTTTAGTATTAATTTTGAAACGGCAAGTGTATTATTACTAGCGTTGTCAAAAGATATTGAAAAAACCTTTTCTTCCAATTTAAACATTTTAATCACACTTCGTAACATGTAAAATAAGTTTTGACCCGTGTGAGGATACTCAAAGTCTTCAAAAGCAATTGTACGTTTCATCATTTGCCAAGTTGCGGGATCAACCCAATGTGCGGTTACACAAAGGTACGAACCGGGCAAACCATGAGGAGCCGACCAAACATCGGTTGTTAATGATACACATGTATTTAAATTTTCAAAACCGATTTTTAATTGTTTTTTAGCATCTTTCCACAATTTAAGGGCATCCCGTTTAAGAGTAGTACGACTTACATTGTTATATCGCGGTTGAAGAGTGGTTTGAATCACCCTAGTAAGCCGAGGGTTGTCGAAGTGGTTGAAAGGCAAAGCTTCTTGAATCACATAACCCGCAAAAGCTTGTCGACACCGTTCCACATCGTATGTAAATATAGAACCATCTACTCCCATTGAAGATTGACCACTTGCTTCCGGATTACCTCTAAGTCCCACACAATGCTTCTCGGTATGATTTTTCAACGTGGTGTTGGAGTCGGGTTTGAAGAACATCTTACAACGTTTACAATGAGCTTTAATCAAACCATCCGACAACAACACTTTGTCGTAAGCACCCCAAATCTCCGGATTTCTTTTGTTGGGCAATTGTTTCACAATCGTTGGTGCATTTGAAGAACCAACACCATGGGAAGCCGAAGAAGATTGAGTTGCCATGAGAATATAGTATACGTTTTTGAGTTTTTTGAGTTTTTGTAGATATGTATGAGTGTTTGGAAGTTGTGAATGAACCTAAACTCAAGCCTTGTATTTATAGTGATTTGGAATGGCAAAAATGTAAAAAAAATATAACCGGTTTCAAAAATTCAAAAAAATCCCAAAAAACCGGTTTCAAACCGGTTTTCAACCCGGTTTTCAAACCGGTTCCGGTCAAACCGGTTTTGAACCGGTTCCAACGTTCCAAAGGCCAAACCGGTTTCAACCCTACGGGTTGGGTATAACCCGAACCGGTTTTGGTCAAAACCGGTTTTGACCGGTTCGGGTTCGGTTTGGAATCGGGTCGGGTCTTGAAACCCGGTTTGAATTTGCATGCCTACGTGTGCACAGAGTCATTACGTATTTGATGTTAAATTTATTACCAAATTAAATTAGGGAAAATTGCAATTTTTGTCCCTGTGGTCTTTCGATTTTGCCAGTTTTATCCTTTTATTATTTTTCTCGCATTTTCTATCCATGTGATCTTTAACTTTTGCCAATTTTATCCTTTTGTCTAACTTCTGTTAATTTCCTCTGTTAAATCACGTAAATTGACCAAAATGTCCTTCATCTTCTAAAAAGTCACACTACACCTAATTTCATATTTTCATATATCATTAACGATTTTCATTATTGAGCCTAGCATTAGTCATCAGATTTTTTTTTTTTTCTTCATGATCAAATGTTTCATTCATTAACAAAATTTTATTTTCATCAAACATTCATCAATAATCACATACCAGGAAAGAGTAATTTCATCATAAAGTCAAATTTTAGTAAATCGCATATCAAACAAGTCATAAAAACAAAACCTTAAAAAAATTTGAATTAAGGGAGAAAGAACAAATGAGTTCATGAAGATTTGAAAAACTCATCCATTTGATCACATACAATAAAAAACAAGCCATAAAAACCCAATTTTTTGCTAAACAAGAATTTTTAGATCCCGCCTAAAATGCGCCGCCTTCGAAGATGAAGACACTGGAGCTCAGATCGACGGACATGGTGGCGCCGGCATCGGTGGTTCTTCAAACTTCGTGCATATTTGACAACGGTTCTAATATGTCCACGTTGTCGGAAGTAAATGCACCATCTTGAATCTTTGGTATTTTTCTTTTGTTTTCCGTGGATCTGGTGAGGGTATGCTTGACGAAAACCGCACCACCACCAATTGCACACCGGTGACACTATTACAACCACACCGCCATCTCGAAGTCGGCTTCAAAGGGTTTTTTTTCTTTCAAATATTCTTCTTTAGATCTAAACGATTTTCCATATCTAAGGAGTTTACTATGAGATCTACACGAAACCATCACCGTAAATCGTTCATCGTAAGTAACCTTTGTTGCCGGAGTGATTTCCGGCCACAATCAATTTATGTTTGTTGGAGATGTATTGAAGTATTTCAATGTACTTTTATGTGTGCAATATATCACTTGATTTTGTTGGAGAAAAGATTAAGGACATATTAGTGATAGAGAAATTAGATTTGAAGGTAGATTTAGAGGAAGGAGAAGAGTGTTGCTGTAGGTGTGAAGAAAAAGTACAGGTGTGATTCAAAAAGGACAAGGGAAAAGAAATAAAGGGGGGCTGTTTATTATCATGAAGGGTGTTTTAGTCATTTTCCATGACTTAACAGAGGAAACTAACGAAAGTTATACAAAAGGATAAAAGTTGCAAAAATCAAAGACCACAGGGATAGAAAATGTGAAAAAAATAATAAAAGGACAAAATCGGCAAAATCGAAAGACCACGAGGACAAAAAATTGTAATTTTCCCCAATAAGAATGTTTATTAATTTAGTTCAGAAAAAGAAAAAGTAGTTCTTACTTCTTTTATTACATGTGACTTAAATAATTCATAATAACCTATGATTCAACTAAATAATACTTTAAAGAAACACTTGACCAAAATCTATGGAAAATGACATGATATAATTTGCGATAACGCATAATAATAATTAATTCAAAGAATAGTCTTAATTAAATGATTTACATGATTAAAAAACATGCAAATAGGGTTAGAAGCTTTTTTTTAATGCATTATCAATTAAGCGCACAAGTTATGAGTATTTAGTTATATTATATATTTAATTAAATTAAATAAATACTACTACTATAAATAATTATAAATATAATATTTATATATGTTCACATCGAAAATCGTAAACATAAATTAAAATTAAAAAATCACTTATGTTCGAATATTATGCCAATATATATACGGTTTAAGACTTGATTTTAGTTTTGTTAGGAACAATGTTTTGAAAACTGGTTAGACCGGTCCGGTCGGACCGGGATTTTAGGGTTTTTCGGGCGGTTGAAAACCGATTTTGGGCCAAGTTTGACTAGTCAACGAATTAGCGGTTTATTCCGGTTGAACCGGGGACCGGACCGGTTTTGACTGGTTTTTTGATATTTTTTTTTAACATCTTGTTATGACCGGTTTTGGGCCGACGGTCCGACCTGTTGGACCGGAACCGGACCCCTCTCCTATCCGAGTTAAAAACCGATTTTCAAAACATTGGTTACGAGACAAATTAAATTTATTTTTAATATTAAAGTTAATAAATAAAAAAAGTCAGACAGTGGACCAAAATCCTAGGACAATGAATAGGTATACAGTGTATCTTCACGAGGGAACAAACATAATTGAGAAGCAATATATTATTTTGGGTGGCAATGGAACGACCAGTCGTTACCTGTTACATTCAAACTTTCCTCTATGCTTTTTATGGTTAAAGCATAGAGGAAAGTTTGCATGTAATTTGGTGAATTGGAATGTTTATCCCTTCTCTATTCTCCTGTAATATGTACTATATTTCTCTCCTTCTTAGTTACTTGCTAAGATTGGAGTTGTTTTAATATTATTTGCCGTTTCCAAAAAAAGTTGTTACCTGTTACATCAACCAAGCTGTCTGAGACTACTTTTGTAATTTATTTTTGTAACCGAAATATGTTTTATGGTGCTGTACTATAAAATATTGTAAAACACACTTAGTGATGTATCAATATTTTTTTTATAGTGTACGGATCATCACCCATATACGAATCACACTTAAATAAAATGATTTTTAATAATATTTATAGTTAATGTAAATTATATTAACGGTCAGTGTTTATAAAATGAAAACAAATGTTATGATATTGATAAGGTTTTATAATTACACTAAAAACTACTTATATGGGTTAATTTTAGTACTAATTTAGGCTATCTAGATGTGATAGTTTTTCATAAAGTTTTATTATTAAAGTTTTTTTCTGAATTTTATTTTTTTAAAACGTAACCTCATATGATAAAATAAATTCACTATCAAATGCATATGATGAAATAAAATCACTATCAAATGCATAGAGAGTGATCCTACATGACGCACCAAAGACCCCAAGATGATGAACCACATTGGGGTGAATAAATCTTAGACCATTCCCAACAGTGACAGAAACTGATGCGCCACGTCTGCGCTACGTATACGCCATGTAAGCTTTTTACAAAACCGACTGAAAGTGACGGACCCCTGCCATCAGTGATTTCATCACTTTAAATTTTGGACCCTCGTTTATCAATTTACCTTTAATTATACACACACAAAAAGAAAAACAAAAAATAAAAATAAAACCGACGTTGCGTCGGTTTGGTGACGGAGCCAAAGCGACGGAGCAAACTGACGGATGGTGCCAACAGTGTCGGTTAAGTGATGGAAACCGACGGATGAACCGATGCATCCGTTGGGTGTGGTCTTAGGGGTGGTCCTCGATGTGGTAGTGATAATGTGGTGATTACCAAGGGCGGAGCTAGGATATTTCGTATATGGGCAAAAAAATTTTTTTTTTCCTTTTTTCTATCATTTTTTTGGCGGGGGGGGGGGGGGGGGGGGGGGGGGGGGGGGGGGGGGGGGGACTCAAAAACTGTTACTAATAACCTTAAAAAAAAATAAAAATTCCACAATTCTAGATTTTTAGGGGGGGCGACTGCCCCCATGCCCCCTCTAGCTCCGATTTGAATTTTTTTTTTTTTTTTTTTTTTTTTATTTATAGTAATTTGAAAGGTACAAAATGTTTGTGAATCTAATTTCTTTGTGACATGGTTTCAGTGTGAAAATGTTTAACTTGTTTCTCCATCTTTTTCTGGGGGTGTAATTAAGAGTCAAGCTTACTCGTGAGCTACTCGAATTCGACTCATGTAAAGCTCAATTTGAGCCGAGCATAACGAGATGATAATATATATACAAATAATATTTTTATATAATAATATATAGTTATATAATTACATCACAATCAATATTATATATAATACTAAAAATACTAACAGTAAACCTTACGAGTATTGTATATACAGTTATTAAAAGGATTACATCTTAAAGAAAATATTATTATTAATATAAATAAAATAGTACAAAAATATAATATGTAATGCAATAAACGAGTCGAGCCTAAAATGAGCTTGAACTTGTAAAATATCAAACGAGCTGAGCTCGAACATATTAGGCTCGACTCTTTTACACCCTAGTCTTTTAATTACATTTTCTTAGTATGTAAAAATTGCAAAATATATTATTAAGTTGTTTTGTAAATATATACACAAGCTAATTAAGTTTTTAATAAACAATGGGTTTTTTTTTCCTACTTTTTTGCCATTTTTGTATGATAGTTTCTAGATAGTCTTTATGTTCTTGATGTTATTTTAGAAATATCCAGTTATTCTCCAAATAAATAATACATAAATACAATACGGTAAAATCTAACTTTTGCCCTTAGGGCACATGTTAAGAACATTTAATTAAGTTGAATTTTCTAAAAATAATATAAATTGTAACTAAAAAAGATTTATAACTGAAAATCAATGAGTTTAATAAATAAATTTTGTGATATAGTAACTTTAATGCATTTAATGAAGCTTTTCTTGTGCTGTAAGGGCACAAGTTAGCCAAATTCAATTTAATTATTTGTGTTTCCACTTTGTTTTGGAGATATCGAAAACATATGCAATTGGTTCGAGCCTTGACTTGATCCCAAATCTGACTTTTTACACTTGTTTTGGAGATATTGAATACATGACTACTTGTTTGTTCGATTCACTTGATTGAAAAAGGGGCAGGAGTTCAATCTTTTTTTCTTTTATACATAGGGACAATTTTACAATGTATTCCACATACTATATTGTAAAGTGACCGAACGCGCTAATTATCGATTAATGAGTTTCTTAAATACCGCTAGAAAACATCTATCTTTATAATTACAAAAAAGTAGCATTCGGTGTGTTGATTGTACATGTTACTTACAATTCAAATACAAATTAACAATACGTTTGTTAATCAATCCATGTATTGAAACATTAGTCTCAAGTTACGCTACTTCTTATTGGTCATATATATAGTTGCCAAGATTTTTAACACGCTTTTCAAATGGGAGATGATCCTAACACTACTACATTTTGGCCATACACCACTAAATATGCTTTACAGTGTTGTACTGTACAACTCTGTAAAGCACATTTAGTGGTGTATGGTCAAAATATGGTGGTGTAAGGATCATTAGCCTTTTCAAATTATGCTTTGACACTAGCATACATTATATCGTATTTACTTGGTTTAGCATTAAAATACAAGCGTAGTGTTTTTAATACTTTAATCAAGAATCTAGTGTATTTAAAAGTATCTATTTAAACATATAAAAAGTTCACGGTTTAAACATGTCTTTTCAAGTTTTGGAAAGTCATTTTTTATGTGGCGAAACGCTTATCATAACTTGTCTTTTGCAATAGTCGATTTCTCACCGTTAGATTTGATAAGTTGTGTCACTATATAACAAAGTTTGATAAATTATATAGTTGATCGGCTATCTTAATCTGTTTGATATGCCAAAAATACTTTTTTTTTATCATCGTATAAGTCTACTTATATATATACGGGATAAATAATTGGAGTAAAATATACTTTTGACCTCTCAAATAAGTACTAAACGACATATCACCTCAATATTCCCAAATAAAGTACCATATCTTAATGGTGATATTAAAAAATAATTATATAAATCAGGGTATTTAACCGATGACTAGCTACATAATTAAGTAATTAACCAATCCTAAGTCACTTGTGACAAGAATAATATCGATATCCAGATTAACAGCTCAAAACTTATGTAAGTTGCATAAAAAATGTACAATATCAAATTACCTCTCTTTTGCATGTAATATTTGTAAATATTGATAAAACACCTAATAAGATTATAAGAATTCGAAATACCAAAAACGACTTTAACTAAGTTAATTTTCAACTAAGTTATTTAGATGTGACCTAATGATGATTAAACTTGACTCAAATCGAACTGTGATTCAGTAAATGCGTTAAACATATATTAATTCAATCTTTACAAATGCCTTTTTAAATGTATAATGAGCTAGCTTATAATGACAAAAGATAAAAAAGAAAAATGACAAGCTAATAACCTACTAATGGTTCAGCTTATCTCTAGGAGATCAAATGAATGCGCTAAAAATTAAGAAAACGAGTTACTTATGTTTATTCGGGGTGTGTTGGTTTGAAATTGGGTATAACCCCTTCACTTGGGTATGAGTTTGGGTTTGTGTTTTGCCTAAATTCATGGGTTTACTTCCCAATTCTCAAAGAAAAACCCGTTAACCAAACGAGTTACATTTATTTTTTCAAGGTGTGTTTGATTTGAAATTGGGTATCACTATAGGTATGGAAATGGGTTTTCAAACGCATCATCTCACTAGGGGTTGAGTTTTGCCTAAATTTATGGGTTTGATTCTCAATTTTCAAATTAAGTCAAACCTTTTAACCAAACACATTGTACGATACTCATCCTCATATTATTTTTTTCGCAGAACCCGCAATCCGAACACACCCTCAAAAAAATTACTAAGTAAGATGTAACAGCATGGCGTTTAAGATTAGACTTGAGACACTTTACAAAATTATAATACAAAAAGATGAGCAGTAAAGCTTCTATTGTAAATCCCATCAAGTTGATACAACATGTTTTAACCTAAGCACAAAATACATCATCAAAATCAAAATAATAAATGGAGTACAATGGGAAGTTATTCCTAGGCAATGCACTAACTTTTTTTTAGTGACGTTATGAAAAGACGCCATATAAAATGGAATAAAAAAAAGATAGATATGCTTTACGAATTTCAGAAATGACATGTGTAAAATTGATGGTCGCTAAACAACACCAAAAGTGAGGTTTCTTAGCCTCTAAATGTGGGCTTTTTTCCAACCCATTAATTCTTTCTTTTCATTTCCTAATGCTTCTTTGAATTTGTGTTTTTTTTTAGTGGGTTTAGGCTTAATAAGGTTCCTCTATTTTGATAAAGAATTAGAAAAGGACAGTTTACATGGACAATTAAGAAATCAGGAACCATTTATTTCCACATTTGCTTCATACATTTGTCATGCAGCTGATCGATTTCATTAGAAAAACACACAGATAGAATTTGATTCGTAGCTAGTGATTTGATCGACAAATCGCTGGTATTTTTTATTTTTTATTATATATTTGGGCAAATAGCCCAAAAATATAATGTAAAGTGCTAAATTTCTCAATAAAGGGAATATCACTTTCTCCATTGCCCAAAAAGGACCCTTATATTTAATATATGCCAGAAAAGAATTCATTTTGTCAAAAATCTTAAATTAAGAGGAATATCTGTAACACCCCCAAATTTGATGATTTGCGGAAGCTTGATTTGGGTGTTACTAATCAATAACAAAGCACAAAGATAAATAGCAAACGACTCTATATGCGTCGTTTTTACAAAATATATTGATAACTGAAATGTTTACAACATTTAAAGCTTTACATAGCTCGAGTTAAATAAAATGAGATTTCAGTACATAAGTGCTTGTACAAAATATACTAATGCAAGAAAATCTCAATCGTCTGTATGCTGACTCGAGCTAACTCCTGAAGCAGAAACATCCTACTGCTGGGTACCTGCGATATATGCTAAAAGGTCAGCTATAAAGCTGGTGAGCTCACATGTTTGAAATCAAGAAATATCGTATGAACCGCAAGATTTAAATAATGAATTGCATCCAGCAATTAAATAGTGAATTGCATCCAGCAATTAAATGATAATCATCGTGTATACAGCCATGAGCACATAGTTGAGCTTAACTCGAGGGCCGGGTCCCCTATAGAGAATTCCGGGCGAGGTGCCTCCACGAATGCCTAATCAACATTCGTCTTCCCAAATATTAGTACGTCCGTTTACCCGGTTAGTGCTTGCTAACCCGAACGAGGAGGGTCAATCCTATATGGTACCATATACTAATATTCACGCTACAACGTATTAACAACTATGCTGACGGAGGACTTCAAATGATTAGTTTCGAAAAACTCATGTAGTATATGAAAAGTTGGTACTTGCGTTCACATGTTAAAAGTTTGAGCAGTATATCACACCCCTGAGTAAAACAGTAAAAAGAGGGGCTATGAGACTCACCTGAGTCTGAGTGCGTTTAAACAAACGTAAGTTGATTAGCCGAGTATGAAGTCCAAAGACTTGTAACCTGAGGGTGTCCACGACACGCGATGGTTATAATCATGATTTGGGTATCTCAACAGATCACCCTTGTAGTTGTTCGTTCAACTATAATGTCCAAATTTCCACTATTTGGTTGATAAGTTTGAGTATTTGAAAAGTGTACGGCCCGTTGGTGACGGATTTGTAATAATAATCTCAATTATTATTATTTTGATTACGTGTCGTTTTACTTGAAAAATGTGTTTTGATTGGGTTTTAGAAGCCGTTACGAAATCTAAGTACGGGGGTCCGGGGGCAGCGCCCCTGGTAGCGGGGTCCAAGGGGCGGCAGCCCCTGGCGGGGTCCAAGGGGCAGAGCCCTTGGCTGGGGTCGAGCTGCCAGGTCAGCTTGGAAAATTTTTATTTCTACTATATTGCTTTAAGGAAAAAACGCACCTGGACTTGAAATTGGGTGAAATCGAGTGATAAAATTTAGGGTCTCGACACTTAGTGAAAATCTATGTTTTTGAGGTTCTGATTTGTGCGACGTTGGGTGCGACGTCGCAGGTAGGGTTGCGACGTTGAGCATGACGTCGCTAAAGGCGACGTTTCGCAATTTAATGCGACGTAGGGTGCTGCGTCGCTAATGCGACGTTCGCAAGTCAATGCGACGTAATAGGCTGCGTCGCTATATGCGACGTCGAGGATTCGTGCGACGTTGTGACTGACGTCGCACTATGCGACGTTACGAGGGGTTTTGCGACGTTGAAGCTGACGTCGCATAAATTCTGGGCCAACTGCGACGTAGCGGTCTGTTGGCCGGAAAATGTGTCGAAAACGAGTTTTTCGGTTTCCGTTCGGTCCAAAACTTTTACCCAACCCATATATGGACATTTTAAGTGTATACAAACAACCACAAGTCGAAAATAATGGAAATCGAAGAGTTTCGAGAATTGTCGGAAACTTACAAAGTGTCGGATCAAAAATCCGAAAAGATAGGATGATAGATCGTGATGCCGTGGTCGTTTTTCTCCAAAGCGGTGCTAAGATCCGAGTGCGTTTTAGGTTGTTATTTTGAAGATTAGTGAGTTGGTGGTGGTATGGTGATTTTAGAGAGAAAAAGAAGAAAGAGAGTGTAAGAGAGAGAGAGGAAAGATAGAAATGGGGAAAAAGGAGGGAGGTGGGAGGTTAACCTCCCACTTTTCAGTCTCCGCAATCGCGGTCCGTGCGGTGTTCGTTTACTCCGTCGTTTAAACGTTAAATAATTATTTTACATATTAATTGGTACATTTTAAAATACAATTTATTACGCGATATTTTATTTAAATATTTTACTAATCACTTTGTATTTGAATTATAAAAAGGTAAGTTAATTTGTTTGCGCGTTTTACATTTTAAATTATGTAAGTCTTGGGTTGTACGATACGAATGAATACGAAATATTATTATAATAATATTTTTGACATAACAACGTTATTTAATAAAATTGGTCACCAACGTTCGTATATAATTGAATCGAAATACATCCGATTTAAATTGCGTACGATTTAATCAAATCGCATTTTCATATATATTCAACAATATATATAATTCGATACATTAATTAGCCTAACCAGGAACTAATTACATGTATTAACATATGATTATGCACTAATTACTAGTCCTAATTTGGCGGGTGTTACATTCTCCCCCTGTTAGAAGAATTTCGTCCCGAAATTTAGCTCGAGGTCGTGTTCGATGTAGAATCAGTGAAAAGTTGAGGATATTTGAGTCGCATCTGGTCTTCCCGTTCCCAGGTGAATTCCGGACCACGCCGCGAATTCCATCTGACCTTGACGATGGGAATACGACTTTGTTTCAGTTGTTTGACCTCACGGTCCATAATTTCAGCGGGTTCCTCAACGAAATGAAGTTTATCGTCAACACGAATTTCATCTAATGGAATAATAAGCGTCTCATCAGACAGACACTTCTTCAAATTTGAGATATGAAAAGTAGGGTGCACGCTGCTGAGTTCGGATGGCAGCCGCAATCGATAAGCTACGGGGCCAATCCGTTCAAGGATCTCAAAAGGCCCGATGTATTTGGGATTTAACTTCCCGCGTTTGCCAAAACGGATGACGCCTTTCCAAGGCGATACTTTCAAGAGTACTCGATCCCCAACCTGGAACTCGAGTGGTTTGCGTCTCACGTCAGCATAACTTTTCTGGCGATCACGTGCGGCTTTGAGTCTGTTTTGGATTTCCACAATTTTCTCAGTGGTGGCGTGAATGAGTTCAGGACCAGTGAGTTGACTATCTCCCACCTCAGTCCAACAGATCGGTGATCGGCACTTACGACCGTACAGTGCCTCAAAAGGTGCAGCCTTAATGCTGGCGTGATAACTGTTATTGTACGAAAATTCGCACAACGGTAGATGTCTTTCCCAGTTTGTACCGAAATCAACTACGCAGGCTCGTAGCATGTCTTCCAGTGTTTGAATGGTTCGTTCACTTTGGCCATCGGTTTGAGGATGATACGCGGTACTCATATCGAGACGGGTACCCATAGCTTTCTGAAGTGATTGCCAAAAGTGAGAAGTGAAACGGGCATCCCTGTCAGAGATGATCGAGATTGGAACACCGTGATGAGAAACGATTTCCTTGATGTAGATTTGTGTAAGGCGTTCCATTTTATCGTTTTCCTTGATTGCCAGAAAATGAGCAGATTTGGTGAGACGATCGACGATCACCCAAATGGTATCGCAACCGCTCGACGACTTGGGTAATTTGGTTATGAAATCCATGGCAATTTGTTCCCATTTCCACTCAGGAATTTCAGGTTGTTGGAGTAAACCAGGAGGTTTCTGATGTTCGGTTTTGACTTTCGAGCAAGTAAGACACTTGCTGACATAAGTGGCGATTTCGGCTTTCATGTTTGGCCACCAATAAAATTCCTTAATACTGTGGTACATCTTATCGGATCCCGGATGAATAGAGTATTTAGACTTGTGAGCCTCGTCCATCACCAAGTCTCTTAGGTTCCCAAAACTAGGCAACCAGATTCGGTTTGAGAAATACCAAATCCCGTTAGGTTTGATTTCAAATTGTTTGTCAATGCCCCGCAAGGCTTCATTTCTGATGTTTTCAGGTTTCAGGGCTTCGATTTGAGCGGTATGAATTTGAATGGTAAGATCGTTATGAATGGTCATACTGAGGGCTCGGACTCGAAGTGGTTTTGGTCGTTCCTTTCGGCTGAGGGCATCGGCTACAACATTAGCCTTCCCTGGATGGTACTTGATCTCGCAATCGTAATCGGTAAGCAACTCGACCCATCGGCGTTGCCTCATATTGAGATCCTTCTGATCGAAGATATGTTGGAGACTTTTATGATCGGTAAAGATTGTGCACTTAGTGCCGTAGAGATAATGTCTCCAGATCTTGAGAGCAAAAACGACAGCTCCAAGTTCGAGATCATGAGTGGTGTAGTTCTTTTCGTGAATTTTCAGCTGTCGTGAGGCATAGGCAATAACTTTGTCCCGTTGCATCAGCACGCAACCGAGACCTTGATGGGAAGCATCGCAGTATACCACGAAGTCATCAGTGCCTTCGAATAAGGATAAAATGGGAGCACTGCAAAGCTTTTGTTTCAGAAGTTGGAACGCTGACTCTTGTTTATCAGTCCAATCGAACCTTTTGTCCTTCTGAGTCAGTATTGTGAGTGGTTGAGCTATTTTAGAAAAATTTTCGATAAATCGCCGATAGTACCCAGCAAGACCCAAAAATTGTCGTACTTCAGTTGCAGAGGTGGGTGCTTGCCAGTCTTTGATAGCTTCGATTTTTGATGGGTCAACGTGAATTCCCTGACTGTCGATTACGTGACCAAGGAATTGAACAGTTTGGATCCAGAACTCACACTTAGAGAATTTGGCGTAAAGCTCCTCGTGCCTAAGTAGTTCAAGGATGGTTTTGAGGTGTTGCGCATGCTCTTGCTCGTTGCGCGAGTAAATGAGTATGTCATCGATAAAAACAATGACAAACTTGTCGAGGTAAGGTTTGCACACCCGATTCATAAGGTCCATGAATACAGCCGGTGCGTTTGTTAGACCAAAGGGCATCACCTGGAATTCGTAGTGCCCGTAGCGAGTTCGGAAAGCAGTTTTTGGAATATCGGTGTCGCGAAATCGTAACTGGTGATAACCTGATCGCAAGTCGATTTTTGAGTAGAAACTTGAACCCTGAAGTTGGTCGAATAAATCATCAATGCGAGGAAGTGGATAACGGTTCTTGACGGTCAATTTGTTCAACTCTCGATAGTCGATGCACATTCTGAATGACCCGTCCTTCTTTTTAACAAATAAGACCGGAGCTCCCCAAGGTGAAGAACTCGGTCTAATGAATCCTCTGTCCAGAAGTTCCTGTAACTGGGCAGACAACTCCTGAAGTTCGGATGGGGCTAAACGGTACGGTGCGCGGGCCACCGGTGCGGCCCCCGGCATGAGATCAATTGAGAACTCAACCTGTCTAGATGGAGGTAAACCAGGCAGTTCTTCTGGAAAGACTTCGGGAAAGTCTCTAACAATCGGCACATCCTCAAGTCGCTTCTCCTCCGACTTCTTCTCTGTGATGTGTGCAAGTATTGCGGGGTAACCCTTTCTCAGAAATTTTCGGGTTTTTAAGCAAGAGATGATATTGAGTCCCGTCCCACCGGTCTCCCCCTGTATGATCAAGGTTCCACCAGCAGCGAGTGGAATGCGGACGATCTTATCGTAACAAACGATTTCAGCTCGGTGTTTGGACAACCAGTCCATTCCAATGATGACGTCGAAACTTCCGATTTCAACGGGTACAAGATCGATTGGAAAGGTTTTGTCAGCTAGGTTTAAAGTGCAATTAGGTATCACCCTATCGGTTTCTATAAGTTCGCCATTTGCTAGTTCTACAGTGTACTTAACATCTAAGGCAACAGGAGTGATGTCAAGTAATGGGCAAAAATCATCGGAGATAAAGCTTCTATCAGCACCAGTATCAAATAGAACAGAAGCAGTTAAGTTGTTGAGGAGGAACATACCCGAGACCACATTCGGGTCTTGGCGGGCATCCCCAGATTTGATGACAAAAGCTCTGCTGCGAGTGTTGTTGTTGTTGTTGCTGTTGTTGCGGTTGTTGTTGTTGTTCTTCAGTTTTGGGCACGAGTCTCTGAAATGCCCAGGTTTCCCACACTCAAAGCATACTTTGGGTGGTCTGGTGTTGTTGTTGGAATTGTTGTTGGTAGGAGAGCGGCAATCTTTTGTGAGGTGGCCGTACCTCTTGCAGTTGTTGCAAAAGGGACCACAGGAGCCTTCATGGTGGCGACTGCACTTGGAACAATAGGGTTTGCTCCCAGTGTAGCCCCGGACGATGTCAGTGGTGGTGTTGTAAGCTTTGATGGTGTCGGGTTTCTTGTTTTGTTGGTTTGAGTGGTTGTTGTGGTAGTCAGACCACTTGCGTTTGTTGGTGTGAGAGGATGAAGTGGGTGGTTCAGAATCTTGGCTCATTGACATCAAGTCTTGGGCCAATAGGATTGCACCGTCAATGGTGGTTGGTTTTGAAGAGATGACATGTCCCCGAACAGGATCAGGGAGACCAAGGGTGTACTTCCTGATTTTATCAGGTTCAGTGCTAACCATAGCTGGGCGGAGGGCAGCTAGTTGTTGAAACCTGGTGGTATAACCATCGATATCACCACCCTGAACCTTTAAGTTCCAGAACTCCTCATCCAGCTTTTGGAGTTTGGCGATAGAGCAGTATTTGGCAGTGAGTTTTGCCTTCAATTCCTCCCAAGTGAGTTGGTAGGCAATGTCAGCACCCACTGATTGGGTATATGAATTCCACCAAGAGTGGGCATCATCTTCAAGAGAGCAGGTGGCGAAGTTTACTTTGTCGTTCTCCGCGCATTTACTAACACGGAAAACAGTCTCCATTTTCTCGAACCATCTGATCAGTCCGATGGCTCCTTCAGAACCCTTGAAGCTCGAGGGTTTGCAGCTTTGGAAGTCCTTGTAAGAACAAGGTTTGACGGCAGAGGTTCCAGCGGTATCGTGGTTCTTGTGGAGTTGGGTGGGGTATTCCGAGCCAAGGCTTCAGTAACAGCCTGGGTTATGAGTGACGTGATCTGAGCATCTGTGTAAGGTCGTGTCTTTGGCGGCATGATTCTTCAATAAAAGAAATGAAGATACATGAGATTTTGTAAGAAAGTTGTATTTATTTCAGATGTACATGTATAAAGGTGGTAATACATAACATCAATATGAAAAAGAATTATGGCAATTAATATGAGTTGAACAACAAGAAATATTTGATAGCTAATACGAGTTCAAAGGTTACATCCTACAGATGTATTACAAAAGGCGTCGGGAATTGTTACATCCGACCGAGTTATAGAGTAGCGCGTAGATAGTTACTAGATTACAGGATAGATTACAAGACAAAGACTACACTAGTCTTAACGTAGATCAATTTGTTCCATCATCGTGACAAGACGGTCCACAGTGTTTGCAAGCCTGCTAGCTTGACGGGCGTTGTCTTCTGCGAGTGCTAGTCGTTGTGTTAGTCCACGCGCATACTCTTCTGCTTCAAGTGAGCGCTGTTCACATTCTTCCATCCTTTGTTGCAGAAGGGCATTTTCCACCCTTATTTCTATTATTTGGTTGCGAAGGACATCCATGTTGTTGTTTGTGGTTTCAAGATCGTCGGAGACTTGTTCTATGCGTTCAAAGGATGTAAGCCTCCAATTTTCGTTCGTTTCCTGCAGCACGACATCCATGGTGCGAAGTCGCTGCTCGTGTTGGTTTACCCTAGCGGCTAAAGCCGGTAAGGCGATGTGAGTGGGATACGGGCCAGCTCGAGGCAACCTGTTGTTCCTCCTTGCTACCCTTGGGTTCTGCGACCCGGATTGAGAGCGAGATGAATTTGATGGGATGTTTGCCATTTCTGAGACAAAGCGTTAGTAAGATTGAGGCCTATATTCATATAGTTCCTATATAATATAGCCTATTGAGTGTCTAGCATAAACATGTTTAAGTCTCGGTTCTCTCGAGGTCAGAGTCTTCTATTGTACCCTGTTCAGCCATAACTACTTTCAGATCTTACATCATCTTTGCTTAATTGTACATAGTTGATCAGGCTATGTTAAATTAAACTCGTATGACGTAATCACTGAACCAGTTATACCTAATAAGGAATACCGCCTAATGGTCATAGTCTAGGCCCACTAAATGCAACCTAGTTCACTATAACCTTAGGCTCTGATACCAATCTGTAACACCCCCAAATTTGATGATTTGCGGAAGCTTGATTTGGGTGTTACTAATCAATAACAAAGCACAAAGATAAATAGCAAACGACTCTATATGCGTCGTTTTTACAAAATATATTGATAACTGAAATGTTTACAACATTTAAAGCTTTACATAGCTCGAGTTAAATAAAATGAGATTTCAGTACATAAGTGCTTGTACAAAATATACTAATGCAAGAAAATCTCAATCGTCTGTATGCTGACTCGAGCTAACTCCTGAAGCAGAAACATCCTACTGCTGGGTACCTGCGATATATACTAAAAGGTCAGCTATAAAGCTGGTGAGCTCACATGTTTGAAATCAAGAAATATCGTATGAACCGCAAGATTTAAATAATGAATTGCATCCAGCAATTAAATAGTGAATTGCATCCAGCAATTAAATGATAATCATCGTGTATACAGCCATGAGCACATAGTTGAGCTTAACTCGAGGGCCGGGTCCCCTATAGAGAATTCCGGGCGAGGTGCCTCCACGAATGCCTAATCAACATTCGTCTTCCCAAATATTAGTACGTCCGTTTACCCGGTTAGTGCTTGCTAACCCGAACGAGGAGGGTCAATCCTATATGGTACCATATACTAATATTCACGCTACAACGTATTAACAACTATGCTGACGGAGGACTTCAAATGATTAGTTTCGAAAAACTCATGTAGTATATGAAAAGTTGGTACTTGCGTTCACATGTTAAAAGTTTGAGCAGTATATCACACCCCTGAGTAAAACAGTAAAAAGAGGGGCTATGAGACTCACCTGAGTCTGAGTGCGTTTAAACAAACGTAAGTTGATTAGCCGAGTATGAAGTCCAAAGACTTGTAACCTGAGGGTGTCCACGACACGCGATGGTTATAATCATGATTTGGGTATCTCAACAGATCACCCTTGTAGTTGTTCGTTCAACTATAATGTCCAAATTTCCACTATTTGGTTGATAAGTTTGAGTATTTGAAAAGTGTACGGCCCGTTGGTGACGGATTTGTAATAATAATCTCAATTATTATTATTTTGATTACGTGTCGTTTTACTTGAAAAATGTGTTTTGATTGGGTTTTAGAAGCCGTTACGAAATCTAAGTACGGGGGTCCGGGGGCAGCGCCCCTGGTAGCGGGGTCCAAGGGGCGGCAGCCCCTGGCGGGGTCCAAGGGGCAGAGCCCTTGGCTGGGGTCGAGCTGCCAGGTCAGCTTGGAAAATTTTTATTTCTACTATATTGCTTTAAGGAAAAAACGCACCTGGACTTGAAATTGGGTGAAATCGAGTGATAAAATTTAGGGTCTCGACACTTAGTGAAAATCTATGTTTTTGAGGTTCTGATTTGTGCGACGTTGGGTGCGACGTCGCAGGTAGGGTTGCGACGTTGAGCATGACGTCGCTAAAGGCGACGTTTCGCAATTTAATGCGACGTAGGGTGCTGCGTCGCTAATGCGACGTTCGCAAGTCAATGCGACGTAATAGGCTGCGTCGCTATATGCGACGTCGAGGATTCGTGCGACGTTGTGACTGACGTCGCACTATGCGACGTTACGAGGGGTTTTGCGACGTTGAAGCTGACGTCGCATAAATTCTGGGCCAACTGCGACGTAGCGGTCTGTTGGCCGGAAAATGTGTCGAAAACGAGTTTTTCGGTTTCCGTTCGGTCCAAAACTTTTACCCAACCCATATATGGACATTTTAAGTGTATACAAACAACCACAAGTCGAAAATAATGGAAATCGAAGAGTTTCGAGAATTGTCGGAAACTTACAAAGTGTCGGATCAAAAATCCGAAAAGATAGGATGATAGATCGTGATGCCGTGGTCGTTTTTCTCCAAAGCGGTGCTAAGATCCGAGTGCGTTTTAGGTTGTTATTTTGAAGATTAGTGAGTTGGTGGTTGTATGGTGATTTTAGAGAGAAAAGGAAGAAAGAGAGTGTAAGAGAGAGAGAGAAAAGATAGAAATGGGGAAAAAGGAGGGAGGTGGGAGGTTAACCTCCCACTTTTCAGTCTCCGCAATCGCGGTCCGTGCGGTGTTCGTTTACTCCGTCGTTTAAACGTTAAATAATTATTTTACATATTAATTGGTACATTTTAAAATACAATTTATTACGCGATATTTTATTTAAATATTTTACTAATCACTTTGTATTTGAATTATAAAAAGGTAAGTTAATTTGTTTGCGCGTTTTACATTTTAAATTATGTAAGTCTTGGGTTGTACGATACGAATGAATACGAAATATTATTATAATAATATTTTTGACATAACAACGTTATTTAATAAAATTGGTCACCAACGTTCGTATATAATTGAATCGAAATACATCCGATTTAAATTGCGTACGATTTAATCAAATCGCATTTTCATATATATTCAACAATATATATAATTCGATACATTAATTAGCCTAACCAGGAACTAATTACATGTATTAGCATATGATTAGGCACTAATTACTAGTCCTAATTTGGCGGGTGTTACAATATCACCCGATCAAAGTTGTTTTTATACAAAATTGATTCTTGAAATGACTTGCTAGGGTTCCTACGTATCCAAAAAGTTCACATTCTCGCATTATGAACACACAAACAACCTTCAATTTCACAATTCGCCATCTTTTAAATACGAATTTGTCGCTTCAATTTTGAAACCTTAAGTGACCGTGCTCATGACTCCAAATGTTTTAAACCCTTATTTGTGGTATGAATTGTTTATAAATAACAAGCCTCAACTTTAACCAGCCTTGATTTTGTAAATTAAAAAACTTGATCAAGCGATATTCCCCTTAATTTAAGATTTTTGACAAAAACAATCCTTTTCTGGCAAGAATTAAAGACATGGGTCCTTTTTGGCAATGGAGATTGTGATATTCCTTTTTTTTTTTTTTTTTCCATATAGGAGCTGTACAATATATGATTTTGAATGTTGATGCACATTAATGATTAATAGGGTAGGGTTCAAATGAGAATAGGAATTTGTGTGAGAATGAGGGAAACAATGATATCAAGCCATGTGTACAAAGAGAATGTTCCACATATACAAAACCCATTTACCCCCAACATCATTTATCTCACAAACGACAAATCGAAAAATTATGAAAATTGCACCATTAAATTCTTCGTTTTCTCCTCTTCGATTTGCCGTCCCTCAAGACATACTTTCGAAAAGTTTTTTTTTTTCATTTTTTTGGTGGGTTTCACATTTACTAACACATGTGTTAAAGTGTTGCGTTTAGGGTTTAGGGTTTGTGGTTTAGGGGTTAGGGTTTAGGGTTTGAGGTTTGGGGTTTCTCCCCGAAACCCCAAACCTCAAACCCTAAACCCTAACCCCTAAACCCCAAACCCTAAACCCTAAACGCTTTACAAAACGCTAAACCCTAAATCTTTCTAAACCCTAAACCTTGAACCCCTTCTAAACCCTAAACCTTGAACCCCTTATAAACCCTAAACCCTTATAAACCCTAAACCATACACCCTACTAAACCCTAAACCTAACCCTAAACCCTAACCTTAACCACAAATTAAATGTACAACTAATCACTAACACATGTGTTACTAATTTGTGAAACCCACCAAAAAATGAGAAAAAAAAAAGTTGTCAAAAGTATGCCTTGATGGACGGCAAATCGAAGAGGAGAAAACGCTGAATTTTATGGTGCAATTTTCATGATTTTTCGACTTACCGTTTGTGAGATATTTAATCTTTAAAAATGTGAAGGAGAGAGAATAAAGTGTGGAGGAGAGAGAATAAAGTGACACATGACTGAAATCTGTTGGTTCCCTCATTCTCACTCAAAATTGGTGTACTCATTTGAACCTTACTCATGATTAGTAATCCACTATGTTGTCACACGCTCACTTATTGATTGGGGAAATATACAAATGTGTGTTGATCCTATCGCTAATTTTCAAGTAATTGGAATTTGTTCGGGCCAATGGGTTTTTAAAATTAAACTACGGAGTATATATATAATAATAAATAATTCAGTAAGTGTGTAGTCGATATACGGATGCGTTTGTACTGTTAGCTATAACTGAAGGTTCATTTGTGTATATACATAACATCTAAAGGTTAAAAATGATAAATATAAAACTTCATGTGTCTAATGCCCTTTTATTGCGTTACTAATAATGCTTTTCTTCGTGTTTTTATGCTAATTAATATTAACATTTTCAATCTTGATTTCCAACTCAGTAAAGCTTTAAAATGATGTACCACTGAACATTTTATCGATTTTTTGATCAGTCAAATGATCAACATTAATAGCAAAATCATTGATATGACCATCGAATTGCAATAATTGATATGTAGTCAATAAAATCCACAAATAGAAAAGTATGCACTAGAGATTCGATTACTTTCATAAAATACATAATTTGTTCTCAATTATCAAAAAAGGTTAAAGGATTGTTAAGTGCTCATAGCTATTCTCTTAATAATATATGTTGATATGTTAATGTTGATTTTAGTACAAGATCAAAAAATATGCGTCGCATGGAAAACTCAAATAACTAAACTACATGGCTCAAGAAGCGCCCAGCCAAGCAAATTCGTAGGTTCCATTTCAGCTGGATACACTTTATATGTTCAGTTCAATTGCTGAAGTAGCAGATTAAGGCACGACGAAGCACCGTGGGGAGCTTGTGCGCGTACAAGTATTGCTTCTTTGCGTGCTGTGTGATAGAGCCTCGTTTTCATAAATTTGTTTACTTCCTCAAAAATTGGAGCTGAGAGTTTTGTTCTGTTAACTATTCACTAAAGCAAATCAAGCAAATCAGTAGACAACTTTTTGGTCACTTCCAGTTATGGGCATATTTGTGGGACTTTCACCAGTATAATTACAAAATTTTATTACCGATGATATGATGATCGTTAATGAAGTTTGCTTATCAATTTATACTTAAATGATTAAAGTGTTTTAAATATAATATATACTTACTTATAAAGTGTATTTGTGTGTTATTATTTACTCCACTATTAATGAAATATATTACGGAGTATTTGACACACGGTTAACTGAATAACCAAATCGAAATAATCAGTTAACCGGATGTTTTGGGTTAACCGAATCTCCGGTTAACCTTCCATCAACAAGCCTAACACCAACGTTTTAGCTTAAGACGACAATTAAAGAGATATTTGTTAATGTCAACTTAGGTTTTAAAACGTCAAGGTTTGTTAATTATTTGATTAAATACGAATATTATTGCTTTCAACTCTCTTTCAATTCCTGCATTTTCCCCCTAATATATAATGATGATGATATAAGATATCTTGAAACATCTACTTTAATGTATAGTATTATTATTATTATATTATACTCCTTCTATGAGATATATATAAAAATAATACTTTTATTCTTAACGTTTCAATCATGGACATATATGTAGGTAACACGTAGGTGTAAAACCTTATTTATTACGAGTAGTTAATAATGTTGTATTCAATTAAACCATCGCATCGGCTGTGTCGACTTGTGATCAGCATTCATACTTATAATCAGTCGTGAATTGACAAACTAAAATCGAAAGGTAATTCAGGTTATAATATACATCATATATACATATATGAATAATAAAATGTTTTAATCACATATTCACATTAATCCCTTGTGACTTCTTATTGATTGTTAATTAATCTAATTTTTAACAAAACTACTACACATGCATATATTTTTTTCTACTTCAAATCAGGGGCGGAGCCATGATATATTTGTTGAGGAGACAAACATAATTCTTTTTATTCATTTCTTATTTTCACTAGAAAAAAAAGTTATAAAATATCATCAATATTACCTAAAAAGAAAGAAAAAAAAAAAGATGTTCCTTTTTACATAATTTGAAAAAATTTGAGAGGTCTAACCATCCCCCTTTTACATCCACACCTGCTTCATAAAATATTCGCGCCATATTATTATTTTTGATACCTTTAAAAGGTGTTTTTTACATAATTTGACAAAACTTCAATTCAAAGGTTGTTTTTTTGTTTTTTTTTAACTAGAGATGTAAATTATAAAAACTTTAACAATGTTGAAGGAAATGTTACAATTGATCAAAGGAAATATTATTACAATGTTGAGAGGTAGCTGCCTCTCTTTACATCCGCATCCGTTTCATATAATATTCGGGGCACATTATTTTATTATTGTTAAAGTAGGAATATTTATGTATGTCAACAATTCATGTATGTCATCAAACATGAATCTAAAATTTGTAGATCATTCAAAAAAATGATTTGGGTCAATAACACGCATACTCTCAATCATACATGCTATTATATTGTCAAATGACTTTCATTTGAATCCGAATGGATAAGAATTTGACTTTTCATTTTTATTATTTTGTAAGATAATTATTACTTGAAAATAGTAATTAATTATATCTCATGATCTAAGATTCAAGTTGATACACTGGACATTAACTAACAGTTTCTTCTCGGTCAGTGTAGAAGAACATAAAAAAAACATCAGAATTCAATATAATGTGTAACCAGGTTAATCATTGAGATTTATTATAATGGGTTTGTTTGAAGACGTGTTTGTGATTGCGTTTTCAAAATTGATTTTACGTTTTCAAAATAATGTTTTGAAAAGACCTGTTCCAACTCTATCAAAACGCAGATAATCACTTTTTAGCAATAAACATTTATAATTATTTGCGTTTTACGAACATAATGATCAAATAATCTATTCAAAATGCAATCCCAAACACCCCTTTAACATTGAATGAGGGCGTATATTTTAAGAATTGTTGATGCAATCCCAAACACCCCTTTAACACGAAGCCGGTCGCAAATCGCAAGAGACGGGTCGCAAGTCGCAACTTGCAACTTGCATCCGAATGTGGCAAAATGTCAATTTTTTTCGGAGGACAAATTTTTATATATGTCCGAATGTGACAAATCCTTTAAATTCGAAAAAAAACAGGTTCAATTTGAGTTCTAGAGATGAAAATTTACAATTTTGACAAGACAATATAAAACATACATTATTGTCATTTTCATAAGAACAAAATAAATATACCAAACCGTGTCAATTTATTTGTTTACCTTTCCATTTTGATAGGCATTTAGTACCATTTTGAATATGATTGCCTTTTAATATTCGCATGATCTATTATGCCACTTTTTATATGTTGAATGCGTGTATAGAGGGCGGTTCTTGAACACGGGTACACTAACGTAAATAGTGTACGCACACATCCTAACCTTCCATTTGATCAATTCCAATTAAACATGTGCAGTGGCAAATACGTAATTAAATAGAAAGCTAAGGGCAAATGATAAACTCCCTTGGTACACATGACTAAACTAACGGCCGTTAGTTCTACATTAACTCATTTTTATCAACTCCATTGTTCATCTTAAGAACCTTAGTTTTCACAATTATGATTTCTGTGTATTACGTTCAATCAACTGATTAATTGTTGATCGTTATGAAGATATAACATCAAAGATGAAGAAGATTGATCACCTCAAACAGTAAGGTAATTCTAAAAAAATTCATAAAAAGCTAAACCCTAATTTTCTGTTTTTTTTGTTGAAATTAATTGTATTAATCGCAATGTTTTTGATGTGTAAAGTAAAAAAAATGCATCAATCTGTATCAGTCTCAAAAGGAATGCTTGAATTCTAGCATAATTGTTGTTGAAAATTAATTTTCTAATTCAAATGTGTATCATCGTTCAAAAAGAGGTATCATCATTATGTATTGAGGTATCATCATTGTGTATTGCTTTATATATACATCTTCATGTATTGTGTACTGTGTAATGTGTATACATCTTCAATAGTATGTTTTTGAATCTCTATGAGTTTTTTTTACAGTAGTATTGTGTATTAAATTATTATAATTGTAAAAATATAGATGTCTGTAAAACTGAAAATTATTATATAGTAGTATTTTGTATTGCTTTATATATACATATTCATGTATTGTGTATTCTATAGAATTTGAAATTATAAACATTATAGCCTGCGTTAAAGATCTTGTCAAACAGTTCGATTTGTTATATCTTCCATCTATAGAGCAGGTGAACTGGTAATTTTAGTGGTGTTACAATTTTATTAAATAGAAATCTTAAAGATCAACCTAAGTTTAAGAGGATGTTGTTGGCACATGAGGTTCCAGCCTGAACTTAATTTAAGTGTACATATGTAGAGAGCGTATCGATATCATTATATGAGGAGAGGTCATTGCTTTGACAGTAATATTGAAGTAATGTTCTTCAGGTAACATGCATTATCTTATTAATTCTGACACAATTATATTTGTCTTCCATTTTGTTTAGTAACACGTACCTTGTCGATTGTAATGGTTTTGTTGCTTGCTGAATTGAATGGCTAACTTGAGCTATTAACTCATGGTAGATGTGTGTACGAGCACTGTATATCTATGTTTGCATCATAAAGTGGTCTTTTGTCTAGGTCATAATAGTTTGTCTTTGAAGTTGATGTTCTTCTTTTTTGCACATAGGGAGCCATATTAGTTATCAAAGAATCATCAATAATGTGTGTTTACTTGTGCAGGTGAGGTTGGTTTTAGAAGAGCCTGAACCTAGAGTCATAGTTGTGAAGCTAACTCAGACTGATGTTCCAGAGGAAGACAGGTTCTTTTTAGTAGCAAAAGATTTGATTTTTCTTTTTGAATAGACGTATTAATTTCCACTGATTCATATGCAAATAGGTCATCATGTGTCTATGATTGCTAAGTAGTGAAACTTGTAGGATAGAATATTTACAAAGGAAAAATGTCAGATTAGTTGAATGGGTCAAGGGGGTCAAAAGTTCCCTTAAATGTATTTAACCTAACAAACCTGTGATAAAATGGGTGGGTCAGGCGAGTTAGATAGAAGATTATTATTAAATATCTATATCTATATATACATGTCCATTATGTATCAAGTATAATTTTCTCAGATTATTATTAAATATCTATATCTATATATACATGTGCATTGTGTATCAAATTGTAATTTTCATAAAACTGTGATTAAATTCTTATATGTGTGCATTGTGTATCAATTATAATATTGTTAAGTTGTGATTAAATTTCTATTGAATGACAGTTTAAATGAAAATAATTCTAAAGCATACTATATTAAATATATACACAAGCTTTTGTTAAACTAGAACCTCATTGACTAACTTTAAATTACACGTGTTTATTATGTATCAATTTACATTTACTACTAGAATTATTTATACCCGAATCAATGAACCACTGACACAAAAATCCTAGAGTATCAATTGTAAGTGGTGTAATTATAATCATTATTATAGTTGTTTTGAATGTTTTTAAACTTAACTAATAAAACGAAGACATCGTTTTTACTAATGTTTATTGTGTATCAATCCTATCAGATTTTCCAATCATGTAAAACTGGAATAAACTAACATACATATGAAAGTGGAAAACAAAACAAAATTTATACATGTGTATTATGTATCAATTATAAATTTCTTAGATTCTGATTAAATATCTATACATGTGCATGATGTATCAAATTATAATTTCATAAAAATGTTATTAAAGTCTTATATATGTGCATTGTGTATCAATTATAATATTATTATTAATCTAATCTGATATGTTAATCATTGTGTTATGTATCTAGCATAACTACTAATTTAGTTTAAAACATAAATTCCTATGTTCATTGTGTATCTAGCATAGGTGTATTTTGTATCAATGAACATGTGTTACTGATTTAGGTTAAAACAAAATTTTCTATGTTCATTGTGTAACTTGAATAGGTGTATTGTGTATCAATCAACATGTTATGCTGATTTAGTTTAAAACATAATGTTTATGTTCATTATGTATCTTGCATAGGTGTATTGTGTATCAATCAACATGTACTAGTTTAAAAACATAAATTCCTATGTTCATTGTGTATCTTCCATAGGTATATTGTGTATCAATTAAAATGTGCTATAATATACTGATTTAGTTCAAAACATAATGTCTATGTTCATTGTGTATCTTGCATAGGTGTATTGTGTATCAGTCAACATGTATAAATTCCTATGTTCATTGTGTATCTTCCATTGGTGTATTGTGTATCGATTAAAATGTGCTATAATATACGGATTTAGTATAATGTCTATGTTCATTTGTGTATATAGAGTAGGTGTATTGTGTATCAACGAAATTCGTACATAATTTCTGCATCTTATAACACATGTTCATTGTGTATCAAAAAAATTCACAACTGATGGTAGACTTTTCAAAAGTTCCTCATGGTTTGCTCCTCAAATAGTTGCATTTTTGTAACATACGTTCATTGTGTATCTAGCATAGGTGTATTTTGTATCAATGAACATACGATACTTTTGATGAAACAGTTAATACTGATGATTTCAATGATTATCATCAAGAGCAAGGGAAAGGAAAAGAATGTGACGAAGGTGAAAAAAATCAAGCATGAAATATCAAAAGTCCAAACCAAGTGACTTCCGGACGAACGGTATACACGAAGAAAAAGATTCAAGAAGAAATGAAGAGAATTAAATGAATATGATATGAATTATGAAACAACTGATGGAGATGACTTCAAAGATTCAACTGATAAGAATGGTGAAGAATGATTTGAGAATGGTGCAGTCATTTCTTGTGTTTCTAAGCTTAAGTTTAATGATGTATTTTAAAAAGTTAAGTTTAATGGTACATGATGAATATTCAGAGGTGTTGAACTGAACTAACATCAATGGAATTTATTCTGGATGTATGCTTGTCCCATTTTAGTCATGTTCTACATCAATGGAATTTATTTAATTTACTGCACGAAGTTTATTAAATTGTTGTATTGTTTTGTTTAAAGATAAAGCATAGAATATGTTTTTTATGAATGTTATGGTGTTACTGTCCACAAGTTTGCCATTGATGTCTCAAATTTAATTATAGAGTATACCGATCAAACAATTTATATATGAAACTATGTATAGAGTATATTTTGTAAAAATTAACTAGGAATGATCATTGTGTATCACACATAAAAACTGTATTTAATCAGAGTATTTGTATCCTTTTTAAAAAGGGAGTGCATTGTATCTATAATTATATTGTATACATATAATTTAAACAAGCTGAAGCAAATAACAAACAATAACAAAGTTCCAATCTTTTACGTTTACCGGTGTCATATACTGAAAACCCATATATGCAATAGCTTTCTTGGTTGGTTCGGACAACAATACATGCGAAAAAGAATCACTACTCATAATCCTAGAAGCACATGGCCATATGGTTTGTTTAACATCAGAACCATCAATAGTTTCAACCCACGTATATACTTCACCACTGAGAACTTGTTTCTGTGTAGCATATATAACCACACCCGAATCTCCAACTACACTTCTTCACTATAATCTGCACTACGGGGAATAATCAAAACATTGGGCATCTCTCGTACCTGAAGTAGTTTCATGTTTCAAAAGTTAGCATCAACCATCAACCAATAAATAATATTACACAAAGCAATTTTGACACGTTAACTTATGGAGTTATTTCAGGTCATGCTTTTCCAATGAGTCGCACTGATCGAATACTAAAATAGCTGGAAAACGAATCAAATGGGTCACATAAACTCAGTAAAAAATTGCTTGAAAACCTGCATATAAATTGGATAGAAGATGTCATTACAATAGAACATAGAACTACTTAAATGGACAACTAAGCTGATAAAGTTTTAGATATCAGTGAACTGAAGTATAGCTCGTACAAGCTTTTCCAAATTCTAGGTTCAGCTTTTCCTAAACTTAATGCGTTCAAAGAATCTTCGTGCATACGTTATGTTTCACATTTCGAGTACATGTCAGTTAACGCACTGTTATTTTCCCATCTATTGAAATCCTCATTCTTCATGTATGTGTATTCCAGGATCAACGGTAGCTTGTATAGCACATGCACCAAGTATGGTTGTAATAATCGAACCATCAGGAACCGTTGTTTCTTCGGCTCTGAACAACTGAAATAGTTCAAAAACATTTTCACAGCAAATGACAGTTCAAATATCAGAAAACATAGCCGACCAGACCACAGAATTCTTTGTTGTTAAAGAATCAAAGATCCTTCGATCTTGTAGCATATTGTGTTGTGAAGAGTATCCAACAATCATTGAAGTGGTAGAAAATTTATTCTCGACTCCAATTGTTGAATGGACTGATTCATCATACCTCATGTCGCCACTTTTGCAATATACATTAACGATTCCACTACTAATGAACGGATTCAAGCTCATTATCTCCTTCAAGACTTTAGCATGAAGTTCTTTCCCCATTTTTAAACTGTTTAAAGACGAACAAGCACTTAAAACACCAGCAAAAGTATGCTCATTCCATCTAAATCCTTTTTGGTTCCTACAAACAGCTAACTCAATGACATTTGTATCGTACCCATGTTGAGCATAACTCGTGATCATTGTATTCCAAGATGCCACAACATTTAACTCTGGCGGGCTTGAGAAAATTTCTAAGGCCATATCTAACTTTCCTTCTGTGCAACAGGCAGCAACAACAACGTTTTTTGAAACCACATCCACTGACCCACAATCACATCCATTAAAGGACTCATAAGCTTCATTGAAGCACCCACTTTTTGAATACATATCAACCAAAGCACTCACTGCAAAAACCACTTATGTTGTTACCAGTTTTCACCATGAACGAATGTAACTGGTTCCCAAACCATAAATTCTCTATCTTTGCTGTCAAATTATATATACATTTAATCCTAAACCCTAATTAATCAACCATAGTCACATGAAGCAAATATTAATTTACTATGATGCACAAAGTAGAAATACACAAATTATAGTTATTTCTAAATCCTATAATCAATCAACCTTAGACATATGGAAGAGGAAAACACAAAAAGAGAATTAATACATGTGTATTGTGTATCATTTATATATGTATCAAACAAACTTCATATAAGCTTCATACCTATAATAGGTTTCAATCCATCCTCAACATCTTGAATCCACTGAACTTTCCTATCAGGTTTTAACACTTGAATTCCAAACTTTTATACACTAAAATCTGGATCATTTAAACCTGCTACACAATAAACAGCTGAAAAGAACCCAATAAGATAAAAAAAAGATAATAGACTGGTGAAATATACACATAACATCAAAAATCATATATTAATTGAAATAAATTTGATAACAATACATTAATTCAAAATGTCTCAATGAAATAAACAAAACTAATTATTTATGCACATTAACAAATGATACACAATACACAACAGACTTACTGACAATAAACTCATTAATCAACAATTGCTTAATTATTTTGAAATCAAACACAATTAAGCTAATATAAATGCAATTTAGTAATTAATAATTTCAAATTTACTCTAAATGTATCATATAAATAATCAATTTAATCTAATTAATCACCAAAAACTATCTAACCTAATTGATTATAAAAATTACAAGAACTAAAATGGTTAACAGAGTGTAAATATAGGTACTTTCAGTTTCTAAATCATCGTCATCATCATGATTGAAATCGAGAGTAAATTGATAGAATTTCGAAAAATAGTGAGAGTGAATTGATGGAATTTTCTAACAAGTCCTTTGAAAAAATGAAAGGAAATCGTTCATATAGGAAGAAGGTTAACGAAAATCAACGGAACTTAACGTCATATTGGAGGAGGAGGTAAATTACTAATATACCCTTATTAGCACCGTGTATACTGGAGATCGAAGCATGAAGGGGATCGAAGAAGAAGGTAGACGTGGCTGGATGTAAATGGCTGCGTATCGTGCGTACCAAAAAAGGACTGCGTACTTGAACCACGTACTGCGTGTATATTGTTTAAAAAATGAATAAACGGCCTAGTGTCTTAGTTTTGCTTTAGAGTATTGATGATGATATGACACTTTTATGTTCATTAATGAGATTGAATCTAAAGCAAGAAGAGATAGACATACTCTTTCATTAAGAATCTTGAAATTTAGGAAGTCAACTCTTAACGTTATGGAAGCAATTCTAATTAAGAGAAACGACTCCTACAAATATAAAATCAGTTTAAGAACATGGTCAATGAATCTATAAGTACTAGTAGAGTACCCGCACTATGTAGCGGTAACTTAAAAAAAAAACGACAATGGTCTGCAACGATCACAAAAGATAGTGGTTATCGTGATTGTCGCTTAAGAATAACTAATCAAGTTTTCTGATTTTATAATCATGATGAATATGAAGGAGCTTTGTTGAAGGAGTATGTATGATGAGTAGATTACTCACACATACTACTTATGCATTAAAATATACTCACATGAACAAAGATTACTATGATGATACTTATATGTACTTGATTTGGTTAGAAAATGGTTGCAAAAACCTATAAAAATGAATGAGAATAATATTACTCCCTATCGTATATAACGAATTTTGCTATAAAATTGAAAAATAATTGGGATTTTTACTTGTTATTATTATAATTTTTATAATTACAAATTAGTTCCATAAATACAATTATTTTCGTTCATATTGATTTGACTTTCTAACTTTCTAATTTTAAGTTAATAATAATATGAGGGGTATGATGGACATTTCCCATATGTCATTTGTAAACTTTAAGGATGAATCTCATAATGCTTTATAAGTGGTAGTAGATGATATAAGAAATTTACAATTATGAAAAGACAGATATTTAAGAAGCAAAATGTATATGTAACCATCGTCAAGGTGCTCTAGTTGTAACGTGTCATGACTCATGATGTTGTCATAACATGTTTCATGTTCGTATCTCTATATGTATATATACATCTTGGGTGGCTTTGGAAAGATTTCGAAAACGATCACGGAGGTACCCTGATTAGGTAAAGTACAAATAAGTAAAAACTCATCTTTGATAGTTAATCTGTACTTAGAGAAACGCTTTTGCCTTTGTGTCCCCGATTGGAGTAAAATATCTTTTTTCATGTTAGTTTATGATGTTTAAAGAAAAATCACTACACCAAAAATTTGAATATCGATCTTCGATTCTATTCCATGTAGAAATAAATACCCGAATGTGTTACATACATGCGTTTTCTCTAAAACACATATCAAATATATCCTTCGACTTTGTTTAACTAACGACTAGATACCAACATACATAAGCTTAGATGTACCTTACAAAATTATTTGACTTACAATGAAAAATTTTTAATAAGGTAATGTTAGTGTTTACTGTTTAGTTTGAAATCCAAAAGATGAAAAAGAAAATATGTTACTCATTAATTTCTAAGATAACAAAGGTTCATCGGTCTAACGATATGAAATGAACCCTTCAACTAAGATGTCGAGAGTTCAAGACTTACTAAAAGCCGTGAGTTATAAATATATGTGTTAAATTGTTGGGTGGACGTTTGGGAAATGATATTGACAGCCCTTAGGGTTGTCAATAAGAACCATTTGAACTTATTTATTAAACTCAAATTTTCCTTTATTATTAAAAATTATAATTAATACATCACATATAAAAGGAAACTTTTAGTTAATTAAATACAAAACTTCAATGTATTAATTATAATTTTGATTAAATAAGGAAACTTTAACTTCAATAAATGCATAATTTTTCTCTTAGAGCATCTCTAATGTATACACTAAACGTACCTTTTTACACTAAAATAGTGTAAAAAAGTCACTCCAGTGTTAGCACTAAACACTGCACTATAATAATGCAATGACAAATAGTGTTTAGTACAGCACCAACTATAGTGCTGTACTAAACTCTGCACTAAACACTATTCACATTAAATAATAATATTTATAATAATTCAAATGTTTTAATATGATGTATTAATTATATATTTGCGATTAATATTTTCAAAATTAGTAAATGTTTGCTATCATATTTATTAAAGAAACTTAATAATTTTTATAAAATTTTCATTTATATTATTTAAATTTTTCAATATAATAATTGTTATTATATCTCTTATGATTATTTAATACTTATATAAAAAAATTTAGTATTATATTGTTGAATTGTGTATTCTAAATCGATTAAAGAAGATTTAGTGTAAAGATTTAACGCAATACATTGGAGCAACTTTTTTTAATGCATGCATATTCCTGAAAGATTTCCTTTTTACACTAAAATAGTGTAATTTGATACACTAAAATAGTGTATACATTAGAGATGCTCTTATTGACATTATCAATTCCCTAAAAATAATAATATTGCTAAGATACTTTCCTTGACCCATAAAATAATTGTAAATGAGAAGAGATCATACATACCTGAAGAGTCAATTCATGCAAGTTGCAACATATACTTGCGTACTTGGTAAAATTATTTCCATAACTAATGGAGATACTCCACGTCATCAAAACATATCATAATCATAATCCTATTAAGATAAGAAAACATATCATAATCATAATCCTATTCAACAAAACTTTGAGTTAACCTACACTTAACCCTCTAAAGTATTCAACTATGAATACTAAATATCAACATTTTCCACCTTAGTATCATACTTAACCACGTACCTTCGATACGCAGCATCTTCAGCCAATGCTGGAACTTCGAATCATGAACCACCCTATTAACCAGATATTCTCACCTTATCTCAGTTCCTAACCCTTTCATCTATAATCCCTTTATTAGCCTAATAGTGTAGTAGTAGCTATGCGCTGAATCACACACTCCTTTATCACGAACACATACCCGATCTCCCAACTAGTTAGAGTAAAAGTTGATTATACTAATATTATAACTAATAGTTGTAACACGAACACATACCCCGATCTCCCAACTAGTTAGAGTAAAAGTTGATTATACTAATATTATAACTAATAGTTGTAATTGTAACAGTAATATTATAGCTCCCATTATTGATTAAAGTATTCAAATTAGTGTGCGAAGTTGGTCACATATTTTATTTAGTTATTTAAATGCTTATACATAAGGGTTAATAATGGTTTAATCCCTAAAGTTTCATTTTATTTTCGTTTTAACCACTCAACTTTTTTTTGAATGTTTTAACCACTCAACTTAGGGTCAATAATGGTTTAATCCCCGAACTTTCAATTTGTTTTCATTTTAACCACTCAACTTTGTTTTAAACGTTTTAACCACTCAACTTATGAGTTGACCATACTTTAACCACTAAAGTTCATTTAACCATTAAAAAAAACCCTTTCGTTAACTTATAATGAAAGTTTAGATCGGGATATATAAACTTTGAACTGATTTTTTATCGACCAAGGTTGTCAAGAGAGAGATCTTACCTAGGATCGTTTTTGTCTTCACAAGATCGAAATCGTAAGATTAAATCGGGATCGTAAGATCTTACGATTTCGATTTGAGCATAGGATCTTACGATGTCGATCCGATCCAATCTTACTTAACATGAATATAAGTTAAGAAAATATAAATTAGTTAATTTTTGTCCAATAAAAGGTACATAGGTTTATTATTTGTCATGTAATTAATCTTTTATATGCATTATAATACACATTTATGAGATTATAATGTATGAGTAGGATCTTACGATCCCGATTTGATCTTACGATTTCGATCTTGTGAACACAAAAACAATTCTAGGTAAGATCTCTCTCTTGACAACCTTAGTCGATAAAAAAAATCAGTTCAAAGTTTATATGTCCCGATCTAAACTTTCATTATAAGTTAACGAAAGGGTTTTTTAAATGATAAATGAACTTTAGTGGTTAAAGTATGATCAACTCATAAGTTGAGTGGTTAAAACGTTTAAAACAAAGTTGAGTGGTTAAAACGAAAACAAATTGAAAGTTCGGGGATTAAACCATTATTGACCATAAGTTGAGTGGTTAAAACATTCAAAAAAAAGTTGAGTGGTTAAAACGAAAAAAAAGTGAAACTTTAGGTATTAAACCATTATTAACCATATACATAATGACAATACTCTGTATTCTTTTCTCTTCTTTCTTTTTCAAATGTGTAAAAAACACTGAAAAAGAAACAATTCTCTATCCTACTTTTATTGTCCTTTAATATATTTTTTAATTTAAGATATTTTGATTAATACTCAGTATCAATTTTGTTTCTATATTCAATCTAAGTTTGACTAAACTATTTAAGAAATAAATTAATGATAGTGATAATCGTGAATGATTTTTTGATATTTTATTTATAAGTATACAATCTTTTATAAACAAAAATAATAAATAACGTGAACGATAAAAATGAGACGAAATTATTAACAACTTCAAATGTCATCAACCGTACCACAATAGTTGATCACTTAAATGAGACATCAAGTTGAGCTAATAATTGGGCGTATATAGAGGCTATGTTTGGCGATGAGCTTTTCAGAGCTTTTAGGAGCTTTAGCTTTTAATATTAAAAATAAAAGCTCCAAAAATTATAGAAGCTTTGTTTGGTGTGTAGTAGCTGTAGCTTTTAATTTAAATGAAAAGCTTCAAATTGAAAAGCTAGTATGTAGTAGCTGTAGCTTTTAATTCAAATGAAAAGCTCCTTTTAAGTTATTTTATACTTCAAAGTTACAGCTACAGTTAGTTTGCTAAACAATTTTACAGAAACAAAGTTACAGCCTACAGCTATAACCAAAAGCTACAGCTTACAGCTAAAACCAAAAGCTACAGCTTACAGCTACAGCTACAGCCTACAGCTAGTTTTGCCAAACATAACCAGAGTTGAAATGCAATAATAATTACGAAATAGCGGTAAAATGGAAAATGACACATCTGACTTTGCACAAGTTTTTTTTAAAGGCGGAAATTGTATTTATTAATAACATGCTAATAAAACTATAAAAGGCAGACCTTGTACAAGTTGACTTTTAATTTTGAATAAACTAATTAATTAATTATATAATGAATAAATGTTAGTCGGCGTCATCTGTCGTATTGTTGAACGCGTCTATGGATCATGGATCAAGATTCCGGACCCACATCCGTGTGTTGTGGAAATATAACGCCCATCCTTTTTATTCCAAAACGTGCACCGGACACAACAAAAAAAATATTAATAATGGTTTAATCCTGAAATTTTATTTTATTTTCGTTTTAACCACTCAAGTTTTTTTCTCATGATTTAATTCTTCAAGTTTACATGAATTATATTAAGAGAAATTATACAATTACATAAATTTTACAAACAATTTTATACAAACTGACGAGGCACTCTGATCTGGCCAACCACGTCATACAATTAACTTCTACGGTTAAAGATTTATTCATCTTTTATTTCTTTCCAATCACACAGACTCTCTCTCTCTCTCCTAAACAACAGAAAATTTCGAATACACAAATCCTTGATTTCTGAAACAGTTGCTAGAACTTAAAACCCTAGATCTGTTCTTAACCAAAAAACAAAATACATCTTTTTTGTTAGAATCCTATAATTAGAATTCTCCTCTTTCCACCTTTTCTTTTGGGTAATCTTCATGCCAACTACTAGGTTTTGTTGATTGATGTTGCTGTTTTATTTCATAATACTGCTTCTTGTTTATCAAACGAGTTAGCGGTTGTAAATAGTTTCAGTTGGATTGATGAAACAAAAGTTTGGTTGATTTTTATACTAGTCATTCGCCGCACACCAATTATCCAAATAGTCTGGGTGTTCGAATATGAGTTTGACTATGTAAAAAACAAGATCGTGCATTATCTAAATATTTTCGTGAAGATTGAAAAAAAAAAATCAAATCAGAAAGATCCACCCACATGAAAGAGACTATAGATCCACTGTAAGCCAACGACGAAAAGTATAAATAAGTCGAAATCATAATTAAGTTCCTTTTGTATGGAGGACAAAAGATAATAAATGGATTCAAATAATACAATATTGAAGAAACTTAATGGATGAAGACTAGAGAGATGTAGAAAGTCTGAAAAAGAGAAGATTATGGTAAAGTAGATTAACTTAACCTTGGTTGGGTAAGTTTGGTTAATGGTCTGACGTGGTTGGCCAGATCAGAGTGCCACATCAGTTTGTATAAAATTGTTTGTAAAATTTATGTAATTGTAGAATTTCTCTTATATTAAATTTTTAAAAGTTAGATGATTAAAGTAGAAAAAGTTAAAAGGGTAAAATCATGATTATAAAAGATAAACTTTAAGGATTAAATCATCAAATTTTTGAAGTATAATCAAACTTTAGGTTTCAACCATCGAAATTTTGAAACTTTGATGATTAAATCATTAGAAAAAACTTGAGTGATTAAAACGAAAAAAATGTGAAACTTTGAGAATTAAACCATTATTAATCCAATAAGAAAAGATAAGAAGACCGGAAAGATATGCTATTTCGACGTTAAGCTTACCTCTACAGTCTACACCGAGTTTACCATATGGAGGAAGCAATAGAGATATTTCAGTGGGGTGAAAAGTGAATGTCGACCTAGTTATATTTATTTTTAACATTTGCATTATTCTTATTCTTATTATAAATAAATATGAGGTTGTATATATACGATGATCATTAGTTAAAAAATGAGTATTGGCGCAGCAAGTTTCAAACGTAAATTATGATTGATGTAATTAAAGTTTGTAAATGATAAAGTTTAACATAAAAGAATGATTTGTGTAATTTTATGCACATATATTCAAAACAAGTGTTGGTTACATTTGCCTTTAGATTCTGAAAAATTCAACCGAATATTCGATTAATTGGTTTTATTTTTTCAGTGTTGACTTTTCTGGTCAACCAAGTTGGTTTCGCACTTTCACCAGATAAACCTTTTGTTCCAAACACCTTTTGCTTTAGCCAGCTGTGTAAATTGTGATTCCCAACAATTATTAGCGTGAACTATATTTAATCGATGGGTGGTACTTTTCATATCATTTTTTTTACCTTTTTATTTATTTTTAACATAAAAATTTATGCAATAAATTAAGGGTCAAAAGTATTTAGAGCATATGATGTGGTGTTTTTATAATTACAGTGTTCTAAACAGTATTCTGGAATCAAGTACACTAATTCACTCACCATACCACTAATGTATTCGTGTAATGGTATGGTGAGTAAAAAAAATATGGTATGATTAGCTTTTCCCTAATCGATTGCGGAAAATATAAATATGTCAATCCAATTTATTATCTCGAAATAATAGAACAATTTTGAGATATTAAAATTCAGTGATTTTAATGATTTGACATATATAGTGGCATTATTGTTTTCAAGATTTCATTATGCAAAATTCATCCTTTACATTAAATTTAATTGCATTTTTCTAAATTTACTTGGATACAAAACTCTTAAAAATAAGTAATAAACAAAAAATTAATTATTTTTTTGTAACTAGATGCGCCTCATTATTTAATCCCATTGAAATTCTGCTTACATTTCAAAGGTTTTTATATAGAGAAAATTACTCATATGGACGGTCAACAAATATGTTGACCTTAAATATACCGTGTCAGAAAAAGGTTTTCGAAAATAAACCATGCCTTCGCCGAAATAGACAAGTTTTTAGGCGAATTAGGCGAAATAATTTGAACCCATAAGTTATTGACAAGTGTCCTAAAATTTCGCCGGTCAAACAAAAATTTAGCCGGTCAAACACAACATTTCGCCGAAACTCAAAAGACAAATACCGCCTAAAAAACAAATTCGCCTAAAGTCACCATTTCGGCGAAACTCTACCATCCTTACAATTTCGCCACATGTGAACATATTTAGCCTAAATGCCAATTTCGGCTAAATATATTTTTCGCCTAAATGTCAATTTCGGCTAAATATATATTTCGCCTAAATCTACCCCAAAATCGCCTAAAAGCAAAATTGAAATCTCGTGATTCGTGCTTGCTACTCTTTTCCCTCCCAACCTAGTTTGTGGATAGTTTGTGTGTCTGTTTTTTTTTTTTTTTCCCAAAAGTTCTGTTGAGTAACTGGTCGCTGACCATGATGAAGTCACTGGTCGCTGACCAACTCAACCTTACACTACTCAATGAAGAAATGGATTGTATCGAAGCTGCTGTTGCTAATGATAGGATTTGCTGATCGTCATTCATTCTGATTCGATATTCTGAGGAAGATTTAAAGCTCAACTTGGTGTGTCGCCGATCTACGTCAGCGAGAGCATTACTTCTTCAAATCAATAAAGGCAAAAGTCACTGCCAGAATAACAGCTAGTCACTGAAGATCCGTTGTTCAAATCATTCTACAAGAGCATGTTAGCTCGCAGTGAGTGAGGAGGATTGCTGCATCATCAGTGACTATTTCAATAAAGCCTCTCAAACATCTAGTACTTAAAAGTACTGTACTTATCTATACATCAGCAAGAGTGTTCCAGTTTAAAGAATACCTGAAAGATTACGTGGCAGCAAGTGATTGGTTTTAAGGTAACGAGATATTTGCGGTAACAGAATTGGGACCCGCAGAATGTCGGTTTATCAGAGATCAGGACCAATCAAGCAGCAACACGTGTCCTTTCAAGATCCTATTTTGTAGGCGATATTTTAGGAACTCTTGTAGTATAAATAGTTCAGTGTTTTGTACTATTGAGGCTAGTCGATATATGCACCGTTCTTCTGTTTGTCAGAGAACCAGTTTGTCTAGGTGTATATTAAGATTCAGCGAGATTAACTATCAGCGTGTCTGTCCACTGTAGTTAACGCTCTTCATTGTAATAATTTAGCTAAGTGTTTGAATTGGATTAACTTTGGTTAATCCATTCCGCATTCAACACTTTGTGAATTTAATCAATACAATTCACTTTCAGCTACTATTACTTATCATTCTTTGATTCTGTTATATCTTTAATCTGTTATTTCAATACCGACATACTCTGTTATAGATAATTAATTTAAAACAAACTGAAACACTTGGTAAAATCTGAAATTGTTTTAAATTGTATTCAACCCCCCATTCTACAATTAAACTTTACACTTTGTGATTCCAAATCACTAACTAATAGTGATTACGGGACTATCAATTGATATCAGAGCAGAGTTGGTTTAAATTCAATTAACCAGGTCTGCTATGGAATCAGTAAAGTATAGCTGTGTTGACTCTGATTATCAAAAGGGAAATGGTTCTACAACCAAACCTCCAGCTTTTGATCCTTCAAGGATTGAAACTTGGATGTCCCGGATGATGATGTTTTTGGACTTAGTTGATGACCGTCTTTGTAATATAATAACCAATGGTCCCCATATCCCAACTACTATTGTTCCTGCTGTAATTGCAACAGCTACTACTCCAGCTATACCAGAAATGGTTTTACCTAAAAGAGAGGAACAATGGACTGATGAGGATAGGCGGTTGGTTAGACTTGATAAACAAGCTAAAATCTACATAGGCATGGCACTTCCTGATGAAGTGTTCGAATCAATTAGGCTTTGTAGGACTGCAAAAGATATGTGGGATACCCTTAGGAATATATATATTGGAACTCCTGATATTATTCGCTGCAGGGAAGTTAATCTCACTCGCCAGTATGAGCTGTTCGCAATGGAACCAAATGAATCTCTGTCTTCAACTTACACCAGATACCAGTCACTGATGAACAAAATGGAGAAGGCTGGTATAGGCAAGGAACAAAGATTTGTTGTTGAAAAGTTTCTTGAGTTGCTGCCAAGGAAAATCTGGGGAACTATTGCCACTTGTACCAGACAGAGAAATGATTATTCAATTCTGAATCTAACTCAGGTCTATGGTATTTTGCTCAATTGGGAGCAGTCTGAAAAGCAAGCTGATCAGAGTGAGCATATTCGTGCTACTCTTGGAAGTCAGAAGATATCCAATGCCCTTGTAGCAGAGGTTGATGAAATCGATCAGAGACAGATGTCAAAAGTGTCTAAGAAAAGCTCAAAGTCACTGATAGCTGAAGAAGAAGGTGGTCTGAATGAAGAAGAATCAGAATATGAGTATGATGAAGGATTGGAGAAGCTTGAGAAGGATATGGCCATGATGGTTGCTAATTTCAGAAGGAACACCAGATCAAAACGATTTGCTGGTGCTCCATCATCTGATAAATTTCAATCTAAAGGTGAATGCTACAAGTGTGGCAGAATTGGTCATTTTGCAGCTGAATGCAGATCAAAGTCAGTGAATCAAGTCCCTGAACCCATGCCAGATGTCAGAAATGACAAGTATAACAAGTACAAGGCAAAATACAAGAAATTGAAGGCATTGGCTAAATCTGGGAAGAAGAAAAGAAAAGGATTTGTTGCTGAAGAAAGTTCACTCAGCGACTCTGATTCATCCTCTTCATCTGATGATGAAGAAGCAATGCTTTGTCTAGACAAAGATTATTGTTTAATGGCTAATGATGCTGAATTCCATGAAAATATCAAGGAAGTTGCTCAGAAATGTTCAGCATCAGGATGGGATTCTGACAGCATCTACAAAAGCATTCTTAGAGAAACCATCTGGTATTTGGATAGTGGATGTTCCAGGCATATGACAGGATGCAAGTCGCTGCTCAGTGATTATCAGGATGAAAAAGGTCCTGATGTAGTGTTTGGTGATAACAAAGTTGGGAAAACCAAAGGGTACGGTGTCTTATCCAATGGTAATGTAATGTTCAAACGTGTAGCATATGTAGAGGGTTTGAAGCACAATTTATTAAGCATCAGTCAGTTTTGTGATTCAAAGAACAAGGTACTTTTTGATCATGAAGCTGGTGTTGTTTACAACAAAAAGGGAAGTGCTGTTCTTGCTGCAAACAGGAAAGGGAATACTTATGTGGTCAACATGGATTCAGCACAATCAGGAACATGCTTTTACTCCAGAACCGTTTCAAAAGAAAAATGGCTATGGCATAAGCGACTCTCTCATCTGAACCTCAAAGCAATCAATAAACTAAGCAAGAATGGTTTAGTCACTGGATTACCAAAAATGTCTTATGACAAAGAAAAGCTTTGCTCAGCATGTGAAAAGGGAAAGCATCACAGCTCGTCCTTCAAAAGCAAACAGACTTCTTCAGTAACAGAATGTTTTTACTTGCTACATATGGATCTGTTTGGACCAGTGAGTACAGCAAGCCTTGGAGGAAAAAGGTACTGTTTGGTGATAATAGATGAGTACTCCAGATACACTTGGGTATTCTTTCTTAAAGCCAAAAGTGAAGCTGCCAGCGAGATCATATCCTTTGTCAGGAAAATGGAAAATCTAAATGATGTCACGGTAAAACATCTGAGAAGTGATAATGGTACTGAATTTCGAAATATTGACCTTGAAAATTTCTGTGATTCAAAAGGTATTTCTCAAAATTTTTCAGCACCACGAACACCCCAACAAAATGGGGTGGCAGAAAGGAGAAATAGAACCTTGATTGAATCTGCTAGGTCAATGCTCATTGATGCTGGTCTTAAGACCTATTTTTGGGCTGAAGCAGTGAGCACTGCCTGCTACACTCAAAATAGGTCACTGATTGTTAAAAGGCACAGTAAGACAGCATATGAGCTATTAAGGGGGAGAAAACCTGATATAAGTTTTCTTCATGTTTTCGGTAGTACCTGCTACATTCTAAACAAAAGAGATCACTTAGGAAAGTTTGATCCCAAAGCTGATGAAGGAATATTTGTTGGTTACTCAATCATCTCTAAAGCTTTCAGAATTTATAATAAACGAAGAGAATGTATTGAGGAATCAATAGATGTTACTTTTGATGAATCATATGATGAGTCACTCACTGATCCAAAAGAATATGAAAATCTTGTTTTTAACAAAATGGATGGTGACTTATCAAATGAAATCAAATCAAATGATAAGAAATATAAAAATTTCTCATCTGATTCTGAAGATGAAGATAATATTTCTGAAGATAATTCTAGTTCTACTTTAGCTACGAATAATTCAGGAATATCATCTTTACCTACAGATGTTCCATCATCATCAACTCAATGTCCAAACCAAAACTCGCATAACAATACTACTCATGCCACTGATGTTGATTTGCCCTCTGAACCCTCGCAAAGTAATCAAGTCACTGCTGAACCTCAGCGAATGACTAAGTGGACAAAACATATTGATAATCAATTGATTATTGGTAATCCACAATCCAGGGTTCAGACAAGATCAGCAACTGCTAACTTCTGTTTGTTTGTAAGTTTCGTGTCTCTAATAGAACCAAAGAAGGTTGATGAAGCACTTACTGATCATCACTGGATAGCTGCCATGCAAGAAGAGCTATCTCAGTTTGAAAGAAATAAAGTTTGGAAGCTTGTACCACAACCCGCTGGAAAGTCAGTGATTGGAACACGATGGGTGTTCAGAAATAAAATGGATGCTGATGGCGTGGTTACAAGAAACAAAGCTAGACTAGTTGCACAAGGTTACTGTCAGCAAGAAGGCATCGATTATGACGAAACCTTTGCACCAGTAGCTAGGCTTGAAGCAATCAGGCTATTTCTTGCTTATGCAGCTCACAAGAAATTTAAAGTATATCAAATGGATGTGAAAAGTGCCTTTCTGAATGGCAAGCTGCAGGAAGAAGTGTATGTCAAGCAACCACCTGGATTCATTAATCCAAAACACCCGGGTTATGTGTACAAACTCGATAAAGCCCTGTATGGACTAAAACAAGCTCCTAGAGCATGGTATGATACTCTCTCCATCTATCTGATAAAATGTGGCTACGTCAGAGGTAAAATTGATAGTACACTATTTATCAAAAGAGATAAGAGAGATGTCATATTAGTCCAGATCTATGTTGATGATATCATATTCGGGTCTACTAACAGTGACATGTGCAAGGAATTTTCTAATCTCATGACCAAAAGTTATGAGATGAGCATGATGGGTGAATTAACATTTTTCCTTGGTTTGCAAATAAAACAAACCAAAACTGGAATTTTCATTAGTCAAGGAAAATACGTTAAAGATCTGTTAAAGAAATTTGAATTTGCTAAATGCTCAACCCTTGCTACACCCATGTCACCTGCAGTAAAGCTACATGCTGATCCTGATGGTAAATCTGTAAACATTACTGCTTACAGAGGAATGATCGGGTCGCTGCTGTATCTAACTGCTAGTAGACCAGACATTATGTTTGCTACATGTCTCTGTGCTAGGTATCAAGCTGATCCTAAGGAATCACATTTGCTCGCTGTCAAAAGGATCTTTAGATATCTGAAGGGTACTCCTAATCTTGGTCTCTGGTACCCATCTGGTTCAGACTTTTCCCTGAAAGGATACTCTGATTCTGATCATGCTGGATGCAAACTGGATAGAAAAAGTACATCTGGTAGCTGTCAATTTCTTGGAGAAAAGCTAGTAAGCTGGTCCAGCAAGAAACAAAACTCAGTCTCAACTTCAACTGCTGAAGCTGAATATGTTGCTGCAAGTGCATGTACTGCTCAAATTCTCAGGATGAGAAATCAGCTTGCTGACTATGGCTTCGACTTCAATGAAATACCAATCTACTGTGATAGTCAAAGCGCTATAGCCATTGCCAACAATCCAGTAATGCACTCAAGGACAAAGCACATTGATGTCCGATATCATTTCATCAGGGACCATGTGATGAAAGGTGATATTGAATTGCATTTTATTCCAACTGATTACCAACTCGCTGATTTATTTACAAAACCTTTAGATGAGAAAATATTTAATTTTCTTATCAGCGAGCTTGGCATGTTAAACTTAAATGACTAGCCATGCTATCATGCTTAGTTAGTTATTTTTGTTTAAAGCGTTTTTTTTTTTTTTTAAGTATCTGTTATGTTTCTATATGACCTATATTGTTATTGTTCTATATTTCTGTTTTGCTGATTATGTTAGTATTCTAAGTTGTAACTAGATCAGTGAAAGATAAATATAGTAAAATAATACATAGTTCATATCAGACATAATCTATACTTTAAAAAAAAAAAAAAAAAAAAGAAAAAAAAAGAGACCTATTCTTTAACTGATCTTGTTAGTATTCTAAGTTGTAACTCTTTCAGCGAAAGATCAGTCTCTCTAAATTTTGTTTTAAAAAGAATAAATAAAAATTATGATTCTTATTTACCAGTGATCAAATCTCTCTGACTTAGTTAGTATTCTAAGTTGTAACCAAATCAGTGAGATTACATCTCAGGCAAATTAAATCATATATGAGTGTTATTTTTATTTGTGTGACTTCTTGATTCTTTCATCATTATTTGACGGGATGTGTCACAAAATTGCACCTCTGACACTAGACTTTTCCTTACGTCACATATACTTTTCCGGCGTACCTTTCAAATCACCATTAATACCACCAAGCTCCACAATCATCACACCTATTCCATTTAAACATCAAAACTTATCACCCCTACGCCACCCCTATTTACTACCACTATCTACCACGTTTTCCCAATCTTAACCACATGATCATTCAAGAGTTTCAATAAATCAAACCAAATGGTTTTCTTTCTGTTTCAAATCAAAAAGAAACTCTTGATGTTCATATTCTCTTTCAAATACTCTAACCAATAAAAGTCTTTTCGATTTCTGTAACGGCAAATTCAAACGTTTTAAAATCAAGGAATTTTGCCATTACAACATTCAAAATCACTCTCATCACCATAAAATATTTTTTTTATAAAAACAGAGTATGATATTTATTTCATCACTTGATAGATCAGGGTAAAATTTCTCTTGTAAAAATCAACCTGGTCTATAATCGCCTTGTTTCTACTTAGTCTAGTGATGCCATTTTTATCTACTCTGCTGGGATTACAAGGTTCTCTTGTAATCCAGTATGAAACTACTGTACACTCGTCTGATTCTGCCCCACCATCGATCATGTCACTGCTCACACCCCCAGTGACCAAAACTGATCATCCTCCATCCAAGAAAACCTCAAACTCTTCTACCAAAAGCTTGAAAATAAAGGCCCTGTTTCTAGCAAAACAAGGGATCAAGAGTGAAATAGTCACTGAACGTTCAGTCTCTATGGGCACTCTTGCTAAAACCAAAACTTACTTATCGAGTCAACCCATGAGCCACTCATCATCCTCACAAAAGGATGATGCTTCATTCAAAGGGCAAGTGACATCAGTGGGTGATGACACACTCATATCTGGTGTCACATCACTGGCTACAGACCCGCGCCAACTCTCTTCTATCACCACACCAGCTGTCAATGTCGCTCTCCAGTCACAGAGAGTGATACAGGCTGCACTTTCTATTTTTAAAGATCCATCAGTTAAAACACAAGCTGATGATGAGAAAACCAAAACTGTTTTACAACATGATCACATAGTTACTATCGCATTTTCTGATATCATCAAGGGGGAGAAATTTCTACATGAAGAATGTGCTGATGCTTACAGAAAAATGATAATCTACTATAGGATATCATCAAGGGGGAGAAAACGTGCAAATGAATGCAAAAATCAATGGTGTTCATATGTAAAGTTGTTGTTTCTACATGAAGAATGTGCTGATGCTTACAGAAAAATGATAATCTACTATAGGATATCATCAAGGGGGAGAAAACGTGCAAATGAATGCAAAAATCAATGGTGTTCATATGTAAAGTTGTTGCTGATTGGAAATCATCTATTTGGATCATATTACAGGGTCAACACATCTACAACTCATGTGGAAAAGTTGCTGACGCTATTAGAACCATATAGAAAAGTTGCTGACGCTATATGGAAAAATTGCTGACGCTATGAAAATTACTAATACATGGGGATCATCTTTGCAGCTTCTATCTCAAATAATACCTATTCCCTGTATTGATGTTACAATTTTCATGGCAATCTTTATTTTATATCAGCTTAGCAATGAATCCTTCTTCATCAACTGCAGCTCAAATATGTCTCATTGATTTTCAGTCGGTTTAAGCTACAAGAAGAAGGATATTTGCATATAAAATTTCCTTCACAGTTGTCTTCTCTCTGATAACAAGTGCACTGTGATGAGGTATATTCTCACTGATGAAATTGTGTTCACTGACGCCATCTCTATGTCTCTCCCTACTACAGTTTTGAATCATATGTCAAGAAGAATGAATGTTTGGCCTGATTTCTCCCTGGTTGAAAGACTTCCCGTTTACAAAATGTGAGTCAAAGCTGAAGATATCAGAAGTTGCTGAATCTCTTGATCACTGAAGAAAATTGTCTTATCTAAATCAGATTAGAGCATTGTAACTAAAAATGATTATGTACTTTATATTTTAGCTTCAATAATATTTAAACCTGTGCAAATCTCTGAACATATCAAAAGAATCCAAAAAGAAAGATGAATGGATCACAAGCATACAGTCACTGAATGTTTAAATTCTTAAACACTGACTATAAACTTTCACAGCAACAAGTTTGTCTAGGGAGCTTCAATCACAATCATTTAGGGGGAGATTGTTGAGTCACTAGTCGCTGACCATGATGAAGTCACTGGTCGCTGACCAACTCAACCTTACACTACTCAATGAAGAAATGGATTGTATCGAAGCTGCTGTTGCTAATGATAGGATTTGCTGATCGTCATTCATTCTGATTCGATATTCTGAGGAAGATTTAAAGCTCAACTTGGTGTGTCGCTGATCTACGTCAGCGAGAGCATTACTTCTTCAAATCAATAAAGGCAAAAGTCACTGCCAGAATAACAGCTAGTCACTGAAGATCCGTTGTTCAAATCATTCTACAAGAGCATGTTAGCTCGCAGTGAGTGAGGAGGATTGCTGCATCATCAGTGACTATTTCAATAAAGCCTCTCAAACATCTAGTACTTAAAAGTACTGTACTTATCTATACATCAGCAAGAGTGTTCCAGTTTAAAGAATACCTGAAAGATTACGTGGCAGCAAGTGATTGGTTTTAAGGTAACGAGATATTTGCGGTAACAGAATTGGGACCCGCAGAATGTCGGTTTATCAGAGATCAGGACCAATCAAGCAGCAACACGTGTCCTTTCAAGATCCTATTTTGTAGGCGATATTTTAGGAACTCTTGTAGTATAAATAGTTCAGTGTTTTGTACTATTGAGGCTAGTCGATATATGCACCGTTCTTCTGTTTGTCAGAGAACCAGTTTGTCTAGGTGTATATTAAGATTCAGCGAGGTTAACTATCAGTGTGTCTGTCCACTGTAGTTAACGCTCTTCATTGTAATAATTTAGCTAAGTGTTTGAATTGGATTAACTTTGGTTAATCCATTCCGCATTCAACACTTTGTGAATTTAATCAATACAATTCACTTTCAGCTACTATTACTTATCATTCTTTGATTCTGTTATATCTTTAATCTGTTATTTCAATACCGACATACTCTGTTATAGATAATTAATTTAAAACAAACTGAAACACTTGGTAAAATCTGAAATTGTTTTAAATTGTATTCAACCCCCCCTTCTACAATTAAACTTTACACTTTGTGATTCCAAATCACTAACTAATAGTGATTACGGGTATCAAGTTCCTACCTCCTCCGAACCAATTATCTTCGCCATACCACACAAATAGAGGTCCCTCTACATGATGTTCTTCAGCAACTTTGACTACACAAGTGTTGTGCTTAGTCTCCATCAGGTTTTCATTCTTATAGTTCTTATGTTACTCGCACCCAATTTATTTTTATTTTATTGTACATTTTGTGTTTAGATTAAATTATTTGTTATTGTAAGTTGATGCTGATATTGTGTGTTATCATATAACAAATAATCGGCTACTTAGATACAGTTTATATCAAAATGTGAAAAGTTAGTTACAGTCGTTGTAAGGTTGCTACTAGAAATTTTAACTGTTAACCTTTTAGTTAAAAAAATGGCAAAAAATGGGCATAGCCACTTAGCTATATGGGCAATTGTTTAACTTTTGCAACCTAATATATATATTAACGAATTTATATAAATCCTTGTGTGACCAACCACCCACATCGCCCACGCTGTAATGCCGCCATTGAGTAGTTCCATGTATGGATGGTCGACCACTATGGATGCTAACAGTTGACAATTAAGCCACAACATGTTGTTTTGTGCCCCACTTATTGACCACTTAGACTCACGTGTTTGCAGAATACAAAAAAAGCCACGGACAATTGACCAAACTTTAACCATACACATTTTTTTATTGCCAAAGCGACATACCCAAAAAAAGCTACGGTTAACCAAAGATCACCGAAATAAGTTTTTCATGTTTTGCCCAACAGACCCACCTGTCCCGAACTTCCAATATAATCGCAAGACATCCTTGTGTATCTTATGATCATGTTTTTTAGCATCCAAATGACTACAAGTTCCACACATTATTATACAAGAATGTACTTCATGACGTTTTCCTAGTTTCATTTCCCGCAAAATTTGAATTTTTAACATCCTGTTCAGACCATTTAATTAATTTTTAATTTATTTTGGTTCAGTTAGATGTGATCTTCTCCAGCTATTTGTGTAATAGTTGTTGCTAGAGCAGTTATGAGATCAACAATGAACACTGTAAGTTCTTAAAACCAACACTGGTTAGATTGTATTTATAGTTAAAGTATACCAGTTAGTAAATTATTTGTATTATGCAGGGTAAATATTATTATGCGGATGTGATTGTGAAAAGCATATTTGATATTCTTCGAGATATACAGAAGAAGCTGAAGGAAAGAGGGGGATGTTATATACCTTTTTCTAAGACTAGCTTTGGTCAAATATGGTTTTTTACAGAGGATTGTAGTTTACAACCTGAGTTGTTACATTTCATGCTTTTAAACCTTGTTGTGGTTAATAAAGGTAAAGAGGAGTTGGTTTTTTATGTCGCTGGTAAAACATTACATTTTGGGCCCGAGGAATTTTGTTTGGTTTCTGGGATGAAGTTTGGTGTGCTACCGCAAATACCTGGAACCGGAGGGGGTTCGTTTAGATATAGAGTATTCGGTAACGGGAGGGTTGTGACTAAAAACGTGTCTGTGCGTGATCTCCATCACACTTTTACCAACCTACTTAACCGGTATACACCTTCGGATGTTGTGCGAATTTGTCTGCTAGAGCTTTTGCAGGTTGGATTCGTTGATGGGGATAACGATGCTGTCGTTGACGATGAGTTATTACGGTTGGTTGAAGATTTAAACGAGTGGGATAAATTTCCTTGGGGTTCCTACCTGTGGCGCCGCACCTACGAGTCACTTAGTGAGGATATGAAAACCAAATTGTGGTATGATCCAAAGGGTGAAAGACCTCCAAAATATTCACTTAGAGGTTTCATGTTCGCGTTCAAGGTAGTAAATCGTTGCACTATTATTTTGTTCATCATTAAAAGTTCCCATATAAGTGTGTGTAATAATTCTGTATATTTTTTCTTCAATAGATATGGATTTTAGAAGTACTACCGTGCTGCAGATTGTTTCATGTGAAAGATGAAACTTTCCCGGTACCAAGAGGTGTCGCTTGGACACAAAAGAAAGTTTATGATTGGTCGATTTGTGTGAAATTCGATAAGAAGTCTACGGAGGTATATGTTGAAAACAATTTGATCAAATATTAGCATTTGTTATTTATTTGAATTGTTGGTAGTTTTATTTTGATCTGAAATTTTCATTTTAAAAACAAGTATCATTATACACTTTTTAGGCAAAATATAGACTAGGAGATATTAAGGTGACACCCCTTGAGAGTCAAAGGCCCTGGTATCAGGATACGATACGGTTCCTTGAGGTGGAATCATTATTGGCTAAGTATGAAAGGCGTTTCAATATTGTTGAATCTATGCAACAAGGGAGCCATTTAGGTTACGTGGGAAGTAAGCAACCGAGGCGTTTTGCTAATATTGGGGAATTACTTGAGGTATTTTATCTATAATATACTTGAATATATTTAAGTTTAATGTGTTTTTGCAATGTTCTGGTATGGTTATGTATAATAGGTGTTGTGGAATAAAGCATACCCGAAGGGCCCAAAGGGTGATTTTGCAAACCTACCAACCTTCAGCGGCCTCTTCTTTGGAAGGGCCTTGTACGCCTATATTTAGCAACAAATGTTACTATTAAACATAAATTTAAGGAAAAAAAGTTACAGATCGTCTACCATATCTGTTGAATCTGGATGTTGTGTCCCGTTCATCATAGTAGGCTCTCCTCGCATATCAACCACCGTTCCCTCCTACAAGTGTCACAACTCGGTTAATTCAAAATATACAAAATACAAATTCAAAAACGTTCAATACAAAATATAACTTAATTTCGCATATTACCATTGTATCTTTAAGGTTTTTCATTACGGTATCGAGTTCCAATTTGGAAACTTCATCCTCCTTCGCAGTAAGTACCTCCGACAAAGACTGAAAAGTAGGACCTACTGCAGTGTCATCATTTACAATGTGCTCCTACATATATAACAAAAACATGACAATTAATAGCAATATTAAAGGGTTAACAACCAATTCGAGCGAAGTTACTTTATACCTCCGGCAAAGAATGAACCCTCCCACATGTGGTGGTGTCGTCGTGACCAACGTGCGTCTAAAGATTTATGAAAAATATGACAAATTAAAAACAATGTTGGGATATTAAAAACATGTTAATTTATACTTACACGCACCTGAGCTAGCCCACAAAAAAAGCTCAAATCTAAGTTCAGAGCAGGTTGACTCTCAGCACCAATCTATTAAAAACATGTTAATTTATACTTACACGCACCTGAGATCGGTTTCCAAAGCAGGTTGACTCTCAGCAAGAGGCTGGCTCAAGGGATCAGCAGATCCAAAGAAAGGATAAGCATTCTCGGAGGTGAAATGACGATCTAATACGAGATCTCGTTTTTGATTCGTGGAAAGAACCTACGCTCCAATGGCAAAGAATTAACAAATTTTAGTTTAACCTACCAACAGAATTATATAAATGTATAACAAACCTTTTCCTCTAGCACCGTACAACGCTGATTTAGTTCAGTGTATGCCTTCTGTAGTACCAAATGCTCTCGATGTAACTCCATAAAACGTTCCTCCAATGACGAATCATCCCTCTGAAAGTTTGAAGGCGGAGGAGGAGGCTTTGCGACACTTGCATCAGTAGCAGCATCATCCCACTTATGAGGTAAAGGCGGCCCTAAATTATCTTCATAAGCGGGATCAGCATCATCAACATCTTCTTGTACAACCGCAAAGCAATCCTCGCTAGCTATCCACCAATCAGCCTTGGTCTCTTCCGGAAGCAATTCAAGGGTTTTTAGAGGAATCATTTCCTACAATTCGCAATATAAATATATGTTAATTTTTGGTCCATTAGGTATAGCAAAGCAAGAAGTAAATACACTTACGTTAGCAAACGGGCCGTTAAAGAGAAGTTTTTCAGTTTTATTAAAAGTCACATCATAAGCCCACCTAATTCTCCTCGGGAACTTGTCCTTACAAGGTTTCCACCATCGACGGCATATCGGGAATGTCTCCAAAATCCATATCTAAAAAGACAGAAAAAAATATACAATTACAAAATATGTTAACATCCAATAATAAAACGTTGTGTATTTTGATTAATTATCTAACCTTAAATGCCCAAATAAATCCCATTAGTGTGTACGTAGGCTTGTCCTCAGGATCTTTACGAAGTGCTTCTAAATGCCGTTGCCTTCTACTAGGTACCGCATCCTTAAGTTGCTTGTGTGTAATAACCCATACAATAGATCCCCACGGAAAACGGTTCCACTCATTCAAATCCTCGACCAGCTCGAGATAGTGCGGGTCGACCACATTTCTCAAGTCACCACCGTTTCCAAGAAAAACAAACTCCAACAACATTAACAGACACACACGAACAACATCTAAGTCGTCAAGTTCGTCAAAACCCGACCCATTGTAAAGTTTCTGAAGGTCAGCCAGGTGAACGGCCTCCGAGTTGTCTGTTTTGAATACTTGAACCTGAAAGGGGGTAGTATTAACTTTGCATTTATCCCAGTTAATAGTTCCAAAACGTAAACCTGCAATCAAGCAAAATTCTCTTGGTCCAAACTTTACGGAGTGCCCCCCAACGTCATATTCCAGTGAAGGCTTCTCCGTACACTCCACTTGCTTCTCTAGTATTGTATGAATCAAACGCCTCTCAAATTGACTTTCAACAATGTCCAACCAATTGCCAAAACATGTATCTCTGAACAATGCTTCTCTACGTGTACCATTTAACTTTTCCAGCATTTTCGGCAAAACACTCATTCTACTCCTCATGGTGACAGAAGCGTAATATGGCTGCATCACCAAAAAAGTAGCACATCATCCAACAAAAAATAAGAATTAAATTATTTTAATATAGTATCTTAAACTTTCGACATGGAACATATTGCACTGTTTGTAAGGAAACGGAGAATTATAATATAGAAACAAAATTTTTTTAATAGCACCTTCTATATCATGTAAACAGGGACGTCTAACACATTATAAAATAGTTGGCAAAACAAGGACATCTAACACATAATAGCACCTTCTATATCATGTAAACACGGACATCTAAGAGCATCTCTAATGGGCCACCATGGAGGGTACAAAGTTTGGCCACGTATTTCAAAATTATAGTACAATGCATTACAGAGGTGCCAAATATTCAAAGTATAAAGCATCGCTCAAAACTGTCTAAACTACACTTTCTACGCTGAAGTGGTAGGCCCCATACATTTTTTTAAGAATTGAGCCATCTTTTTTATCTCTTTCCTTTTACACAACATGTGTGTCGATATATACTCCTGTAGTACCTTTTAAAATTTTTATCTTTATAGAACTTAAATACTTATTCATATTATGACCTCAGAGTTAACGCTCTTTTATAATTAAATTACTTTGATATAGATCGATTTACATATAAATTAATATTTAGTAATAACGCAACATGTGAATATCATACATATATTAAAATAATTATATTATAAAAAGATTTATATATTTATATATAACAATAAATATTGATAGATAATTAAAAGTAATTTGATGATGTGGTAGTTATTAAACTTTATAACTTCAATGCATTGTAAGAGTTTTGTTTACAAAGTTTAATGGTGAATTGACAATGATGTGTCATTACTTTGGACTCAAAAATACTTTATGCATTAGAGGTGCTCTAACAAAGACATCTAACACATTATAAGACAGGGACATAACCACCCAAGCACCTTCTATATAAGTTTGGACTTTTTCACTGTGGTCCAAATATTTGAATATGAAACCTTCTATTTTCAATAATTTTTCCGCATAAAGCAAAATTTTTATTAAAATTTAACACTGTGTACAACCCATTACAGCACCCAAAGAAAACTAACATGGGCATGATAACAACAGCCCGCAGACACAAACATAGACAGTGTACTAAATCAACCCATTTCGATTTGTAGCCCAATTACGAACAGAGGTATGTAACTCACATCCATGGTCCTATTCTAAATTTTAATTTTTTCCTTGTTATTAATATAGGCGGTGACATGCTTTGTGGTATTGTGAAATACACCTAGTTTTACAAACCCTGGAAACATAATTAACTTAAAATATAGATGAAATTTTTAAATAATTGTTACCTTATCTTGACGGAAATCCAACACCATGGTGAAGCAAACCAAGCTGGTGACGACACACTTCAAACACCGTCCCACAACAAACAATCACCCACCCTACAACCACAAACAAACCGTTGTCACCGCCACCAACAACCACCTTCAACTTAAACCACCCGCGGCGCTGTCACCGCCACCAACCAACTCCGTTTCAAAAAAATATACCGCCAAACCCTAACCCAAATTAAAACACCCCTCGTTTCATTATAAACAATCAATATAATAATAGCGACACGGAAGCGTATTTTTAAAACATACTATCAATGTACTCAAAATGTCAATAAACTTTTTCAATTCAAAGTACAAGACATTTCAACACACTGGGTGTTATTAAAAACATTTCTATAATTATCAAAATAACATCAGAGTAGCAGCCTGTCAAACATTCCATCCAGTCAAACACTTCCTGCCCTGCCCAATATGTCCCATCTATTTTAACCTGCAGGAAGAACTGTGGTGGGGTTAGCATAAAGCTAAGTGAATGAAACTATAAGCAACAGTCTAACCTAGCATAACAATCTGTTTACATCAAATAACAATAAACAGAAAATCAATCAATCACTTGACATCCAATCAATGTCATACACACAACCTCATGAGGATCGGTGGTCCCTGAGACACCCTAATACCGGTTTGGTACTCAAGGAACTCTTATCAATCATCTGCATTGGCCCATACAGAACTACCGATAACTTATTGTCAATCACACACGACCTAGATCTCCAAACCAACATTTCAAGTTTCAAGATCTCCTGTCGTCTACAATGACAACCAAGTCCAACTGTCAAGTCAAGTTGACCTCAGAATCTTACATACTAGCTCAAACAGCCAAGTAAGCAACTAGTCAAACTATCATGGCAAGATATCTCAACAGATACATCATATCAAAGTAATACTATAAATTACTTGTTGTAAATCAAATCATTACAACTAAATCACACTGAGGTTACAGATCCACTCACCGACTACCTCAGGCCTCTACTCAGTAGTCTAATATCACTGAGCCTTCTCCACATCTGAGAATTTACAATCAAATATAAGTTAGTAATCCATATCAATACATAACTTATATTAATCCATACTATTAGGAACTTAACATAATAATATGAATATTACTAGTTCCTAATCATATATTAGTTATTACAACATAACTATTATCATATATTAATCTGAACATATATCAAATAACAATCACATTACTTATCAAAATCAAACAAGAAATGTGACACCAGTCTATCAAGCCGCCGGATTCCCTCAGAAGCCGCCGGCTTCCCACAAATCAGCCTGAATCCGCCGGATTCCCTGAATCCGACCGGATTCCCTAAATTTTGCCGGAATCCGCCGGATTCCCTTGAATCCGCCGGATTCCCTCGTCGTCCCAGCCCAGTTCGAACTGTTCAAACCCTAACTCGCGGTTTTATACCCAAATCACCCAAAACACGATTTCAAACAGTTATAAATCACTAGAAACATCATATAATCCGCATATAAGACTTATAACATATTTCTAACATCCAATTCTCTCAAATCATCAATTTACCCAAATTTAAATCAAAATCAAATTCTTAAATACTCAAGAATACTTACTGATTGAAGAATCTAACGATGGTAATCTGATGATTAGGAAGTTTCACGAGAATCACAACTTCCTGATTCGATTCCTGGATTGATTTGGAGGTTTTCAGAGAGTTTCTGTGAGTTTTGAAATGAAAAATGAATAACTTTCCTAAATAGGAAAGGATATATATAAGTCGGCCTCACGAACCGCCTTCAATATACGGGTATAATTTAATACCCCATCTCAATCTATTGTCTGGAACCCGAAAACCATTTGCGAGTCCAAACATTTTATTGCACCGTCAACTATATTAATTTACAACAATTAATAATTCACTTATCACATTGGAATATTTGACTCTTATTCCAATTATTTCAACTATTTCAAACAATATTATTTCCAAACACATTTAAATACTTATTTAAATCAAGAAATAATATAAAACAACTAGGTCCAATTCGAGGATGTTACAACTCTCCCCTCCTTAAAGAGATTTCGTCCCGAAATCTAACCTCAATCAATCTGACTAATGTGATATAATCACATATATCTTATCAAACATTAATCCTCAATAGTAACTTACAACTATACTCAAACTGTTTGAATTCTTTCCACATGCACATATCCAAATGTACATGCTTCTATCTTTTCCTGCGTACACATACAGTGCGTCTAATCAATATCATCAATCAGATATATCTTATAGACAAACACCTACTTCAACAAGTGAAATCTACAATCACTTAATAGGCCTATGCAACCAGAAATTAGCAACATGCTAAAATCTTTAACATATTATCACTGTTCATCTCTGTTATAAATACAACAGCAATCACATTATCACAACAGTGGTTATCAAACCATAATGTTCCTAGCAATATTGAAATAAAATTCAACTCACGACTTACAATCAGTCTAATAACAGATAACAATTTCAAATCTCTACTATCAAAGATTTAAAATTCAAATCTAGGTCAACTTTTCATCCAAAAGTTTCATACCTATACTCTTGTGAATAACCAATCATATTCACATATCACTACAATCATATGAAATCTTTTACTTAAAAGTACTCCAGATTCATATCACCTAAATAAGTAAAGCAGAGGTCACACTCAGTAGGTAAAAGCCACAATCAATAAGTACTTTGCTCAATTAACAAAAGTACCATAAATCAATCTTACCTACAATCAACCAACCTCTACATTAACTTATTTCCACTTGTAACTCCTTTCATTACAATCTATCAATTGCTAGCAACAACAATTGACCAAACACTAATCACAATACTAGTGATTACACTCTACAGTATATCTATCAATACTTACTATTTATCTTCAAAATCTAATCAACCTTCAAGTTAGAATTTATATTCTACTTAAACTGGTTAAACATTAAGAACTTATTTTCAACAACCAGTTATTTTAATTAAACTTGTTAAGTCTTCAAACTGCTAATTACAAACAATTAGAAGTTATACAACTTTAATCACATAATCACTTAGTACCAAATTCCATCAATCTAGCAACTAAGTCAATCCTAATCAACATTATGATACCACAATTCAAGTATCACAATATCACAATGTGCTACTTTACAACACATTTCAACAAAATCTACATCAAGTTAATCACAATTAACTAACCTCCACATATCTTATGGCACATTTTAATTCAATCTATTAAAACTTATCATGCCATTTATTATCATGTATACTACACATATATACTTACACAATTTCAGATATTCTCTAAAATGGACACATACACAACAATTCCATTTCATTCTATATACTAGGCCATTCAGACTGTTAAAGTCTTTATCAAGCCTTCTCAATACTACTATTCATCACATATCCATACCACAGGACATGGAACAATCAATAACTCTATGTTTCACTTATATACTTATCAACTAGTATATAACTTAAACATTTCATTCTAAACTTTCAAGAAAAGTTTGGTGAATACAATCATCACCTATCAATCTCAAGGTTTCTCTTACTTTCTAACACTTACAATTATACACATCAGGTTTTCAGCCCCAAATGTCAAGCAATCATTATTCTTAAACTATCAAAATAATGATCATTACACTTAATTTTATACCTGATTTCTTAAAATATGACCAACTATTCAATTCATATTTCCTCAATTATTAACCAAGGTTAAGCTAAACCTTTAGCACAATTCACTTTCAGATATCCTTTCATATCATTTCTTATTTGGATCTAATCCCAATTTATCACTTCATCACTTATTTCATTTGTATACTATCAACAATTAACAAAAGAATCCATTCAATTCTTTCCATACCTAAGTAATTCACCATGAGGTACCAGTCAATCTAGGCAACCATTAATAATAACTTTAAATTATTTCTTATCTCACATTTTTACCAAATCAAAGCTATCATCACAAGCCTCATACACTGGTAAGACTTTCTTATCACAATCCTAACCAATGTAACTTAATTTGAAACTTTCAACAAATTATAACTGTCATATCATAACATGACTCCATATCTGTATAATTCCTTAACACATATTCAGTTCAATTATACTTAACACTATTTCAATTACTTAATACTAGCTTTAAGTAATTAATCAAGTCTCACAAACTTAGACAATTTATCTATCTCCTTTGGATCTCACATGACCCGTTTCAACATGATTTTAATCAATCTAGGAATTCAATCACATTCCACACAATCATAGTATTTCAATCTATGTTAGACTATTTCAACACACACAGTTGACTATATGTCAACTTTGATTTCCATTGACCAATCAATAAAATTCTCTAATTGCTTTCCTCAAGTTTGACCCAAACTCAAACCAATCACAAGCAATTAATTTTATACACAACTCTCTATTCATGGTTTGACTTTCAAAGTTAACATACTATCAAGTTAACTCACAACAAACCATTTCATCTTATATGTTCACTTTCAAACATATATTTTAAATTATTACTTTCAATAATCTTATCAATCTTTTACAAGGACAAGGTTAACCTACACCAATCTTGGCTCCATACAAGTTATTTCATATTGTATGTTTACTTTCAAACATAGACCTCACATTATTACATTCAATAATACTTGGAATTCCTCAAGCAAGACAATATCAACCTATCTCAACTTTGGCTTCATACAAGCCAGCTACAACATAGTGATTCATTTAAACACTATACAAATCCACCTACAGGTAATCTATCATTATCAATCACAATTACCTATTTAACATAATCCAATTTGTCATTTATGTTCATCAACAAAACAACTATCAATGACAAACATTATTTACACTCTCACATTTACATTCTAGATGTTACAGTTCTATCAACCAATTGTTTTCTTATCAAAACAACTATTAAACCACTTAGCATACTTTCATGCTCAGTTTTCTAAATCACATTACATTTCTTTTATACCAAGTAGCCTCAACAAATTCATGTGACACAACATAATATAACAACGGTGATCAGTCGTTGCAAGATTATGTTCTTCACAATCCATCCTCAGGCCACTCTACATTATAATTATCAATGTGGTTTATTCTTATGATTTCAAATCAATCAAAATCCTTTTAAATAATTCCTAACAGCTGACACATACTCAAAATCAGCTTACTACTTACATATTCAACCTTACATATGTAAGCCATCTCACATACACACAATGTTTTAATTTTCAACAACTGAATTACTCAGTATATCACTTATCTGAAACCTCAAACACATGATAACTCATCATCATTATTTCATTACTTACACTAATCAATGTCCCTATTTACATCCAAAATTCAGGACACTTCTTACTTAATTATTATTATCACTTTAACATATGCTATCATATCAAGCATCACTGTTACAACAAGTCTACTCAATCATGTTATTATAAAACATTTCATCTATTAATTCTCAATTGACCAGAAAGATCTATCATTTCCCAATTCAATTTTTACATCATCATACTCTATGGGTTTCATAAACCTATCAATCTCGATTTATATCAAGTGTTTATCTATAGTCAAAACATATCATATAGTCACATAAACACATATTTTCTCAAATAGCAGTCATTATCAATTCGAATGACACAACAGTCCTTAAACAGGATTCAAATCACACCCTGTAACCAATCTACTAATATAATACTATCAATTATTTTGTCTCACCAATAAAGACACTTCTTAGGTTCTAACATCAATCTTGCTAAAACCTTAATCAACTCTCTGTCTACTTAAACATATTTCTGCATTTACAATTCAATCAGAAATAATCACAACAATGAACAACAATGAGCATCTCATTCAATACCTCTATCCTCATGTCAACCTATAGCAATCAATAGTTGACTCAACACTGGGGAATCATATCAGTCTGACTCAATTAACTTCACAACAAAGCTTACTCAACATAACAGAGTAAACAATTCAAGTTAATTTAAATTAACATAGGCTCATCAAAGATTACCTGACAATCTTCAGCCCACGAGTGTTGAGGAAACATGAAATATACCGATCAGATACTCATGTTCCTCCGTCTCTGCAATCAAACAACAACTTCACAGCTTGTTAAGGGTTAGTACATATTCAACTAATCACTTTCTCACACATTCACTAATCAACTAAACCCGCACCCACTGGAATGTTTGACTCAACTCAATCAAAGTTTAGGATTGAACATTCTATCAAGTCCAATTCACCCAAACTATTGCTCTGATACCAATTTAAAACACCCCTCGTTTCATTATAAACAATCAATATAATAATAGCGACACGGAAGCGTATTTTTAAAACATACTATCAATGTACTCAAAATGTCAATAAACTTTTTCAATTCAAAGTACAAGACATTTCAACACACTGGGTGTTATTAAAAACATTTCTATAATTATCAAAATAACATCAGAGTAGCAGCCTGTCAAACATTCCATCCAGTCAAACACTTCCTGCCCTGCCCAATATGTCCCATCTATTTTAACCTGCAGGAAGAACTGTGGTGGGGTTAGCATAAAGCTAAGTGAATGAAACTATAAGCAACAGTCTAACCTAGCATAACAATCTGTTTACATCAAATAACAATAAACAGAAAATCAATCAATCACTTGACATCCAATCAATGTCATACACACAACCTCATGAGGATCGGTGGTCCCTGAGACACCCTAATACCGGTTTGGTACTCAAGGAACTCTTATCAATCATCTGCATTGGCCCATACAGAACTACCGATAACTTATTGTCAATCACACACGACCTAGATCTCCAAACCAACATTTCAAGTTTCAAGATCTCCTGTCGTCTACAATGACAACCAAGTCCAACTGTCAAGTCAAGTTGACCTCAGAATCTTACATACTAGCTCAAACAGCCAAGTAAGCAACTAGTCAAACTATCATGGCAAGATATCTCAACAGATACATCATATCAAAGTAATACTATAAATTACTTGTTGTAAATCAAATCATTACAACTAAATCACACTGAGGTTACAGATCCACTCACCGACTACCTCAGGCCTCTACTCAGTAGTCTAATATCACTGAGCCTTCTCCACATCTGAGAATTTACAATCAAATATAAGTTAGTAATCCATATCAATACATAACTTATATTAATCCATACTATTAGGAACTTAACATAATAATATGAATATTACTAGTTCCTAATCATATATTAGTTATTACAACATAACTATTATCATATATTAATCTGAACATATATCAAATAACAATCACATTACTTATCAAAATCAAACAAGAAATGTGACACCAGTCTATCAAGCCGCCGGATTCCCTCAGAAGCCGCCGGCTTCCCACAAATAAGCCTGAATCCGCCGGATTCCCTGAATCCGACCGGATTCCCTAAATTTTGCCGGAATCCGCCGGATTCTCTTGAATCCGCCGGATTCCCTCGTCGTCCCAGCCCAGTTCGAACTGTTCAAACCCTAACTCGCGGTTTTATACCCAAATCACCCAAAACACGATTTCAAACAGTTATAAATCACTAGAAACATCATATAATCCGCATATAAGACTTATAACATATTTCTAACATCCAATTCTCTCAAATCATCAATTTACCCAAATTTAAATCAAAATCAAATTCTTAAATACTCAAGAATACTTACTGATTGAAGAATCTAACGATGGTAATCTGATGATTAGGAAGTTTCACGAGAATCACAACTTCCTGATTCGATTTCTGGATTGATTTGGAGGTTTTCAGAGAGTTTCTGTGAGTTTTGAAATGAAAAATGAATAACTTTCCTAAATAGGAAAGGATATATATAAGTCGGCCTCACGAACCGCCTTCAATATACGGGTATAATTTAATACCCCATCTCAATCTATTGTCTGGAACCCGAAAACCATTTGCGAGTCCAAACATTTTATTGCACCGTCAACTATATTAATTTACAACAATTAATAATTCACTTATCACATTGGAATATTTGACTCTTATTCCAATTATTTCAACTATTTCAAACAATATTATTTCCAAACACATTTAAATACTTATTTAAATCAAGAAATAATATAAAACAACTAGGTCCAATTCGAGGATGTTACACAAATCAAACCCTTAACCGGCCTACCTAACCACCCAAACTTTTCTGATTGTTATAGGCGAAATAGTGATCTTCAATCGAAAAGGAAAAGTGGAAAGTGAAACATGATTTTGAACGGGGATCTCGTTGAAACGAAGGGTTTTTTTTTTGAGTTTTTTTTCTTTTCTTGTTCGGCGAAGCAAGGGTTCTGTTTGAGATAAGGGGATATATGTCGGCGAATTTGTTTTCAATTGAATGTTCGGCGAAATTGGTTGGTTTTCAAGGTTTTCAATTGAATTTCGGCGATATATCAAAAGGTGTAGGCGAAAAAAAAATTGTTCGGCTAAATTTGTTTTCAAATGCTTTTCGGCGATATATAAAAGGTGTAGGCGAAAAGATAAAATTTCGGCGAAATTTGTTTTCAATTGAATTTCGGCTAAATGTTGTTTTTTGACCGGCGAAAAAAATGTTGACCGGCGAAATTTAGGGACAGTTGTCAATAATTTATGGGTTCAAATTATTTCGCCTAATTTGCCTAAAAACTTGTCTATTTCGGCGAAATCATGGTTTATTTTCGAAAAACTTTTTCTGACACGGTCTATTTAAGGTCAACATATTTGTTGACTGTCCATATGAGTAATTTTCTCTTTTATATATGGGTGAGTTACGTCGAATAATGATTTAAATTAATACTCCCTCCGTCCCAATTTAATTGTCCCCAGACAAGAAACACGCAGTTTAAGAAAACATCAACTTCTCTCTTACTTTTTGATAAGATGACAATTCTATCCCTTACTTTTTACCTACTTTTTTGTCTTACATATATAAAGTAGGGGTATAAAAGGATTTTAGCTCATCATTTTTATCCATTTTTAAAAGTGGACAATTAATTTGGGACAGCCCAAAAAGGAATAGTGGACTATTAATATGGGACGGAGGGAGTATAAATCATCAGCATATCGAAAACAATTTAATACAAGTAATGCCATTTATGTAAATTTTATTTTTATATATTCATCTTGTGTTGCTATTTTTTGAAATTGACATTAAGTTACGGAGTAGATTATTTTATCTATATACCCTAGTAGTATAGTAGTATAGATTATACGAGTAAAAATTAATAAATTAAAATATATGCATATCGAATGATGGAATATTCTCTATCAATCAATAATACACATAAAATATTAGATCCATGCTCTATCTATATAATATCCAAATAAATCAGCGATCACGTACAATAGTGTTTCATCACTCTAATACAAGTGGATGTGTGTTGCATAATCTTGAGGCTTAAAAAATACATACGATAGATAATAAGATTTCTATTTGACAATAGTCAATAATGTGTATAGAAAGCTTTGACACTTTCTTTAATTTTACCCCCTTTAATCAAGTAAAAGAAACAACATATGTTTTTCGCCCCCTCAAATGATCGATGTTGCCTGCTAATTTAGTGGGTTTGGTATCGATGATGGTGAATTGTGTGCTCGTTTACTTGGTTTGGTTAGAAAAACCAGGATATGTTAACTGAACTCACATCTCAGTGCCACTTCATCAATTCCTATAAAAGAATTAACAAATAAGTGAACACTCTAATTAACATAAACGTAACAAATCTGAACTATGAGAATAAAGCTCTAGCTAATTAACGCCATGTCAATAGAAGAGAACTTTGCAAGAAAGCGACACTTTCCTTGGTGGTTCGCTAGATTAGTTTGGAACATATTGCATATTACATATTGCATTGCACATATCAAAGTTCTGCAAAAATAAACGATAATATAATCAAAAAGAACTCGTTCAGAAAACATAATGTGACCTTTTGTGCTCTCCTTATAGAGATTTCGGGTCCGAGAGTTAGGCAAATCCTTAGTTAGGCTTTTCATAGAAAAGTTGTATGCTCTGTCTCTTGTCTCATTTCGAAAAGTTATGACATGTTCAAACTTGGGCTACTTTTATAGTTTTATGCTTCATTGTCACTATTTCCGTGTTATCTGATGTGGAACTAACTTGGATCATGTTTATATGAAGATTTTGTGAATACTTAATTACCAAGCAAACTTTACACTAACAATTACTATTACCACCTAATTTAGTTGGCATTTTATATCCAAATTTGATATGCATTTCGAGTTTCGTTATCCTATGATTCTTACAATCGTACTCCATATGTCGCATATTTATAGTCTACATTTTTTTTCCAACGTCCCTAATGAATTATCCACTTCTAAAAGAAGGAGAGTAAAATTAACTAAAATTCATATACTACCCCTACTTTATATATGCCATAAAAGGTGGGTAAAAGTAATCGTAAAACTGTCATGGTACACACAATTACAGTGTAATAACTATGTTTTATTAAACTGGGTATTTTATCGTTAAATCATAGGCTCTTTGGTTATGCTACGTATTTTATCTTCAACTTCCATAATTCATTGTATGTAAGATGAATCTGATGATGCTATTTCATCTTCTCGAATATGCTAGTAGTACTATCTAAAAAGCATCATTCAGAACAACATAGACAACCACTATATATGTATGGTGCTCATAACAATACTGTTTCATTGACAACAATTCATCCTAAATTGCCAGATACAAACTCACACGTATGGTAATTGTCAGATTTGACTTCTTTCGATAAATTTGAATTATATAGGATTTAATCATGATGCCCACTTAATTGATAATCATCATGAAGGTTCAAAATTTCCGTTTTAGTTGTACCTTTTCACATTGAATTACTTTATAATGCAACAGATACAATGAAGAACAGAAACAATGAGCTCTTATACGTGGCGAACGCAAATGCTTTTCAAAAACAGAGCGGTCGACGTTACTTTATACTTTGTATCAAAGATTATCAGTTCATCATATCGCATTATCACATAAACATATTGTTGGTAATGTTAGTGCGGAACGCACATTTGTTCAAACTACTTGTGTTAAAGGGCGATGCTAAGAATTTGGAGTAATTAGAGGTTGATGTTTAATTGAACTCAGAAATGGAAATAGTGGTCATGATATTATAAGTATCTTACTTTTAACCAAGAAGCTTGATTGACTTAACCATCTAATCCTGTTGATTTGTTGTTCGCATATACGTTTTTATCCTAGCTAATATTTGTTAAGAAACTTATATTATTTAAACTTGCCGATTAGAAATATGTTACGCAAACTAGCTACCTAGCTGGAACTTATGTTAATTTATCACATGTTAATAAATAAATAAATAAATAAAACCATCACTAGTATTTCCATGAACTTTCTAACCTTTTATAATTATATTTAGGTCCCAAATCCCAATCATTCTAAGCACCTCAACACGGATATAATATTATTATATTCTCAAAAGTCAATATTTGGAGCACATGAATTATAGAATTGATTTAGTGGTTCCACAAAAGTATTTTACTACCGATGATACTTCCTACCACGATAGTAGATAGTTGTAAAAATATATAGATTAGAGTTACGTGTTTGATGTGTCGTCAATGTCGACACGATATATTTACTAAAGTAATTATGCAATTATTACTATAGGTAATTGTACATTAAGCATCTCTGATGGTAAAATGAGAGGATTTTTTTAGTAAAAGGTTTAAAAATAAAAATAAAAACCTTTTGTCTTAGACTGCTCCCTATGACGTTAAATACCGTAGAAGTGAATTACCAGTTCATTGTCACATTAACAAGTTCTTAATTAGAAAGATTGAACACAAACTGAACACTACATACAATGACATGAAATGTTGAAGCTTTTGGCTCCTAGACAGGGGCGGAGCTAGAATGGAGGCAGCAAGGGCCGCTGCTCTCTCAAAAATTTTGAAATTACTTAAAAAAATAATTTTTTTTAAAGTATTAATGACAGTTTCAAAATTTTACCCCTCAAAATTATAAAGAAACAAAAAATAATTTTGTTTTTGCCCCCTCTATGTAGATTTTCTAGCTCTGCCCCTGATCTAGATATACAAATAATACCACTATTTATATACCCAAACATAAACAAGAAAAAGAAAATAAAAATGATGGCCCCACACTTCCTCCGCTCTCACTCCGTCGTTTGCATTACGAAATCAAAAAACCTCAACTTAAGACTTGATGGTGTCTATGATGTCTCTGAACCAAAAATGGACACTGGTCTTATGAATATACATCTTTAAAAGCTCAAAAACCATTAAAATAACTAAATCAACATGAGATGGTCATGTAAAAACTCTTGTCTTCCAAACCTTTTCATACTCACATTTTTAATGATTTTTAAGCTTTTAAAAGGATTTAACAATTAAAGACGAAACTTATCTTCTTCTTTTTTCAAACCTCCCACTAGGCCTGTAAACGAACCGAACAAACACGAACGGAGTTTGTTCGTGTTCGTTCATTAAGGTTTTGACGAACAAATGAACGAACACGAACGGATAAGCGAACGGATTTTGTTGTTCATGTTCGTTCACTAAGAAAATTTGTTTGTTCACGAACACATATGAACGTACACGAACAAACACATAATTTAATGCATTTCTTCGTTAATACCTTAAACGAACCTCAACAAACATAAACGAACACACACACACACACACATATATATGTATACATATATATACATATATATATTATATAACTAGAAACTTTGCGATGCATATTCAACATTATAAGACGATCACAATATGAAAATAAACTCTTTTGCTTGGTCCGATCGTTGGAAAGAGCAGCAGATCTGGAACTAGTTGAGGGAGATAGTGGATGTGTGATTGAAGTGGAGGGAAATGTGACAAGAAATGTAAGGTAGATATATCTAAATGTTTAATATTATTAAAAGAAGTTATCAATATATTAATAATATTCTATTTGATATTTAGCTTAATCAAAATAAGATATACAAATATGTATTAATTTAATTAAACTATTAGTTAATAAACAAACATTTAACCAGACGTTCACGAACATGTTATCGAACGTTCACGAACGTAAATGAACGAACGAGACATGTGTTCATGTTCGTTCATATAACGAAACGAACGAACATAAACGAACTTCCCGCCGAACGGTTCACGAATAGTTCGCCGAACGTTCAGTTCGCTTACAGGCCTACCTCCCACTAAATATCTATCTCTTTATTAGTGAAGATGCTCTTACAAAACTTTAAATAACATTTCCATGTACTTAATCTTATGCGTAAATTTATGTATTTATTGTAAACTTCAAAAGTATAATTTATTTTTTTATTCGTCCTAAATTTATTGTTCACTTAATACTTTTATTTGTTCCAAATTACTTGTCAACTTCTAAAATAAATACGTGCTCTTGATTAAATTAATTATCATATCCTTCTTAATTCAAAAATACACAAATTTCAGTAATCGAATATGTGGATTAAATAGTTTGAGATGAATGTTTATCCGTTTATGTAAACAAATACCAGTATTCAACATTCATGAATTGGATAGTTATGTAGTGACGAGTACGTTTAGTCTTGGTTTACTTTTGGATGCCGTAACGAATAGTCAATGGCTAAAAATTATTGACTGGATAAATGTAGTTAAAAGGAATTTTTCTAATTAAAGATAATTGTGTACGTTTTTAGGAATTTGTTATTAGATTGGTTACTTTTAGATAAATGTGTATCATGTACTCAACTTGTTTCTTAAAATAGACTAAACTATATTTAATCATACAATATCATATCAAGAAATTTTCTTTTAAAAATGGATAGGATAAGCTGGTATTAACTCTCAAGTAACAAGATTACATGTTATTAATGTAGAATCGTCTAACATTAAAAATTTTACACCCTGTGGCTGTGTATATACGGCCATACGGGTGTGAAATCTAAATATTATATGGGTTTTGCTAACGTGTGGCCCCGTAGCACACGTTAACATGCATTTAATGAACATATAATTTTCTTAAATAACAGAATTTGTAATTAATATATGTATAAAAAAGGTAAATATTAGATTGAATTAATGACTATTAAATGCCAATGATCTCTTACCCAAGTGGTAAAAGTGAGGTGGGAGGCTTGCCTCCCTGGAGGTCTGGGGTTCGAGCCCAGGCAGTGGTGTATGGGGGGAATTAAATTTAGCCGTTCAAAAAAAAAAAGACTATTAAATGCAAATGTTAATATTTAAGGAAATAAGAGTGCATTAAATGCACGTTAACGTGTGCCACGGGACACACATTAGCAAAACCCATATTATATAACGTATATTTAATAAATGAGAAATTAATACATGCATCATAATGAAATGTAAGAAAATATTTGTAAAATTAAATGCATAAAATCACATTCTCTTAATTTACACGTCACTTATGCTAGCACTATTTTAAATTTTTAAGAAGGGAAAAATAAAAAGAAAATCATGACAATTAATGTCCATATTCATTTTGATTACTTTTCAAAGCTAAACTTTGATTTAAATATTAACAATTAAACTTGCTCCGTTAATTAATTTAATGGACAATATTAACAACCAAATAATTTTTTATCCCTCTATCTATGCTGACCCAACATTTTTAATCAAATAATAAATCAATATTAAATCAATATAAGTATAAATATAATAAAAAATAAAAAAAACATAAAAAATAAATAAAAGATTAATTAAAAAGGCACAAGTGTAGAGATGGATTAGATTTATTAAGATATTGATGGTTAAGTTAAAATTTGATTTATCTATAAATAGAGCAACCCAATGCCTATTTTTTCTTAAATCGAAACACATAGCACATCCACAGGGCACTTGTTGCTTATCACTCTCCTCATTCTCTGGAACCCCTATTCCTTTGCTTCTATTCCAAAACAAAATTAACAAGAAATATTCAATAATCTTATGGAATAATTAACGATCTCTTCAACTTTCGTCGATTTCAGGTATTTTTTTTCCTTTTTAATTTCAAGATTCGTAAAAATCAATGTGGGTATACTTCTACATGATGTTCTTGAAATTTTTAAAAATCACCCACAAAAAAAGTTCGAGTCTTGATCTTGATTTTACTGTCATTTGTGTGTTTTTATTTCAAGATTCTTGAATCAATGTGTGAGTGTGTGTATACCCAGATAGAAAGTTTAAGTCTTGATCTTGATTTCATCTTTATTGTGTGTGAATGAAGGAGTTTAACGTGAATTTAGGGGGAAAATTTTCATGGGGTCGGAGTATGGGGAAATTTGGGGGTGGGGGGTAAAAAGGTCATTTCAGAGTAGGAACCCTCGAAAAGACTACATACATGCAAATTCAGCATTGGCTTCAAAACAGAGTTTTGCCGAACAATCGAGACACGTATCTTCTTTTGGGTAGTTTGCCGATTTCAGATATTTTTGGGGTCTGAAATAACAATAAATGCAGAAGCAAAAGATTTTTTTTTTGTCTATAAATATCAAGAGCATATTGATCAAAGTTAGTCCAGAACAAAAATTTTAGAAATTGATATAAATAAATTCAAGACTGCATGTGGCTCTGCAATCAAGTGGATCAAAACCCATAGGTTTATTCTTGGTTTTTTTAATTTTGTTAGCACTAAGAAGCATGTCTTCTTGTTAATCTTGCTTGCATGTGCAGGTAACTGTGGTAGAATCACATGGGTTATTTCTTATGAATATATAAATAAAATGGGAATCTAAAGTTTTGTTTTTTTTTGAGTTATCAAGAAAATCCCACCTGAAGAAAGTTCTTTTTGTTTAAATCTGAATTGGTATTACTTTGTTGTTGGTTGGTCTTTTTGGAGCATACACAGGTTTGGTTTACAACCTAATTACTAGCAAAACTAGATTCTTGCACAAGATCCAAAATTGGTGACCTGTAAGGTGGGTGGGTCGTGTTTTCGAAACTGGTGGGGCCATGTTGGCTAGTGCCTAGTAGTTGTTCATAGTCAACCTTTAAAACGAACTTAGATTTGGCTGTATAGGACCCTCAATATTTGTGGCGTTTGTTTAGTTGTTGACTGTGGATTCAGGCCCGGCCAGTTCGGTCCTACTTATGGACAGAGCCAGAAAACTTAAGGCTCATGATCTAATATTTGGATGTACAATTAGTGGGTTCATAACTAAAGTTATACCAAGATAACAACTATATTCATACAGAAAACAAATTAGTTGAGGAATTACATGTGCATACCTTGTAAATCTTTTGTAACATACTAAGTAAATAATAAAATTTTCTTACTAACATTTGCTGCTTAATTAATTTGTTTATTTGGATTTGGAACTTAAAGTTTGATCAAGCTCGTAAATTTTTCGATGCAGGTCAGGGTGCTGTGACTTAAACTTTCCGTTTTAAAGCAATTATCGCAGTGCAAAATGGCCACCAATGCTCAATGCCCAGCCCCTATGAAGGCTACTTCAGAAGGGGTGTTTCAAGGAAATAACCCACTCGATTACGCTCTCCCTCTTGTAATCCTTCAGATATGCCTTGTTCTCGTTCTCACTCGTGTGCTTGCTTACCTTTTGAAACCATTAAGGCAGCCTCGAGTCATTGCTGAAATCATTGTAAGTTTCTCTGTTCAATGTATCTCAACTAATAATTATTTTGGAATCATTTTCTGTTTAAGTAACAGTACTTTTAATGAGTTCGTGCACAACGATTAGCTTTGACTTAGTATACTTTAATCACGATCTTTGTGGAAAAAAATTTAAAAAGTGGAATGGGTGGTTTCCTTGGTTTTTGCTTACTTTTGACACGATCTCTTGATTAAAATAGACTAATAATGCAACTATATGCAAGACACATGGTAATAAAATAAAGAGACATGAACAGTGTTGTGCTTTTTGTTGCCTAGTCAAATGAACTTCCACATGGTGTATTGATACAATTTTACTTCTTGATATCGTAATAAGGAGTTACATTTGACAAGGGTGTCATTTTCGACCCATTTACTTTCTAGCGGGTTCATTTGTTTCTGTTTTATTTCAAATGGGTCAAATAGAGTACCTAAAAGGGTAACGGGTTGAAGGCGAACTGAACTGTTATCTTAAAAAACATAAATTCTTCTAAACTGTTGTATTCAAATATTAATGTTACAATTATTGTAGTCTTCACGTTAATTATCACTTTAAGAAATCAAAGAATGGACAAAAAAGTGTTTGCGCCTCAACTCAATCTAATCTAGCCTCTTCGGCCCATTTCAGCCGTAACGAAAAAGGACATGTTTAATTTGTACTTTTATGATTTTATTACATTAGCAGTTCTTACTAGGATGTTATATCTGATTCTAATCATACCACATATCCAACATGTTTGACGATGATCTATTTGTTTTGCAGGGTGGAGTTTTACTCGGGCCATCGGCTTTTGGCCGTAACACAAAGTATCTTCATGCCGTGTTCCCTAAAAGGAGTCTGCCAGTGTTGGACACCTTAGCCAACCTCGGGCTACTGTTCTTTCTCTTCCTCGTGGGACTAGAGCTCGACTTAAAATCCCTTCGCCGGACTGGGAAGAAAGCACTCTCTATAGCCATGGCTGGAATCTCACTTCCATTCATTTTAGGAACCGGTGTTTCCTTTATCCTTCGTGGGACTGTCTCCAAAGGGGTCAACCAAGGCCCGTTTATTGTTTTCATGGGTGTAGCAATGTCCATCACTGCATTCCCTGTACTTGCTCGTATTCTAGCAGAACTCAAACTCCTGACCACCGATGTCGGTAAAATGGCCATGTCAGCAGCTGCTGTTAATGACGTGGCAGCATGGATTTTACTCGCTTTGGCTGTCGCACTCTCAGGCACTGGGCGTTCTCCGCTTGTGGCTTTATGGGTTTTCTTGTGTGGTTCAGCTTTTATTGTTCTATGCTCATTTGTCATCCCACCGATCTTTAAATGGATGTCTCGCCGGTGCCCAGAAGGTGAGCCAGTGGACGAGATTTATGTTTGTGCGACTTTAGGTGTGGTGTTGGCTGCGGGGTTCGTAACAGATACTATTGGGATTCATGCACTTTTCGGGGCTTTTGTGGTCGGCGTTCTTATCCCCAAAGAAGGAGCTTTTGCTGGCGCGTTAGTGGAAAAGGTTGAAGATCTCGTCTCGGGACTATTTCTACCGCTTTATTTCGTATCAAGTGGTTTAAAGACCAACGTGGCATCTATCCAAGGGCTTCAGTCGTGGGGGTTACTTGTTTTGGTCATATGCACAGCGTGTTTAGGGAAGATCGCGGGAACTGTTGGAGTTTCATTGTGGTGCAAAGTTCCATTCTCGGAGGCCCTCGCCCTCGGGCTTTTGATGAACACTAAAGGGTTGGTCGAACTCATCGTCCTCAATATCGGAAAAGACCGTGGGGTATGTACTTTCACTACTTTTTTACATTTCAAATATTATCGCTCGTTGTAATAAAATCTTCTGCTTTTCTAAATTATGTTTCGTATTTTCAGGTGTTGAATGATCAAACATTCGCGATATTGGTTCTGATGGCTCTTGTGACAACCTTTATCACGACACCTTCTGTTATTGCAGTTTATAAACCAGCAAAAGCACCATCAAAATCCGAATACAAACAGCGAACGATTTATAGAAAGGGATTCTCCTCGAGTCCGTTCCGTATGTTCTTCACTTTCCATGGAATCAGAAACCTACCAACAATGATTAATCTGATTGAAGTTTCTCGTGGAACCGGAAAGAAGGAGACTCTTACTGTCCATGCTATGCACCTCATGGAGCTCACCGAGCGGTCTTCGGCTATTCTCATGGTTCACAAGGCTAGGAAAAATGGGTCCCCTTTTTGGAAGAAAAGTTCAAATGCTGAATCTGACCAGATTGTTGTTGCATTTGAGGCGTTTCAGCAACTCAGTAAAGTCTCGATCCGACCCACAACTGCCATTTCTGCAGTATCGAGTATGCATGAAGATATTTGTAATGGGGCCGAGAGTAAAAAAGCAGCCATGATCGTTCTACCGTTTCATAAGCATTTGAGGCTCGATGGTCACCTCGAGACAACTCGAGCCGAATACAGGTATGTGAAAGCTACTCTCATTTGTTTATAAGTATGAAAAGTTTGTTAGTTACTTATTGACTAAATTCTGTTTTTTATTGTGATTTCAGGCATGTTAATCGTAAGGTTTTGGAGCATGCCCCGTGTTCCGTTAGTATTTTGGTTGACCGTGGACTCGGTGGGAGCTCACACGTCTCTGCAAGTAACGTCGACTCCCTTGTGACGGTCTTGTTCTTTGGCGGTCACGATGATCACGAGGCGTTAGCTTACGGAGCCCGCATGGCTGAGCACCCCGGGATCAACCTAGTTGTTGTTCGGTTCATTCTAGACCGTGACCTAACCAACTCGGGTTCAATTAGTGTTGACATTGAAGAACCCAACACCATAGAAGCTCGATCAATGGACGAAGAGGTGATCGATGAGTTCAAAGAGAAGCTTTTGAAAGAAACCTCCAATAAATACGTTGAGAGAGTCGTTAAGAATGCTCCCGAGGCAATCGATGTCATTCGTGAACATAGCAAGTGCCACTTGATTTTGGTCGGGCGGATGCCCGAAGGTGAGCTGGTGGCGTCGATGAGAAAAAGAAGCGAGTGCCCGGAGATGGGACCCATCGGAAACTTATTGATCTCTCCCGAGTTTTCGACAATGGCCTCAGTATTGGTTGTCCAGCAGTACCATACACAGCTTTCTATGCATTCATTAGCCTCTTTGAAGGAAGATGAAGTCACTACTGACCAAGGGGAATATGACTCTAACTAACTTGTGCTTTTTCTCTCATTCGGGGCGGGTTGGCCCGTTTCTGTTAAATTTGAGACCTGTCTGGTCTTTGACATTTAAGTATGCAAATCGGGCCTGCTGTTGACTAGCATAGTGTAAATGAAAACGCGAATAAAGTGGGACGAAAATGGTTAACGGGTTACATTTGTCGGGTTATCGTTCGGGATGTCGAGTTTATGTAAATCTTCTTCTGCTGCTGCTGTTTTTTTCCTTCTTCCAAACCTTCAACTATATATACTGTAATTATGCTCAAAAAGTTGTATATTATTCTGTATTAGCTTTATTTCAATGAATAAAGCTAGAGAGAAAACATCATCATATCCTTTTATTTTCCCTTTAATCTTTCTTAATTTGTGTTTCATTAAACTATGTTTGTATCTGAAAAAACACATTAAGAATGCATATGATCTTTTTTTTTTTTTTTTTATGGTTTTTACATAATCATAATCAACCAGCCCAACAAAAGATGCTGTTGTTGCATCTTATTCTATGAGCAATATACATAATCATGATTTAATGAAAGTATTGATTAAACATTAAAGTGGAATTATTATCTTGTAAATATGTGTTTTTTAAGAGTTTGTTAGGAGGATGATTTGCTTGTAATTAAGAATAAGGGATCAATCATTTTCAGATCAAGCGTCATTATAAGACTTTTATCATAATATTAGTTACATAATCAAGATTGGTTAACTATTTATTGTAAACGTACAATGACATATTCCACAAAATTAGGTGAATTCTATGGTCATAAAACTAATATTAAAATGTGAATTACTTGATGAAATAAGGAATATGCCAATCTTAGATTAGTAGAATTGAATTTTCAAACTTAAAACAAACATGATTTCTATACATTGATTGGGTAGTTATAAGAAAATCAAATGTATGATCATTATAATAGTTTTTTTAAAATGCTTTTGTGGCATGTGTGATAGTTCAATTATTGAGTTAATTAAGTTTCGTATGGTGTGTCATAATAAAAATATATTACTTTTTATATTCAAAACTCATTCTATAGAGAAAGCATAAATCAAATCATGTTTGTCAACTTATCAAACAATAAACAAATTATTATTATTATTGTCATGAGCTCATAATTGCTGTACATTGATTAAAATAATATTAGCATCCGTGAAGCTTTTTATCAAACCCTATAGATTGTTTACTTTTTTTTTTTTTTTACTTCTTGAGAACCCAAAATCCTATAGAATATAGACACGTAGATATTCATAATTTAGGAATTATAAGTTTTTCAATTTTAATGTTCAGTTACAATTTAGGATTTCACAGGGAATTATATTTCACGTTACAAGTATTTTGCTATAACTAAAAGTTTGGAGATTGAATTGATTAAATATTAAATACTTTGATTTGATTTGATTTGTTTTGTTTTGATTTTGATGGTAAAATAAAATAATGTTATATATTATAGTTATAGTAACTTTTTTAAGATCAAGATGATTACGTATGACATTATAGTGATTTTTCTTATTTAAATTTAAAAATGAAGAGTATGAAAAGGCAAATAAATTCTACGCACAATTCAATGGTGCTGTCGGCTAATCATCTTATTTTCCAAATTATATATAGACACACACACAAATGACCCATACAATAACACTACCTCACATTTTATATTGTATACAGTTCAACAGCACAAAACATTTTCCAATTATGAAATGATCTATATGTAGTCATGAATAATAGATAAAACTTATATATATTATTATATTTATATACTAAAAAACACCACCTCTCTTTACATTCAAAATATTTTATTAAAGTCTTCATACTAAGATTTTATTAAATAAAACTAAAAACTTATATTACATCATCATTAATAATCATTAATATATTCGTAGAAAAGAACACATATGAATTGAAAATGTGACACGCATGTTCTTTAAGAACCTAGACATAAATTCAAAAAGCTACCTATAATTCAAATCATAAATAATTCATATCATATCTACGTCCGTATTAAATGAATTAATATATATTTTTTTAACACGGGAAACAAGTCAACTATAAACCTTTGAGGATAATAATAATAATAATGGGTTAACAATTATATTATCAAAGCTTATTGTTAGTTATCCAACTATAAAGACTTCAATTTATGCATTTATTTGAATTATTATATTTTTAAACACGATAAGTGAGGAAAACAAAAACATTAGAGAGAAAAAGATTGACAAGTAAACGGTTTCATCAATTGATTTAAAAAATGTTATTGCATATTTCTTTTAAACCAGCTACTCTATTTATATTACCAATTATAACGAATTATAAATCAACTGACACATAAAACACCAGTTATAATGACGTGACATCTTATATTAATACTCGGTCATTGTATACATACTACAATAATAAGTGCAATAAGTTATACACATAATAGTGAAATTTATTTGAATTTTTAATAGAAGTGAATACAAAAATGATGAAATTGAAGACATATATGAATTTCTGAATATAAATGAATACAAAATGATGAAATTGAAAATATTAAAATAATTTGCTTCAGATACATTATGGATTTATGGGTACCCATGTGTCTATGAACCGAATCGTTACCGCATTGTAGGGGTGAACAAAAAAACCGAACCCGGAACCGGACCCGATTTAAAAACCGAAATCGGAACCGATTTGGAACCGGTTTTTGAATACCCGGTTCGGGTTTTTGGACAACCCGGCGGGTTGGTACCCGGTTTGGGTATTCAAATTCTGAAACCGGGTTGGAACCGAGTTGGAACCGGGTCGGGTTGGAAAAACCGGTCAAGAACCGGTCAAAAACCCAAAAACCGGTCAAATACCCGGTCAAAAACCCGGTTGAAAACCCGAAAAAACCCGGTTCGGGTTGGGTCCAACCCAGTTTTTGACTTTCTTGACCAAAACCCGGTTCCGGGTCGGGTCGGGTCGGCCAAAAAACCCGATTTGTTCACGGTTACCGCATTGGGTACATAATTTGGGCCAATCCAGTCATTAGCCCAATTCATTTTCAATCCGGGTTATGTGTTTGGATCTTTCAATTCACAGATAACTAGCTGATCCACTATTAAACTAACTCTACCCAAAACTTATGGGTTGGTTGCTAGCAGTCCAACACTTTGGGAGCCATTTATATTTTATATACTAATCTTAAATTATATATAGGAAACGCCACATGATGTCATGAAATTATCAATTAGCCAATTAAATTCCTTAATTCTTTCCAATTAGCTAAAATTTAGGATACAATGATGTCATAAATAATATAATAATTAAATATAGGATGAGAACTATTTTAACTATATTTAGGATTACTATTTTCTTCTTAACAATAATCAATAATCGCATATAAATTATTATTTTATATTTTAATCTTTCAATTATATCGTTACTTTTAATCACCAAATTAACCAATGAGAACACAATATTCGATACTAAAAAATTATTATTTTACCTTACATAACCCGTGTGTATACACGGGTTTAATAGGCTAGTATACTATAATAAATAACTCACACACAAACATAATGGTATCCAGTATCCACAATCAAGGATTATCATTGTAATTAAACAATGATAATGCATAATAATGGTGGATTTATTAAATTTGACGGTGGATTTCTTATCTTATATAACAATTACAATTAAAGAAAATAAATTAACGTTACAAATATATAAAAAACAAATGAAACTGATGCCACAAAAATCTATTAAAAATAGTAAAAATACCTCTTTGTTACAGAAAACCACTTTATTAGTAATTATTTCTAGAGAAACACCATATTGGTAATTATTTTTTTCCACCACACCATGTTGGTTAAAAACTCTATATTTTTCGACTAAACTGATATACATATTAGATACATTTAAGTATTTTCTATTAGTAGTGATAGTATGACCTATCAACATACCATTCTTCAAGAATAACTGGTATATTTTTTGATAAGTAAAATAAGCAATTTCTCAGAATGTACGGATTGAATTTGTATTTAAATTATGAGCATTTTCTCCTGACTAAAGTAGGTATATATATATGATAAATATGAGAAAGTTTCAAATAAGAATATTAGATATCGTAGGACTATAGAAATGACTTTAACAAATACTTTTTAACTATCCGAAACACTTTTTACTTCAAAAATTTTCCGATGATTATAATTAAAATAACTTATAAAAGGTATGATAAAAATATAAATTGGAAAATATCAAAAAAATTTCGCACTTTTTTTACACTTGCTACTGTTGTGATTATTCAATATAATCACAAAATATAACATGATAATCACATGCGATTTTTTATAGTATAATGTAATTATCATGTCTTCGTAATAATCATAAAATAAAACATGATAATCACATATTATCCATCTATTTATCAAGTTATAAAATGTGATTATTATGAATAAGAAGATTAATAAATAATAATTGAAGATATAAAAAAAAGTCATTTGAATAATGAGCTATGAGGAAAATTATTATGTAAAATTAAATCTTTTGGATATTTATAAAAGGGTTTTATTGTTTCGTTATGTATTAAATTTTACACTTTTTACTATTGTATGCGACATACTTTCATTTGTTTTATTGTATGTAGTGAACTTGTAAATATAGTCTATTTTATGTATTATTTCCTTTTTGGGTAAGGTCAAAAAAGAAAACTTTCCTATTTGGGCCTTACCCAAAAAGAAAATTTTACATACAATAGACCATATTTACAAGTTCAATGCATAAAATAGAAGTTTTCAAAATTCGACTCATACAATAGTAAAAAGTGTAAAGTTTAATGCGTAACAAAATAATAAACCCTTTATAAAATATGAAATTTTCACTCTTGAACGGTTGAGCCCACGTTAAATATATAGGAATTTTGATTTGTGTGACAGAAGGAAGCTTCCTTCCTTTTATTCGCACATAAGATGTGATTCCCTTCGCTTCCTGGGCCCAAAGTAGTGCAGGTCGGTAAGTTGTGGACTTTGTGTAAAGATGCCCTTTATAGATGGTGAAGCCTGAAAGTTGGATGTATAGGCCATAGGGTCCTCGGCCCTAGAACTAATTTTTAATTTGTTCATATTAAAATAATCACATGTGTCTTTGTTGTTATTGTGGGTTATAACTAATTTTTAATTTGTTCATATAATGTTAAATCACTCAATTCCAAAATAATTTGTCGACGTTTGACTATAAAAGTTTAAACTGAAACACGGAGTAACTAGGACTACAAGGCCTTGACCTATTGTTATTGTTATATTGTTACAAGAAGAACCATTAACTAATACTACGTAGATTATTTACTAATAGATTGTGAGTTCATAGTTCATTTCATACGGCCGGGTGTACATATTTATCGTAGTTATAAATAAAACATATTTTTCTAGATGCGTAATTTCTTATTTAGATAGACAATTATCCTATCACTACTAGCACATGAATATATAAAATAATCCACGCATATTTACATTTTATTCTACCCTCAGGACTTAAACCCTCTGACCATATACAGTATATCGACACTTAGATGAGTACTATTACATTATTTGATACAAGAACTGGATTTATAATTGAACACAATAGTTAAATAGATGTGCCACGATGGGATGATTTCATAAAGGAAAATATAGCCTATGGCTTTTAAGGAATTTGGATTTATGTGACAAAACTACAAAAGCGTTTGGTGAGTTTTGGAAATTTGTATAAAGATGCCCGTTTACTTAAAAAATTGGATGAATGTAGTCCATGCCGACTTATTTTTCGTTGTTATGGTGGGTCACAAGTCACAACTAATTTTTACCTTTTTTTATATTTTTTATTTTTATTATACATTAATTAATTCATTTACACAACTTCAAAGAATAATATGTAGATAATGACTAGATCAAATGTAAAAAGTTATGATTTCTATTCCAATTTGTACAAATATTATATTACATGCTCATATTCTTTATAAATTTCCTCTTTCTTTATTAAATTTAAGTACTAAGCTAAATAATTCTCATAATTACTTGGTTTTGTAGCAATTAGTAACGTGTTATCACTAGGAACAATAAGGCCTACGCATGATTTGATCGAATATTGATATGCCTTCGTACAAAACGACACATTCTATCATCTTATTGCCATCAAAATCACTACAATAATTTAAACCATTTTTTAATATATCTATAAGCAATATACCATTGCGAACCTTTTTATATTATATCTTGTCTTTTTGCACCTTGTTTAATTTCATAAATTTTTTACAATCTGCATGCCAAGTTTGAATTCAAAGATAGAATCTTTCCATGCCCTATATAAAGAACGATAGGGTTTCAAGGAAGGTGACAACCCTAAAGCTTGATCCACATCATCTCTACCATACTGATTCGGAACAATATGGGTGTAAAAAGTATTTTGATTACACTTAATGTTCTCGTATTCATGTTTCTTGCGGTTGCGACATCCCACAACCACAAAGGGATGAAGAAACAATACAAGCCATGCAAAAATCTTGTTTTGTTTTTCCATGATGTTGTCTACAATGGCCAAAATGCAGCAAATGCAACCGCGGCTATAGTGGGTGCACCCCAATGGGGCAACCATACAATCTTGGCTAACCAATTTCATTTCGGTAATGTGGTTGTTTTTGATGACCCCATTACTTTAGACAACAATTTTCATTCCACTCCTATTGGTCGAGCTCAAGGTCAATACATGTATGATACCAAAAACACGTTCACTGCATGGTTAGCGTTTTCATTTGTCCTCAATAGTACCGATTATCAGGGAAGCATCAACTTTATTGGAGCTGATCCGATAATGATCAAGACTAGGGATATATCGGTGGTTGGAGGGACCGGAGACTTCTTCATGCATAGAGGGGTTGCAACTATTGTGACCGATGCGTTTGAAGGAGAAGTGTATTTCAGGCTTCGTGTTGATATTAATTTTTACGAGTGTTGGTAATCATAATATTATCATCATTGTAATTCATGTCCTTTCTACTTTGAATTTGAGACTTCTTTGAGCAAAAACCGAATAATATCTATATACATACGACATATATATATGTCACCCGTATTTGGTAACCTGATGCATAAACACATACAATATGTTACAGTATGTTTTTTTAACTAATTATATACGGAGTAATATATTGAACCATAAATAGTTCAACCCCAATATAATATTCAGGTGTAATTAACTAATGGGCCGCATCTTTGAAACTGCTTATTGGACCTTCAAGTCCCTTTCGTTTTTATATGTTTTATTTCATAAATCTTACAATTTGTACTCTGAATTAAGGAAAAAAAGATGTAACAGAAACAGTGAATAATGACCTTTTGCACTTCTTGCAAAATTTATTTAAGCAGATATCCAAAAAATAAATCCTGTTCGTAACTCCCACTTTAGAATTAGCAGCTGGTTACGAGTCTGGATCACTGGTTGTGAGGCACACTTTATCCCAGTCAACGACTCGGTCGTTTGTGGATTGCGTTGTCTGGGATTCGTCAACCCTTAATTTTGTCTACCTTTCAAAATCAAATTCAACCTGTAAAGACTTCATTTTAACTTCCCCCAATTTTGCGAACACTTAAATGTGTATCTTATCTTATCTTACATATAATTAAATCAAAATCTCATGGAGCAATCTAGGCCTTTCAATAAGATTTTTCAATTGATCCGACGATCTAGATTTAGTTAAAATAATTACACTTTCCCCCTTTGAATATTATTCAATATAAATCTTCTCTTAATCATAATTCTTTATTTTGTAACCCTATGTATATTATTTATCATTCTCTACGTTTTTCCTCGTACTGATATCAACAGATCTACAAAGATCTCAAACTCTTTTAAATAATTGTTCATCACAAAAATCAACTGTAGTTGAATATTCCTCCGATAAAAAAATAACCGGTTGTTCAAGATCCCAAGAGTTCAAAAAAATTGAACAGTATGATGACTCATGTCTTAAAGCTATACATATACGAATTATAGTAACACTTTACATTTAATACACTAACATGCATACTAACCTATTTAATTAAAATAATCAAAATAAAACTTTAAATCTATAACAATTTCAATTTAGCAGTCCGTGTTGTCGCGGGACTTTAAGCTAGTTTCTATGGAATTAAAAATTTGTACACCTTCATTTAGTTGTTTAATTCCGTTTTTATATTGGTAGTCTTTTGGCTTCCACTTGGGGGCTACTTGGCAAATGGTGGTGGCGGTTTAATACGGAAAAAAGGCTTTATGGGTTTGGGTAATTAGCGCTTTGTATGGAAGGCACGGGGGTTCGGGTGTGGATCAAAATAATGGGTGGGATTTTTAGTTCTAAATATGCAAGACTTTTTTAACTTAGAATGTAATAAATATGTCAAAGTGGGTGAAAGAATTGTGTGGGAAGGAGATAACAAAAGTTGGAAGTGGGATTGGATTAGAGAGCCGAGAGGTAGAGCGGTCGGAGAGTTGGAGGAGATTGAGAGGGTTTTGAATGGGTGTCCTTTTGATAAGGAATTGAGAGACAAGTGGAAGTGATTGCTAAGCGAAGATGGTAAGTTTTCAAGTAAAGAGTTGAGAGTTTTGGTGGACGAAAGAAATCTAGCTAGTAGAAAGTAGGAATCGTAAAGAGACTTTATGGTGTAAGGGTGTTACAAGGAAGGTAAATATTTTCATATGGAGACTTAGGAATGATAGATTACCGGTTCGTGTGGTTCTTGATAGGATGAGTATCGATTTGCATAGCGTTTTATGTCCGTTTAATGAGATGGAAAATGAAACGATGGAGCATTGCTTTTTGAAATGTGGTTATGCTAGAGAATTGTGGAACAAGGTTTTTGATTGGTGGGGTTTGGGATGTGTGGATGTTGATTCTGTCGAGGAGTTAATCGTTCATCGACGAAAGGATTTGCTATCGAGTGACAAAAAGAAAGCTTGGACCTGCACTCTTTGGACAACTCTATTTGTGATATGGAACAATCGAAATAATAAGGTGTTCAAGAATTTGAATGTAGTTGCTACAGATCTTTTGCTGAAAATAAAAGCGTGGTCTTAATGACGGATCCAGGATTTTGAGTGACCCGTAGCAATGGTATCTCAATTTTTTTTGAACCCGTAGCACAAACAAGAAATGCAACTAAAAATACTATTTTTCACTAATAATTACACTGCATATTGGTAATAGACCCGTAGCAACTGCTACCCCATGGCTCCGCCCCTGGTGGTCTTTCGGATGGATTGCAGCGAGAGTTAAAGATTTTCATGTTACATGGGATCAGTGGAAATCATGAATATGGATGTTTTGTTTTTTTCGGGCTGTTGGGTCGATGGTATCTGTTTTGGTTTTGCTACCAAAGGGTCTTCGGGTCTGCAGTATTATACTCCGTATTTGATAATTTCAAAATTTTCAATTAAACTTTAGGATTACAATTTAATGCATTATAATATAAACATATTATGCTCTCGACATTTAATATCATTTTCAGTTTCATGATATATTATCGCAACACAAAAGTAAAAGTAAATAGATAAAGTAACTTCATGATTAGGGGTGTTCAAATGAATGGATCGATTTAAAACCGATCCATATACATAAATCCAAATGGATTATGGTGTCAAAAATATTAATCCGATCCGTCCAAACCAATTCAAAAACCGAACCAATCCATCCGATTTATTATTTAGACATTATAACAAAAATATAATATCTCCTAAAAGTATATATAATCTTTCCTAAGAGTATGTTAGACATTATAACAAAGATATACAAAATGGATGATACTAAGTTTGATTGGTACAAGTTCAACTCAATATCATCTTCACCATATATATTGTTTGTTAAATTATCTATCACATTTACAAAAATTAATATGATCTTTAGCATCATCTAAACAATTAGGATCATCTTCAGTTTGATAATTTAGTAAACTATTTTGTATATGCATGTATATATATAATGCTTGAAAAATAGATACTTATTTTTTATTTGGTTTTTTTGGATAATCCAGTTTGTAAATCACTAACCAAAACCAATCTGTGATCCAAAAGAATAAGTTTTTTTTCTGATCCTAGCCGATCCAAAAGTCTAATTATTTAAACCATATGATCCGATCCGAGTTATCCAATTGGATAATCCGGTTTTATCCGAACTATGAATAGCCCTACTAATGATAGGTGATGCATCAATGAAACTTCAGGGAATCATCATATGACTGTCACTTTTTGACTTGGGCTGTGAAAAGTATACAGTGGTGGATTATCATCGTACCAATAAACTTTTATAACTTTGACCTTTAATTATTTTCTAAGATGTAATAAAAGTCAGGGGTTAGTTTCTCGGAATGCATTCAACTTGTACTCGATGTCTATTGTAAGTACTCAACTTACGTTTGTTATTTTTAATGAATCAAACTTTCAAAAAGTATGTTTTAATGTATTTTGGTAACGTTTTGATGATATGTCACACTCTCCAGATGCCACGTGGCATCTTATACCAGCGACACATCAACAAAATACATCAAGATACTCTTTTTGAAAGTTGGATGCATTAAGAATAGCAAATGTAAGTTGAGTACACACTATAAAAATTAGGCACAAGTTAGATGCATTTCTAGACACTAACCCCTAAAAGTTAATATATTCATATGATTAATGGTATATATGCTTACTTAATGAGATTTAATACTAGACCTGATTTTTTATTGGTTGAGTTTTTCTTTCAATTCTCATCTTACCATTTTTATCACATCCACACGTTCGCTACCTAACATTTTTTTAAAAAAAAAATTTATACGGAGTAGTTTTTATTTATAGTTCTTTCGGTAATGCGCCTCGTGTTGTACGTGGGGATTAGTTATCTCGTACCAAAATGTCATAATCCCAAGTTATATATATCACGTTTTGAAGTAAATCAAAAGGCAAAGTTGGATTTGAATACACATAATCATTACCCTATAAGACGGCTCCAAATCCGTTCTCATTATTGTAACACCTTAAAGTGCAAGTTGTAGGTTACTTTAATGGCTAATGATATATCCACCTATCAAATTGAAAGTTCCACCATAGTTATGCATTAACAGGTTGTACAGTATAACCTGTTAATGCATAGCTATGGTAGATCTATCAATTTGATGAGTGGATATATCAACACCCTACTTTAATAAATTTGGATCAGTAATTAGATTCATAATGTAATTAATTAGAAATCATGATTAATAAACCTTATGTGTATTATAAAAAAACACTCAGTGACTAAAATATAAGAAGATGAGTGGTGATATTTTACCAAATGTGTTGATAAATCCTCCTATTCGTTCATTCAAAACTTTGTATTATACAAACTAATTTCCTTTCTTACATGTAAAAATGAGCCGAGTTATTTTATAATAAAGTTATGTACGCTGAAACATACATCACTTACTAATCTCTACCACTGATAAAGTCTGATACTTAACCAAAAAGAACAATAATAGTCATGTTTGGTAAAATTTCACATCACAATTCAAAACCTTTATGAGCTCACAACTTAAACTTGTCAACCTTTTAAAACTCAATCTTTCTTGAGATTTGTTAGGTTCACATAAAGTTTACAAACAAATTTTCATAAAATGAGGTGGAACAATCAAATTTGTTTATTTTTTTTCTCTCATGTTTTCTCTCATCAACTCATTGGTTCACATTGTGTGAATATTCTTTTGTAAAATTTTGGTGAGTATAACGTTCTCATCTTTCTTATAAGAGCACAAGGAGTGGGACGGGCAAGTCACAACCGTTCAGCCACTTGAACGCCGGATTCCGGCTTCACATCGGACCGACGTTCAGTGTCGGCGTGCTAATCAGGGGCGGATTTGTAAAGGAGGAAGTGGGGTCACACGCCCCCAATAACCCAATGAACTTTAGAGTAAATTTTTATATATTTTGGGTTAGGCCCCCGGCCGAGGAAAAAAAATTGCCCCCAATTCATTAATCTTTCTTTAGTTAAGCATATAAATATCTTTATATCCAATAAATATGTGTTGAAGTAACAATAGAAAAAATAAAGCTTGAAGATGTGTTTTAATGGAGGAATTTAGAGTTGGGGTTTGGTTGGGGAAGAAGGTAGCCAACAGGTAAAATTCGTACCTTTCACAAATATAATTTTCAAAATAGCCCCTACTAATATATAGAGTGAAACTTTAAGCCCTTAGACTTTATATTGTTATTCAGTAAATTCACATTTCATATTTGTAGTTTAATCACCTTTCTTTTTACTATTTATATAAGCATTTATTGTTAATGTAATATCATTGAAACAATATCATCCATTGTTTTTGTTATTTCATTTATAAAAAAACTCTACATGGTATCCAACTTCATAAAAGTCTATCATATTAGCTTAGAGATTACTAATGAGTTTTATTGGGACACATAAAGCTTATTAAAACATAAATAAAACATAAGTAAAGTTGAATATAGTGCATAGACCATCTTATTTATTTCTTTCATTGATACAAATTTCTAATAACAAAGTCATACAAAAATTAACTTATATTATATCTAAATAATTTTTGAATTCGAGGCAATATTTTAGTTATGTCACAACGCCATCAAATCCAACGGATTGTTGTTTTATGATAATTTTTACGCAATTTTTTGAATTAGTTGCATACCGCTTTTCTAAAAAATTTCAAGTCGTTGATGCCGAAACATAATTTTTTGTATATCGATGGAGTTGTAAGTTATTTAGCTTTATTTCCAATAGTTAGATTGCAATTGTTTTTTGATACACTATTTGTTATTATTTTGAGTAACACTATAGCATCATTATAGTTTAACGTAACGGAAACAAATATACGGGTTGATTTAAAAAAATAATGCCCCCAATAACACAAATTCTCAGATCCGCCACTGGTGCTAATTTGAACGCTTTGGCAAGCGATGATTTCTTTTGTTTTTTTTTTCTTGATTTGTATTTTAAAACAAAAATGGGTTGACATTTGTAACACCCCCAAATTTAATGATTTGCGGAAGCATACTTGGGTGTTACTAATCAATATACAAAGCACAAGATATACAGTAAACGACCTCTAAATGAGACGTTGTAAAGCGATTGCATAGAAATAAATGTTTGAAAACTTAATGTTTTCGTATACAAAAATAGTTCCCTAGAGTCCACGCGTATGGCGGGAGATTCTATTACATAATCAACATGTACAAAAGATAATGCTGAGAATCTCCGTTAAATGCAGTTTAGTTGAAATCATGCGACTCTGGCTATGTCCTGGAGAAATCCTACTCCATATGAGTACCTGAGAATACATGCTAAAAGGGTCAACACGAATGTTGGTGAATCTCACAGGTTTGTAAGTAATATCAGTTTTGAACACGAGATTTCATTAGTAATGCCCGCAGGCGTAAAATCAGCAATTGCAATCCAGCAATAGTAAAACCAGTATTTGCAATCCAGCAAATGTAAATAAGTAAGTTTATACCGTTGCCATGAGGCTCATAATCGAAGCTTAACCCGTAAGTAATAAGTTTGCTCCCGTGACATGCTCGTAAATGAGCAAGCATCAGTAACGAATAAGTAGTCACCCGTTTCTAGGTGTAAATCAGTACGTGGCAGCGCTACTGCCCCGGGTGGGGAGGGTCATTTCCCTAATGGATCCATTAACTAGTGTTCGCGCTTAAGTCCATAACTAACGATATATGATGGAGAGACTTCTGTAAATAGTAAACAACTCATGCAATTCCGTTTGGTATAGTAAACAGTTTTAGTACTTGTGTTCAAGGAAAAGTAGTAGCATGTTTCTCCCCCAATACGATAAAACAGTAAAGTGGGGCCGTAAGACTCACCTGAGTCTTGAAATAAGCTGTAGCAAATAGCAAGTAGTAATTATAGCAAGTAGGTTCTCAGAACCCGTAACCTTCAAATGCCTAATCATATGAAGTTATGTAAGTATGCGTCTCACGAGACGTTTCGTTTAGTTGTACACAACTAGTATATCCAGTGTTTATCCGTATGTTTGTAATTGTTCGTTTGTTAGAAAACATGTTTGGCCCATTGGTGACGGTTTGTATTAGTAATAGTCAAAGTATTATCATTGCGTTTGAAACATTTTGTACTGAAACGACGGGGGTCCGGGGGCAGCGCCCCTGGTTGCGGGGTTCCAAGGGGTGGCAACCCATTGGCGGGGTCCAAGGGGCAGAGCCCCTGGTCGGGGTCGAGCTGCCGAGTCAGCTCGGAGGGAAAAATGCACATTTTCTACATAGTTTTAGTGAAAATCTCTTTAAAAATTCCGATTTCTGCGACGTTGGGTGCGACGTCGCAGGCAAGGATTGCGACGTTGAGTACGACGTCGCTAAGTGTGACATTCGCAAATTAATGCGACGTAATATGGGTCGTCGCTAAGTGCGACGTTGTTTGAGCCTGCGACGTTAGAGTCTGCGTCGCTATTTGCGACCTCACGAATTAATGCGACGTAAAGGCTGGCGTCGCTATATGCGACGTTGAGTATTTGTGCGCCGTCGCCCACGACGTCGCAATGATGAACACCAACCCAGAAACTTTCGGGTTTCGAGAATTTCCGATCAAAAACGCAAATCTAACCCATTTTTGAGCTATAAAAACGTGTTTTCTTCATGTATTAGGTTATAACTATGTTGTGTACACATCAAAACATCAAAACATTACACCAAATTGAATAGATCTAAGATTTTAGAAATTTCTTACTTTGGCAAATCGAGCTAAATGGAGGATGAAATGATGAAAACGGTCTTGATATTCTTGCTCCACTCGTGATGGTGATTCCGAATATGTAATTTTTGTGGTCGAGATTTGATTCCGAAATTTTGGTGTGAATTGAGGTTGAGAGAGTTTTGGGATGAGAGTGTGTGTTTTTGAAATGAAAAATGAAATGAAAGAGTTGGGTGGGGGATGGTGGTGGCTGATCCAAAGGCAAGGGAGGGGAAAACATCCCTCAAAACCCGGTATTTACTCCGTGTCCTAATCGATAAATCACTAGTTTTTAGTATTTGACCAAACGTTTATATATTTTTAGAAAATTAATTGGAGTATTTAAATAAAATACCTTGAAATTAAGGATAAAAACATTTGTCGAAGTATTTAAATTATTAATTCGCGTTTATTACGTTTTGTTGCATTATTTAAAATGTCGTCGCGATAATATGTAAATAATGTTCGTTCAGTTGCGTATTTTATACAACAAAATACTTTCTCATTACTTCAGTAAATTTCTGTCACCAACGTCCAAATAACTGTGTCGGACTCCGTCCGGTTAATGCGTACGAGTCATCCAAATCGCGTAAGTACACACATATATATATAAATCACCTTATATATATATACAAATAGAGTCTGTAATTAGTCCTATTACATACTAATTACAACTAGTTACAAACAATTGGGCATCACTAATTATCCTAATTATGAGGGTGTTACAACATTGAAGATTTGATGAAACAAAATGGAAAGGAAATATCTGCTAATTTTTTTTCTTTTTCTCGGTTGCAGACTTGCTGAGATGGGGAAGAGGGATAGATTTAGGGTTTAGGTTAACGGGCTTTTTTATCCAACAAAAGTTAAAATGGGCTCATGAAATTGTTAGTTCAATATTTTTTAAAGGTATATTAACCAAAAGGAAAATAAATCTAGACCTAAAATTATGATTGATGGATGTAATAAATTGATTAGATGAGATAATGAGAAAGAGAAAAAATGAACCAATATAATAAGTAGGTCTACATTTAGGTCTATGTAATTAGTCATATATAGCAATACTCTAACCAAAATGTATTTTAGTTATGTTTGATTATTAATTAGTCTAACATTATTTTTTGCGTTATTTATTTTGTTTAAATTATTAGAATATTTGCAAAAAAAAAATAATAATTAAATAATCAACTAAACACTGAACTTCAAGGTTAACCAATACCTTACTTTTCAGCTTCAATGTTCAACTTCAGTGTTAAACTGAATACTAAACTAAATACTGATTTTCGGGCAATGACTCTTAGAGCACTCGGAGTGCTGACACTGTGTTTACAGTGTTCAGGACAGTGTTCTGGAGAATGTTGTGAGTGAGGATTTTGTGGAGTGGTGACAGTGTTCTGGAATTTTTTATTATTTGTTTTATTTGATTTTTTAATGATGATAATTGTATAAATTAATATTTAAAAACATATAAATCAAATAAAAACACATTTAATTCATTAAAAATAAATAATAAAAATTACAAGTCCTAAAAATTAAAATACATAATTTAAAGACATAATTTAATAAATCCTAAAAATTAAAATTGCAATACAAGTAAAATCATTCGTCTTCATCTTCAGCTTCATCCCCCGCTCCCGATCCTGAAGCGTGCGCTTCATTCCACCTTTGTTCCACAAGGTCGGCTTGAAGTCCCTCGTGCGTCTCCCGATCATGTAGTTCCCTTCTTTTTTGGAATGAAAATAAATGGTTTGAAGTGTATGAAGTGGGTTGTATTTATAGGTAAAAAGTAAAGGTTTAAAAAATAAATAAATAAAATTTTTTAAAAAACTTGCCGTTGGAACGGCTATTTTTTATTTTTTATTTTTTGTTTTAGTCGACCGTTGAGGGAAAAAAAACGGTGCAATGTTTGGCGTCGAGAAGGAGACGGTGAGGGCCGAACGCCGTCCAGAACGCCGGGAAGGACGCCGCCACGGAGTGGCTGAACGCCGACCCTCGGCGTTCTGGTGGGGAAACGCCGAAAAAACGGTATCCACTCCGAGTGATCTTACCCACCAAAACCGTGTGATCTAACTCTTGCCCACCAAAACAACTCTTACCGTACATTAAGCACTCTACATAAAATACATGATTACATAATATATTATACATTTTCAGAAAAATCAGTAAAGTGTCCTAACGGCAAGGTGCTTGATCGATATGCTACTAAGAGATATCCGGAGTCTCATATATGAAGTTCACTAAGTGACCATTTTGAGGGTAAATAAGAAAAGGTGAGAAACGATCACCAAAATATCGCGATTAAGGCATGCACCTTTAAGTCATGGAAAAACTCATCATCTTGGAGTAACCGAAAGATATATATTAAGCATTTTTTTACCAACCTCTCAGAGCTATTGTATAGCTAGAGTATATATTGGTGTATTGGTGGATTAGTTGACACAAATTAGATGGTGTGGAGTACATACCCGATTAAATTATTACAATTCAGACTCAACCAAAATTTATAGACGTCAAAGGGGTCGCGCCTTGTGAGAGTACCTAGGGACAAAGCCCTAAGCGGGTCCAAGTGGTAGAGCCCCCTAGTCAACGGGTGGGTCAACTTGTCAAGGGGCAACACCATTGTGGGGTTTGGGGTAGCGCCCCAGACAGGGGCGGAGCTAGAAATTTTTAGAAGGGGAGGCAAATTTTTTATTGTTTTCTTCTTTCTATCACATTTGAGAGGTCAAAAATCCTAAACTGTCAAAAATTACCTTTAAAATTTTTTTTTTTCCGATAATTTTTGAATTCTAGGGGGGGCGACTGCCCCCACTGCCCCCATTCTAGCTCCGCCCCTGGCCCCAGAACAACCTAAAGAATGACCTGGTTCAATGCATGTGTAAAACGACTTTCACATAGAAACTAGTTTTATAACTTCCGTGTCGGTTGACAAATATTACAACATTACTAAAACATATTTACGCAAACACATAAACACTGCAATTCTCTTAGTTTTATCGTAAAGTAAATTTCGTAAAACGCGAACATCAAATAGGGCCAAAAATATAGCTTTTAAAAGTGATTTTGATACACGACTCATGCATATTATCCGGATCGAAACCACATACACTATTCATATTTTCCACAACATCATCATCATTATCGGGCATGACCACTAGTGCCCAACCATTATTTAATTACCACCTCCAAGTCACCAACCCGCACATCGCGCAAGAACCGTATTATTTTTATTAATTTCAACTCATGTTATTCTTCCCGTTTATTAAAATTAAAACTATTTTCCTCACTCTTTCAATCTGGATAATAAATAAATAATAAATAATAAATTAATAATAATCATTTCTAATAAGCACTAAAGTGAAGGTGGGATATTAAGATAAAGCCCTAAAGAACACGTGACTACTCCACCAACTCATCAAGGACAAGTTGACACCAACCCCCAACTTTTCTTTCTTTCTTTTTGCATAGATATAAAATATAAAATATAAATTAAAGAGTATCAATATTTCCATCATATATTTTGATAATTTTTCATAGTTTTGTATTGTTTATTTGTACACTATAACACATTAATACATAGTTATGTTGAATTTATCAATATATGTAGTGAATATATCATCACCCATGAATTAGCACAACCTAATCATAAATTATTTACATAGATCACAATATTTATATATGTTTAACTTTAAATGAGATTTAATTAAACATAATTATTTTGTATTTGTTGGGTAACCACATTGTGTTATTGTCAAAGACTCTTCGCTACAATTTTACATATCATTTCATATCGAAAGTGGATTTATCATTTCTAACATGTACAGAAATATGAATAGATATTCAATAACATGTATAAAAATACTTCCATCATAATCGTTAAGTTAATATCGTTCAATAAAATCAGGTAACAATACTACGTGTTCCTTGTTCTCAATTAACTTGAACTAACAACTTCATGATTGAAGGGTCACATTGAAACTCCTAAATCAATGGCGCTTTCAAATTTGATACAACTCTCCGAGGTCATGATTATATGATAAGTATAAATTGGAATGTTGCTTTGTAATTGGTTCGACAAAGATTCAACTTTATATTGTTAAGTAATGTGTTTCTTAGCAACTTGCCCGAGTAGGACCTCTAGGTTGAGCATTGACCACTATTCCACTTGAAATTTGAAATTTCGTAGTAACTTCTTTTAATTAGTCTTAGAATATTACTTTATTTATCGTACTTATTCAATTATCATTGATAAATAATATTTGATTGAAACTTTAGTTTTTTTTATTGATGATGTCATAAATCTAACTATTAACTCTAGTTAATATATACATTTCATATTATGAGTAATTAACAAAAATAAAAACTATATATATATTTTTAAAATAAACCTAAAACTACATCACATATTAATATATTATATACACAACATCAAATATTTACACAATGCCTCCCACGAGGCTTGAACTCACAATCATCATGTTGTGGGACAACTCACATACCACTGGGATAAAGACCCCTTGGTAAAAATAAAACTATATTATAAGAAAACAAAGACATCCATAGTGCTGCTAAGTGGACGGATTGGGCCCATTACAAGAAGTCAACAATTTCGCCAATAATAACGAACTCCTCACAAATTATGAGTTAGCAATTCCAAGTAAGCTAGGTATATAAATTACTCTCAGTGTTACATAACTAATTTCATATCATAATAAAACTATGAAAACTAATCATCAAGTAATAATATATTATATTATTATTTACTCCGTATAACTCTTCAACGTACAATTTTTTTTTTTTTACTTTTAATACTAACCATATTCAAATAATAGATCTTTGACATACAGATACATGAGATGAATTGTAGATTCAAGTGTATCAGAGACAATATTTATAATATGACCACACATGATATGCATGAGATAAATGCTTGTTTGGCGCTCTAAAGAAATACATAGGATTTTACTATTCAAAAAGCTTTACAATTTCTAGTATAATTTTTCTTGTAAAGCTTGAGATTTATTAAGTTAGAGCACAAGGAGTGGTTGATGAAGTTTCAGTGTTTTGTTCAGTGTTATTGAAAACACTGAAGTATAACATTGAACGGGAAAAATGGGGTAATGGTTAATCTTGAGGTTCAGTGTTATTGTTCAGTGTTATTGTGATTATTTTATTATTATTATATTTTTGCAAAAAGCTTTTTAAAAAAACAAAACCTGATGTGGACAAAAAAAAAAAAAAATTAATAATATTTAAATAGGAAAACGCTCACAAGTTCGCCGTTGCTAGCTCGATTTTGAAGAAAAACGTTGGAGGAAAACTTTGATTGGGAGTGTAAAACGGTGAGGTGCCAACGTTTTTGAGAAGAAAACGGTGAGTTTGAAGCCGGCACTCCCCATGCTCTATAGGCATGTTAGACCCTATGTATTTTGATTATTTTATTAGCATTCAAATGAAGTTGTGTACTATAAAGCTTTTTAAAGTTTTACTTCAGTGAAGTAATAATTTTTTATAAAAAAGCTTTGATCTAAAGCTTTAGAAAAAGCTTTTATAAATTAATCATTGGGGATGCTTTAAGCACTCCAAAAACTTTTTATTAAAATACAAAAACCATCGCAAGATAGTTGAGTGGTTCGCATCCTGATATCCTCATAAGAAGTTTTAGGTTCAAACCTCACTATCAGCATATCTTAGGGTGGCTAGGGAAAGCTAAGGGTCAGAAACGATCATGGATGACCCGGTTAAGCCGCGTACATCTAAATAAAAATGTACGTCCTCCCCGGATAATCTGAACGGAGAAAACCTCGTTCACTTATCCATATAAAGTGTTTTATGCTTTATTTATTAACGTACTAAAGAGTTAAATAAGCAATTGATAAGAGTACCACTTGAATTATCCATCATATCAACTAGCCTATATAAGGAGATGAATTGATAGGATGGAAACCACAAAAATCTTCTTCCGCATCTCTCTTTTTAATTATATTTCCACTTCAATTTCAACACTCATATTATAAAAATGAGAACACCAACTACTTTTGTTATCTTCTTATTCCTCTACTTCGTAGTGTCATCAGCCTATCCAGGCATGAAAAAACCACGCTACCCATGCAAAAACTTAGTCTTGTATTTTCATGATGTTATCTACAATGGCAAAAATGCTGCTAATGCAACTGCTGCCATTGTAGGTGCACCACAATGGGGAAACCTTACAATTTTAGCAGACCAATTTCATTTCGGGAATATAGCGGTTTTTGATGATCCAATCACTCTAGACAATAATTTTCATTCGACTCCGGTGGGTCGAGCTCAAGGGATGTATTTCTATGACTCCAAGAATACGTTTAACGCATGGCTAGGTTTTACGTTCGTGTTGAACAGTTCACAACATCAAGGTACTATAAGTTTTATTGGAGCCGACCCGCTGCTCATGAAGACTAGGGATATCTCGGTGGTTGGAGGGACCGGAGATTTCTTCATGCATAGAGGGATTGCGACTATTATGACTGATTCTTACGAAGGGGATGTGTATTTTAGGCTTCGTGTCGATATCAAGTTCTATGAGTGTTGGTAATCATAGAAAACAAGTTGAATCGAATTTGTTTTATCCGGTAGTGAATGAAGGAAAATAAAACAATCTTTGTTGTATGAATTTGATACCGTTTTCTAATTGAGTATGTTAATTCAATAACATACATGTTTTGCTCGAATTATAAAAAGAAGATAATAATAATAATTCTCCGTTTTGTTATAGTAGCTATCTTATGTTCCATGCTGGTACATCGAGTAATATAGACTTTTTTTTTTTCTTTCCAAAAGGCAAACCTACAACTACCTCACACAACGAATATTTACACAATGCCTGCCACGAGGCTTGAACCACAACCCCTAGGTTGAGGGACAACTCACATACCGCTAGGCCGAAGACCCTTTGGTTAGTAATATAGACTTTTAACGTTAGACTTAATTCATTCATCATTCGACATATCACTTATATAATTTTCACTCTTAATTTATTTATCACGCTATTACATTAACCTATCATATTTTTAGATACATTAAGCTGACAAGTTTATACATCTTTCGTATAAAATAGATCACACAAGGTTTATTATTCTTAAGTATATAGCTTAAACTGATAACTTTAATTCTACTTTAAAATCCTCCTACCTTTTCCGCTTAATAATGATATTAATTAAAGTTAGAAGGTAAGTGCATAGTTATCTTAATTAATCTTTGGCGTGTTTACGTTGACTATAATGAGTATGGTGCACAAAGCCAAGTATGATAATGTTATTTATTTATTCTATTTCATCTATATATATATAAAAATAAAAAAGTGCTTAATTTTGAAAATTCAACAAAGCTTATAACTTTAGATTTGGAGAGTAATATTATTATTTTATTGTAGATGTAAAAGAAGATAGTAGAGAGTAGAGTTGGGAATACACATAACTTAGGTTAATGGTTAATTTAAACATGTAATATTATAATATTGTTGAATAACATAACATAAACAATGAAATGATGATGATATATAATAATAATAATAGGCTCGATCCGCAGGCCCAACAGAAGGCCCTTATTTAGAAGTTGGGCTTGAGATAGGCCTATTAAAGTTGTTTAAAGATCATATATAGCCATATAGGTGCACCGGTTAACATTTTCCAACTTAATTATTCTGAAAAACTTTTGATTTAGCTTTGGTTAGTAGTGTTCGATAAGTGAATAATCCGTATGGAAACACTTTGTCGTTTAACCTTGTTCCGCAATTGATTGTACCTTGTAGTTTCTTGATTTTAAATCAACAAACATATAATATCTTAAATGTTAGTTTACTTCATATAACACAAGTTTATATTAAAGTATAGTTACTTGTTAAGCCATTATTAAACTAAAATATTTTAGGTAATTAATACTTAGTAATATACTATACGTGACCTTCAGAACGGAAAGAAGAGTTTTTTGATAATAAAACACAAGTTTATCTAACACGATAGCACACGAGAACATAAGCAAGACTCGATATATAAATAGTACATATTATGAGTAATTAACATAAAATTACTCACTAAGCACCAAGTCTTTCATTATATTAGGCCCCAAAAGGAAAAGGGAGATGGAACATAAGTGATCATAAAGAGGCTCCAAGAAGGAAACACTAACGAATTAACGTAAAATTAACTACCTTGTAGTTTAAAGTTCCTCGTCTATAGGCTACAACCATAAGCCCCCTAATTGGTAAAATATCCGTAAGCATATATATATATATATATATATATATATATATATATATATGGTGTGGTTATTGTAAAAAGACATTTAAAGTAAAAAGGATAAGAAACAATGTTAGATTTCATATTTGCTTTAAAGAAAATGGTTCATGTGGATCAATACAAAATGAAGAAACGTATATTTAACTTGTACAAACATACTTCGCCAAGTTGATACAATTTCATTTAAAGAATGATACATATTCTCGATAAACCTTAAAAAATGATACATATTCGATTGTAGTTTGATACATCATGATTTTGATACATAGTAGTTTGATACATGATTATATCTTCATTTAATGTAATTGAATGCTATTTGTAAGGGACACGTGTCACTATATCATGGCTTCTTACCCCTTTTTACGTTAAGCTTCTTTTTATTTGAACCAAAGCCTATATATATATATATATGAGTAAGGTTCAAATGAGTACACCAATTTTGAATGAGAATGAGGGAACCAACAGATTTCTGCCATATGTCACTTTATTCTCTCTCCTCCACACTTTATTCTCTCTCCTCCACATTTTTAAAAATTAAATATCTCACAAACGGTAAGTCGAAAAATCATGAAAATTGCACCATAAAATTCAACGTTTTCTCCTCTTCGATTTGCCGTCCCTCAAGGCATACTTTTGACAACTTTTTTTTTCTCTCAACATAAGTATGTCTTGAGGGACGGCAAATCGAAGAGGAGAAAACGACGAATTTAATGGTGCAATTTTCATAATTTTTCGATTTGTCGTTTGTGAGATAATTGATGTTGGGGGTAAATGGGTTTTGTACATGTGGAACATTCTCTTTGTACACATGGCTTGATATCATTGGTTCCCTCATTCTTAAACAAATTCCTATTCTCATTTGAACCCTACCCTATATATATATATATATATATATATATATAGATAGGGTATCAACATAAGAGTGATCAACATAAGGCTGCTCCCATCCCACATAGTCGGTTCCCATCGGTTAGCAAGTGACGAAGTGACGGGGATGGCACGGGTCCGTCACTTCGTCTCGTCGGTTCATCTCGTCACGAAACCGAAGCTCCGTCTCTTTTTTTCCTTTTTTTTTTTTTTTTTTGCTTTTTGTGTGCGTAATATTTTTGGTAAATTGGTAAATGCGGGACCCCAAAGTTAAAGTGACGGAGTAGGGATGAGAGTGGTCAGTCAGTTTCAGTCACTTTTCTAAAAAAGCTGACGTGGCTCTGTCAGTTTCAGTCAGTTGAGTTTTGGGTTGGGAGTGGCCTAAGTCGGTTGGGTTGATTGACCAGGTGATGATGTTGAAGATGAAGATGATTCCGTAGGAACATCTTGTGTAGGTAAGAATTCCATTGAAGTATCCATGGATTCACGAATTGGACTTATAGCTAAATCAGTGTCACGTCAACACTTCTCAAAACTAACTACCAACTGACTGAAACACTCCAAACTCTAGTCATAACTAGGGATGGCAATGGTCACCCGATCCGATGGATATCCATCCGATCCATCCACTAATTGGTGGATATGGACGATCTAAATGGATGAATAGTGGATATGGATATGGATGTGGATGAATAGTGGATCGGATATGGATGAAAATTTATCATCCATGGATTTATCCATTTCACCCGAAATACATATACATATATATATATATATATACACTCCTTAATAATATATATATATATATATATATATATATATATATATATATATATATGTATATACACACACACACATGTAAATTTACATATCCACATATAAACCATAAACAATTATTTTGGTGTTATTAAACATATAAACCATAAACAATTAAGGTGTTATTGAATATATATAGTCGTAAATTTTAAAAATCTAATGTATATTTGAGGGGTTTTATTTTGTATTTTGATTTATATAGCAAATCTTAATGCATGAATATATTGTGCTGAGCGAAGTTCTGCTTACAACCATATATTAAAGTCACAATCCACAATATATAACAATTAAAACACGTGTGATTAACCTATAAACAAGGAGAATACGTACATTTACATTTGTCTAAATATATGGTTACTTGTAAGTGTAATAAATTATGCTTCGTTGATTGACAATGTTTGAACACTTTTGTGAATAGATTTTTGTATGTTACGTTATATTTAATTTTTTTACAATATTTGTCAGTTTCATTTCATATTAGGAAAAAAAATTTCAACATTTTTTGAATATCCAATGGACATCCATTAACCCGCTTAATCCATCGGATATGGATATGGATGTATGAACTGAAATTAAATGGATATGGATACGGATATGGACGAAAATATTTAAATGGATATGGATGTGGATATGGGATCATCCGATCCATATCCGATCCATTGCCATCCCTAGTCATAACTCATTTTCTACCTGGCCCCACATAACCACATTTATCAATATATGTTATTTCCATATACTAAATAAAAATACATTTTATTAATCACACGGCTCACATTTTACTTCGCTTCTTTGTCACTTTACCAACACCAAACTGACCGACGCGCAACCGAAGGTTCGATACCAACGGTACCGGCCAGCCGACGCCAACCAAAGCCCAACTGATGCTCACCGTTGGGACCAGTGTAAATAGCAAAGTGATGGAAAAGACTAGGAGGTAGAATATAGAAAAAAAGATATCATTCCTCCAATTATCATTTGTCTTTCATCTTCTCTATTCAATTCAATTTATTGCATTCGTTTAAGATCGTCGTGGTTTTAAAATTCTGAACGAATACAAGTGTACGTAAATATTCATATATAAATATAACATGTACAATGTATTTACATATAAAATAATGGTGTTGGTGAATCGTGTTGCCAAACAAAACCATTGAAATTCAATCACGTTTTTTAATAACTGGTTTCAGTACATATAGAACTGATTTCGATTCTGTTTCTTTAAATAAACGTGTTTCAATGATGCATTTGACCAATAACCCATGACATTTTACATCCAATAGGCCATAACAAATTGGTTTCATCACATAAGCATGTTATATTATTTGCTAACAAAATAATTTAGAAAACTATTTACAATAATTTCCTAAACAAATTCAATTTATTTCACATGGGAATTACGATTTTACAAATTTATAAGACCACTCTCAAACCAAAAACTAACTGACTGAAACTGACAGAGCCACGTAAGCGCCACGTCAGCTTTTTCAGAAAACTGACTGAAACTGACTGACCACTCCCATCCCTGTTCCGTCACTTTAATTTTTGGGTCCCACATTTACCAATTTACATTTCATTTTATACACACAAAAGGAAAAAGAAAAAAAGAAAAAAAGAAAAAAAAACCGACGAAGGTCGGAATTGTGACGAGAGACCAAACCGATGGACAAGTGACGAGGTGGTGCCATCCCCGTCACTTCGTCACTTCCCGTCAGTTCTCAACCGAAGCAATCCGACGAATTGGGTTGGGAAGGGCCTAACAAACCAATCCCCACTAAAGATTCTCTTGAGATATACATGCACCATTACCTAAATACGTTAGAATATATTTTAAGAAATGGTCGCCCTTTTAATTGTTCCGTACAAATCCGTTTATGCAAAGAAACTCATCAGCGGATTTACTCCAACTTTATTGATGTCATCACTGTTAGACCATCTGTAACGCAAGGACGTGGCCCGCGTTCTCAGCCTCCACAACGCCAGAACGCCGCTAACGCGGCGTTCTGGCCGGCGTTCTGGCCGGCGTTCTCACTCGAATAACGGGACGATTTTGGCGTTTTTGTGGGTCCCACGCGTTTTTTTAATTTCTTTTCCCTTTTTCTTTTGAAGTTTAATTCGGTTTTTAAAAAAAAAAACGTTTTTTTTTTTTAAAAAGTTACCGTTTGAACTACAAAAAAAAAAAAAAAAAAAAAAAAATTTCAAAAAAAATATGGACGCTCCCCACCCGTTTTTTTCAAAATTTTTTAAAATTTTTTCCAAACCACTTCTATATCTATATATATTACACCATTCACACTCCATTTTCATCAAAATCAAACTACTTTAACCTTTATTTTATAAACTTTCTTCACTATTTTATACACTTCTACTTCCCACACTTTCCTCATCATTTTTAATAAATATTCCATCCACTTTCACCACCATTATACACATCCATCTAATATATTTTCTACACCATTTTATACCATTTTCATCGAGCAAGAAATGATCGACGACCCTACTAACCGACCTCGTCGTGATTTTAGGACTCGTGTTCAAGATAGAGAGGCTAGAGCCAAGGAAATACGGGACAAAAATGTGCACGACCAACTGCGGACCGATCTCACCGAGCACATTTGGATGCTACCACCAAACTTTCGCAGCTTACCACCATCCACGGCTTAGTTATTTTACTATAAACTATTGTATTGTATCGTATTTTATTTTAATGATTGTATCGTATCGTAATTTAGTTTAATTATTCGTATCGTATTGTATTTTAAATTTAGTGTGATGTATTTTATTTTAAAAAAGTAATGTATTTCATTTTCGATTAATTAATGTATGGTTTTTATTTTAATTATTGTGGTGTATTGTATTTTTAATTAAAATGTTTTGTATTGTATTTTAAATAAAAGAAAATTAAATTTAGTTAGTTAGTGGTGGGTCCCAGAATGGAGAAAAAAAGTGGCGTTCTGGTGTTATGATTAGGGGCGTTCTGGTGTTATAGTTTGACGCTGATGTGGCGCTGATGTGGCAGCTGAAAAAGTGGCGTTCTGGTGTTACGGTTACGGATGGTCTTATAGAATTTTGTACCATAATAACTTTGAAAATTTATCTTAAAAAAAAAAAAAAAAAAAAAAAAAAAAAAAAAAAAAAAACTCTTCAATGTAAGGTATTTTTATTGCAAAATATATGCACGATTTATTACAAAGTTTTATAGCATCTACAATGCGCTTGTTACTTCAAAACGCGCATGTCTCGAACAAAAATAAAAAACATAACTTAGTTATAAGCCTCGACTTTCATATTCATAGCTGATGTGGGATTTGCCTAGGGATTTATACGATTGGTATACCAGAAACGTATTAGTTACCAAGATAATGTGAGATGAAGAATCATTGAAACACTATGTATATATTAGGGATAAGTATTTGTAAATGTATTCAATTTTAGTCAAAACTCTATATTATGGATCCAATTTATAACACTTCTATTGTATGTATCTAACTTCCACATATCTCTATTGTATGTATTGAACAGTATTTTTGATGATGTGTTAAGTAATTATATGGATGACAAGTGACAGATTTTAGAAATGACGCGTCATCAAAAATACCGTTCAATACAAAGAATAGAGATATTTAAAAGTTATATACATACAATAAAAGTGTTATAAAATGGATACATACTATAGTTTTATAAATAAAATCGAATACATTTACAAATACTCATCCCTATATATTACCTGTAGTAATATTCAACAAGGAGTTAAGTTTGCATTTGCCGTTCAATGAAAAAAAAATTATACAAATATACAGGGGCTGATTTAGAAGGAGGCATGGGGCACCCAAAATATCTAAAATTAGGAAGAAAAAAAATAATTTTTCTAAAAGTAATTAACGATGTTTTAAAGTTTTTGCACCGTAAAAATGAAATTGATAGAAATTGATAGGACTAACTACTTATATATGTATGATCCATCCATCAACTAGTCGATGAAGGGATAGTATGGAAACCATAAAATTTCTTCATTCATATCTCTCTTTTTATTAGTCGATATTTGTACTTCCATTTCAACACTAAATGGAAACCTCAAAAAGTGTTGTTTTCTTCTCATTTCTCTTCTTTTTTTTTCCCTCGTCAGCCCATCCTGGAATTAAAAAATCACACAACCCATGCAAACACTTAATCTTATATTTTCATGATGTTATTTATGATGGCACAAATCTTGCTAATGCAACTACTGTTATTGTAGGTACATCCCAATGGGGAAACCGTACAATTTTAGCGGACAACTTCCATTTTGGGAATTTGGTGGTTTTTGATGATCCAATCACATTAGACAACAAGTTCAGTTCGGTTCCTGTGGGTCGGGCTCAAGGGATGTATTTCTTTGACTCCAAGCTTACGTCTTCTGCATGGCTAGGTTTTACGTTCGTGATGAATTGAATAGTTCACAACATCAAGGAACTATAAACTTCATTGGGGCCGACCCGTTTCTAGGGAAGCATAGGGATATCACAGTGGTTGGTGGGACCGGAGATTTCTTCATGCATAGAGGGATTGCGACTATTACAACCGATGCTTTTGAAGGGAATGTGTATTTTAGGCTTCATATCGATATCAAATTCTATGAGTGTTGGTAATTGTAGCGATCGAGCAGGTACTTGAGTCGTGTTTGATTTTATTTTTTTCAAGAGTGATATAAAATAAAACAGAGTGATGGTGAAAAAAACAATCTTTGTTGTATGAATTTGGTAAATTTGCATGATTAAGTATGTTAATTATGGGAACAACATACATGTTTTGCTGGAATTATCATGAATTTTATTCGTTATTGTGATTAAAATTATGTGCCATACGAATACTTTTTCTATTGGTCTTTCCTTATGAATAAAATATTTAAATCTTCCGAGATATATGTGGTAGTATATTACTCCGTATTTTTTAGATTTAATTACTACTATAGTACTATGTATAGTTTTGCAAAGACGAGATCATGCACTTTTAGTAGTAGTGAAACGGGCCAAGTAGATGGATTGGGCCCATTACAACCATTTTACGAGTACGTTGGCCCAAGTTAGTTTGGAATTTTTTTCATACATAAATCATGAATATACTTTATGTTTGAAATTTGAATGGTAAATTAATTTATTTCTTAAATGTTGAATTGGTTGAATTAATGAGGATTAGTTAACGGTTGAATCTCTATTAAACCATAAGCATTGTAGCACATTTTGTTTGACATCAAATGTTAAAGTACGAGGACAATGCCATTGCCATTCACTGATTCACATCAAATATATTGTGTTGGTAATCATAGAGAGGATGTGGTTAAAAGACATTGCAATAAAACAATCTTCTCTACACAGGTGTACAAACAAATCAAAATGAGCTTAACGGTTCGTGTGCACGAATGAGTATCTAAACAAAATATCATGTCCGTATTCGATTAATTAAGAAAAATAAATTGTTCGTGTTCGTTTAAGTTCGTTTGAGAACATGTCAAATCGAACGTATTAATTAATGGAGAAGATAATACGATTTATAGCGTGAAACTAATCATATGTATATACTTCCGAAACTAATTGAGAAGATAACGATTTAGAGAATTAATTAATGGCTAAAAATGTATTAATGTTCAGAAAATTTTTAATCTATATTTTATATTTATTTATATATTTATATATATAAGAAAACCCTTTAAGAATCTCCCCCATCAATTTCAAGCTAATCCTTCTATAATCAACCATTGGATTAAAACATGACATACTTTAATTCATTAGTAATAATTGTGTAATAAAATACTAATATGCCCTTGATCTATTTTGACTTACTATCCCCAATTTTCTTTAATTTGTCATAATAAACCCTTCATGTTTTGACTTAATCGCTCTTCATCGTAACAAACTTCAATTCCATATTAATAACCAACCCTCACATTTAGGCTAAAATAAATAAATGGGGGGCCGATCTACACACGGACAAACTTCCATCTTCTTTTTCTCTAAACTTTTTAAAAAATAATCTATTATAACAATTAATAAAGACCTTCACCACCGCTTTTCCGTATTTAATTATTTTGTTTTTGAGTCGCAAGAAAAAAAAACCCTCTCGGCAAACCCCTTCACCACCGGAACGCTGTCGCCACCTACACTCCTACACCATCAACCGTTCCTTGGCAGCTAACCCCTTCACCATCGCGTTTCTGTTACCACATGAAGTTTTCTACCGTTATTCTTTGTTTTCCTCATGGTGAGATTTTATGTCTAGTTCTTTGGAATTAATTTAGTTGTCTGCCAATTATATTTAAAATTCAAATCATGTGAGGTGTAAATTTAAACTGATATTATGGGATTTACATAATTTAAATCATAAAAAGGAAAAAAATCCTTGATATATGGTTAATGGGTGATTTCCACCAAAATAGGAATGTTATGCATTTGAAGATAAACTTGTTAAGGAAATGATTATATCTCATCAACAAATTGTTTTTTCCTCCCATCTTCCCAATTTTATATGCATTTCAAATTTGCTAGGTCAACAATAATAGTATAAATAGAAATCCTAGCCCCATACGATCACACCTACTTGCAAATCATTATCTAAAGTCATACATTATACTTTTGATTGTGTTTCAATCTTAACAATGACGAATCAACATCAATTAAACTGTGCATAACTATTTTTTTAAACACACTAATTACAGTAATAAATTAAAGAATCCCGCAAATTTTGCGGGGTCTAAACTGGATTAAATATATTTGAGATACAAATAATCAATATGAAGTAATCAAACTACTATATCGAACGAACATAAGGAAACAAAATGAGCATAACCAAAAGAACATTAATATATATATATATATATATATATATATATATATATATATATATATATATATAAATAAACAAACGAGTCTCGTGTTCATGTATGTTCATTCAATTACAAAAAAAAAATTCGACTTTCATTTAGTTCGTTTAAAGCCTAATCATATGTAAGCTTTCTCTATAATTGGTCAAAGGGTGATAAGACAACGAATTCAAAACATGAAAGCTTTTCGATATGGATATAAAATGGGTTACGCAAGTTAAGGAAAATGATTTATAGGTCTAAATTGGTAGGACTAAATGTATACATAAAGATGTGATTGGTTGGTTTGAAAAATTGATTGAATGAAATTAAGAGAGAAAAAAGTTTCAACCAATCAAAAAACTAGGCCTACTTTTAAATCTACCGAAGTAGGCTTATTTAACATAACTCCAAGAATCCTCATCTAATATTTTCCTTCCCTAAAAATTGTCGCGTTAGTCATTTTTCTGCGTAACAAAAATGAACAGGTTTCTGCTAGCCCAATATAGGCCCATCCCAGGACCCTTAGGCTTAGTTTAGGCCCATAAAAACTATTATAGGCTACACAATTTATTAATTATTTTAGAGCATATGTTAAAACATATACTCCATTGAATCGTAACTAGGTTTTGTAGATAAAATTTTAACTTAAGATGACGTATAACTGTTAGATATGTGATTACGTAACTATTATGTTTTATATATGCCAATGATTAATTTAATATCACGTCATCATATTGCGGCATTGATTTTGCACAAAGGGTATTTTGAAATGCAATTTGAAAGGGGTGGTAAAAAAAAACATTTTTGTAGTTGGAGTATATTTGTGATTTTGTGTTTTAATTTATTGGAGTTAAGTAATACGAAGTATTTTGATATTTTAGTGGGGAGTACTTCTTTACGTACTTATCATCGTAATTGTGTTATTAGACCCAAAGAGTTAAATATTTTTAGTCATGAGTTTTAATAAAGTCTTAAGAAAAAATAAAGAAACTTTTATAGTGGGGAAAGTTTAAAGTGAAAGGACAAAAATATCCTTAAAATTAAGTATCATGAGAACTTCACCTTATGTAGGCTGATGATATAATCATGTTACTTTTCTTAAACGAACTCTCGTGATCAATTGCATGTTCACTATGCAAATTGATATTAATTTGATAACCGTTCACTTCACAACCTGTTTACTACTAATGTAATTCAAATACGTTTTTCATTTCTCAAAGGGTGATGATCCGTATACCACTAAAAATTATCCATATACTACTAACTGTGCTTTAAAGTAATGTACTGTATAACACCATAAAACATATTTAGTAGTGTACAGATAATTTATGATGGTGTACAGTAGTGACGGACCTATGTGGAATTAAGGGTATGCACTTGCATACCCTTTAGAAGATAGCTGAAAAATCTGATTCTTTAGATGTATCATCCATTGTAAGATAGAAGTGCACACCTTGTAAAAAGGTAGTGCATAGCTTGTTGTCAAAGAGAAACTGAAAGTACACTACTAAACTTTGTAGACCAATTGTGAAAACATCATTGTATCACCACTTAGTCCAAACTATTGATCAATGGTTAAAACAAAATACTCTGGACTTAAATATATAGTTGATATTTTCATGTTTATGAAATTTGGAATAAAATAACTAGAGGATTAGGTTCTGTTCATGTACATATTTAGGTTGTATATATAAAATCGATGCTCTAATGCTTATATCCTATTAGTTTTGGGGTATATATAATATAGATGCATGTGTTCATACAATTTAATTAGGTGAACATCAACCATGTTTATATAATTAGCATAAAATAACAATATATATTCATGCAACTAATTGAACGTGTACTAGTAAACTAATTTGTATTAATACGTAACTCAAAATAACGTACCAAGCTTACCCGAGCCCAAAAAATCAAACGAAACTTGAATGACTCAAACTCGGAAAATCACACTAAACTTGAGTAATTCGTCTTTATCTGAAAAAAACTTGAGTGACCCAAACCAAAAAATCAAACTATGCTTCAATATATAAGCTGAACTCAAGAAAACCAGATGAAACTAACATAATCAAACCGATTAGGCTAATACTCCGTAGTTAGAGATATATCATTTATATTGTGCATACCTAATATCAAAATTCTAAATCCTCCACTGGTGTACGGATCACTCTCCTTTCTCGAAACAGCTCAAGAAAACGGTAAATTTGAACGCATGATTCACACGATCCTCTATCCATACTCTACGTACTATTCCAAAGTCATCTTCCTCCTCACTTTTGGGTAGAAGCTAGCCTATACATGGCTACACACATACTCTAATTAACATCGTACCATCCACCATCCACCGCCACCATAATGACATCTCTAATATGAAACTCATCTTCACACCCTTCATAAACTTGCTGTTGGAAATAACGGATTCGGAACATACCCGAATAGATATAGCGGAAGCGGAAGCGATCGAACCAACGTTTAGATCACCGGTCGGGATAGCGATCACAAAACGGAAAGCTATCATGATTCACAACCTAAATTCCTTCATCTGTTTGCACCGAACATACACGAGTCAAACGAGTGCTCTCACTCGTATCTCTGATCAATGTCTCACATATGTGCTAGTATATATGTTGGATTCTCTTATTCAACCAACCCACATAATACTAGGATATTGCATTATATAAGTGACCACTTTGTAACCATCGAGTAGGTCAAGGGTCTCCATTAAACACAAAACTAATGGAAGGTTAATTCTAATTAACCATTTACATAATTACCAACATAATGAGTCTTTAATCCTTAATGCACATGAGGAAGTTTGTGGGCGGGTTGGATCCGGGTCGAACCAGATCCATGTTCCAACATCTCCCACTCGCACACAAACTAACTTGATATACTCAATATATCTCGAGAGATCAATCGTGTAACTTGCAAACTGTTCATACCGGAAAAATAGGTCGTGCGACCGGCATACTTCGAGAGCTCAATTGCTATACATCTGTTAGGAGTATATAGCAGCTCAATATAATATATGACAAGAGTAGATTTAGTATACAATATCCTAGATCATTAATCACATTAGTAATACACATGATCTCAGTTTTACTTATAAAACCTTTTGTATTCACAATTATCTTTTATCGCTAAGATATGTCACTAAGACAAGATAATTGGTCGACCGGTGAATACAACTTAATGTGAACTTCAAATGATCTTCCCTCTTCTTAGATTCTTTCGGACTTAACTCAACTCGCTTTTCTAAGAGCGTCCTGCCAGGTCGAATCATTCATAACCCTTAAGCAACGCCTTAAGATAGCAAACATCAAGCTAATCCTCAAGAGACAAGAAAAGGTCATTAGGATACCAAAATTGAGGTTACTCATACCTCAAGGGACTCACATAGCATAGAAGCAGAGATCGTTTCTTCTATTTCCCTTATTGGTCGTCTTATACACATGTGGTATGAATCACATGCTGCAACATTTCTCCTTTCCCATGGAGGTATGTCTTTCAATCAATGTTGCACAGATACTAATTCAAACACACTCAATGTTCGAATCCGAGTTCACTCATCTACTCATAAAACTCAGTAAGAACTCGCATCTGGTATTATAGACAGATTAGGTGAAGCTAAGTAATTCACCAATTGTTGTAAACTTTATAACTGTAGCATCAAAGATTTTAAGTTTGTGCTCTCAATTGTCACTTAGACAATATACTTAAAATACGCTACTGCTCCACTTATCACTAAAATAATGGAGTCGATCACCCATGTGAGTGGGCTGATCTCCAATCTGTCTGACATACTTTACAAATTAAGAATGTAAACACAACATTCCTTTGTATATAGGATTTGACAAACAAATTGTCATGGACATTAAAACTTAAATATGTTTGGGAAACATTAAGTTAGTACATTTTCAATGTCTATACAACCTTGAGCCTTGACATGTTACATAAACACATCTCTCTAGGTATTCCAAATGATCTGCTATTTGTGTAAATATGTACTACATATTTGCCTGTATTCTTGCAACCATGTCTCACAAAATTGTACTTGATATTAATGTGCTTGGTCTCACAATAGAGACTTAAGGTCTTTCATATATGCTACGGAAGCAACACGATGTGACCATATCAATACTTAATTGATAAATTAGTAATAACTCATAAGTTAGTCGAAAAGTGGTTAAGCCACACAGCTTATTCGAACCACGGCTGAATTTTCCAAAACATTCAGCTTCCATTGTATACAAGGATTTGTGAGACTATTTCTTGTTACTCCAAGAGATAACAACTCAGTCAGAATATATATAACTAGCCTTTTCTGCAGATCCATCTTTATTGCACAACAAATCAAAGTACTACTTGGATACCTTAGTATCCTTTTAAGTTATTGTAGCCTTTTGCCACAAATCGAGCTTTGTGTCCTTTGGGGAGCTCAACTAATTCCCATGAATGATTTCAGTCTCATGAAATCATTTATTCATCATAGGGTTTGATCCATTTTATCTTTGTAGGATATGAGGGAGTTTTAGGTGAACCACAAAGTATACCTTTTCCGATCGCAAATCGACAAAGAGGTTCTCTTTTTCGCAATTAATATAACCTTGAAACGGATTCTTGGTTTCTTAAATTGCTCCCACTCAGATTGAGATTTCCTTGAAACAAATTCTTGGATTCTCATACTACTCCCACTCGAATTGAGATTTCCTTGAAACAAATTCTTGGATTCTCATATGACTCCCACTCGAATTGAGATTTCAATGAAACGAATTCACGATTTCTCAATATTCTCCCACTCAAATTAGAATACTCTCATTCGCAATATGTTGAGGAATTGCCATAAAGAAACAAATTATTTTCCTTAATTCCTCAAATTCTCCCACTCGAATGAAGTTATTCTATATGTTTACAAACAAGGACTAATCTTTATTTGTATTTGTTCACTTGGAAATGTATTTTCCAATAACGTGGCATCCGAGATTCAAATCTAGTTACACTCCCACTATCGTGTTCACCTATAAACACATAATCTTTGGATTATATTGTTCAAAGTATTTAACGAAAACACATTTTCTTTCGTCGTGGTCTAAAGTTTGCGAAAACTTAAAATAATGAGTAATGTAATATATACCTATACAATCTCAAGGTACCTAAGTCGTTCTTACAACCTATCCATAACTCATATGGCGTGGAAGATACTGATTGGAAGACACATGATAAAGTGCGAATAAGATAACTATAGATCACCCCAAAGATGATAGACATAGTTAACTCAACCATCACCGACTTAATCAATTCAAGAAGCGTTATGTTCCTACTTTCCGCAACACGACTTGTTGTGGAGTCGTAGGAAAAACAAGTTGAAAAATTTGAATACCATGAGCATCACTAAGTGCTTTGAACTAATCATATTAGTATTCATTTCCTCGATTAATTAAAACTTCCTTAGTTTTATTATTTATTGATTTTCAAGAAAATTAAATAAATTTTGAAAACCATAAAACGATTCATATTCGTAAAGAATCAAATAGACACAATCAAAATCGAGGAACTATTTAAAAAATTATTTACAATAAAACGCTTCGTGTCTTACTCGGAAATTGAAAGGACCGTGTACATAATGGATCGATCGCAATGGATAACTATTCCAAATGGTTTTCTAGCAGTTTTTCCAACTGAATATTGTACATAAGCGGACACATCCACTTAATCAATATTTGTTTTACATCATACTCAAAAACTTATTTGAAGATGTATCTAAGGAAAAACTTGGGTTATAACATGAATAACCAATATCCATAATTCCATTATCATTTAGGATATAATCATAATTATAAGAGCTTGTTGAAAAAGACAATTTAATAGCATTACCTTGGAAGTACGAAAGAAGAATTATATCCACAAAGGATAAGATTCAATAAGGAAAACATAACTACAAACACGATGTTTGCAGGTGTGAAACCATATGGTTAAGCATTTAGAGCTAGGTTATACCACATACAACTTAGTATGTGGTTAAAGGCCTTAAGCCAATTATCTTTAAGCTCAAAAATTCTTTATGTTTTCATTGTAAGTAAGGTGCAACTCCTTATGCTCCAAACTTTGAGGTTAGGAAAATATTATATATTGAACCTATTGTCCAACAATAAGAACACGTTCTTAGAGAGAGATCTCATTTTGATAATAGATGTGACTCTCAACTAGTCAGCCAATGCCGATCACATCTATTTAGCAAGATCAAACTCGTTTAAATCAAATCATGAGATCATCCATACCACTCAGCAAGATAATCTGAGCAATGATTTTCTTATGACTTCCCTTCCCTTTATTCCTCCATTAATGCCATAAGAGCATTTTGAGCCTTTTGCTCTTCCAAACATATTGGATTTTTATGCTCCCATAAATTTAACAACAAAGTCTTAATATCATGAAAACCATTATTGAACACTAAGTTCTATTAAATACATAGTTCAATTATAATGAAGTTTGATTGAATATGGGATCCAATGAATATACAGTTCGATCGGACACAAACTTCAAGTTGAACACAAATTTCTAATTAATGCAAAGTTCTATAAAGCTCAAGAACACAAAGTTCTATCAAACACAAAGTTCGAATGAAACGAAGTTCTAAAAAAAATTATTGAACACAAAGTTCATACGGAGACAACTATGCAAGACCTTTTAATATCCATCCGTGTATACAATCACTTTGCAGATAATTAATTACGCTAATCATAGTTCACAATAGGTTACAAAGAAAAAGGTCACTACGTTTCCAATTATCGCTTATAAAGCCTACCATGAAACCATAATTCACATAACCAATTAAGATGCAAAGTCATCAAATAAGAGCACTTATGCATATTAATAATATATTTTCAATTTCACTAAGAAATGCAACTTTCATACGCAAAGAAAGTTTAATGTGATCATTACACTAAGAATGATTTATTAATATGCTCTAAGTTTCACATAGAAATGTCACTTTTAAACAAAATAAAAGATCATAATCACTAAAAATTGATTGACTTATATGTTCAATATTTCTCAAAGAAATATAACTTTCAAACACAAGAGAAAGTTTGATATAATCATTTACACTAAGAAATGATTAACTACGCTCGGTATTTGACAGTTAATTACAACTTTCAAACAAAGAGAAAGTGCAATATAATCATTTCACCAAAAATAATGACTAAACTGACATTGATCAAAATTCGAAAAACATTTCAAAAATAAAGAAAATTCAATATAATCATTTTACCAAAACAAATGATTAACTAACATCGATTAAACTAATAATAGAATTTTCAAACAAAATCATCTTTTGTATAATCATTACGCTAATAATGATTAGCGATTATTTTGATCAAATTTTACAAATAAATACCGAGTACAATGTTGAACATATAGAAATCAGTATAATCATTATACTAAATAATGATTTATTAAAGTGCTCATAGTTTCACACAGAAATTAATTTTTCAAACGTAATGAAAAATTATTATTAAAATCATTTGGCACAAAATGATTAACAATACTTGATACTAAAATCATTACACTAAATAATGATTACTTCAAGTGCATACAATTTCACCAAAAACATCAAGTTTTTTGATCAAGGAAAAAAACTATCATTATACTTAATAATGATCAATTAAAGGGCTTACTATCAACTTATGATAATTCCTTATATAGAGGTCAAATTCGTTTTGGATCAAATTCTCAATTGGTTTACCATGTTTTATGATTCACAACAAATGTAAATTATAAGATAATTATTACAAAAATAATAACTCACAAAAAGTTTCTAATTATCACCAAGATAATATGTAACATTAAAACCAAACTTTATGTGGTTCATCATTTAGTACTATGAATGCTAAAAGAATATTATTCAAATAATATTATTAGCACCATTTGGAAAACTAATTTCATAGTACAATTATATAAACCAATTTGACCTCTCTTTACCAATTAAAAACATGAAAGCCTTTGGACATTATTTTATTCTTTCGTAACATGTACCACATTATATGCTCGCAGTACTAGAGTATGTGAAAATCCTTCTAATAAAGAATGAAAATATCGATTTCTTCTCGATTATCAGCAACAAATACAGAAAATGTAATTTATTCACGAAACATTAGTCATCACAAAGATAACTTTGTGAAAGAACAAAAATTGCTTAATTGTTTCGGGTTCATTATTAATACCATACTTGAAATATGGTGCGCAACAGATGCACAACATTGCCAATCAAAAGTATGTGTTAAACTGTTAATGACAAATCGATTCCTCTTTCAACTTATTAACATCCACATAGGTAGTGTAACAAAAATAATAATTACCCGAAACCAAAAGTCCAAAGCATGTTTATAATTGTTTATGAATGTTATTGGTTGCACTTGTACAAAATTCGGTGTATGACATATATACACTCCAAATAATATACAATTCACACAATAAGAATCCCCATGAACATATATGATTCTTTTAGTGGTTTAATATAATTAGGCAACCAAATCAACATTCAATTAAACGTATTAGGCCATGGACCAACCTACTGCTTACATTATTCATCATGAAATACAAACATTCATGAAATGGCTATAGCATGATTGTAGATACTCATCATCTAACAACAAAACAAGTAGGTTTCTCATGAAATGGTTTTATACAAAAAAAATAAAATATCTTAATTTATCTTGTTTCTCTTGAAGGCCATCGATCCAAATTTCGTTAATACCACAATAACATAAATCCGGATGTCAGTTAACCATTTCATTAAAACTAATATTTTAATCCAGTATTTGGAAATAAGTCCAGCCAAATGAATATCATTGAACAATTGTTTTGAGGCAATAAGCATATCGATCTCCAATTATTCATTGGGATTTCACGATTAAAATGCTAATCACAATAGTGGAAATATTCCACTATTTCCAAGTAAATTGGAGTAACATGAATTTTGGTCCCGAATACATGTTCAACTATGTTAACTTATACATGCAGCCGGCCATGATAATAATTATAATGTAATACCACAAAGCAAGGCAGGTTGCAAATTAATCATTATCACAACGGAAACGGCAATGAAAAACAAGAAGGATAATATCATGAACAAGGTGGACACGAACAGTTTCATCAAACAAAATGATGAATTGTTACCCGGGAAATAAACAGTTGGCTCTGATACCAATGTTGGAAATAACGGATTCGGAACATACCCGAATAGATATAGCGGAAGCGGAAGCGATCGAACCAACGTTTAGATCACCGGTCGGGATAGCGATCACAAAACGGAAAGCTATCATGATTCACAACCTAAATTCCTTCATCTGTTTGCACCGAACATACACGAGTCAAACGAGTGCTCTCACTCGTATCTCTGATCAATGTCTCACATATGTGCTAGTATATATGTTGGATTCTCTTATTCAACCAACCCACATAATACTAGGATATTGCATTATATAAGTGACCACTTTGTAACCATCGAGTAGGTCAAGGGTCTCCATTAAACACAAAACTAATGGAAGGTTAATTCTAATTAACCATTTACATAATTACCAACATAATGAGTCTTTAATCCTTAATGCACATGAGGAAGTTTGTGGGCGGGTTGGATCCGGGTCGAACCAGATCCATGTTCCAACACTTGCCCTCGCTCCATACCATGTATGATGTATCCTAGCTAGATAGGTTTCCACAGCATAATGTCATGCTTAATAATATGGTGCATTAGTCGAAAACGATACATGGGTTCTTCTTCACGGACCTCGTAGCACTAATGTATTTCATTTCATGTGATTTGTTTAATCATAATCAAATTTCTTGCATATGGTACACTTAGCTATTATTCGTCGAATTTAAACATAGTTTACGCTGTACGAAACCTCTCACTCTAAGTGCGGGTTGTGTATTAGTAGCCCTTTTGTGTCAATTCAGCCCATCTGTGTATTTAAGGCCGAATGGCCCATTTTGTATTCACTAGTGTTTGCATATTATAAATTTAGACTTTTTGGGTTTAGATTTTTCTTAAATTATATGATGAAACTAATTTTGCACAATAAATCCAACACTCTATATTTAAATTCAACCAACAGTAGGTTTATAGTGCTGCCATTACAACCCACGACATTTTAATCCATGTATCTACATGTGTTACTTGATCGGTAGAACGATTTTAAAAGCGACTGCAATTCATCTTCTAAAATTGTCAACAAAACATCATACACCCTTATAATTTGTTTTAACCTTTTGTTCATTAAATTACAATTTAAAAGAACTCTAAGGACATAAATACCCCTATATTTAATGAAATCGACTAAACTAACATTTACTAATCATAGAAACTACCAGCAATATATTCATCCATAATAAATACTGATTGTAAATTACCATTTCTTAATCTACATAACAAATAGTCCTAATATACACGCTCACATAATTATTAGTCAAAATAAAAGACTTTAAAAGGTAAAATTATAAGACGTACAAATAAAAACAATATTAAACATAAATAAATATTTTTATCTTTTCATTTTATATTTCGTTATTTAGTAAAGAAATTAAAAGTGATTTTCTTTAGTTTTACATTAGTTACGTTTGATTTTTAATTATTTTATTACATATGAATGAGAATCGATAATAACTTGAAAAATAAAAAAAAAAGTTCATATTTTATAATATTTATCTAAATCTTTATAAAGGTATAATGTTTGTAAGTTTTACATTAGTTTAAAGGTCATTTGAAAATACTCTGGTGCAAACACAATATACTCAAACAAGTGATCACATTATTTTTTAACCATGGTTAATATCTTCACCGTCGCAATATGTAGGTGCTCTTCTAGTATATGTGAAATATATGTGACCTGCCCATGAGTTTAACACTACTACAGTCTCCACAATTTCTATATATGGAATTTGAGTTTATTCAAAGATATATGTACACAAGTGATTAAATTGATTGATTATTGAAAATGAACATCAATTGACGAAAAATTAAAGTAACTATATATATTAGGTTACTTTAACTTTAATCACGGGGTTAGCTAGATGAGGCAAAGTCATTATAAATGACGATATGGGATTATGGGTGAGGCAAATGGGTCATGCTCATCTTGTTTAAAGTTTAGCTCCAGCTACTTAATTAAGAAGTTTTTTCCTAATTAAGATATTAGATATAAGACCAATGATAGTACCAAAGGCATAATTATGCGAGGAATCTAGATATACTGACAAGCAGCAAGTCACAAGAAACTATAAATCTGCAGGGAAGATATACCCAACATATATATAATTTAAGCACAAATTAAACTTAGAGCAATTTTCTTTAGGTTCATTCTATCTAAAAACACAACATTATGTCAATATTTTACCTGTATGCTTGTATCCTTCACACAACCTCATTACCTCTAAAACATGAATTTTTTAGGGATAAGTGTCTGAAAATGTATCAAACTTTGTCAAAATCTCTATTGTATGTATCAACTTACAAAACCTCTATTCTATGTATCCAACTTTCGATTATTGCTAATTGTATGTAATTTGACCGGTGTGTCATCCATATATAGCATCCACGTGGCATTCACACAAAGCGCCACGTAGAAAAATTACATACAATTAGCATATATCGAAAGCTGCATACATACAATAGAGGTTTTGAAAGTTGATACATACAATAGAGATTTTGACAAAGTTTGATACATTTTCAGACACTTTAGCCCATTTTTTTATCCTTGATCTACCAATGTGCCTAACAACTATATGGGTGGTAAAATAATTGGCCGGATCATTGGACACTATGTCTTATTATGTTCACAAATCCAACCATGAAAACTCCAATTGGATCATTGGACACTATATCTTAAGAAAATATGTTTTCAAAGTACATATTTGCATGTCCTTCGCTTTAAAGGAAACACTTATGGTTTTCGTTATCGATTTCCATAAATAAAATATAATAGTACTAGTTTTTGGATTTTTTGGATACGTTTGACATTACTTTACACAACATTTATAACTAGCCATGAACAAAACCGGGTACTGGGCCTACCCGATCCGTACCCGGAACCCGAACCGGGTACTAGGTCAAATGACGAGAACCGGGTTGTTGACCGACCCGAACCGGGTTTTTGACCCACGAATACCGGTTTTTAAACCGGGTTTTTCCGGGTTTTATACCGGGTTTTCCAACCCGACCCGCTTCCTACCCGGTCCCAACCCGATTGTGAGATCCGAAAACCCAAACCGGTTCCGTACCCGGCGGGTACGAAAAAAACCCGAACCGGGTTCAAAAAAACCGGTTTTTTCCGGGTTCGGTTCCGAGTTTTTTTTCGGGTTCGGTTCCGGGTTCGGGTTTTTTGTTCATGCCTATTTATAACCAGGCTTCAACTGGCCCAAAAAGGCCTATATTCAGCAGTTGGGCTTACTTTGAATATAGTAACTAGTAAGTAGCCTACATCATGCTTTAAGAAAACCCAACCCATTAACCCGAGCAGCCTGCCAGCCTGTGTTTCGTTACTATTTAGCTAATAATTGTCGGGAAATTAAAAAAAATGCCACTTTTTTTTCAAGTTTATATCGTTTTGCCCTCGAAAAAAAAAAGTTGACGATTTGCCCCTCGAAATCGCAAATCGCAAATTTGCTTTTGCGATCCCGTAATTTGCTTTTGCGACCCGTACACCTGAATGAGCCGTACCCGAATATTATGTGCCATCGCAAATCGCAAGAAGCGATTTGCGATTTGCGTATGCAAATTTGCGATCGCCCTTTTCTCAAAAAGTATCCACTTATAATTATTTTATTATTAGTTTTCATATATTATATTTAAAATATATTATATTTTTCCTATTTAATTAACGCAGTATTTCGTTTTTCTTTAATAACTTTTTCTATGCAATGTTTAAAATAATTTCGAATATATATTCATGATCAGCGTAATTTTGTCTACATTTTGACATAAGCTTGGTCTTCATATGTTATGTATTTAACGAAAACATTTTTTTGTCTCGAAATCAAATGTTTTTTATATCAAAATGTAGATAAAAATACACTGGACATAATGGTATATTTAGATTTATATTATAACATATGTAAGATTATCTATTAGCCAAAAACACAATAATGAAATATATGGTCATATTTACATTTTTGGTGTGTGTGTGTGTGTGTGTTTTAATGACAAAATGGTGTTTGTGTGTGTTTTAATGACAAAATGGTGTGTGTGTTTTTTAAATAGGAATAATGGAATAATTGTGTGCGAGTGTTTTAATGACAAAATGAACATGTATTATATTATTGTGTTTTTGACTAATAGATAATCTTAAATATGTTATAATATAAATCTAAATATACCATTGTGTCCAGTGTATTTTTATCTACATTTTGATATAAAAGACATTTGATTTCGAGACAAAAAAATGCTTTCGTTAAATACATAACATATGAAGACCAAGCTTATGTCAAAATGTAGACAAAATTACGCTGATCATGAATATATATTCGAAATTATTTTAAGCGTTGCATAGAAAAAGTTATTAAAGAAAAACGAAATACTGCGTTAATTAAATAGGAAAAATATAATATATTTTAAATATAATATATGAAAAGTAATAATAAAATAATTATAAGTGGATACTTTTTGTGATAAGGGCGATCGCAAATTTGCATACGCAAATCGCAAATCGCTTCTTGCGATTTGCGATGGCACATAATATTCGGGTACGGCTCATTCAGGTGTACGGGTCGCAAAAGCAAATTACGGGATCGCAAAAGCAAATTTGCGATTTGCGATTTCGAGGGGTAAATCGTCAACTTTTTTTTTTCGAGGGCAAAACGATATAAACTTGAAAAAAAAGTGGCATTTTTTTTAATTTCCCATAATTGTCGTCACAAAAGCCAATTTTCATGATCACTAATAAATTACCTAAATAGAGTAGAGTTCGCGACGTGGATTTTAGAAAACAGTAAAGTACAAATATTCCTATTATTATTATCATATAATATATAATATAAATATAAATATAATATATAATCATTAATCATTATGTAAATGCTTAAGGTCTTAAGTTTATCTGCTGATCACAATTTACATTATTTTTAAAAAAAATATTTTTCTAAAACGTCTCCTTATTCTTTATTTCACATTATATAAAAATCACCAAGTTGACAATTGGCAATATTGAATAATCGTGCAGTTAGTGGGTTACCAACATTTGAAATGTGTGCATGGTTGTCTTATCGTGTCCCTTCAAACGTACACAATGTGCCAAAAATCTTTAACAATCTTGCTTTGATACAAAATGTTACAATTTCAAACTCAAGAAAACGTACAATGGTTACATTCAAACGTTTAATTACATCATAAAATTAGCAACGCGTTTTATGACTTTAAAAGGGCTACTTTATGTAGCGAAAGAATTTCTATAATTTATAGCTTAAATTCGATAATAATCGTAATTACTCCTTCCGTCCCAATTTTATAATTCACATTTCCATATTAGAATGTTCCAATTTTATTATTCACTTCCATAAATAAATAAGAATGATAAGATAAAATTTTTATTAATGTATACATATATCACAAAAAGGTTGGTAATAATAAAAACTGTAATATTAGCAAAAGTATAGTGTAGTGATGATGTTTTCTTATACATCGTATATTTTATCCATGGATAATAAAATTGAGATGGATGGAGTCTTTATTTTTGAGGTTCACAAAAGAGGGACAAATCTAACCAACACTTGATACATTCAAGATTTAAAATCAACATAAAATGCGAAGAAGCAACACAATTTTAAAGGACAAAAAGTAGTTAAAGTAAGTAGGCTCACCTAATTCACAATGCATAAAGTAGTTGGCTAAACCTATTCTTCAATTCCCTTCTAATCTTTTAAGTAATAGAATAATGTTTGTAATCATTATATAAAGTTATCATAATAAACTATATTATCCTAATAAACTTTATTACTAATTACTACTCCGTATGTAATTAAACTTTATTGTTAATTGTAAATTGGTAATAGAGTATACATTGTCAAGTCTTACTAATTACTTCATGAGAGATTAGTCCGAATGATGACTTAACATGCATAATTTATTTATAATTTATTATAATTTCATTTTCATATGTTGCAACTTCCTTCAAAATTTCTGCTAATTGTTCTTTTCCTCGTTTTGTATATATATATATATATATATATATATATATATAATATATATATATATACCATATAAAAAGTGATAAAGCTGGTTTTAATGCCAAATTTTGGTAAGTAGAACAAAATGTCACTTTAAAAAAAAAAATATGATAAATTGCCCTAAAAAAGTTGACATTTGCGAGTTGCGAGCCTGTAACTGCGCGTTGTGTGTACGGGGATTGCGAGCGGCCTAGGCCCTAGGGGAATTTGCGAGTGGATCATAGATTTACGCGCCCATAATTGCGACTTACGCAGACGAAATTGCATCTTCGACATAGCGTTTGCGAACGGTCAAGGCCCAATTGCGAGCGGCCAACAAACATTACCGCAAATAATAAATCTATTATCCGCTTGCAAATTCCCCTGGGCCGCTAGCAATCCCCATACACGCAACTCGCCATTACGGGCTCGCAAATTCGCCCGGATAGAGTATTTCATCAAAAAAAATTTTGACAAATTATCATATGTTTTCAAAAAATGTGGCATTTCATTTAATTCCCCAAATATACAATTTGTAGGTTATATAGCTACAACTTACTTACTACTTGTGGAATACTGGAATGCATTGCAACACATAATATATTGACAATTGATTAGTGGACCCATTGTTTAGTGCAACGAATCATGATATATAAGCTTAGACTTTAAGTCATATAAGTCTAAATAAAGGTTCCAACAATTAAATAATAATTGCAGAAACCTTATATAACGAAACCTTAACAATACTTATCTTCACAAACTTCTACACAAACCATCTTTGATCTTTCTCTTTTACAAAATGAAATCTAAGCGTCAAATTTCAACTCTTTTCAAATTCACAATCTTCTCATTGCTCATTCTAGGATGTTTTTCTTCACCAAGAAAAACCATTCGTTCTCGTCGTCCTTGTAAAGAAATGGTGCTTTACTTCCATGACATTATTTACAATGGTCACAACGAGAAGAATGCAACTTCTGTCATTGTTGGTGCACCGGCTTGGGGCAATCACACAATTTTGGCTAGCAAGAACCATTTTGGGAACGTGGTTGTGTTCGATGATCCCATCACTTTAGACAACAATTTGCATTCGCCACCCGTGGGACGAGCACAAGGATTCTATATCTATGACAAACAAGACATCTTTACATCTTGGCTTGGATTCTCATTTGTCTTTAACTCAAGTGCACATGTAGGTACCATTAACTTTGCAGGAGCCGATCCTTTGATGAACAAAACAAGAGACATTTCGGTTATTGGAGGGACCGGTGATTTTTTCATGACTAGAGGTGTGGCTACCTTGATGACGGACGCGTTTGAAGGAGAGGTTTACTTTAGGCTTCGGGTTGATATTAAGTTTTATGAATGTTGGTGATCAAGAAAGCTTCTTTCAGGATTTTTGTTTGTTTTGCAAATGATGCAAAATTTATCGATCTGTATTTCTTAAGAAGGCGTAAAAACACGCCATTTTTAGAATCGTCAAACGTTGTAACATTTTTTTTCTGTTAAGAATTATTTGTTTGTTTTGAGTTAAGTTTATTTTATGCACAACTGAAGTTTGCATTTTGTAATTGATCGGTCTTGTTTAACTAAAGGTTGTTGAGGAGTTGTTCTATGATTGCCTTGGGGAAAGTAAAATGATAGAATGGACTCGATCAATTGTTTTATTCGGGTAAAAATTTACTTTCTAAAGTTTATGCTTTATAAGAACTTTAAGAACTACTAAAATCTACAAATTTTTAAACCATATGAATTGAGTAAATCACAGTTTATATGTTTGCTAATCTTAGTTAACATGTTTGTTAAAGTATTGAATCATTATTATGCGTTCAAAATCATTGAGAATTTGATGCATGTATTAATTATTGCATCCCCAAATGCATCTTTAGTGGATACAACTATTAGAATTTGTCATTCTTATTGAATTTTAGGATGCATAATTCTTTAAAAATCTTAAATGGATGTATATATAAATATATAATTGTTAAATAATGTGATTTTAACAGCTTATATGCCTTGAATTAATGCATAATGAGTAGTTCTTAGTAATATTTGAATTCTTAATGGAACCCTTCACTTTTTTATATTATACTATACGGGTTTTGCTAATGGAAGCCCTTAGGGCTTTCGTTAACATGCATATCTTATTTGTACCTTGAATCAAAATTCAGGGGTCAACAAAAATTCAGGAGGAGTGAGCGAATTAGTTATAATTATTGTACAACTCATAAAGCATGTCTGAAATACTTAACAAGAGCCATAAGGGCTTCATTCAGCAAAATACTATACTAAATCGAATGACCAATCATGAAGACACATTTTTGTTGGATAAAAATATAAAACCGTAAAGTTAACCCATAAATTGGTCAAGATCTTCACTTGGAAAAGAATTCATGATTGAGTAAAGTTTATGCTTGCACTTTGCAATTAATTAAATAAGTGATAACTCAAGCAAGATCTGTTAGGTTAATTTCAACCAACCAGATTTATCTCTTTTAAGCCTCTTTGTCTTATCAAAACTAAGATAATTGAGTATATTTTTTAATCAGTCAAATTATGAAAGTAAATTTCAAAGACCAAAAAAAAGAATCTTTGGAAAATTTATAAGAAAGTTGGAATGACTTTTAGAACAATTGTTAAAGTTTCCTTTTAATTAGGAGAAAAGCTTGCTTAAAATGGATGTTTTTGTTCCTGTAATGTCAAGTGTGAACGCCCTCATGGGCTCAACGCACATCTTCAGATTTATTTTATTTTATTGTTTATTTATTTATTTTTTATTTTATTGTTATTTTAATATCCATTTTATATATATATTCTAACGAGTTTTTAAATCCGTGCATAAACACGGCTCATTTAGACTTAGTATTATTTAGAAATAAATAATAGAGGTTTTTTTAAAAAATTAAATAAATAAAAGGATTTAATTGTTCAATTGAATTTTAATATAAAAAGATGATGTCATAAAGATTATATATTACCTTTTATTTAGTAGAAATTAGAAAATGCATGTCTTTAACAATGATGCATGTCTTTAAGTGTGTAACCGTATATGCGGAACCACGTTTCAACAACGATCTATACACTTCTTTAGAAAAATAATAATATCCTTTCAATTTATTTATTCCATATATGATGATGATTTTGAAATAATAATACAAGAAATGAAGTAACCAGAGATCTTCCAAAACATATCAATTATCAAGTGGACGGGATGCGTGGTATTCATGCAACTTGAACCAGGGGCAGAGTCCCATTGAAAGTAGGGATAATCAGATAAGTAGATACGCAGGGGCGGAGCTAGGAAACTTATATGGAGGGGGCAAAAACAGAATTATTTTGTACTTCTTTATAGTTTTGAGGGGGTAAAATTTTAAAATTGTCGATAATACCTTAAAAAAATTATTTTTTTACATAATTTCAAAATTGTTGAGGGGGCAGATGTCCTCGCTGCCCCCATTCTAGCTCCGCCTCTGTAGATACGAATTCATTAGCTATATATAATATGCGTTCTTTGTTGAATTCTTTGTTTATGCTACCAGTTTATAAGAATTAAGATATTGATCTTAGAGGTTACTTCTAATTAGAGGTGGCAAAATGAATGGGTCGGGTCGGGTTGGGTCACGGGTCTAGATGGGTTTGGGTTTAAATGGGTCCGGGTCTAGATGGGTCATTTAGAAGGATGGGTCTAAATTGGTCCGGGTCAAATGGGTCTCGGGTCGGGTCGGGTCATCGGGTTCACCAAAAAAATTTTTTATTTGAGTGATAAATGAAAAAAATGAAATGAGGTGAAAAAAAAAAAATTACCCGCTAGACCCGTCTAAACCCGTTGGTTAATTGTTACATAATTAGAGGTTATATTGAAAAACCCATTTAGACCCATTCAAAAAATGGGGAGGAGACCCAACAAACCCACCCCCTCCTAAAAATTAACCAAATTGACCCAAAATTAACCAATGGGTCTAAAATTGCCACCTCTACTTCTAATCGATCTGAATCTACCGAAGTAAACAGGGGTGTATTGTAGTTGTTGGTACCAAAAGCTCCTATATAATTCTTGACCCTTATTTTATTTTGTTTTTTTTTTATCTTTCAATTTATTATTTTTAACTTTTAAAGCTCTTAAAGACTCAAACACGTCCTTCATCTGATGTATACTCGGGACGCATACTCCATTTTCGCTCTTTAACTAGGCATATCAATTGTTATATAAAAAAACAACAATAACTTATTAAGCCACTTGTACCGTTTGTGTTAATAAGTTTCTCAAGCCGTTCTCTGAACTTATTAAAACACTTCATTTTGTCTTTCTAAAAGTAGAAAGTTTCCATATTTGGCATAAAAAATCAGGCTGTAATGTAATTGATGTGAGCTTAATGATTCCAAAAAACTAAAAGTTATTTGCCTAAGCTAAGCAACATTACTTTTTTAATTGTGACAATATTATTTAAAGTTAAAACTCATGTATTTTAAAAGGAAGCAAAATATTTAGTTAGATTTTAATAAAAAGTTATAGATGGTCACACATTGTTGATGAGCATGATAGTGAATAAGAATTAATTCACGTCGAAAGGTTGTAACTTGGCTTGTCAAATAGTCAAGTTAATGAGTGGACACTCCACTCTAGTGCTTAAATGTGAAGTCATTGAAATGATTGTGGGAAAGAAGTCGATGTTGATTTTAGAGGCGTACCCATAAAAATTTATACTATGTAAAAAAGAAAAGTTTAGAGTATAATGACAGAGTAAGGTTCAAATGAGTACACCAATTTTGAGTGAGAATGAGGGAACCAACAGATTTCTGCCATGTGTCACTTTATTCTCTCTCCTCCACACTTTATTCTCTCTCCTCCACATTTTTAAAAATTAAATATCTCACAAACGGTAAGTCGAAAAATCATGAAAATTGCACCATAAAATTCAGCGTTTTCTCCTCTTCGATTTGCCGTCCCTCAAGGCATACTTTTGACAACTTTTTTTTTTCTCATTTTTTGGTGGGTTTCACAAATTAGTAACACATGTGTTAGTGATTAGTTGTACATTTAATTTTTGGTTAAGGTTAGGGTTTAGGGTTAGGTTTAGGGTTTAGTAGGGTTTATGGTTTAGGGTTTATAAGGGTTTAGGGTTTAGAAGGGGTTCAAGGTTTAGGGTTTAGAAAGATTTAGGGTTTAGCGTTTTGTAAAGCGTTTAGGGTTTAGGGTTTGGGGTTTAGGGGTTAGGGTTTAGGGTTTAGGGTTTGAGGTTTGGGGTTTCGGGGAGAAACCCCAAACCTCAAACCCTAAACCCTAAACCCTAACCCCTAAACCCCAAACCCTAAACCCTAAACGCAACACTTTAACACATGTGTTAGTAAATGTGAAACCCACCAAAAAATTGAAAAAAAAAAACTTTTCGAAAGTATGTCTTGAGGGACGGCAAATCGAAGAGGAGAAAACGACGAATTTAATGGTGCAATTTTCATAATTTTTCGATTTGTCGTTTGTGAGATAATTGATGTTGGGGGTAAATGGGTTTTGTACATGTGGAACATTCTCTTTGTACACATGACTTGATATCATTGGTTCCCTCATTCTCACACAAATTCCTATTCTCATTTGAACCCTACCCTATAATGACATTTTAAAATTCAGACCCCATAAAATTGTAAGAAAAAAAAAATCAATCTTCTAATGAACTTAAACATAGCATATGTTATATAAACTTCTAATCATAGAATGAACTGGAACGGGACGAGATATATCGAGGATCATATTCTTCATCTCCATCCTCGTTTTCCACTTGCCATCTCCATCCTTGCTTGAGTGCATCCCCACCGGGATCAATTTTACATCCCCATCCCCGTTTCAGGGATTTTGTCGTCGATCAAATAAACTTGAAATACTTTAATTAACTATCGTAATGACAACGTAAGCCAATACAATATATTGTATAAGCTCTTATGATTTACATTAAAACTAAGTATTACATTGACATATTAGTATAGAGAAGATATAAGGATGTGGCTAATGCTTTTAGATGTATTACATTGAGTATGAATAACACGATAATACAAGGGGATAATATTTGTACAGTAGATTGTGCAAATATTTGGTGCAGTTGAAAGCATCAGTTCTAATAAAAATTACATTTTCAGCCCTTGAAGTTTAATTATATTTATCTGAGTGTAAATTATTATAATAACAAAACTTATAAAGAAAAAAGTAAATATCTGAAATACCAAAAAATAATGGAGATAGAAAATGTTTCAGAATTAGCAATCTTTCTTTTATAATATTTGGGCAGTGACTACAAATGGGCCGTTGTTATGTTGATGCCAATCTTGGGCCTGCTGCTGTTGCTTGATTTTGGGCCATTTTACCGTATCATACTTATACCTAGTCGTGAACAAAACCGGGTATTGGCCGTACCCGACCCGACCCGAATACCCGAACCGGGTATTGGTCAAAGTCAAAAAACCGGTTTTTGGTCAACCCGACCCGGAACCGACCCGGTTTTGGGTGGGGGAAAACCCAACCCTATCCTAACCGGTTGGTAACGGGTATGAACCGGTTCGGGTCTAATACCCGGTTCCAAACCGGGTACGGTGTACCCGCCGGGTATATATGGTTCCATCCGGGTAGACTGTGTTCCCGCCGGGTATCTATTGTTCCCGCCGGGTACTTTGGCTTGATCCACTTCTGTCCTCATTTTCCAAACAGTACCCGCCGGGTACAAAAGTACAGGCCGGGTACTAAAGGCTTGATCCAGCATAACTAACCATTTCCCGCTGTAATTTCACCTAATTTCAAATAGAAAAGTGTTTATGGATGTCGTTCTACAAAAATGTACCCAAAGGCCATCCACAGTCAAGCATTCCAAAATAACCAAACATAAAATTAAAAGTACTTAAATAAACCGTAATCAAATTGTCAAGAAAAGTGTCTGAATCATACGAGGCACGCAAGCACTCAAAATGGGGAATAGTCATAGGGGAATCCACGCTCCTCTTGCTCTCTCTCCTGCTGCCTTCGATACTCTTCCTGCAGCTCTGCCAAGGCGGCACCCTCGTCATAAACCGGTGGTGGATAGCTTGCTCCAGACTGACCCCACATGGGTGGGTAGTGGTAGGCTGTAGGTCGGTAGTTGGGCACCACTTCAGAAAGTCTTTGTGTGTTGTGTGCCGACCAAGCGTTGTGGTAACGCTGTGCTCCATGCTCGTACCTGACTTCCTGGGAAAAATTATCATGGCTAACCTGAAGGCCCTGAATACCATGCATAACATCCAGCATGGATGGCAATGCTGCGCCTTGCTGCTGGAAACCTCCCTGCTCATATGCAGCTTCTTCCTGTTGATGTTGTTCTTGTTCCACCTGCTGTTGTCTTCTTCTTCTTCTCGGTGGTTGAGCCGCTTGCTCCTCTGGTGGTGGTTCCTGGTAGGGCACGAACCGGTTATTGACAACTGAGACAGCCTGTGCCCCCTGAAACTGAACTAGCCCTACTGTTTTTGGCCTAGTCGTCACTCGCTCTAAATTGTCAAAACTGATGTTGAAGGACTTGGCAATCCTAGTCACAAATTGTCCCCCACAGATAGGGGATGCCCCTCTAATCCAGCTAGCATTATGATGTAAATACCAGGCAACAGCGTATGGAACATTGATATTCTCCTCCGCTACAAACTTCCTCATATACCATAAGTCGGCGAAACCGACTCTCTCTGTGTTCTCCCTTCTATGAGAAATGGTATGCGCAAGACATCGTTGGATAACCCGCAACTGCATGTCCTCTATATCTTTGTATGAATTTCCACCTCTAGCGTAAGGTATTTGTGAAAATTCGTGCCATACATCCTTGGGAAAAAACTCCGTCTCGATCATCTCACTAGCCATCAAATAATCCTCAAAATGAGTTGCATCCAGCTGCTCTCGAGAATAAATGCCCAAACAGGCAGCAAGTTCCACCATACTCATTTTCCTTGGTTGACCTCCCAGTCGGAAAGTCATGAAATTTTTATCAGTCGCCGACTCAACATCCTCTTTCATTTCATATGTGCTGTGGAATTCCACGCATAGCTCTTTGTATACCTGCTCATTAATCTTGAATATGCCTTCCCATTCTTCATATTCGAATGGTATGTGATCCACGAAATAACGTTGCCTAATCAATTCCTTAATTCCAGCGGCTACCCCTGCTTGTTCTAGTGGTTCCCAATCGACCACCCGAGATAAATCACATTCTTTCACCCTCAATAAGTTCAGTTTCTGACAGTATATATTGTACTTTGTTAACCTGTTACTAAATCTAAGCCAAGGGTGAATTGTCTCGGGAATAAGTTGAGCATCAATGCTCATCGGCTGAGGGCGGTCACCCTCTTCATCGTTAGCAGTACCAGAGGTGCTACCTTTTTGTTTCTTTCTTCTTCCCTGCAAAACACAACTAAAATGAGAGAATTGCCTTGACCAATTCATCCATGACCTAAGGTAATTGCACAATTATTCTCACATTTTATTTACGAAGCTCAAACTCATCATCTTTCACAAATGCCCTAATATCAAGCTAAACTCGAATTAAGCAATTAAACACATAATGTGATTCAAGTGAGCATTATAATTGTGAGTATTATGTAAATGGAATACAATTCTAAGCATATCATTTAACAGAATTAATTTTCCCCAAATTTTGCTACAAGAACCCTAAATTCATATTTTGGATAATCATATGTGACTTAAACACGAATTCACGAAATAAGAAGGTGAGAGTACATATAACTCACAATATAATCATAATTAAAAACAACTAAAACTTCCCCACATTCAATTTCAAGAAAACCTAAATCTCAAACTTCAATCAATCCATGAAAACTAAGTGTTTTGAATTAAAAAGTTGATAATCATACCTTAAACATGTTGTAGAAGAGTTTTGCCGGTTTAATTCGTGAGTTTTTGCTTCAAAAATGGTTAAGTGAGGGGTTTGGTGGTGTTGCTGCCGTTTTTTGGAGAGAAAATAGGTTAGTGTAGTTGTGTGGAAAGCGTGGGTCGGCTCCAGGAATAACCAGAAAAGCGAAAATACCCGGCGGGTACAACTTATACCCGGTGGGTAATAGTGTTTTGTACCCGGAATAATATGAACTACCCGGAGTGAATATGAACGGGTAAATACATAGTACCCGGTGGGTACTACTAGTACGCAGCGGATACTCAAGGCTAGCTAAATTCTGTTATGAAATTAACCTTTGTACCCGGCGGGTACTACTTGTACGCACCGGGTAATGTTTGGTAGGCAGAATTTGTAGAAGCGAAATTCCGACGCGCATAAATTTTGACTCGAAAATACTTAGAAGCTGAAATTTTGCAGACACCTCCACTATAACAAAATAAAACTTTCCATTTTTACACTTTTTCAAATTTCACGTTAACGAAGAATTCGGACGTGTGACCAATTTTTGGTCATTTCGGACACTTTTGGTGACCATACCAAATCACAAACGACTCACATTCAGAATTTCATTTTTTACCAACACATTTTAACATACATTTAACACCTAAAGCAATTGCAAGCCGCTACATAATTACACCATCGCTCGTTTTGACATAACCACACTTTCATGAACCATTTGGACACCTTTTGACCCGTTTACCATAACAACAACACTTTGACCATAACAACAACACTTGATCATTGCATAATCTTCATAAAACATATACACAATTATTTCACAAAATCTTCAGGTTTTATTAATCTTCAAGTCTTCTAACATCTTCAAATGCATAGTCTTCATTGTTCAAAGGTCGTAATCTTCATCGGTGTTAACCTCTCGCGAAACTTCATCAAGAGCAATTTCTTCATCGGAGAGTGATATTGCCATACCCGATTGCACCTCGATATCGTGTATATCTCCTTCATATTCCATTTCACCTTCAAGACTAGAAATGTGTTGTATACGTTCCGCGGCGTCTAAGTGATCCTTCAAGCAAATGCACATCTCTAATGAGGCCGGTGTGAGTCTTGTTCTTCGTATAGATAGTACCCTGCCACTAAGAGAAAAAGCGGATTCCGAAGCTACCGTAGAAGCTTGGACGGTTAGTAAATCTCGGGCCATGATGGTTAGAACGGGAAATTGAGATTCCCTCCCTTTCCACCAAGCCAAAATATCAAATTGTGCGAATTCATCGGGTTGTATAGTGTTTAAAAAATCGGTTCCGGTATACCTCCCATATTCGCTAGTGTTCGTTTGATTACCTTCACCCCTTGCCCGTTTATGGTTTTCTTGTCTTAAACTATTATATAAGTTAAGCATTGGATCGCGCGAGGAAGATGAACCAAACATTGTGGAAGCCGAACTAGAAGAAGGATTTGTTGAACCATATAATTGAAAATAATGAGTAAATAAATCTTGAAAGCATTTGTTAAAATGTTTTTTTGTATTTTGTGAAAAAAATGGGTCCTCGTCATTCAATTCCAAATCGTTACAAATGTTATCGATAAGCAATTCCACCCCGGAAACGTTTAAGCATGGGTTTATTGCGGCGGCACAACTAATTATCGGTGGCATTTCTTTAAAATATTTTCTTAGTTTTTCTTTCATGGGAGCCACCATTTGTGCGTATAAAGTATCAATAAATTCGTATTCGCTTAGTTTTGAACACATTAAAAAAATTTGCTTAAGTACCAAGTGAATCGTGGGATAATAAACACCCGATAACAAAGTAGTTGCGGTTTTAAAAAGTTTGAGCAATTCGGTTATCTTTTCAATAACATCCCAAGATCCGCTTGGAAATTCGTTTATAGCATAACCCCTTTGGACAAGTTGAAAATGAAAAGCTTGTAAAGTCTCACGTTGGCGTAAACCACATACAAACATGTTGTATGTCGAATTCCATCTTACGGGCATGTCCCAATTAGGGGTTAAAAAAATGTTCTCCGTATCCTTACACAATTTCATATAAAGTTTGTATCTAGCCTTACCCTTACAAAATATATCTTGCAACATGTTTTTATACGCGTCTTTTACTTCACTTATTTGTTGAACCGCTAACCCGTCTTGAACAACCAAGTTAATTATGTGTGCAACACATCTACTATGGTAGAAAATGCCTTTCAAAGGTGGGTTGTATTTTAGTATTAATTTTTGAACGGCGTTTGTGTTATTACTCGCATTATCAAACGAGATAGAAAAAACCTTTTGTTCTAATTTAAACATTTTCATTACATCCCGTAACATGCAAAATAAATTTTGACCCGTGTGAGGATACTCAAAGTCTTCAAAAGCAATGGTACGTTTCATCATTTGCCAAGTTGAGGGATCAACCCAATGTGCGGTAACTCAAAGGTACGAACCGGGCAAACCATGAGGAGCCGACCAAACATCGGTTGTTAGTGATACACTTGTAGTTAAGTTTTCAAAACCGGTTATTAGTTGAATTTTAGCATTTTTCCACAATTTAAGTGCATCACGTCTAAGAGTAAGACGTGATACATGATTATATCGGGGTTGAAGAGTATTTTGAATAACCTTAGTAAGCCGAGGGTTGTCGAAGTGGTTGAACGGCAAAGCTTCTTGAATCACAAAGCCGGCAAATGCTTCTCGACAACGATCCGCTTGGTATGTGAAAATACCTCCATCCCGTGACATGGTTGCTTGACCCTCCTCCGGATTAGTTTTGTTTGCATTACAATACTTTAAAGTATGTTTGCTCAAAGTTGAGTTGGAGTCGGCTTTTAAAAAACTCCCACATCGTTTACAATGTGCTTTAGTCGAACCATCCGACAACAAAACTTTGTCAAAGTTACACCAAATCTCCGGATTACGTTTTGTTGTAAAGACTTGAACAATGGTTGGTGCATTTGACGCATTTGACGAACCAACAAAATCGTTAGTTGAGGAACTTTGAGTTGCCATTATGAGAGCGTTTTGAGAGGATGAGAGTAATGTTTTGAGAGTTTCGTATGTAAATCGTAAGCGTTTTGAGTGTTTTTTCACTAGAATGAGTGAGTTTGAGTGTTGTAACTAACCCAAACCCAATGTATCTATTTATACTAGTTTTAGGATGGCAAAATGGTAAAAAAATGCAAAAAAAACGGATATAAAACGGCTAGGAGCTCAAACACAACGGCTAGTGTAAAAACCGGGTACAAACCGGGTATTAAAACCGGTTTTTGGAACCGGTTCGGGTACAACCCGGGTCCAACCCGATTTGAAACGTATGGGGGCGTACCCGGTTTGGTACCCGCCGGGTACTAGTAAAACCCGAACCGGGTATTCAAAAACCGGTTCCAAATCGGTTCCGGTTTCGGTTTTTAAATCGGGTTCGGTTCCGGTTTCGGGTTTTTTTTTCACCCCTACTTATACCACCCGTGATGCACAACGTACAAGTAGTAGTTGGTTAAAAAAAAACAGATGGGGGTGGGAAAGTAACGGTCAGAGTCACTTGCAAGGTTTTGCTTATCCACAGAAACCAATTTATAAAAAAATAATAATAAAAAAAAATATTTTGTGATTTCGCAGGGTTTTGAAAAATGCGAAGCATGACGACTCTGTGTTCTTCATCAGATAGCAGTCTGTTGTTAATGCGAACAAAAATTAACTCCTTTTCGTCTCATAATTTCCACTCCCGCGTTTTCTCCAGGTATTATTCTAATTTTTCCAACTATTTATTTTGTTTGCGAATAATCCGTTTGTATATTTTTGAATTGTGATGATTAAGTACTTAAGTATGAGTATTAATTAAGCTGATGATTTAGGTAGACGAAGAAATGTAGTTATCATGTTGGAATTTTGAAAATAGATAACAAGTTGTGTGATAAAAATTAAACAGATGTTTGTCATTTATATGAAATACATTATGATGTAATCATGTAATTAACTATTTGAGCATTTGAATCAAATGCGATTTTGATGTTTATCGGTCGATAAGTACACTGCATATTTTTATTTTGTTGTAGGCAACATTTCATCAAGTTAAATGACGGGCGACGGTTGAGAGAATTTCAATGCTTGAGATCTCATTTCAACGTAAGTTTCTGTTTCTACTAAACGTTTTTTGTTAAATATTATGTGTTATTTGTGGGATACAGGTTTGGTTAACATCCTGAGAACATGTATTTTGGGAGTTTTTAGGTACAATGTTCTGATGGTGACAATGCGATAAAAAAGAACCACAATGCAGAGGATTGGGAATGCAGTACTTCAAAGAAATCATATTCGATAACTAAATTGACACCAAAAACATCGCTGACTTTTAAGAACTTAACAGTTGATGCATCATGGAACAGCTACCTAAAGTTTATGCTGTTTTTTGGGATTTTAACATTTCAAGATGCTCAAAATGCACTTGCTGGTTCAGATGTTGCTAGTTTAGTGCAGTCTAGCTCATTTTTTGGAGATTTCAGTGATTTAAGCACAGGTTTTGCTTCAGTTAGTATAATCTCCCTACAACTTATGATATAATTGAAACTTTCACTATGTTCTTTTTCGCTATTTTTCTCTTATGGTGTTGAATCAATTATGCTTGTTATCTTGTGAATTTCAACTCTTTTATGAACAAATATTGACATAATTTGGTTTTCCAGGCATTTTTGTTAATATTTTTCTCTGAGCTAGGGGACAAAACCTTCTTCATTGCGGTATTAATTAATGAAATCTTAACTATTTTTCATCTCTTTTAGATCACAATGTTTTCTTATATATGTGAGATTACAAACTATTTCGCATTACTTTTGCAGGCGCTTTTGGCAGCCCGAAACTCTGCTGCAGTCGTCTTCCTTGGGACTTTTGGTGCACTTGGGTAAGTGACATACAACCTGTTATATGATGTGTCATAGATATATTAAAATGTTGGAAAATTTTACTTAATTAGGGTGACGATACATATGTCATACAAAGGTGTCATCGGCTTTGCATATGAATGTCAGGCTCTTTAAAATTTATTCCTTCGTTAATATTGTGACGACATGTATACTCGTGTACTCTTCTTAGATAACACGACTATATATAGTTGTAACATGTTTGTATCTATTTTTTTCTTGATCAGGGTAATGACTATCATATCTGTTGTTCTTGGGCGAACGTTTCACTATGTAGATGAAGTCCTTCCCTTCAGGTCTAAGCTCGGCAATGATTGTTTTCTTTTCCATGTTGATCCTAGTTAGTGGAAAATTCAGTTCACTCTTATCATTTTGATATAATAATATGCACGCCAGATTCGGTGACATGGACCTACCAATTGATGATATTGCTGCGGCATTGCTTCTGGTAACATGCTAAGATGTGACATCTATATCACTATATGTATCTGAAGTGGATCAGTTTTAGGTTTTTTTATGTTTTATTGTTATACATCTTAATTGAATTAATGTCAGGTTTATTTTGGTGTTTCAACTTTGCTGGATGCCTCTTCTGGTGATGGTCTTAAAGCAGAAGAAGAACAAAAGGAGGTATATATTTGGTTTGCAAAAACTTCACTAAGAAGATATTATCTTTGACTTTTGAGGTCTGACTTATGATTCTTTTAGAATCATATGTTATGTTGGTTGTCACAAATGTTGCCTTAAACTTCTTCCAGGCTGAGATAGCTGTGTCTGAAGTTTTGGGCAACGGAGCCGGGATTTTGGCTGCAGCAAGTACTGTTATTAGCACTTTCCTTTTAGTCTTTGTAGCTGAATGGGGAGATAAATCATTTTTCTCTACAATTGGTAAGTAACTGGTCTTAAGATTTTGTCTCAAATTAAAAAATTGTATAAAGGATCTTCTTTACAAACTGTAAGTTCATGTTGTTTTGGTTTATGTAATTGCAATCCCCATACCCTTTCATAATTCAAGTTATTTTTCTCGTTTAGCTCTTGCTGCAGCCTCTTCACCTCTTGGAGTTATTGGAGGTGCTCTAGCTGGTCATGGACTTGCAACTCTGGTAAGATGGGTGGTTTGGGTAATGGGTCATCATTTTATTAAGGGCCAAAATGGGTCTCACTTGGGCTAGGTTGATCCACATACTTTCTTGTCCTTTTATTAAAATACAAAACGTTATATATATAAGTATTCTTTAGTTATGATGACAACAAGATATTACTACAATAGTTATCAAAATCCTGAAACATATTCAATTAAGAGGTTGTATGCGTTGAAAATAGAATTTGGGGCCTGGGCGACTCTTAACCTGGTTGGCGGATTCCCTTGTAGCTTAATTTTTTGATTTGATCCTTTTGACCCGTTTGAGTTCAAACACCGCCCAAATCCAATTAAAAATTGAATACTTATGTCCCATAAGTTTTCAAGTTATAGTCATCATAATAGAAGTGGTCAATATGTACTTAGGTTTGCATGAGTCCTCTACTTTGTTATTATTTAAGAAAATTTTCTAAGTTAATAACAAAAACCGTTTCTGAAACTGTGTGCAAGTTTCACCTGACTGAGTAAGTTATAAATAAACCATAGATTACAAGTAAAATGCTGATATGTTTTAACATTGATATTGATTTTGGCTCTTAGTAATGTCTCCTGTTGATGTATATATACAGAGACTTTGATTCTCATGTTTGAACATTTTTTCGTTTCTTTTTTAACTTTCGTGTTTGAATTTTTCTTATATAATTAAACAAATGTTTGCAATGGTCGTATGCAGCTGGCTGTCCTTGGAGGCTCATTACTCGGAACTTTCTTGTCGGAAAAGGTTAGTCATTTCAACATCATATATAGTATCAACATTTTCTCATATAATAACATAACCCTTTTGTCATACATCATACTTATATTATATGTGCTGCCAAGACTAAAAGCATAATGGTTTGGATGTAATTAAATATATAATACAAGTTTCAGAAACTAGTATATTCTTAACAAAAAGACAACAGAAACAGGAAAGATTGCATGTATCTAGACTAGGAAATTGATGTTGCCTACTTTCTTTTTTTATCAAAAGATCTGGTGGAGGTAGCTGTGTTACATTTGGACAGAAAATTGTTGGATCATTTAGTAATATATTTCGGGTTGGTGTTATTATAGATGACAATTTGGATCTTAAATTAGTCCGAGTAATCAAAGTTTATATTAATTAGCTCTGTGGAAATTTCAATGCTTGGTTGGTCATAAAATCTAAATCAAATGTGTATCATTATTTACCAATAAGTACCCTTTGATGACGATAAAATAGGATAAACATTTGAAAGAGAATCAATGTTATGTTCTGTTATTTCATAATCACCAGATGTTTCGTGTCACGCCTCAAGTGTTTCCGAATCTTTTATACTGTTGTTATACTTGTATTTCATATCTTGATCCATCTTGTACATGAAAAGTTAGTTTTTTTTTTTTTTTTTTTTTTTTTTTAAATGTTATTATAATTATTTTTGCAGGTGATTGCATATGTTGGAGGTGTTCTTTTCCTTGTGTTTGCAGCAGTGACTGTTGTTGAGATTGTGAGTTAGACCAACTTCATTACGGGAATATTACAGGGGACTTAAGATTCAACTTTTTGAATAGTTCATTCTTTTGGCAAGTGATCAAAATCTCTAATGTAAATTCGTAAATTTAAATTCGAGCAAATTTTACGTACCCCACATATATTTAGTCTCTGTTTCAACTTTGCATTTTGGAACTTCACATCTTCTACTACTAGTAAGTTTTTAGAACGTTAAATACTCACATACCGCAAATCACCTGGTATTATTTACACCTTTTGTATTAACTATTAAGTGGCATTCAAAAACACTACTTATTGGTTGTTTAGTTACCCGCAAAACATCCCATTTCTTTCGAATTCTTCTTATCACCATCTATAGTTTCTTATATTCTAGTACATCACATTATTTTCGTTTTTATATACAAGATATAAACAATATGGAAAATGCTAAATGTAAGTCTTAGGGTTACATTTAAACTTTCTAAATTTACGTTACTTCTAATATTAGAACTCGTAATTTCCGTGAATAAATACTTTTGCCATATCTATAAAAGTAAAGTGAAAATAAAAACGGAATGTCAACACTTGATAATTAAATCACGTTAGTTTGTAAATATAGAATGTTTAACTATAGCCGTAAGAGTTATGATTAGCATTGTCCAACCAATATATTATTATGTTCTTGATAAATACCATTCTCACGATGGATGACAGTCCAATGACGACATATAAGATCTAGTGATACTTGTAATCTAACGAGTAATTAAAATATTATGGACTAGTTTATAAAACTTGAATGTTGATTTTATTAAGGATGTCATAGCATATACCAATAATTAATCCAATTATGTCCCTATCACTTGTCCATTCAACTTGTCAAGTAGCCATGACTATTGGGCCGAGTGCAGTTAAAATAGTAATATGGGTTCAAGTTACGTATCAACAACAAACTTTCACTTTTTAACAAAATTAGGTAGCGAACTCATTTTATTAATAATGTAGAGCGAACTTTTAAATTTTGTGTAAAGTTAGGTTATCGTGAAATTAACTATTAATATACCTATTTGTAAATCTTCAATCAGGGTTAATTCTGTGATAAATATTTCAATTTTAATTTTAAATTCAATATTATAATATTATGTTATCCTCACAATTTTCCACATAAATATGGTTTGCTTTACCTTTACATACGTGCCAAGAGAGGGACAACACAAAATATATATATATATATATATATATATATATATATATATACCGAATTATTCGCCGCATATTCTCCGGTACCTAAATCTCCATATAAATACTAGTATAAAATATAAATAAATAAACTCACCTTGTCCCCTACAAACTTTTAATCATATTTTATCTCTTGAATTCTATGAAGTATGACTACATACATAGATAATATATATATTCCCACTATACGTACAAAACAAAATTTTGAATGGGGTTTTCGTTTAAATAGTGCCAAAAGTGACCTTTGTTTGAAATGTTTTTTCTAATAGCGAAAAGACAAAAATACCCTTAGCGGATCATATTTACCGAAGTTAGTTAAAAGGATATCATGTGTCAATCTTTGAAATCACAACAATGTCGAAAATATTATTACGAAATTAGGAGGATCCGTGTTTTCGATTATTCAAAAAGTTTGCTGGGTTCATCGGCGTAGCAATGTGACTGGCGAATTTGTAGGGTTGACCGGCATATTTCTGTTAACCAGCGAAGTTAGATGCATGTGACCTATTTCTATTGGTAGTTCATAGTTCATCCGCTACGCCGAGCTATTTATTTAATTTAGGCAAACTTGTAAACTAGAACCGTAAATAAGTTCTGCCACCATCTATATAGTGAAAAGGGTCTGGTTTATCGTTTATCCGTAAAAATCTCATTTAAAAATAACAAAGATGCTCAGCGAAACTAAAATAAAATTAACACGATCCGTGTGTTTTCTTACAAACACCTAGCCGATCCTAATCTATTTTCTATCACTCTCGTTTTCTTATTATATACTCCGATATAAATATGAATATTGTCCTATTGTTTTTATAAAATTAACATGTTGTTTGAAGCATAGTTGTTAAACTCTTACGATTTACGAGTCGACTTTTACGAGTCGGCTCAGAAATTCAAAAAACGAGTTTAAATTTATAGACAATAATATACATATAGATATAAATATATATATTTATTGTAAATTTATGACTCTTACGAGTCGAGTCGAGTCACGAATCACGAGTTAGAAATCAATAATCCGAATCATGAGTCGAGTCACGAGTTAACAACTATGATTTGAAGTTTGAACGATGATGGTTTCCCGACCTAACAAGACGAATCCTAAAGTTAAATGTCAGATTCTTGTATTCTAGTTCACTATATTAAAATTAAAATACATGGTAGTGGTATTTAATTAATCTGCAAATTTATTACATGCATACAAATAGTTTTAAGTTTTAAATGTGAAAAAATAATATTTGTATTTGATGCCCGGACCTTTTTATAGCGTCTCATTAAAGCGAAATTTTAGCCAGAGACGCATTGTACGGCACGCCTTCGACCTTTTTATAAACAAAGCATATATATTTTTAGTGTCGGATCTAAAATTTAAGTTGCCTATAGTAATATTTTAAAATTGAATTTTGATTACAAGTGCGTTAAGGCATAAGGGTAATACTTAAGTTTACCTTAAATAATACATAAACATTAAATCAACATCTAACATTTCAAATTTATAAGCAATCACAAAGTCACTTTTCATATACGGAGTAAATTTGATACATTAGTGATTATCATGGTTACAATGTTGTTTATTTAGTGTTTAAAACTATTTTTACTACACCTTAACTAATGCCCTGAGGGTAATGATTATCAAAACCCTTTAAAATTTGGGAACTTATAGCATAAATAAAAAAATGAAACAAAATTTGCATTTTTTATAAGAAATTAAACTTCGTATAGTGAATGAATTCGTAGCTACTGGTACCTATATTTTTAATGTGGATCCACCCCTACGTATCATTTCAATTTTAAATTTATATATTAGTTATAATAAACATTACAGGATCAAACAACCTAGACTGGTTAGCTCTAAATTCTGTAATTAATATTATATTATAATTTGTTTTTTCTATTAAAAAAAACCTTCTAATTAGATCTTACAAGTAATTACGTTTAATATTGTTCTGAATTCTCAATTACGCAAATCAAAAGTAAGCATTATTTGCGTTCTTAATCTATAACGAACTTTTTTGGTGTGTGTGATTCCTTTTGTCGTACCATTTTGATGGTCACGGAGTTTTACTGCTTACGATGATGATGCAATTTCTCTTCACTTGTTTTGTTTTCGTTTATATTTTTTAAGGAAATAATATTGAGAGCTCTTATTTTTTATTATAATTTTTTTAAGCAAATTAACATATTTATATTTGGAAAAAGCATTTATGGTGTTAACAGTTGAGTAATTGTATTATGATCTAGAGGTGTGTTTGGCAAAATTAGCTGGTAGCTGAAGCTCGAAGCTTATAGCTGGAGCTGGTCGCTAGAGCTTATATTATAAGTTAGAAGCTGGAGCTTATGTGTTTAGACGTGTTTGGTAAAACTAACTGGAGCTTATTAATGTTGATTGACTAAAAAGGACAAAAAACATATAATAAATAATGATATAAGGGGTATTTATGTAATTTATCATTTCATAAGCTTGTAGCTTATTTTTATAAGCTACTCCAAGTAGCTTTTTTTTTTCAGAGCTTATTTTTTCAATAAACTACTTAAATTTTGTCTACCAAACTATGCTTGAAGCTTGAGCTTATAGAAAAATAAGCTTAAGCTCCAATAAGCTTCAAGAAGCTCGCGTGCCAAACACACCTTAGAACTAGAATTGGGCTTCTATTAGTGTTAAACTTTAACTCATATAAACTCGTTTAAAATGATAGCATTCAAAGTTCGGCTTGAAGCTCAAGATGGAACTATATTGTAATTGTAATTGTTATAATAATAATGTCATTATTTATATTAAACATGTTTATCACATTAATTATACAGAACATATTCTGATTCAAATAGGAGGGTGGGCAATGCAAAGCAAATAACCACCATTGCAATGGAATATGTGAAAAGAGAAAACATGGTATCTTGGACTACCATTTCTAATCATCCATTCCACGGTCATGAAGGTCAAAAGAAGAAGCACACAATATAAAGTTAAAAGATGAAATCTAATTTACTTCCTCCGTCTCAAAATAAATATCACAATACTATTTATATATGTTTCAAAATAATTATCTTCTTATAAAAAATAACTATTGAAAATAGTTAAACTCCTCAATTTACCCTCATTGATTACTCTGAATAATTTATTTCTAAAAAAAAATCAATCAAACTTACCTTGAATATAAGGGTAAAACTAACTTTTATCCAACCTATATTAATTTAAACAAAAAGTGTTATGATACAATTTTTATGGGACGGAGAAAATATATTTGTTTGTTATAAAAAATGTATACCTTAAGATAGTAGGGTAGGGTTCAAATGAGACTAAAAATTTGTGTGAAAATAAGGGAACCAATGATATCATGCCACATGTACAAAGAGAATGTTCCATACTACAAAACACATTTACCCCTTAAGTTAAATATCTCACAAACGACAAATCGAAAAATTATGAAAATTGCACCATTAGATTCAGCGTTTGATCCTCTTCGATTTGCCGTCCCTCAAGGCATACTTCCGACGAAATTTTTTTTTCCGTTTTTTTGGTGGGTTTCATATGTTACTAACACATGTGTTAGAGTGTTGCGTTTAGGGTTTAGGGTTTGGGGTTTAGGGGTTAGGGTTTAGGGTTGGGAGTTTGGGGTTTCGTCCCGAAACCCCAAACTCCCAACCCTAAACCCTAAACACTAACCCCTAAACCCCAAACCCTAAACCCTAAACGCTTTATAAAACTCTAAACCCTAAATCATACTAAACCCTAAACCCTGCTAAACCCTAGCACTAAACCCTGCTAAACCCTAGCACTAAACCCTGCTAAACCCTAACACTAAACCCTGCTAAACCCTAACTCTAAACCTTAACCCTAAACCCTAAATCAAATGTATAATCAATCACTAGCACATGTGTTACTAATATGTAAAACCCACCAAAAAAATGAAAAAAAAAAGTTCGTTGAAAATATGCCTTAATGGACGGCAAATCGAAGAGGATAAAACGCTGAAAAATATGGTGCAATTTTCATGATTTTTCGACTTGTCGTTTGTGAGATATTTAATTTTTAAAAACGTGGATGAGAGAGAAAAAAGTGACACATGGCATATTGTGGTTGATTCCCCTAGTCTCACACAAAATAAATGGTCTCAATTGAACTCTTCTCTAAGATAGTAAACTAGCCATATATTTAGTTTTATTGATTGTCCTAAATCGTTTCAATGATTATCGAGTAAAATGACACAAAATACTCCTTGTAGTTTAGTGGTTGCAACTTTGCACATCTTCCTTGAAGTTCAATCTCCACAGGTTGTAACGTTTGGCGTTTGGCCAACTGTCGATTTAGTTGATCTTGCCTATTGTCCTAGGTGTTAGTTGTTAATATCAAGGTGCAATATTGTATCGACCCACTAAGTTATTTGTCCTAGCAGCAAAATGTAAGAATCGGTCGCTATTGTAGATTATCAACGTTATGAGTAGGGCCTGCAAATGAATTTAGGAGGCCACATGCGATATCAAAAAAGGGCCCCCCGAAAACACCCAAAAATAAAATAAAAAATTAAACATATATATAGAAAAATGCCTTATTAATACGAGAATTATATAAAGATACAAACATATGAAGTCAGTATCTAATAATTCGGAAAAACTTACAATTTTCATTCTTCATTAAAATTAAGTAGCTATTTTCCGAGCATTATTTGAAGCATAATTGTTGATTAAACCTTAATAATCAATACTCTCTAGAAGATTATTCTTAATTGCTATCACTGTCAACCCATTAAACATCTCTTGTGACATAGTAGAATGCAAATATGACTTTAGCAACTTAAGTTTTCAAAAACTTATTTTTGTGTTTGCTAAAGTTATGAAAATAGTCAACAATACTTTATTTGCGCTAATCGCATTAGGAAAGTAATCAATCCGTTTCAGATAAAGTAGAATTTCAATCGGTCCCGTATTGGCACAAGGCAAGAAATTGTTAAGCAATTTTAACTCCACATATAGCCCGTTTTCATCAATATCGGATTGTCCACCCTTCGTGAACGCTTTTTCAAGATGACTACAAGAAGAAGTAAGACTCTTGTCATCAAATGAGTGCAACTTGTTAGAAGTAAACAAGAAACCAACAGTCTTGTTATGCTCTTTGTATTTTTCAAAAAAAAAAATTTAAGAGAAAAATCGTTTGATCAACAACGCACAAGATTAATTGAACTTATACTAATTATAACAATTCTTGTCAGCAGATGCCAATATCCTCTACTAGTTATGACAAAACCTTATTACGAAGCTAAATTACATACACAACACTCCCTTTCGTTCAATTTTCATTTTTGACGTATATTAGAAGTGCGTTACTATTTATAGCAAGTTACGTGGAAAGTAAATGATGTCGACTTTGAAGTCAAAATTTGTTTGCTTCATTGAAGTCGCAGTCATACGATGGAAGGTAAAAAGTAAAAAACCGTAAAGTACCTCAGGAAACTGTGTAGGGTGAGAAGCAGAGGATCAAAACATAGGAATCGATTCACGTGTGGAGCCCACTTGTGTGTGACCCACAAAGATTTATGTGAAAGTTAGAGATAAGACTATGAGACGCACAACGAGCGGTGACGAGCCGCCCCCAATCCCACCGACTCCCAACAATTACCGAATCATCAAATCTCCCAATAACCGCTTTACGTACTACGGGATACCTATACTCACTTTTCACTTTTCCAAACCTGCATACAGTAACTAAAGCGTAAGGTACAAGTAGTTGATGCATATTTTTTCTGGAACTGGAAGTTACTGATCTGTGAAAGTGGATTCCTTTCTTAATTATTGTCAATCTCGTGTCTCCACGTATGTCCGTTCACCCCATTGAAGTAGTAGTCTTGGTCTCACACAACTTGTTAAAATTATTTTTTTAAAACTATAATTTTTAAATAATTGTACTGTAGAAAAGGACAAATATTCTAAATCTATAGTTATTTAATATGGTCATACTTGGATTATTATTATTATTATTTTTATAATACATAAGTTGGTAGGATTCTACTAATATGAAAAGTTCAACTTGATTTATGGAATAATCAAATGATGATAATTGATTAGTTGTATATATATTGTTGTTAATTATACCTCCGTCTCTAAATAATTTTTCAATTTTGATTTTTTGTAGTCTTTCCTTTTCAATTTTAACCTTAAATATGTTTATTTGTATTGTATAATACTTGATACATGCAAATTATATGAATGGATTGAGTTTTAAGTATATTTTATTTGGTATAATTTTCATCAAGTATTATATAGCACGAACAAAAAGATTTAAGGTCAAAGTTGAAAAAGAAAAATCTCAAAGAGTCAAAAGTGGACAATTATTTAGGGACGGATGGTGTATATTATTAGAAAAAATATATTAGTGGACCAGAATCTAAAGGTTTTTAAACTTAAAGTAGTAATCATCAAACAATAAAATTGCTTGAAAGTCATATTGTGTTATTTTAAGATAAAGACATGTAGGAAATATTAAAGTGGTTTCGTTTACAATAAGGGTTTTTCCTGATTATATCTGTCAATGAAAAATTGAAAGGTGAAGCTTTTTTTAGAGATTTAAGGTTTCATTTCTACAAATTATGTGCCAATCTTGAACATTTGAAAGTACAACAAATGGACGTATGAAATGTGACATATAAAATTGATGATGATAAGGCGAAAATGATTTTGGTGACCGATTCATATGACGTATATATGCAATAATTTGAGCACATCAAATTCATAGAAAACGGATCGACTTTTAAGAACTACAACTTCTATCCATATATAATTAGCCAGTTAGGGTACAAAAGGAAAAATAATAATAATAATATAATAATAGACAAAATAAGACTGGTAACGTACTAACGTGTTGTGCTCTTGAGCATACCACCTGTTATATTGACCATGATTTTAGGGCTTCTCCTAAGTTTTTAGGGCTTTTTCTTTTTTATTTTAAAAGTAACTAACGTGAGAATGTCTAGTAGTCAAGTTCTATATTTAGGAAGAGGTTTTGGCGTTTATATATAATTTCACAACCGATGACGACAATACCATTAGCTAGTGTTTGGTTTTGGTGTTTATTTTATTGTGTGACTAGATCATAACCCGCAAAATTTGCGGGCTATGCCATATTTTAAGACATGAGTTTTATTATTATTAGAATTTTTCGATAATGCTATAGATACAATTTTACCTTTATGACTTGACTACATGTTAAGAATCTAAGGGTATATAATTGTTTATCGATATGCATTATGATTGACACGGTTACTATATTTTTCGGGTTTTCATGACCCTTTCCCAAGTAGTAGTTACTACATATTCATGAACCCTTTCCCAAGTAGTAGTTTACTACATATTCATGATACGTCTTTAAAATACCCCTAACATATCCCACATTAAATTGGTTTAGTCTATTTTACGCACGAAAAATATAATATGGGTCACTTGTGGCCCTATTCCACCCATTTCCTTTCAAAGTGTTTTTCTATTCTACCCATTCCTAAGTAAATTCCTAAGTAAATGGACAGAAATTAATGCATCTGTCAATATGAAAAAATCTTAGGGAAGCATATGTGAGAACACATATTTTGGAACATTTTTACCCAATTTCCTGTAGTACCAAAACCAAGCACAGATTGATTGATCAATACATATAACAGGAAAGTTCTGTCATATGTATAACATGTTAGATCTACACTTTGATTAAAGAATAATATCTTTTATTACAAAGTACCATCCAAACGCCACCTGTAACATGTGATGGAAGCATAGGCTTAACAAAACTGGTAAATCAGAAATAAGGTTTGCTTGAACCTTGTTGGCTCGCCCTATAGCTGCACACTTAGCTTGAAAGTCAGCAAGTTGAGAAAAATAAGCTGACTTTGGGTCTTAGCTAATGTTTTACAAAACGGGTCAATATGTAAAATGTAGAGTCATAAACATTCAATAAATGAGACAACTTTATAACAATTCATGCAATAGACTATGAACTAACCTTACTATTACATTATGAGGCAGATCAAAACCTCACCTACAAAAAGTTATCAGCAACTCTACATTAGGATTTATTGCAGTAATAAAAACACAGTTTGTAAATACAAGCACTTCTGAAAAAAGATGCAATGATAAACAATAAAAAATCGAAATACCTGTCTATATGAGTTTCTTTAGTAGTTATTAATCATTTGGTTTTTACTTTTGAAATCCACAAAAGGGTGTTCTTAAAAAACGAAGGCCAAAACGTAAGAAACATAACGGATAATAAGAATTTCACAGTCTTAACCTTCTGCTTACGATTAGTAGTCTTTTTCTGCAGTAACTTTTTATTGATCTCCATTGCCCTTTTCCTTTTCCACTACAAACGAACACATAAAGTTTTCTAATTTTTTAATTCAAATACCCATACAGAAATTATAAAGAAAGTTGTACCTCCTTATTTAAGTGTGTTACTCTTGACTCGTAATAAGAACTAAGAAAGATCTTTCAATCGTTTACCATATTTCCTCACAAGTAGTGAAGCTGCTTTCCACACAGAACATGTGGTTATTCATTAGGGCATTAGGCATAGTACCTACTTTTATAACCAAACTGAAGACATGGGCCAGATAAGTTTTGACACAATCAATTAACGGATCACATATGTTTGACCCACTAGTAAATGAATGGGTCAATTTGGGTTATATTTTTTTCTCTAACAGGTAAAACATAGATAACAAAAATAGCAATAACAAAAACATGTTGCATAGGTTAGATAAGTCGTAGGTCTCGAAGAATGTTTCACTTCATATAAGCTTCCAAACTGCTCTATTAGAATAAGAAATTGTAGTAATATACTGAGTAGAAAAGCTTTAGTAATCATATTTAACGCGACGCCACTTTCTAAAAAATTGGAAAAAAGTTATGTGTGGAACACCGCAACCTGACCCGTAATAAAAATGACCTACTGCCAACCCATTAAGCCACCTTCAAATTATTTACTATTAGGAGGCATTTGAAGCAATACCTTGGCAAAGTTAATGATTCACATATATCAGGACAAAAAGATGGCTCGATCGACTATGAAACTCAGATATATGATGCCAATGCCAGTCTGCCACTGTTACCATTATGTCAACCAAATTCAGTAGTCTCTCTGTTGTTAAGGGATTAATCTCCGACATCATGCAATATCAGTGTCGTTAGCAAATTAACCTCCTACGGCAACATCTTTATTATGACAATCAAGATCAAAAGTTGCACATTACACATAACATATTTATTAAAATTGTATACTAAAAAAAGATAGAAAATTAGAAACACAGAAAATTGGCTGATTTTAATTCTGACATGTTTTATCATGAAAATAAATGTGGATATATATTTATATGTCACGTTAGCTTAAAAGAAAACACGTTGACTGGCTGAAAGATGCAAAAACTGCATATATAATGCATACATTATAGTTGTCACATGTGTTATCTATATAACAAAAAGAACTTGGACACATACCTGTTACCCAACACATCCGAGCCGCACATTCTCCACCTATAGATGAAGGACCTGAGTAATCATAGTAGCAATTCTACCTTACCATTCTAACAATATGGGTTCTATTACTGCTGCATCGAAACACTTTAATTAATGTCACACACACACAAAAAGAAAAGAACAGTACTATAGTAGCAAATATATATATAATATAAAAAATTCATTTTCTCCATAACTTCTGGAGTAAAGCTATCAATGTATAATCAGAGTGTATGCCCAATATAGTGTGTTAAAGTTGATAGCAAGGATACTACTATGATCAAGCGGCATTCGGAATGTCTATAGCGGTCGCACACAAAATTATCAACAAAGTATTAGCAAGTCCACCTAACCCGACCTGGTTCATTATGATCGGTACGAATTTTCACCCTTTTCAACTAAAACGCTTTTCGGCCTGTCACCAAGTAGGTTTGTCCCGTCCATCTTGCCACCTCTAGTCATAAACTGTTGTTTTAGGTAAGACGATTACTCGCAAGGTAGTTCTCCATCCAAATGTGATGGGACAAATCCCTACATAGGACAAACTACAATAATCTTTAAAAGAAAAAAAGAAAAAAAAAAAAGATTAGCCAAGTAAGCTTAACTAAAAAAGAACATAAAAAGGACTGATTCCCTCAACATAGCAGATCCTACAAATTGACCAAACCAGTAACGATTCAATAGAATGAGTATCTCTCTAGACACTATGATCGTTTAGGGACCTGAATTGCAAAAAAGAATGAACGTCCATATCATTCTGTAATCAAATACATTGACAAGTTGATTGTTTAGCAAATACCTTCTACAACATGGTCTAAAGCAGCATCTCTCAATGAATACAATACAATGAAGGTGTTCAGTTGAAACCGTAACCATAACCTACTATTTCAGTTAATAGAAAAGTCCAAAACAGTTCTTGCTCAACCCTAGTGAAAAGCAACTCGGGAGTCTAACATTTGATAGGCCAAGTATAATGATACACAAAATAATAGAAGAAAATGTTTATAGCTATCTTACATGACGTTCTACTATAATGCGAGAAAGCATCCCAGTAAGTATGTCTGTATTCAGACTCCTCTCATGAGCCTCATACAGTATTATGGCTGAGTATCATCTCAACAAAAAGTCATTCTGTAACATAAGCATGATATTAACATAATATTTAGTACACTTTACAATGTGAACCACACTACTTGGGATTTCTTAAAACATATTTCACCATTATGAAGTGGAAGCAAACATCATTTTAACCAAAATCCATCAATCAATTTTTTCTGTAAAATCTAAATTAAACTCGATATTAAAAGAAGAGGATAACAATGTAGGTAAGAGAAACCTGCAATTCTCGAAGCAAAATTTCGTCAGTCATGAAGTTGATTTTGCAGCTGTCTCCAATTTTATTGTCATGTCTAACTTGGAAACCAACCTCCTTCCCTAAACCAACTCCGATCTCAAACGCCACCCGCCTTGCCGTTGCAAGAACAACCACATGACGTGGGTAAGTAACACCAAAAATTCCACTTCAAATACCGCAACTTTTCGAACCAAATCTAGCTTCGTACAGAAACTGAAGAATGGCAGCCAGGAATCAATAAGAAAATTTAAAGCGAATACATTTAAAATAAATATACAGTCATGAGCACTTAAAGATTCAATTAAAGTGAGTATTGTTGACGGGCAATGTAGCAAGCAAAATGAACTTCAACATTAAGAAAAAACAATCAAAACGACTACTAACCTCATAAATTTTACTAACAAACTTAAGGACATAAACAATATTTTGCGTCCTTCAAAAGGACTGATTTGCGTCCTTCAAAGTTGAACACATAAGTGACAACACTAACAGTTATATCCTGCTTCCTTTGCAACATGGGCTACTACTGGAGTAGCACCAGTGAATGTAACGCCACCCATACATCCTGTTATGAACACAGGATCTGATCCTTTAAGAGCGTTCCCAATAGCTTCCTTCGATTCCTCTGCAACCTGTTGTCCTAAAAACAGATTCCCACCCGTACCTGCATGCATCTTTCAATACTAATCTCAACACCGCAACTCTGTATACAGTCCTTAGACAGGAGTAGACCTATAAACGCATTTGATAAATCCAATTATTTCCATTTCAACAACAACCTGAAAGAATATTATTTGGTAATCACATTCTTTAATAAATCCATCACATTATTTGATGGAGTACTATTTACAAAATGGGCAAACCAAAATAGCCCGTTGCAACTGTTACTAAAAATTGACCCTAAATTATAAGACAAATGTAAAAAATGTTATTTGGTAATCACATTTTGTAATAAATCCATCACATTATTTGATACTATTTACAAAATGGGCAAACCAAAAACTATGAATTTTTTGAAATTGATACTTATATTACAAACTGAATATGGAACTAATTGTCTACCACATATCAATTAGATTGTGTAATGTAATTAGGGGCATAATAGTAATGTTAACATTCCATATGGTCCTTATTGCATAGATAATCCGACCTGGTTTGATACAAACCAAAAATTAAACCCATTTTGACACTAACACCTTTTGAATAATCCATATTTCCACCTCTACATTTGATTATAATCAGTTGTATAAAATTATCCTTCAGTTCTGCATAAAGCAAGCATATTTGTCAGAGCTTCCAAATTTAATTTTATTAACAAAGTCTTTATCCTTGCGGATGTAAGGTGTAAAGAAATACAAATTCTGAAGTACTGCATAACGGTGACCCACCGACCCATTTATATTACCGTTACTTACTTTATGTGGCCATCAATGAATATTGTTGCTTCAACGATAAAACAAAAATCAGCGCTACGATAGGAGTTGGTGAAGTTCTAGACTTGTATTTAAATAAACTAATAAACACAATGTTACCACCAAATCTGGTCAATGGTACACAAAGAGAATTTGATGACGTACACCTTTTACACAGTTAATATCATGCACTTCGAATGCTTCTTGAGTTCCTGTACAAAAGGCATATTTTTTCGTCCATTTATAACAGAAAATAATCACTCATGGTGTGTTTGTAATATCATGTTTTGCAGGTTTTTAACTTGAAATTGGGGTTGCTGAATTTTATTGGTTTTGTTGCATTGAAACCTTTTACTAAATTAACTAACCTGGATTAATTTCTGACACAATAACTACCACAAAGCCAACCAAAGCAATAGTCCACCAATTTGGTTCTAATTTTACTTAATAGACTTCCTTACTCCAAGTAAGTAAAAACGAAAAAGAAACAACCTATATTCTGGTTCTAACTGACAAAACTAACCATAGTCCACTCATAGCTTATTCTAGCATATTTGCAAAGCCTTGATTTTTTGATTCAAAAATTAAAAATATACCCAGGGACAAAAAATATAATACCTGCACAATGTCATTTCTTTTGGCACGAGTCTCATCACTATTGGTCAAATCATCATGGTTTTCACCACCACGAACTATGAGACTATGAGGGCAGAACTATCGCTCCATTCTTCCCCGAGAATTCCACATAAGGATATCCAGTTGGTGGGCCTTACCCACTCTTCTGATACATCCTGCATAGCACAAATGTATACTTTCGACAACATCACAAAACAACAACAATGGACCAATCAGTTCAATATCATGAAATGGGCATTTGTTAATGATCAAGAATTCTTCAAAACCTGAGATACACCAACACGTACATACCGTTTCATGATCCATATGCCGGTAAGTATGCATCACCCAATTAGTTTGTTTGCCATATAGTGCTAGACTATGACTATAAATGCAGTCCAAGGTGGGCACCTGAAAATGGTAAAAAGTCATTTCCGATAAAAAATAAATACCTACTCAACCAAAAAGTCATTTTAAGAAATAGTGTTCTAGTACTATATTTTCAAGCATTCTTGCATTCTAGCAAGAATTAACGACTATATAATGATTAACTATCAGTTATATTTTCAAGCATTCTAGCACTGGATTCGTTCATATAGCATTTTTTATGGACAAATATGGACTAAATTTTTTAAAACAGGACCTTTTTTTGGAGCAGCTACATGAAAAACTTACGAATGCTTCCCGCCCGTCTTGGTCAGCTGCAATTCTGCATAATAAAAACAGCCAGGTTTTACCATTTTCAGGTGGTGAGTGTTGTGGTCAAGCTTCTTAATGACAAAGGACCAGTGCTATTTAAACAGTTACAAACCAAATCAATTAATGATTATATAAGTACTGCAAACAAAGATTATGGATATTTAATCAAAGTGAGAGAACCTACATCCATACAAAACTCATCTCCTTCGTGATCACCAATCCTATCCACTGCATATATATGGTGTTTATAATCTGACACGTCATCCATGGAAACAAAAAGATGTGAAGTCAACATTGCAATGTATACCAAATCAATTATGATCTTTCACAACTTGTTACAGTTCACAACGTATAGCAAAGCTTCTATCACTTATATTTTCAAGCATTCTAGCACTGGATTCGTTCATATAGCATTTTTTCTGGACAAATATGGACTAAATTTTTTGAAACAGGACACGTCATCCATGGAAAAAAAAGATGTTTTACTATTAATGAGTAAGACATATAAAACTTTCATTCAGGCATTCAATCAAACACTTGATGTGCGTTTTTCTCATTTGCATACAGTATACAAAATATCAATGAAACTCATATTCAATCTTCTCAAAAACATTGCCAAATCCAACAAATCAGCCATATCTACTTTGTTAATTAATACACAAATTCGAGGTCTTCTTGATAAAGATACATTCTAATAATATCATGGTATGATTTCTACTGATATACAATACGAATGAAATGAGACGTAACAATTAAATTCAGTTCCAGATGAAAAAGTGGAGAGAAAAATACCAAACTTGCCAAAATCTCAACTGTTTTCAGTTGCTCGTCCGCCGTCGACCGTCGGCGTCGCCGTTCGGTACTCTTCCGACGTCACTGCCGCCGCACAGGGGTAATTTTTAGGTTTTCATGCCTTTCTTGTCCGAGCAATTGATTGATACGGACAAGTAAGGATGATTAGATGCTTCAATTTTGATTGGGGATTCATGGGTTTGCTTGATTTGGGTGATGAATTTTGGTTTGGCCGGCCTTTTTTTTTTTCCATTTGATCGTCGTTTTTTTTTTCCTTTTGGGCAGCGCCTTTTTTTGTTATGAAGGGTACTGAATAAAATGGGGGTAATTTGGGAAAAAGCTAGGTAAAAAAGTTAGTGATTAATTAATCATTTTTTTAAAGACAATCAAGGGCTAAGATCAAGCAAGCTAAGGAAATGAAAGGGGGAGATTAACTTAGAAATGTTATTTTAGGAAATGATTAACTAATATAGCTTCTCTTTTAATATATAAAGTAGATTTGAGTTTAATTTTGTGATATGAAAATTAAATAATATAGAATATATAATGAAGTGAACAGTAGAACTGTAGAAGTATGTGAGAAAAATAGATAATAATAAGGCGTGTGTAAGGACTAAGGAGAAGTATAAGTTTTCTTAACATCACATTTCGTACGTAATTTACAAAAAATCATTGACCCATTGTAATAAATCAAACACCGGCGATCATTATCGGTCCTAAATCCTCAAGCCAAATACATAGTTAAATTGTCATATATGAAGTAGTGCAGCGCTGTTTTGAAAGTTTACCGGGCGGTACTATGCAATGCGACAATGTGTATCACACTTTCGTTTTACTTTCACACTACGAGTATGCATGTTTGGTATAAATGTTGTGCATTCGACATCCAAAGGTGTAATTATATGTATGCATTGTTATATATATGATTTTGTACTTACACAAAATGGATACTTGGTTTAACAAATTTGGATGGCTTATTAATTATGATGTTGTGAATTAGAAAAAAATGCGTATCATTCCTTACCTTTAATGATTTTCTCTATTAATAATAAATTAAATAATAATCTCTAATGTGAAATTAGATCGAGAATTTGGATGTTATTCATGTTAGTCGTTTGTTGATTTTTTCGAGATAAGATACGTTTTCTCAAAAAAAAAAAAAAAAGTTTTGTATATTTTTTTTTCTGAATGTCAATTTGCAGAAGTAACTAATAATAGAATTTCTCTGAGTTAACATGATTAGCAATTTAAAATGAAAAAATGTCAAAATATCGATAACTCTACATTGTTAAAGTATTTTGAATGTGTGCATTACTCATTTTTACACTACAATGATGTAAAAGTACAAAAAAAAAAAAAAAAGGAAAAACAATTTTAATATTTCGTACCAAATTTCACACCGTTGTAATGTGTTGAATAATAATAATAATAAATATAATATGATATAATCAATATTTTTATTCAGATTATTATTATTATTTTTTATTATTATTTTTTTTAAACAGAAATTTTTTTTTACAATAAATTAGAGGGGAGCCAAGATACTATCGGGGCTCCAACCCCCTTGGCTATGGCAAAACTAATCCTATTAAAAATATGAAAGGAAGCCCGTGCACCAATGTCTTGAGTCAAGGAAAACTTTCGAATACGTTTCAGTAAGTCAACCGCGTCTTTCTCAAGCTCCCCTCGGGACGAGAACGAGAAAGGAATAAAACCGTATCCAAGATCTGCACACTTAGCACCATATTTGACGCGTTTACGTTGTGCCGCATCAATAACCGCACGACCAGGTGCAAAATCAACCATCCCTGACTGTGTCAAAGGTGATGAACCCGTCAAGTCAACACAGACATCAAGTCCTCTGTCCCAGGAATAAAGTAACATGTCGGCCGGACGCAAGGATCTGTCCCGTTCATCACACATACCAACGTCGACTTCCTTTCCAGCTGAGATGCTAGAACGGCGACAAATATCAACAAGGGTATCACGCACCAGATTATGTCGGTGTTTAATACCAACCAACCCAGTGCAAGAGACAGCATGATCCCCGAAAAAATCTCCGGTAAAAACTCTAGAACAAGCAGAACAAGGTGAAGAATCACGAAATAAGGGAACTCCTAAACGGTAACACAGGACACAACGATAAGTTTTACTGTTCATAGTCTGACCCAGCCCAGAAATAGGAACAACCATAAGCCAATCAGAAGCATGATCCTCTCGAGAGGATTTCCACAAAGCCAACTGCCGAGGAGATAACGAAGACGAGGTTTCAACATTTTTAGTAATCTTAGTGAAGTATACATCTGCCAATTTCTTCATGAGTTTGGGGGCAGCGATCTCACTAGGATTGCTTAAAAGGTTGTAACACCCCTAAAATACGTAAGTTTTTATAGTTTAATATACGTTTATGTTTCAGTTTTTATATGTATTTCATATGTTAAATATTTAAAGTAACGAAAAGTTTAGAATTTGGTTAGAGGACTAACCAATTAAAAGAAATCTTGTTAGAGGGACCATATGTGTCAAAAAGTAAAGTTTAAGGGAGGAGAATGAAAAATGTTAATATATATCTTCCTGCAATATTCTAATAAGTTCCAGACTGAAATTTAGAAAGTATGTGCGTGAGGTTTTGAGAGGGAAACAAAGAAACGCAAGAAATCAGAAATTAACAAGTGATTAAGAAGATTAAGGCTTATAGTTTTCGAATTCATCATCCTCAAGGTATGTATAATCTCTATATGAGTTTAATTTAAGTTAGGGTTTTAGTTTCATAAACCCTAGATGGTAGAAAGATCATGTATGTTAATTGAGTTGTTAAATTAGTGTTCCATGGGTGTTAGTAAGCTGATTTTATACTTAGTTTATGTTAGTTTGATTAAAGAATTCATGTTCATATGTAATTGAGTTTTTAATAGTTTATGTGTATATGAGAATTGATGAATTAAGAAGAAGTGATAGTGATTATGCTTAGATAAGTGATGAATACCCAATTACATATGATTTCAAAGCCTAATTATGGAACACTAGTGATGAATGATAGGTGTTAGTGAGTAACACCTAGTTATAAGATTAAGTTAAGAAAGTAAAAGGTTATGTGAATTGATCATGCTATGTGTATTTGTATAGGTGATCAAGCAAGAGAAGTTATTTCAAGTTGTGTTAAGTTTCAAGATAAAGGTAAGTAGATGGATATGAATGTGAAGTCAAGTAATGGGTGAGCCATTAGCTTGACGGTTTTCCAAGTAATGGATCATGACCATTAGCTTGGTATAAATGTTAACTAGTAGTAGTTAGCATGATGATGTTTAAGGATCCTTAATGTGATGTTTATTTTTATATTTATGTTAAAGTTTCCATTACTTACTAAGCATTAGCTTACGTGTTATGTTTAAATGTTTCAGGTGAGCCAAGTGTTAATAGAGGGGACTTGGGCAAGGGACACGTTTAAAAGCTTTGGTGGAGCTTGTTGCACGGTTTTGGTAACAAGCTAATCCCTCTTAATCATGCTCTAGATATATGTACACCCCGTTTTGTAAAGTTTATGACATATAGTTTGATGTTTTGAAAATGATACGGAGCCTCACTTGTGGAATATGTAATGCTTTGGGAAAAGTCAACTCTATGGTCAAAGTTATAGATAGGGTTGAAGTTAAAGTTTGTATGGTGAGACTCGAAATGTAAAGTTTAATGTATAAAAGTTATTTGAATGTTGAAAGTTGGTTATGAAAGTTTAAAAGGTCAAAAGTTTAAATTATGGTCCAAAGTTGATGTTAGTAAGTTAGTTTGACTTAGATAAGTCATTTGGGTAAGAATTTACCAAAGAAATGGGTTAAAAAGGTCGAAGACCCAATCGGGTCGTTTGGTGCCCAAATGGGCAACCAATAGTGTAATAAGTCAAATTGAGTTATATTTGGTGAAAGTCAAATATAAACATCCCCACAAGTCTCAAATGTGATATTGGAAAAGTGGTCAAAAGCCTAAAAGTAGAAATGGTGTCATTTGAAACTTAGCATGTCAAGATTTTGGTGAAAAAGTGCCGAAAATGAGTTAACGGGTCAAAAAGAAAATTATCGCAAAATTTGAAAAAGTACAAAAAGGGAAGTCCTCATTTTGGTCATATGAACGTGCACGCAAAATTTCAGATCACCAGGTGTTGTCGTTCAAAAGTTATGCATGTTTAAAGTTAGAGTTTTGGTCATAAGTTGTGCAGGTTGCAGGGTTTGCTGGGATAGGGAGGAATCCGGACGGATTCATCCCAATCCGGTCGGATTCTCGTGAATCCGGCGGATTCCCAGGCGGATTCCAAAACGGATTCCTTAAATTCGGTTCTGTCCATGAGTTGAGTCTGAAGAGTCGTGGAATACGGCGGATTCCCAGGCAATCCGGCGGATTCAGCCCAGTTTCAGAAAAATGATTATTTTAACTTGTATAGTACACGTAAATATATGTTGTATTGCAAGTTAGTGAGCCTATATAATAAAAAGAAGTAATTTTGTAAAATATGTTTAAAAAAAAAAATGGTACGTTTTCGGGGTGTTTCAAGTTGGTATCAGAGCACGGTTTAAGGGATTCAGGTATCCATCATTAGTGAGTACTTGGACTTAGACCAATTCTATTATGATGTTGAACATGATTTCGTAAGATATGTTATGGGTTAATGAATTGTTAATGATTCTTTACTCAAAGTGTGGCGTGCAGACTATGGATGTGTTTAAAGTAATACGATAATTTGAGCGTCTGGCCAACGCAATGATTATCATATTACCTTATATGTATCCATGGAAATCACGAGACATTAGAGGATTGAATGTTAACAAGTTATTAACTGTTTGTAGTAGAGTTTATGATAAGGTAAACGTTAGATGTTTAAGTTACTATGTTAATGTGTTATGTGAACTTTCAGATAAGATGAGTAAAGAAGTAGAGACTACTGATACAGGAGGCAGTCAAGATAGGCCTCAGTCTTCTGTTCAAGATATAGACCCGATAATTGAGAAGATGAAGTCTTTCATTTCACAAGAAATTGGTATTGCTCAGAAAGCATCTATTCCTCTTCTAAAGTCAACGATTATAGAGACTGTTAGAGAGGTAGTTAGTGAAGAGTTTCAGAAACAAAAAGATAAAATAGTTGGAGTTAGTCAAGAAGTACCTCCTCAAGCTCCAATTTCGGAAGAAAGTAGAAAGTTCAGTTATAAAGATTTTTCAACTTGTAATCCACCTGAGTTTGAAGGGGATTTAGATCCGATTAAATGTTATAGGTGGGTTATGGAGGTTGAAGGGGCTTTTACTACTTCACGTTGCCCAGCCGATTTAAAAGTAATATTTGCTGCTAATCTCTTGAAGGCACGTGCTAAGAATTGGTGGGAAGTTCAACGCCGTACCTTAGGGGATGAGGTTATAAATAAGATGAGTTGGGATGATTTTAAGAGGATGTTTGAGAATACCTATTCTCAAGAAGCAGATTTGAAGAGGATTCGTCGAGAGTTTCTTGCAATGGAACAAACGACTGAATCAATTAACGAATTGGTTGGTGTATTTCTGGATAGAGCTCAATTCTGTCCGGATTATATGGAGAATCCAAAGCGGCTTATAGATCATTTTCATGAAGTGTTGAAGAAAGAAATCAGTCAGTTTATTCAACCTAGTCGTTGTAAGTCTTTTGAAGAAATTGTGAATGAAGCTCGTTTTCAAGAGCTAGAGTTAAAGAAAGGTGAGAAGGCTGTTGCAAAAAGAAAAGCTGAATCGAGTTCTATTCCTCCAAAGAAGTTCAAAGCTAGTGATAGTTCTCGTCGAGAAGAGAAGAAGACAGAAAAGTCGGTACCTCCAGAATGTAAGAAATGTCACAAGAAGCATTTTGGAGTATGCAGATTTGGGTTAAACATTTGTTATCAATGTGGTGAGGAAGGTCATTTCAGCAAGGACTGTCCTCATCCATTGAAGGTATGTTATGGATGCTACGAGCCTGGTCATGTGAAGTCAGAATGTCCAAAGTTAAAGTCTCAGTCAGCTTCTTCAGCATATCGTAAGCCATCCGATAAGAAGTCGACTGAAGTTCCAAAAGCCAGGCCTCGTTCATTCCAGATCACAGCAGAGGAAGCTAAGGGGACCCCAGATGTAGTGTCAGGTACCTTTTTTAGTAAACCTAATACCTGCGTATGTTCTTTTTGATTCGGGTGCCTCTAGATCTTTTGTTTCAGAAAAGTTTAATAAAAGTTTCATGATTCCACTTTCTGATTTAGACACTCCCTTAGATGTTGAAATAGCTGATGATAGAACAGTATATGTCACGAAAGTTTATATAGGGTGTCGGTTAGAAATAAGTAATGAGCCTTTTTCCATAAATCTAATCCCTATGCAAATGGGGGAATTCGATGTTGTAATTGGTATAGATTGGTTAGCGGCTCATGATGCAATGATTCAATGTGAGCAAAAGATTGTAAGAGTTAAGTTACCTCGTGGTGAATTGTTAGATATTTATGGAGAAAAGAAAGAAATGTTTATCCCGGTTTGTACTTTTGCTAAAGCTAAGCGACATTTGTCACATGGTTGTCAAGCCTTTTTGGCACATGTGATAGATGCTCAGATTCAAATTCCAAAGATTGAGGAAATTCCGGTAGTAAAAGAGTTTATTGATGTATTTCCCGATGAGTTACCGGGCATTCCGCCCGATAGGCAAGTTGAATTTAAGATTGAATTGATGCCTGGAGCTACACCTATTGCTAAGACACCATATAGGCTTGCTCCAACCGAAATGCAAGAATTAATGAAACAGTTGCAAGAACTGTTAGATAAAGGTTTTATACGCCCAAGTAGTTCTCCGTGGGGAGCTCCTATTTTATTTGTGAAGAAGAAAGACGGTTCAATGAGAATGTGCATAGATTATAGAGAGTTAAACAAGGTGACTATCAAGAATAGGTACCCATTACCTAGGATTGATGACTTGTTTGACCAGTTGCAGGGTGCTAGTTACTTTTCAAAGATTGACTTGCGCTCTGGTTACCATCAATTGAAAGTTAGAGAATAAGATGTTTGTAAAACTGCCTTCAGAACAAGGTATGGACATTATGAATTTGTGGTAATGCCATTTGGTTTGACGAATGCACCTGCAGCTTTTATGGATTTGATGAATAAAGTTTACCGCCCAATGCTTGATAAGTTTGTAATCGTGTTTATTGATGATATTTTAATCTATTCTAAATCCACTAATGATCATGATTATCATTTGAGACAAGTGTTACAAATGTTAAGAAGAGAGAAGCTTTATGCTAAGTTCTCAAAGTGTGAGTTTTGGCTTCGGGAAGTACAGTTTCTTGGGCATGTTGTCAATAGTGAAGGTATTATGGTTGATCCAGTTAAAGTTGAAGCAGTTATGAAATGGAGTGCTCCAACAACTCCAACCGAAGTCAGAAGTTTTCTTAGATTAGCTGGCTATTACAGACGGTTTATTCAAGACTTCTCAAAGATCGCAACGCCACTTACAAAGCTTACAAGAAAGAATATCAAGTTTGAATGGAATGATCAAGCAGAACAAGCCTTTCAGATTTTAAAACAGAAACTCAGTCAAGCACCAGTCTTAGTACTTCCAGAAGGTACTGAAGACTTGGTGATATATTGTGATGCATCGTATAGTGGTTTGGGCTGTGTTCTTATGCAACGTGGCAAGGTGATAGCATATGCTTCTAGACAGTTAAAAGAGAATGAGAAGAATTACCCAACGCATGATTTAGAATTGGCAGCGGTGGTTTTTGCCTTAAAGATATGGAGGCATTATCTCTATGGTGTGAAGATTACTATTTATACAGATCACAAAAGTTTAAAGTATTTCTTCGATCAAAGAGATTTGAACATGAGACAAAGAAGGTGGTTAGATCTTGTTAAAGATTATGATTGTGAAATATTATACCACCCGGGAAAAACTAACATTGTAGCTGATGCTTTAAGTAGAAAGGCAGCTCATCTTGCATTAACAGTTAAATCTCTTAGAATTTCTGTTACTCCTAGCTTGTTTGATCAAATTAAAGAAGCACAGCAAAAAGCTTGGAGAGAAAAAGATATTTGATCAGAACGGATCAAAGGTCAAGTTGATAATATTGTGGAAGATTCACGTGGGTTAAAGACACGTTATGGTAGAATTTGGATTCCAAATTTTTGGGATTTGAAGACATTATTGTTAGATGAAGCTCATAAATCGAAGTATTCCATTCATCCTGGCGCGACAAAGATGTACCACGACTTAAGATCATAATATTGGTTGCCAGGTATGAAAAGAGATATTGTTAAATATGTTGAACAGTGTTTAACTTGCTTACAGGTGAAGGCTGAGCATCAGAAGCCATATGGAAAGATGCAGCCTTTAGACATACCTGTTTGGAAGTGGGAACACATAACGATGGATCTTATCACCAAATTGCCAAAGACTCAGCGTCAGCATGATGCAATTTGGGTGATAGTGGATAGATTGACGAAAAGTGCATTATTCCTACCGATTAAAGAAACGATGACTATTGAAGCTTTGGCAGATTTATATGTTAAGGAAGTAGTTGCACGTCATGGTATGCCAGTCTCTATTGTCTCGGATAGAGATAGTAGATTTACTTCACGGTTTTGGGCCAAGTTTCAAGATGACATTGGTACACGTATTAATCTTAGCACAGCTTATCACCCGCAGACAGATGGTCAAAGTGAAAGAACGATACAGACTTTAGAAGATATGTTGCGGGCGTGTGTTATAGATTTTGGAGGTAATTGGGATGTGCATTTACCGTTAGCAGAATTCTCCTACAATAACAGTTACCATGCAAGTATAGGTATGCCACCTTACGAGATGTTATATGGGAGAAAATGTAGAACTCCAATATGTTGGGGTGAAGTTGGGCAAAGGGAAATGGGCAGTACAGATATAGTACAACAGACGACAGAAAAGATTGATCAAATCAGAGAAAGGTTAAAGGTTGCTCAAGATAGACAGAAGTCATATGCCGACAAAAGAAGACACCCATTAGAATTTAAGGTTGGAAATATGGTTATGTTAAAAGTGTGACACTCCTCCAAATTAGGTATATAATTATACTTAATTACATGCATTTCTTACGCTAATTCCCTGCAATTGTTTTAAACTAAACCTATGATGTGATGACAGTCTAGCGAGCCCAATACGATAATACAAAAAGTATTACATTATACGTAGTATTTATAAATTACGTACGAACGTATCGGAACTACGCCGACAAAAATAATTAACCAGATTTGGTTATATGAAATAATTACTAATTCCATTATTAATTACGAGAAATTGTATATCTATAACATATAGATAAAATGGTTCAATTATACGTTTAACATAAAACGTATTATATAACGAACAGAAACAATTCTAAAACGTATCTAAAAGGTTAAAATCTGGAAAACGTTATTTTCCTAGTACGTTTTCAAGTATTTAGAACATTACTTCGAATTATGAATTCGAAACTCAACCGAAATTTGGCGCTTATTTGGACGCGCGCAGTAAAATGTACAAAAATGTACAACTACAAAAAATAATGAAAACCTCATTATTCTGAAAATATATTACGAACCAGGAAAGCATCTACAAAATAAAAATATAAAATGTTAAATTTTATATTGCTATAATTATACCCGTACTCGAAATTGAGGTACCACAAGTGGCACCTAACATCAATAATGCAGAGACAAACTGGCGTTTAAACCATACTCCCTCCATATCTCTGTGATCAGTCGACATTTACACACACACAACCATTATTCATTTTCCTTCTCTCAAAGAAATTACAAGATCAAAGGCAGCAGCAGTAGTAGAACACAAGGCCAGAAGTTTTATCATCATCTTCATCATCATCGATCATCACCACCTTCACATTCTCTTTGTAAGGAAACCTTCAAACTTTGATTTCCATTTCTTTGATTTCCTTATATAACTTGTATTTACATCATAATCATAACATATAACATAGATAAATGATGATTACTTGATTTTTCATGAAAATGGGTTATAAAACCAAACCTTCAAAACCAAAATCGTTAAATAAAAACTAGTTAAAACGAAATGATAAAGTGTAAAAACGACACATAATACTTATAGAAACATTTGGTATTGATGTATAAAAGATTTGGAACCAAAAGATTTTGTATATGCGTTGCTCTGCTGCGAACAGACACTGTGAACATAACAAATACGGCGGATTCCCTTGAATACGCCGTATTCATACCCGAAAACCAAACGAATCCGGCGGATTCAAAGGAATCCGGCGGATTCCCGTGTCCGACCCGCACACAAACCTTCGGCTAAAACGATGAACGAGTAAAAGACACGGGTGAATACGGCGGATTCAAATGAATCCGGCGTATTCACAAACCTTCACACGAAATACCTGTGAACACAAACGAATACGGCGGATTCATTTAAATCCGGCGTATTCCCGAACAAAAACGAAACCGTATGAAAACTAGGATGAATACGGCGGATTCACCCGAATCCGGCGTATTCCGACTTCTGACTAGAATCCGGCGGATTCCACTGAATACGGCGGATTCCCGTGTCTAGTCAACAATCTGACTTTTATTTTAACACATAAACGCTTCCGTTCACGATTCCAATTATACGATACATTTACGAGACATTGTAAACTATTAATAAAACATTAATGTGATATATCCGAGACACGGACTTTGGACTTATTTAATTCGTGCGAACAAACGATATATAAATAGAAAACTACATATTGGGTTGTACACTTAACAAGTATACGACAAGAGAAATAATAACAATATTTCAACACAATGCTATTAATAAAGTTAACAACTTATATTGTTAAGAAATGAACCATTTCTTCAAATAAACAAAACTGTTAACATAAGTGATTAAAACAAATCAAAAGTACTTATGTTAATACATTGTCGTGTATAGGTTGACTACGTTTGGGTTTCGTTATCTTATCTCGCTAGCATTCACATCCGAGCACTCACTGTGAGTTCACAAACCCCTTTTAAATGTTTTAATGTTTTAAAACCTCGGGGTGGAAAACATAGAAATCGTATGTATAATTGCATGCGACAACTGTTTGAATACTTGATGTATTTACTTAAACTATTGATGAAATGAGATTTCATGTTGTGACTGATTAAATACTGTACGTATTTGCTTAAACTGTTTATGAAGGGGTACTTCATACTTGAACTGTTTGTGAAAGGGTACTTCACACAACTATTTGAACTGTGTTTTATGAAATGTTTTTCATAACTATTTTGGGAATTTAGGCAACGAATCTTGGTACAGATCTAGGCTGAACGATGTAGTGCATAAAAGACCTTATGGCTGCAGACTATAACCATTAGCTAGGTGACTCTAGCCACTGAGTATACGGATAGTACTATCGCCGTGACGACCCTCCTACGGATTTGGGAGCGTATACTTAAATGTCCTACTTGGCACAACAACAACAGATTAGGGTCGTGGTTTGGTTATAGGGTTAGATCGGGTTACCTTACTTGACAGGTTTAGCTCACCTTTCAAGGGATCACCGTCTAAATATTCCCACAAAACTATTGTTTAGGAAGTGATTTCCTACGTACACTGATTTGGAAATGTTAATCTTTATCTAGGTTAACCTGTGTTTCCTACTAATGACTGAATTAGGAAATGTTATCTCTTGATTGAAATAACCTGTGTTTCCTATTACAACTACAACTGATTTGGGAAATGTTATTTGTTAATAACTTGTGTTTCCTACTTGATAAACAACACTTATTGGAAATGTTATTCTTAAATGTTTAACTTGTGTTTCCTACATAACAAACAAACTTGTGAATTCACTCAACAATTTTGTTGATGTTTTACTCTATGTTTTTCAGGGAATTAGCAGTGTAAGTAAGATCTGCATGCATTATCAGGACGGACTACCCTGGACTTGTTAGGATGCCACCACTTTTGGGACACATGGATTTCCTCTGTATAACTGCAACTACTGCAGACATACCTATGAAATCTACTTTTGATATTATGTATTTTATGAAATACTGATTTCAACTACTACTATTACTGTTACCACTTTTCAAGTGGTAATCTTTTGTAAAATTTTAACTAATGGCATCTTAATCTATTTCGTTCTGCAATAACCATATGCTCTGAGTATGTATGTATCTGTTGGTTGTTTTACTGCTCGCACCCCCGCCACGTCACTAAGCTTCCGCAAACCACTCTATATAATTGTAATTACCGTTTGGCGGGGTGTGACAGACTTGGTATCAGAGCCATTGGTTATAGCGAACTAGAAGTCTTTAGGTGACTGAAAACCTTAGAGACCTAGACTATAGCCTTGGCTAGAACATTTGTGCATTCATGCATACATACTTTGCATACAACTAACATACGACTGACACGCCACACTCAATTTCTTTTGTCACAGTATGTCTAGTCAATCACATTACCATGTTTACGCTTCGGATGAAGAGCCGACCGAGGCTACTTTTGAGGGTCCCGCGATTACAGTAGGGGATGAGTCATCAGTTCATGTGAGAGCTATGTCTGATGACACTAGTGATGCTTACTTAGTACCACCTCCGACCGCACCTGTGGTCACTCCTACCCCTACACCACCTGTTGCGAGTACCTCTCGTGTGCCTGTACCTCGGATGACAGCTAGGATCTGTGTTCGGGATTTTCCCAGGGGACCACTCGCGCCGCGCGATAAGGCGCCAGTGACTGAGTCTGAGGTTCCAGTTGTCGAGCCGCCACAGAAGAGGCTCCGACCTTCTCATCTGGACTGGATGCCTCGAGTATTGAGAGAGTGGAGATCACTAGAGGGTATTCCCTCGACCTTTGAGTTTGGAGAGTCCTCCCACTCACCACCATCTGCATATCTCACTGGTGAGCCTCTGGAGCTCACTGTGCCTACCCTTGTGGCTGTGGTCCACACCATGTTTAGGATATCATCTAGCAGGAGCAGAGATTTGATGGAGCTACTGAGTGATGCCTCCCGCACTGACATGGATATGGCTATGCTCCATCAGAGGATGGATTTTGTGGAGACTCACCATCAGACAGACTGGCAGAGTCTAGCATCCACCCGTGCACGCGTTGCAGCTTTAGAGAGGCGTGCTAGGGTGTCAGAGATTGTAGCTAGTGTTTGTGTGATGACTGCAGCAGTGATGGTTGCGGTTAGGATGTATTTACCATGGTTCCGTTAGGCCTGTGTATGGCGGTTGTGCCTACACCATATTAGACTATTACTTTTGGGGAAATATATGTATGTATTAATTATGGACTAGCTGTATGTTGGATGGAACTTTGTTAGTAGAATGGGTATATGTATAGGAAACCCATCATCTTTTGTATAACGCTAACCATCGATGGGTATATTAGAAATCCCATCTCATTTTGTACTAAACTCATGTAACAGCGTTATGATCTTTAATATATAATGTATGCTTGGTTTACGTCTCGTATTCATTATGCTTATTATCAACCATGTTATTTCCTCTTACAACTGTCGACTTGTGATTAAACCTATACTTTATCGACACTTTGTGACCAACTCTTGTAAACCCTGAAACATTTTACAGCTTGATGATTGATTATTCTTGAGAACCTCTGAAATTTACAGTGTTAAACGACAATGAAAAGAAATATGTATTGGACATTATATAATGACGCCTGGCCAACGTGATTATATTATGATAGATACATGTGGGTGTTTCAAAGTTGTATGGCACGTGTTGTAAAATTCTATTCATTCATCTTTTCATGTCATTCATTTCTATCAAATGTGAATCTTTGATCTATTCACATTCAATATCTCAACATTAACACTCTGCATTTTATTCATCGCAGAGCTGAATCATGCCTCCCAAACGACGAGTCACTAGAACAAGTCAAAAGACGACTACGCCTCCACCACCACCACCCACCGAAACCACTGAACAAATGATCGCACGAAGAATAGCTGAAGGTATTGCTGAATATGAGGCAAGCCGTAGTCGTGAACCTGGAGCTAACAACAGTGGATCTACCCCTGTTAATACTGAGACACTCGTGAATGCTAGCCGAGGGTGCTCATACAAAACATTTCAGGCTTGTAAGCCGATTTCTTTTCGTGGCACCGAGGGTGCAATTGGTATGATTCACTGGATAGAGAAAACTGAGTCGGTATTGGATATTAGTGACTGTTCACCTGACTGTATGGTGAAGTATGCTGCTTGCACTTTGGCTGACAAAGCGCTCACTTGGTGGAACAGTCAGATCCAATCACTTGGTCGACCAGCTGCTTATTCAATGTCATGGGGAACATTTAAGAATCTGATGTTGGAGGAATTCTGCCCTCGCAGTGAGATGCAGAAAATAGAAACAGAGTTGTGGAACATCACCATGATTGGTGCTGATATTACTGGGTACACCACTAAGTTTCAGGAACTTGCACGTCTAGTGCCACACATGGTGACACCTGAGTATAAGCGTATCGAGCGCTACATATACGGTCTGGTACCGCAAATCCACAGTCTGGTAACATCATCTAAACCGGACTCATTCAGGAGTGCTGTTACTCTAGCACAAAGTTTAACCGAGGAGGCAGTCAGGATGGGAAATCTGACTAAGAAAGCTGTGTCGGGAAAAAGTGAACCGAACAGTACTGATGTTAGTAGTTCTGGTGGTGCAAAGCGAAAGTGGAACGGTAGTGGTACTGATCGTCAGGGTCAGCAGAACAAGAAATCTTCTGGAAATGCGAAAGCATATGTTGCCACTACCACCGAATCGAAACCATATCTGGGTAACAAACCCAAATGTGATAAGTGCAACCGACACCACGAAGGTGGGTGTGGGTATTGTGGAAACTGTAGGGCATGGGGACATAGAACCCGAGACTGCAAAACTAACCCTCCCCCACGGGCAAACACTGAGCGTCAACACCAGGGATGTTTTGAATGTGGTGAGCAAGGACACTACCGCAACCGATGCCCTAAGCTTAACAACAACAATCAAAACCGCAATAACAACAACAACCGCGGTAACAACAATAACCGAGCCAACAACATCAACAATCAACCGGCTCAAGGAAGGGCATTTGTGATTGGAGCACAAGAGGCACGCCAGGACCCTAACACCGTCACTGGTACGTTTCTTGTAAACAATCATTATGCCTCTGTGTTAATTGATTCGGGTGCTGATTTAAGTTTTGTGTCTACTGAGTTTAGACCACTATTAGAACTTGAATCCCGTAAGTTAGACAACAAGTATACCATAGAATTAGCCGATGGTGAGTTGATCGAATCAGGAGAAATAGTACCGGGATGTACCTTGGAGTTAGAAGGTCATCTCTTCGAAATAGACTTACTACCGGTTAAGTTGGGAAGTTTTGACGTTGTAGTCGGTATGGATTGGTTATCTAAGAACCGCGCTGAGATCATATGTCATGATAAATTGGTACGATTACCACTGTCAACAGGAGAAACACTTGTGGTTCAAGGTGAGAAACGAAAAAGTACCACAAAAATGATTTCGTGCTTGAAGGCCAGTAAGTATCTCCGAAAGGGGTACCAAGCATTTTTGGCACACATTGTAGAAAAGAAAACTGAGGAGCGACGTATAGACGATGTGCCCATTGTACGCGACTATCCAGGAGTATTTCCTGATGAGTTGCCGGGATTGCCACCCCCACGACAAATTGAGTTTCACATTGACCTGGTGCCAGGAGCCGCACCTATCGCACGAGCACCTTATCGTCTAGCTCCCTCGGAAATGCAAGAGCTGTCTACGCAACTGCAAGAACTTCTAGACTTGGGATTCATCCGACCGAGCTTTTCCCCTTGGGGAGCTCCGGTTTTGTTTGTTAAGAAAAAGGATGGATCTATGCGGATGTGCATCGATTATCGGGAACTGAACAAGGTAACTATCAAGAACCGATACCCGTTACCATGCATTGACGATCTGTTTGATCAACTGCAAGGATCGAGTCATTATTCAAAAATTGACCTGCGATCTGGTTACCACCAACTCAAGGTACGAGAAGAGGATGTACCGAAAACTGCGTTTAGGACTCGTTACGCTCACTACGAGTTTTTAGTCATGCCTTTTGGGCTGACCAACGCACCAGCAGTATTCATGGATTTGATGAACAGAGTATGCAAACCCTATTTAGATAAATTCGTCATTGTGTTTATTGACGACATCTTGGTATACTCACGATCGAAAGAGGATCACGAGCAACATCTGAAGCTTGTTCTCGAACTACTACAAAAAGAGAAGCTTTATGCAAAGTTCTCTAAGTGCGAATTTTGGATACGAGAGGTTCAATTCCTTGGTCATGTGATAAATGACAAGGGAATTCATGTAGACCCATCCAAAATTGAGGCAATCAACAACTGGGAAGCACCGAAAACCCCAACGGAAGTACGACAATTTCTTGGTCTAGCTGGCTATTACAGGCGATTCATCGCAAACTTTTCAAAGATAGCTCAGCCACTTACCATATTAACTCAAAAAGACAAGAAATTTGAGTGGAATGAGAAACAAGAGAAGGCATTCCAAATATTGAAACAGAAACTGAGCAGCGCACCCATACTATCCCTACCTGAAGGAGTAGACAACTTTGTTGTTTACTGTGATGCTTCGCATCAGGGATTGGGTTGCGTACTGATGCAAAATGAAAAGGTCATTGCTTATGCATCACGACAACTAAAAGTGCATGAGAAAAACTATACGACTCATGATTTGGAATTGGGAGCCGTTGTTTTTGCACTAAAGATCTGGAGACACTACCTATACGGTACAAAGTGTACGATCTTCACCGATCATAAAAGCCTACAACATATATTCGACCAGAAAGAACTTAACATGAGACAACGACGTTGGGTCAAATTACTTAACGATTACGACTGTGAAATAAAGTATCACCCGGGTAAAGCTAACGTAGTAGCAGATGCCCTGAGTCGTAAGGAACGAATCAAACCTCGAAGAGTTCGAGCCTTGGGATTGACAATCCACTCGAATCTCATTACTCAAATTCGCGAAGCACAAGAACTTGCTTTCACCTCCGAACGCCTTAAGGATGAATCCTTGAAAGGGATGGAAAAACAACTAGAGAAAAAGGACAACGAAGTGTTGTACTTTATGAATCGAATTTGGGTACCATGCGTAGATGAGTTACGCAAGCTGATTTTGGACGAGGCACACAAGTCCAATTACTCAATACATCCTGGTGCAGACAAGATGTACCATGACTTGAAAGGTTTCTACTGGTGGCCTGGAATGAAACGTGACATTGCCACCTACGTAAGCAAATGTTTGACTTGTTCTAAAGTCAAAGTTGAATACCAAAAGCCATCTGGACTTTTGCAACAACCTGAAATGCCCAAGTGGAAATGGGAGCAAATAACAATGGACTTCATTACGAAGTTACCTAGAACGGCATCTGGAGCAAATGCCATATGGGTGATTGTCGATCGACTGACGAAATCAGCCCACTTTCTCGCTATTAAGGAAACGGATGGAATGGAGAAACTAGCAAAAATTTATATTAAAGAGATTGTTTCTCGGCATGGTGTGCCACTATCCATCATATCTGATAGAGATGCGCGATTCACTTCCCGCTTTTGGCAAACATTACAACAGGCAATGGGTACTCGACTTGATATGAGTACTGCCTATCACCCGCAGACTGACGGCCAAAGTGAGCGAACTATACAGACGCTCGAGGACTTGTTGCGAGCATGTGTGATAGACTTTGGAGGTAACTGGGATACCCACCTACCTCTAGCTGAATTTTCTTACAACAATAGTTATCACACGAGTATACAGATGGCACCATTTGAGGCGTTATATGGACGCAAGTGCCGATCACCACTCTGTTGGGCAGAGTTGGACGACAGACAACTATCTGGACCCGAACTTGTCCAGGAAACCACTGATAAAATAACTCAAGTATTGAATCGACTGAAAGCGGCACGAGATCGACAAAAGAGTTACGCTGATAACCGCCGTAAACCTCTTGAGTTTCAAGTAGGAGACAAGGTCCTACTCAAAGTATCGCCCTGGAAGGGGGTAGCACGATTTGGTAAACGAGGAAAGCTGAACCCACGATACATCGGACCGTTTGAAATCCTTGCTAGGGTTGGTCCTGTCGCTTATAAGCTCAAACTACCACAAGAGCTTAGTAGCATACACGATACTTTCCACGTTAGCAACCTCAAAAAGTGTCTTTCTGACGAAACACTTATCCTTCCTCCTGACGAAGTCTTCATTGACTCAAAACTTAACTTTGTGGAGGAACCTGTTGAAGTTATGGATTCTAAAACTCAGAAACTTCGACACAAACGAATCAAACTGGTTAAAGTTCGTTGGAACTCGAAACATGGCCCGGAGTATACCTGGGAACGAGAGGATGAAATACGAAAGAAATACCCCAATCTATTTGAGAGCGTGACCGAGACTCACGGCTCAACTTAAATCTCGGGACGAGATTTCACTAACGGGGGGAGAATGTGACACTCCTCCAAATTAGGTATATAATTATACTTAATTACATGCATTTCTTACGCTAATTCCCTGCAATTGTTTTAAACTAAACCTATGATGTGATGACAGTCTAGCGAGCCCAATACGATAATACAAAAAGTATTACATTATACGTAGTATTTATAAATTACGTACGAACGTATCGGAACTACGCCGACAAAAATAATTAACCAGATTTGGTTATATGAAATAATTACTAATTCCATTATTAATTACGAGAAATTGTATATCTATAACATATAGATAAAATGGTTCAATTATACGTTTAACATAAAACGTATTATATAACGAACAGAAACAATTCTAAAACGTATCTAAAAGGTTAAAATCTGGAAAACGTTATTTTCCTAGTACGTTTTCAAGTATTTAGAACATTACTTCGAATTATGAATTCGAAACTCAACCGAAATTTGGCGCTTATTTGGACGCGCGCAGTAAAATGTACAAAAATGTACAACTACCAAAAATAATGAAAACCTCATTATTCTGAAAATATATTACGAACCAGGAAAGCATCTACAAAATAAAAATATAAAATGTTAAATTTTATATTGCTATAATTATACCCGTACTCGAAATTGAGGTACCACAAGTGGCACCTAACATCAATAATGCAGAGACAAACTGGCGTTTAAACCATACTCCCTCCATATCTCTGTGATCAGTCGACATTTACACACACACAACCATTATTCATTTTCCTTCTCTCAAAGAAATTACAAGATCAAAGGCAGCAGCAGTAGTAGAACACAAGGCCAGAAGTTTTATCATCATCTTCATCATCATCGATCATCACCACCTTCACATTCTCTTTGTAAGGAAACCTTCAAACTTTGATTTCCATTTCTTTGATTTCCTTATATAACTTGTATTTACATCATAATCATAACATATAACATAGATAAATGATGATTACTTGATTTTTCATGAAAATGGGTTATAAAACCAAACCTTCAAAACCAAAATCGTTAAATAAAAACTAGTTAAAACGAAATGATAAAGTGTAAAAACGACACATAATACTTATAGAAACATTTGGTATTGATGTATAAAAGATTTGGAACCAAAAGATTTTGTATATGTGTTGCTCTGCTGCGAACAGACACTGTGAACATAACGAATACGGCGGATTCCCTTGAATACGCCGTATTCATACCCGAAAACCAAACGAATCCGGCGGATTCAAAGGAATCCGGCGGATTCCCGTGTCCGACCCGCACACAAACCTTCGGCTAAAACGATGAACGAGTAAAAGACACGGGTGAATACGGCGGATTCAAATGAATCCGGCGTATTCACAAACCTTCACACGAAATACCTGTGAACACAAACGAATACGGCGGATTCATTTAAATCCGGCGTATTCCCGAACAAAAACGAAACCGTATGAAAACTAGGATGAATACGGCGGATTCACCCGAATCCGGCGTATTCCGACTTCTGACTAGAATCCGGCGGATTCCACTGAATACGGCGGATTCCCGTGTCTAGTCAACAATCTGACTTTTATTTTAACACATAAACGCTTCCGTTCACGATTCCAATTATACGATACATTTACGAGACATTGTAAACTATTAATAAAACATTAATGTGATATATCCGAGACACGGACTTTGGACTTATTTAATTCGTGCGAACAAACGATATATAAATAGAAAACTACATATTGGGTTGTACACTTAACAATTATACGACAAGAGAAATAATAACAATATTTCAACACAATGCTATTAATAAAGTTAACAACTTATATTGTTAAGAAATGAACCATTTCTTCAAATAAACAAAACTGTTAACATAAGTGATTAAAACAAATCAAAAGTACTTATGTTAATACATTGTTGTGTATAGGTTGACTACGTTTGGGTTTCGTTATCTTATCTCGCTAGCATTCACATCCGAGCACTCACTGTGAGTTCACAAACCCCTTTTAAATGTTTTAATGTTTTAAAACCTCGGGGTGGAAAACATAGAAATCGTATGTATAATTGCATGCGACAACTGTTTGAATACTTGATGTATTTACTTAAACTATTGATGAAATGAGATTTCATGTTGTGACTGATTAAATACTGTACGTATTTGCTTAAACTGTTTATGAAGGGGTACTTCATACTTGAACTGTTTGTGAAAGGGTACTTCACACAACTATTTGAACTGTGTTTTATGAAATGTTTTTCATAACTATTTTGGGAATTTAGGCAACGAATCTTGGTACAGATCTAGGCTGAAAGATGTAGTGCATAAAAGACCTTATGGCTGCAGACTATAACCATTAGCTAGGTGACTCTAGCCACTGAGTATACGGATAGTACTATCGCCGTGACGACCCTCCTACGGATTTGGGAGCGTATACTTAAATGTCCTACTTGGCACAACAACAACAGATTAGGGTCGTGGTTTGGTTATAGGGTTAGATCGGGTTACCTTACTTGACAGGTTTAGCTCACCTTTCAAGGGATCACCGTCTAAATATTCCCACAAAACTATTGTTTAGGAAGTGATTTCCTACGTACACTGATTTGGAAATGTTAATCTTTATCTAGGTTAACCTGTGTTTCCTACTAATGACTGAATTAGGAAATGTTATCTCTTGATTGAAATAACCTGTGTTTCCTATTACAACTACAACTGATTTGGGAAATGTTATTTGTTAATAACTTGTGTTTCCTACTTGATAAACAACACTTATTGGAAATGTTATTCTTAAATGTTTAACTTGTGTTTCCTACATAACAAACAAACTTGTGAATTCACTCAACAATTTTGTTGACGTTTTACTCTATGTTTTTCAGGGAATTAGCAGTGTAAGTAAGATCTGCATGCATTATCAGGACGGACTACCCTGGATTTGTTAGGATGCCACCACTTTTGGGACACATGGATTTCCTCTGTATAACTGCAACTACTGCAGTCATACCTATGAAATCTACTTTTGATATTATGTATTTTATGAAATACTGATTTCAACTACTACTATTACTGTTACCACTTTTCAAGTGGTAATCTTTTGTAAAATTTTAACTAATGGCATCTTAATCTATTTCGTTCTGCAATAACCATATGCTCTGAGTATGTATGTATCTGTTGGTTGTTTTACTGCTCGCACCCCCGCCACGTCACTAAGCTTCCGCAAACCACTCTATGTAATTGTAATTACCGTTTGGCGGGGTGTGACAAAAAGTATCTCCATGGAAAGGTATTATCAGATTCAGAAAACGAGGTAAGTTAAGTCCTCGGTTTATTGGTCCTTTTAAAATTCTAGAAAGAGTTGGAAAGGTAGCTTATCGTCTTGAGCTACCAAGTGAATTGGCAAGTATCCATAGCACTTTCCATATTTCGTATTTAAGGAAGTGCTTAGTGGATAAAGCATCTTACGTACCATTGGAAGAGATAGAAATCAATGATCAATTGAATTATGTTGAACAACCAATAGCTATCCTCGATGAGAAGGTCAAGAAGTTAAGAAATAAAGAAATTCGGTTGTTTAGAATTCAATGGAAACATAGAAAAGGTTCAGAGTTCACGTGGGAGCCGGAAGAAGAAATCATTGTTTATTATCCGGCTTTGTATCAAGAATGGATTGTGAGGACACAATCCTAAATAAGTAGGGGAGAGTTGTAACACCCCTAAAATACGTAAGTTTTTATAGTTTAATATACGTTTATGTTTCAGTTTTTATATGTATTTCATATGTTAAATATTTAAAGTAACGAAAAGTTTAGAATTTGGTTAGAGGACTAACCAATTAAAAGAAATCTTGTTAGAGGGACCATATGTGTCAAAAAGTAAAGTTTAAGGGAGGAGAATGAAAAATGTTAATATATATCTTCCTGCAATATTCTAATAAGTTCCAGACTGAAATTTAGAACGTATGTGCGTGAGGTTTTGAGAGGGAAACAAAGAAACGCAAGAAATCAGAAATTAACAAGTGATTAAGAAGATTAAGGCTTATAGTTTTCGAATTCATCATCCTCAAGGTATGTATAATCTCTATATGAGTTTAATTTAAGTTAGGGTTTTAGTTTCATAAACCCTAGATGGTAGAAAGATCATGTATGTTAATTGAGTTGTTAAATTAGTGTTCCATGGGTGTTAGTAAGCTGATTTTATACTTAGTTTATGTTAGTTTGATTAAAGAATTCATGTTCATATGTAATTGAGTTTTTAATAGTTTATGTGTATATGAGAATTGATGAATTAAGAAGAAGTGATAGTGATTATGCTTAGATAAGTGATGAATACCCAATTACATATGATTTCAAAGCCTAATTATGGAACACTAGTGATGAATGATAGGTGTTAGTGAGTAACACCTAGTTATAAGATTAAGTTAAGAAAGTAAAAGGTTATGTGAATTGATCATGCTATGTGTATTTGTATAGGTGATCAAGCAAGAGAAGTTATTTCAAGTTGTGTTAAGTTTCAAGATAAAGGTAAGTAGATGGATATGAATGTGAAGTCAAGTAATGGGTGAGCCATTAGCTTGACGGTTTTCCAAGTAATTGATCATGACCATTAGCTTGGTATAAATGTTAACTAGTAGTAGTTAGCATGATGATGTTTAAGGATCCTTAATGTGATGTTTATGTTTATATTTATGTTAAAGTTTTCATTACTTACTAAGCATTAGCTTACGTGTTATGTTTAAATGTTTCAGGTGAGCCAAGTGTTAATAGAGGGGACTTGGGCAAGGGACACGTTTAAAAGCTTTTGGTGGAGCTTGTTGCACGGTTTTGGTAACAAGCTAATCCCTCTTAATCATGCTCTAGATATATGTACACCCCGTTTTGTAAAGTTTATGACATATAGTTTGATGTTTTGAAAATGATACGGAGCCTCACTTGTGGAATATGTAATGCTTTGGGAAAAGTCAACTCTATGGTCAAAGTTATAGATAGGGTTGAAGTTAAAGTTTGTATGGTGAGACTCGAAATGTAAAGTTTAATGTATAAAAGTTATTTGAATGTTGAAAGTTGGTTATGAAAGTTTAAAAGGTCAAAAGTTTAAATTATGGTCCAAAGTTGATGTTAGTAAGTTAGTTTGACTTAGATAAGTCATTTGGGTAAGAATTTACCAAAGAAATGGGTTAAAAAGGTCGAAGACCCAATCGGGTCGTTTGGTGCCCAAATGGGCAACCAATAGTGTAATAAGTCAAATTGAGTTATATTTGGTGAAAGTCAAATGTAAACATGCCCACAAGTCTCAAATGTGATATTGGAAAAGTGGTCAAAAGCCTAAAAGTAGAAATGATGTCATTTGAAACTTAGCATGTCAAGATTTTGGTGAAAAAGTGCCGAAAATGAGTTAACGGGTCAAAAAGAAAATTATCGCAAAATTTGAAAAAGTACAAAAAGGGAAGTCCTCATTTTGGTCATATGAACGTGCACGCAAAATTTCAGATCACCAGGTGTTGTCGTTCAAAAGTTATGCATGTTTAAAGTTAGAGTTTTGGTCATAAGTTGTGCAGGTTGTAGGGTTTGCTGGGATAGGGAGGAATCCGGACGGATTCATCCCAATCCGGTCGGATTCTCGTGAATCCGGCGGATTCCCAGGCGGATTCCAAAACGGATTCCTTAAATTCGGTTCTGTCCATGAGTTGAGTCTGAAGAGTCGTGAAATACGGCGGATTCATAAGAATCAGGTCGGATTCACCTGAATCCGGCGGATTCCCAGGCAATCCGGCGGATTCAGCCCAGTTTCATAAAAATGATTATTTTAACTTGTATAGTACACGTAAATATATGTTGTATTGCAAGTTAGTGAGCCTATATAATAAAAAGAAGTAATTTTGTAAAATATGTTTTAAAAAAAAAAAATGGTACGTTTTCGAGGTGTTTCAAAGGTCAACCTCAACAATACTGTTAAAAGCATCCAAGGCATAATTAAAATCAGCCCCTGAACCTACCACACCTGTCTGTTTGAGAAGCTTATTATTATTATTATTATTATTATTATTATTATTATTATTATTATGCTGTAATAATGATTGTATACTTATAAAGTTATTAAATTAGATAATTAATACCTGCATTAAATATTAGTAATTCCTTTGCCCTTTACGGAAAGAATTAAATACTGATTTGGCTGTTCTTTGGTGTGGCCTTCCAGCCCCAAGTCCCCAACTACCATATTTGGTCGGATTATGTATATAGACTTGTTATAAGCCTAGGTACTTTCATGTTTCAGTCAATATTTACTTTTAACAAATAAGTAAATTGTACTTTTACAAAATATTTACTTCTGCATTCTTTTATATTTTACCTTACTTTTTGTAATATGTTATAAGTAATAAATACATGATTTAAATACTGTTAGCATTTAATTTAATAAGCAAGTTATAAAAGAGTGTTAAAAGGTACTACATATTTTTAACAATATATAATATAATAATAGTAATATAATATATTATTTATAATTTATGATTATTCTATGAAAAGTAATAAAGAAAACAATTTTTTTTATTTACTTTGAGGACTAAAAAAGATAAAAGTTGGAGAACCATAAAACATGCTGTTTATCCTACGCCCTCTATATCTATCGTGCGCCACTCTTTTTTTATTTTATTTTTAATTAAGATGAGTTAAATTTCCACACGCACTTTCTATGTGCGTATATATAAGACGTACAAATCTCATTTTTGCCCTGTATCGTTAGCCGGCACCTCAAAAGCCCTAAAAATCTTTTTTTCTCTCTCCCTACCGAAATCAATCTGATTTCGAGGTAAATTATCAAATTCCGTGCGTTAATTTGCTTGTTTCTCGTTATTTATGATTCAATTTCATGTTTTGTTGGTTGTTATTATATGCTACACCCTTTTAAATTATTAATCGTGTTGATTTGGCTGTAAAGGCCGTTGATTTGTTTAATTCGTATGTTAAATTTGTGTTATCGTGTTTTAATTATTGTGATTCGATTGATATTGATTGGTTAGAATTGAAAATTTAGGATTTTGATGGTTTAATTATGTTATAATTGAGTTTATTTTATTAATCATGTTATTTTGGTATTTTGTGTTGATAGATTATTATTTGCTGCAATTCGTTTCATCGGAGAAGAAGGACGAAAAGCGAATTTGTGGTAAATTTTCTATTTTGAGCTTAAATTTGTTATCTTTAAATGTATGCAGCTGAAAGATTATTATTATTATTATTATACTGTATATGTGTAGCCTTTTGTGCTGTTTACAGGTCATGCATCATTTACTTAAACCATTAGTTTTCTTTGCTGTAGAAAAAACGTATAGTATTGTTTTGTTTAATTTGTTGATTATATTAATTTAATTATTTTTTTGGGAAGATGGTGATGGGGCTTCATAGAATAGGTTTTCATGGATTGCTTATATTATATCGATTTTTATTGATGATTTTGATTAATGTTTTCATGCCCTGCTTGACATAAAGTTTAATTTTTATCAACTTGCTGCTTCTTTTCTCAGATCCAGAATTTTTATATCTACAATTTCTTTATCTGTTCGCATAAATACCTAATATTCATGCCATGTCTCTGTAAGGTAGACTGGTTTGCCATCATGGGAACCTTTCTGCTTCTAGCACAATTTATCTGATAAGATGTAGAAGATTGGGCTAAAGCCTATAACTTTATCCATCTAGATTATATGGTCTCTGTATACTTCCAAAGTTTTATGATTTGTATTTTGTTGATATATCCATTTACTAAATCTCTCTTATGACTTTAATGAAACAGGATGAACAATTCAAGAAGCTGCAGTAGATCATTTTTTGTGGAACTTCTATCAGTTACAATAGTTGATTGATATTGTTCCGGATTAATATATAATAATAAAATGGATCGGCGTGATACTTCAGGTTTTGTCAGCGGGGGGTGTGATGTACTAGTTGACTGACCCTAGGATTGTAGCTGACAAATACCTAACCCCAGTTTGATAGTTTAGGAGTACTTTACTCTAGTTTTGTAGATATTATTTATAGCTCGGAAGTTAGTTCCCCGTTCTTTTGCTAATAAGGTTTATTCAAATCAAAATAAGAGACTTGCGTATAACTTCAATGGATTCCCGGTTCTATAATATGGGTTTTGCTGCAAATCATGTGCCGGATGCGTTTAGAAACCTGAGCAACACCACAGACACCACTTTGCGATTGGATTTCCCGGGTTCTTTGACCCCTGTGCACCCTTCTTCAAAAGGTATTAAAAGGAAATGGAGCTCAGTCAATGGGTCAACGGATCTGCAATCTAGGTTGCCATTAAACCTCTGGCTAGGTCACTCTCCAAGCTCGTCAGATAGCAAGGCAAGTTCAGCCACTGGGTGCACCACCATGTCTTCTGCTAAAGAAACTGATGAAGAGTCCTCAATGGATCTAGAGTTGGATTTCAGTCTCCATCTTGGTGGTGAGAAGACACCTGTTAGAAAGAAAGTTACTACCTTTAATAAGCCATCAATGGTTGATCTAGAGTTAAGTCTCTTCTCTGTGCCAGCTGAGTCTGATGTCACAACTGCTCACCTGAGCCCGCCAGTTGTTGGCGGTGATTTCCATATGGATGATGGAAATTCATCTCCTATCTTGCAGAATTCACTGAATAAAATAAATCCATCATCCAGCATTATTACTATGCCAACGAGTTCAATCACATGTTCGTCTGGGATGGCTGAGCTGCATCAGCAAAGAACTGGCAGTACAAAGATATGCCAGTTTGAGGGATGTGGAAAGGGAGCTAGAGGTGCTTCTGGACTTTGCATTGCACATGGCGGTGGTCGAAGATGTCAAAAACCCGGCTGCCATAAAGGAGCCGAGGGTCGAACTGCTTACTGTAAAGCTCATGGTGGTGGAAGAAGATGTGAGTTCTTGGGGTGCACCAAGAGTTCAGAAGGTCGGACCGATTACTGTATTGCTCATGGTGGAGGTCGTAGATGTAGCCATGAAAGTTGCACCCGTGCAGCAAGAGGGAAATCGGGGTTGTGCATACGTCATGGTGGTGGTAAGAGATGTCAGATGGAGAATTGCACCAAAAGTGCAGAAGGCCTCTCAGGTCTCTGCATCTCTCATGGTGGTGGCCGAAGATGTCAGTTTACAGCATGCACTAAAGGTGCTCAAGGAAGCACCATGTTCTGCAAGGCACATGGTGGCGGCAAAAGGTGCACGTTTGAAGGTTGCACCAAGGGTGCAGAAGGTAGTACGCCATTCTGCAAAGGTCACGGTGGTGGTAAACGATGTGCATATGATGGCGGGGGAGTTTGCCCAAAAAGCGTCCATGGTGGAACCCTTTTCTGTGTGGCACATGGTGGTGGTAAAAGATGTGCGGTACCCGGTTGTACACGAAGTGCAAGGGGACGCACTGACTGTTGTGTTCGTCATGGTGGTGGTAAGAGATGCCAATTTGAAGGGTGTGGGAAAAGCGCTCAAGGTAGTACTGACTTCTGCAAGGCCCATGGAGGTGGAAAGAGATGCTCGTGGGGCCAGCCCGGTTCAGAGTTCGGTATCAATGATGATATTTGTAATGCATTCGCTAGGGGCAAGTCTGGGTTATGTACATCTCACGGTGCTTTGATTCAGGATAAACGGGTCCATGGTGGTGCCACTTTGGGAACCCTGGTTCAAGAAACCGCACCCGCCCAACCTCAAATAATGAAAGAAATGCTCTTCCCTCGACAGATCAATGCCGCATTTACTGATTCGGGTTTCAAACCTTTTGGGGTCCAGGCTCAGCAAGGGGATATGATGTCTGGGTCAAGACGGTCAACTACTGCAGAAGGACGGGTTCATGGTGGAAGTCTGATTGCTTTACTAGCAGCAGGAAGATCTGGCGGTTCATTGAGTTCAGAGAAACTTATCGCAATGCCTCAGAAATGGATATAAAAGGGTTCATAGGACTATGAATCTTGTTGTAGATTGGTATTTGTTTTAAAAGTTTGTTTAAGCAAAAGAAACTATGAGATTGTGGTCATGTATGAATAAGTGAAAATTAGCTAAGTAGTTGGTTTTCTGAGTGTGGGTCATTTCCAATTTCCTTGTACATATGTCCTCATTGCACAAGGTTCTTTGTGAATATGTTCTCTGTTATGTTCTTTTAGATTTGTTACTCCGTATCTTTTTCTGTTTTTGGTTTTTTCCTTTTTGAATGTTAATCATGTTAAGATAGAAAAGATCAAAACACTCCAGTTTTATATGAAACAGACACATATTCTAAAAAACTGGATATAATAGACTGAAGATACAAATACAGAAAATTTACAAGTTACCTTTCACAGGAAACAAAGTTAGCAACCTCTTTAACTAACTTCTACTTTGATTGTTTCAATTATTTTGTTTAGTTCTTTTTTATATCCAACATCAAGAATCAAGACTATTTAGCAACCTTTGCTATGCTTCTTGGTCCGGTTCCCTTGACCCGATCCGGTTTACTTTCTTCGTGTTGTATCATTGTATGACCTATATCTTTAATCTTTGTCTGTTCGGTGCTAGCTATGAAATTGTCATCAATAAAATAACTACTCTTACCTTTACTTTTGTTAGAAAAAAAACACTCGCTTTATGATGATGATGATGATTTGCTAATTCGTTATTTTTGTTCCAAGTTTGTGTGACAAATTGCATGCTTTTTTTGCTTAGTACGTATATATTCATATGCACAACATGTATCTTGCGTTTTCATGATATATACATTAACTTCATGACAAGTACATTAGTATGTACAACGTAGTGAACGTACGTAATAACTTAATACAAAGGCCTCCTTATAAATCAGGTGTGTTATTACTCCATATAATTAATGTCGTAGTTACGTTATTGTAGTTCATAACTTCATACCAAGAAAATTTGATTTAAGAATTTGAAAAGAATGTAAAAAAAAAAAACCCGAATCTTTGCCTCTATTATCATTTTATTTTATGCACAAATCTAATCTTCTTGAAACTATTAATTAAATTACTATGAAATAAAGTACACATATTGTCTAATCTAATGAATGTATATATTGCAATTTGCAAGTAATTGTTTTACCTTGTCATATATATCATCCCTCTAAAAGAAAAATGGCAAAATCGATATTTCGTGATCGAGTATATTGTACTAATTACGTACTAATCATTATTAATTTTGATTAATTGAATGCCCCTTTTGCCCTATATAAACCTCACAAATCCTAACTCCAATTGCATCCTCATCTTTAATTTACACACCTACATTACAAAAAGATGCATATGGCTTCAAAGACCAACACTACATTACTAGCTCTCATCATTTTATCACTCAACCTTGTCTTTTTTTTTAGCCATTGGTGACACCACGAAACCTAAGCCGCCATTCGATGGAACCTGTCCAAAAGACTCGTTTAAACTAAAAGAGTGCACCAAAAAGTTTATGCTTGGTTTTATATATAAGAAGCAGGCGAGTAAGCCATGTTGCATCTTCATCAACAGCTTTGGTGAATACAAACTTGCTGATTGCGTTAAAAAGGCTTTCAAAGATGACGTTTTCTTCAAGTTTTTGGATTTGAAATGGTTTTTCCGTGTGGTTAAGGAAGATGGTTGCAAGAACTATTAAGTAATCAATCAACTCAATGTGTGTGTTTTGTTATGAATTGTGAGAGTGCTTAAATATTAGTGGGAATGTGGGATAATGAGCAAATCTAATTGCTTTGAAATCATGGTTTAAATAGTTGTTATATGTGAAATAAAATGTGATACCTACGTTGCTTTAAGCCACGAGGCGTTTTGAATTAAACTAAACATTTGTGAAAAGTTGTCATATACGAAATTGATTAATTAGCTAAAACTTATATATTTGTTTATATTTTGAATCAAGTCCCACAGAGTTTTTCTTTCCCAATAAATTAACAATCAAAACAAGTTGAAGGAAATATTTGATTTAACATCAAAATAAAAATAAAAAAAAAAAAACGAAAAAAGTAGAAGAATATGTCAGAAGTGGAATTTGAACCCACGCCCTCTCTCGAAGACCAGAACTTGAGTCTGGCGCCTTAGACCACTCGGCCATCCTGACTTAATTGAAATATTTCAAAACTAATTATATTTTAATTCAATTTTAACAATTATTTTGAGTACTTCCTATCGTTCAAAGCATAAATAACCTCAACACATAAGTTCGTAATAGTAGTCTTGTTCCTAGCCATTATTTCGAAGTTTATAACTTATCAAGCATATATATATATATATATGCATATATAAACCTGATATTAAAACCAATAAACTTCATTTTACAACAAGCCTTAACTACCTAAACAAGTTTTGTCACATATACATTTACTATACTTGACATATATATATATTTTTTTTGGAACAGCAGCATTTTATATACATATATACTTGACTATCGAAAAATATAAAACATATATGACATTGTGTTAGTGATTAATCGGTTTAGACCCGAATCCATTTTGAAATGTTACTCATCTTGCCATATTGCTCTATCTATTAGCACATAGTAGGGTTAATAAAATTCTAACTGTTTACTGCACATGACCATCTATGATGCATAAAAGTATATAACTGTCACACTAACATTTCAAAACAACTACTAATAAATGAAGTACAAACGAACTAAAATTTAAAAACAATTACTCACACCATTATGCAAGATTAATCCTACTTTATTCTTCAAGAATTCACCTTAACTATCATCTAAGTGTATACTCTCTCGTAGCATCCTTATGACCTCTCGTTGACCATAACATATTCTTACAATTATCATCAATGGACTTTTCACAAAAGTACTACATTATCCATATGGACCATATATCACCATAAAGCACCTCCATGAAAGACTGGATAACAGAAGCAAATACTGCCCAAATATTCGAGCAAGTATGTATCTTGCAAAGAGTGTTGGATTATAAACTTGATTTGGCCAAATGGGTGTTGGATCATAAACTTGATTCGGTCCAATTGAATAAGAAATTATCTAGAGATATGTTTATAGAATGTGGTAGAAGAGTCCTATAGAAATATCTTGTAGAAATATCTAGTAAGAAATATCAAGATATTAGTTATAATATCTAGAAGTGTAGAAATTTCCATGGACTAACATAAATAGGTGATGGTGTAAGCATTTGTGATCAAGTAAATTCGTAACCAAAACATAATTAATAAACACATTGTTCACTAAATCCTCACCTCCAAATATCCTTTCAACCTCTTTCACTTAAAACCTCTCAATCAAATCAAGCCTAAGAAGCTCAAAGAGCTAATAAAGTGGTATCAGAGCAAGTGTGAAAGGCTCAAAGAGCCAACAAAGTGGTATCAGAGCTACGTCGATCAAGATATCAATCATGATGAACTCGTTTCAGTTTCCTTGTCTTACCAAAGATAATTATGGAAATTGGTGCATTCGGATGAAGGCGATACTCGGCTCCTATGATGCATGGGAGATTGTTGAAAAGGGTTATGCAGAGCTTGAAGAAGACAAGTTGAATGCCGCCCAGAAGGGTGAATTAAGTAAGCTACGAAAGAGGGATCAAAATGCCCTCACTCTCATTCATCAAGGACTTGATGATGCAATGTTCGAGAAAGTTGCAAACGTGACTACGTCGAAGGAGGCATGGGAGATTCTTCAAAATTCATTCAAAGGAATGGATAAGGTGAAAAAGGTACGCTTCAAACTCTTAGAGGCGAGTTCGAGAAATTACAAATGGAAGAATCATAAACCATCTTGGATTATTTCACCCGTGTTTTAACAATCTCAAATGAGATGAAGAGAAATGATGTAAGCTTGAGCGATACAGGAGTGATAGAAAAAATTATTCGCTCTTTGATATCAAGCTTTGACTATATTGTTGTGGCCATAAAGGAGTCAAAAGATGTCGACTCTATACAACTAATCAATTCATGGGTTCTCTGCAACCTCATGAGGAGAAGCAAAAGAAGAGAAGGGAGAAAGAGCCCTTAGAGCAAGCTTTATATTCAGAGCTCTCTTTCAATGAAAGAGAAAAGAGTTTCGTACATGGGAAGGAATACGGACGTGAACATGGATGTGGTTATCGAGGTCGTGGTGGAGCCCAAGGACGAGGACGTCGAATAAGTGAAGATTCCAACAAAGAAGATGAATATTCTAGGAGAGGTCGTGAGAGAGGTTTTGTTCCTCAAAGAGGAGATAAGTCTCAAGTGCAATGTTACAATTGTCGAAAGTATGGTCATTATGCAAAAAAATATAGAAACTCTAAACGAGTGGAAGAGAAGGCTAATCTTGTGGATTTAGAAGATGAAATGGAGCTTACACTGCTAATGGAAAATATTGAAGAACTGGATGAGAAGAGTACACAATGTCATCAAGATTCCGCTGCAAGTAATCATATGATGTGTGAAGAAGAATTTTCCATGGAGATTGAGAAAAGTAAAGGTAATGTCACCATTGGAGATGAATCAAAGACACTTGGACAAGGAGAAGACTATGTCCAAGAACCAAGCCAAAGAAAAACCAAGGATGATGATAGGAGTGAAAAACATGTCTTCGAAGACTATGAAAAGTATTTGAAAGATTACAAGCTCTATAATCCTATTACAAGGAAGGTGTTCGTGAGCAGAGATGTGGAGTTCGAGGAAAGACTATGAGACTGGAGCATAAATAAAATTGAGAGGTACGATTTATTTCATATTCTTGATGAAGAAGAAGAAGATGATGATGATGACGATGAAGAAGAAGAAGAAGATGCGATACCCGACTCCAAGCAAGATGCTCATCAACCTTCAAGTCCATCCCTAAGTCAAGGCCCTCCATCAAGTCTAATCTCAAATGAAAGAGATCCGAAGACAAGAAGTTTTAAAGAGCTCTATAAGTTAAATGAAGGAATATCTCTTCTTTGTGAACCTCTAGCATTCGAGGAAGCAGTGCAAAGCACTAAGTGGAGACAAGCTATGGACGAGGAGATATATTCAATTGAGAAGAATAATACGTCGGGGTTGACATCACTATCAAAAGGCCAAAAGGCTAATGGAGTAAAGAAGAAAAACGCAAAACAAGATGTAGAGAAATATAAGGAAAGATTAGTGGCCAAAGGCCATAAGCAAAAACACGTCATCAAGGACAACAAGGTTAAGAAAATAGAGGATGGAATCTTCATCTGCCAAGAAGGATACACGAACGACTTATTGAAAAGGTTTGGCATGGAGAACAACAAACCTAGTGGCAAACCCATTGAATCTGGAGAGAAACACTCTAAGCATGATGAAGGAGGAGTGGTTGATCCAATGTTGTTCTGGCTGAGGAACATATTAGAAAAGCTACACATGACACAAGAGGATGCGACAGAGATCTTTGTGAATAACAAGACATCAATTGAGTTAGCGAAAAAATTCATCTACTATGATCGAGGTAAGCATATCAACACTCAGAAGGTATCGCCACGAAAGCTGTACGATTGCTACAAACTAACATCTTCACCGAACCACTAAACGAGAGATACTTTTCAAGAGTAGGTATGATACTTGAAGTTGGCAAATCATGTTTAAAGGGGGATGTTGGATTATAAACTTGATTTGGCCCAATGGGTGTTGGATCATAAACTTGATTTGGTCCAATTGACAGTGGACTACTCAAAATAAAATAGTTAAGCCCAAGCCCATGAATAAGAAAATATCTAGAGATATGTTTATAGAATGTGGTAGAAGATGCCTATAGAAATATCTTGTAGAAATATCATGATAATAGTTATCGATGGAAATATTTAGAAGTGTAGAAATTTCCATGAACTAGTATAAATAGGTGATGGTGTAAGCATTGTTGATCAAGTAATGTTGTAACCAAAACATAATTAATAAACACATTGTTCACTAAATCCTCTCCTCCAAATATCTTTTCAACATCTTTCACCTCTCAATCAAATCAAGCCTAAGAAGCTCAAAGAGCTAACAAATTGGTATCAAAGCAAGTGTGAAAGGCTCAAAGAGCCAACAAAGAGCCCATAGACCATAAGATCATTTAAACACGCACTTAAGACAGACAACAGGATGATCAGTTCTTAATGACAAGAAATTACACCATTCCTAATATGATCCCACTCTGTTCTTGAATCCACCATTAGCTTATGTACCAAGAACCGCAATACCAGAAAACCATATAAATCCTTTTTAGATCCTTGTTGTACCAGTCAACAGTTGAGTCAGTGCCTTCTTAATTAGTCCCTTATTTGTTTCAACGAATACCAACAATCTTGCAAGCCAAAAAAATCTTCCATTTCACAAGTTGTAATGAACCATTAACGAGTCTTTACAATGTACACCAACGTGACCCCATTTAACCAAGATCGTGTAGCACCAAACTCAAGAACTGAATATACGTGTAGTAACACACCCAAGATCCGAACGCACATATAACGCACAGAAATCGATAAACAAAACACTAATGCAAATCTTGATCTTTTTACACTTTCATCAGCAATCTTTAGAAAAGATTCAACCTTTCTATGTTGCTTGAGTAATTTGGACCAGAATTCTGAACACCCAAGATCCGAACACACATATAACGCAAAGAAATCGATAAACGAAACACCAATGCAAATCTTGATCTTAATACACTTTCATCAACAATCTTTATAAAAGATTCAACCTTTCTATGTTGCTTGAGTAATTTGGACCAGTATTCTGAACACCCAGGAACCGAACGCACATATAACGCAAAGAAATCGATAAACGAAACACCAATGCAAATCTTCATCTTTATACACTTTCATCAGCAATCTTTAAAAAAGATTCAACCTTTCTATGTTTCTTAAGTAATTTGGACCAGAATTCTGAAAAACTTGAACGACTGAAAGAATCAAGTTTCAATGAAGTGGCGTAAACGATCTGAGTAGAAATCAACCATTGATAAATTAAACGTCCACAACTTCAAACCATCACATCAATTGATGTGATGGTGATACAAATCTTTATCAATTTGTATTAGAAAAGTGGTATTACATATTTTGCAAACTCCCCTCTCCTTCACCTCCTTTACATGTAATTTACTATCGTGTTTACTGATATGACGTTGTAATCCGTAAAACTTCTCGCATATCTCACATGTATACACATAATCTATATACTGATTTTGATTTTGATTTTAGTTTTGGTTTTGGTTTTGATGATCTACCATTGATGATGATGAGGATGGTGATGATGATGAAAGAAAATGAGGCACTCAAATTGGTTGAACAAAAAGATTTTAAATTTGTGAACTTTTCCACAAATAAGAGCAAAACCCCTATTTATATATATACACACACACACACACACACACACACACACACACACACACAATTATATATGTATGTACTATGTAGTCCGTATATACGAGTACTATCTATGAGATGAGATGAGATATGATATAATTGTCTTTCTTGTTGAGTTAAGATTTTATTATATACTTTTCTTTTTCTTTCTAATTTTGGTTATTGTTTAAGTTGCCAATTAGTACGATCTATTTGATTTCCTATAGTGGTACACTATGATATGATGGGAACAAATGTGTTTGAGATCAACATGATAGTACGATACTTCGACGAGCTTTCACAATACGTGTTAAAGTTTGGAATGAAAATATATCAGAAAATGACTAACTCAAATTTTTATAATTTTTTTAGTTTCAGAGACGAGACTTATTAATCTACAAATTAAAATTCAATATCAAATATCACTTAAATTAACATAAACCATGAAACCTAGTAAAAAAAATGTGAAATAGGCTAACAAATATTATTATCTAATAATATTATAACTTTTAAGTTAAAAATTAAATATATCTTTATCTTCATATTTACAAATATACATTTACATGCAGAGTAAACTAAAAGGGAGATGATATTTCCACCATTCAATTTGATAGATCTATCAAAGTTATGCATTAAATGGTTGTACATATGTTTGGTGGATCCATCAAATTGGATAGTGAAAATATCACCACCCAACCTAAAAAAATTCAACATTAATAGTATAAGAAACATGATTTTTGGATGGTGATAATATCACCATCCAAACTAAAAAAAGTCAACATTAAAGAAATTAACATCCTGTATGTCTATATGGGTTTAAGATTTAGTATTTTGGTTCCATTTTTACCTTTTTAGTTCTCAACGAGCTAGAATTTGAGTTTGATATTATTCGAGTTCGATTCGAGTTCGAACGATAGTTATTGTTCGATTACTTTGACGAGTTGAGTTAAAAAAATTCATATTCAAGTAGGGTTATTTGAATGCTCGTTTAATTTCGATTCCCACGAACTAATTGAGCTTAACGAAGCATGATATATATAATGGTTACGTGTTTAGAAACTTTAATCAAATGAGCTCATATGAGTTCAAGGTCGAGCTATCGAACAAGTTTATCAAGTTGAAATTTGTAAGATGAGCAACTTAGAACTTGAAAATTGGTTCAATAAAATAATATTTGAATAACTAGATGAATATTGAGTTCGAACTTGAACTCGAACAACAACAAATTATTCGAACTCGAGTCCAAACACCGTTCATTTGTATTTATTCGAATTTGAGTCAAATTGGAGTCGAGTAATTATCAAAGGAGTTTAGCTCAGATTTTCTGATATTCGATTCGACTCGGATCGTGAATGTGGGATGATTTCAATATATGTATTATATAGGGTTAATAAGATGTGTGATTTTCTAGTTAAAACAGTTGAAATAAAAGGCTTATGTTGGTTAATAGAAATTATTTTTTCTCAAATTTCTTTTCTTTTAATAATATTATTATATATATTATATTATATTAAGACTAACTAAGCTCAAATTATATTGTATTATAGACCCCAAAGGTAATATACCGAGATCCTGCCCAGATATTCCTAAACCTTATGTCTTCAAGAATGCAGCCCTTGAAAAGTTCATAAAAGGTGAGTTTATTGTCAGTATTACTTGGTTAAAGGTTGTTTTCGGCACTATTCACTAATGGTTGATTAATCATAATAATAGATTTGCAAGCAAATGGAAAGCAACGTCAAGCCGATCTCCTGCGTCGCCGGGATAAGCTTTTTGAGTATTATTTCAATAATCCAAAGCGTGCAGCAAATTCATCTACATCAACCATTTCTTCTTCTGGTAACAGTATAATTCCCTCTTATTACTTTTCAGCTTTATTATTATTATTATTATTATTAATTATTATTATTATTATTATTATTATTATTATTATTATTATTATTATTATTATTATTATTATATCACTTTTTATTGCCCATTTATAATCATTTGAGTAAGAGTTGCCCAACTTTTATTATATTTTTAGTAACAGTGATATCCTTTTGTCAACTAGTTAAACAAACAAGGTTATCATTGAACATATTGAAATCGGTGTTTTTTAAATGAACATATTGTTTAATGAATAATCGATTTATGTTAAGGTTAAATAACCTGTACGTATTGCTTATATTTTACATTCCATAAGCACCAAAGAGATTAGCCCAGTAATCCAACTAATGGATGAATTTTTAAGAGACTGGAAATTTCGTCAGAACCTCCATTAAACTTGTGAAAATGTTCATAATAAAATGTTTATAATGAAACTGGACATATTAATGACTTAAAAGAAAAAGTTCGATGACTTAAAAGTGACAGATGAAAAAACATCTGCTATTCTTTGTCTATAACATATCAATAATTATTAACATGATTCTGAAAATCATTAGTTGATGATAGTTAAAAAACTCAAGGCTGCCCAGTTTGTCTTCGTTTACGAATTTATGATACCCTCATCTCATCTTTGAGTGTCAAATGGAGTGCCAGCTAGTTCTTTTTTTTTTTTTGAAGTGCTAGTTGGGAAAATCTTGGACTCGTTTATATAGTTTACACACTTTTGTATTGCCGCTTCCACCTGTTTTTTCTTCATCATCCTTCATTTACATCTTTATCTTTATGGTAGGTATTTAGTATATATTTTGTCAGTTTTATCAACTTCTTTTATAATCATATGAGAGACTTAACTAAAGTTTCTGGTCTATATCTTTATGGTAACCGCTATATCTATTCTTTAACTACTTTAAACATGTAAGGTTATTACGCGTATTTGTATAAGGTTATCATCAAAATATTCAACTCGGATGGAGATTTCAAATAAACAAATGAATTAATATATATAATTGTTATTTATCCTTGTATTGTTTTTATTTTACCCTCCATAATTGCTAAAAGAGATCAGCCAACTGAAGTAACTTTGGCTCATGATGTTATTATGTTGGTTAATTAATAGGTACTAGTGTTGACTGTTGAGATATAGTGAATAATCGAACAAGGAATTTAAATTGAAAAGTGGAGATGGAATTAGTTGGTCACGTGATTCCATATACATATTAATGTTTTGTTGAGGTCGGTGGAATTCTCACGTGGGATTCTATTTTGGTAACAGAATCAATTAAGTTCTTGCCGAAATTCATTACTTTCGTGACACGAAATCTACTTGCGGCCAGATTTCATTATTTACGCGTATTTCTTTTGTTCACGATTAACATATATTGTATCCTCTATTATTGTAAAACCCTAAGCTACATAATAATACAAGAAAACTCTCTAGTTGGCCGTGGACTAAAGCGATCACCCAGATCGCATATAACCACGTTATATCCTCGTGTCGATTTACTTTTCCGCATTACTTTTATCCTTTTGTTGATTTGTGTGGTTACAATTATTCAATTGTTTGTGTTGTTTGGGCTCATAATACTTAACAACTGGTATCAGAGCTTCAAGGTTTGAAGTTTTGGGATCAATGGCGGACGAAGGTAAGTTTAAGATCGACAGATTTGATGGGAAGGATTTTGGGTTTTAGAAGATGCAAATAGAGGATTATTTGTATCAGAAGAAACTACATCAACCCTTGTTAGAGCATAAGCCAGAAAGTGTCAAAGCTGAGGATTGGGCACTTTTAGATCGTCAGGCTTTAGGCGTGATTCGATTGTCACTCGCGAAAAATGTTGCATACAACGTTGTGAATGAGAAGACAACTTTTGATTGTCTTAAGGCTCTCTCTAACATGTATGAGAAACCTAATGCTGCAAATAAGGTTTATTTGATTCGTCAGTTAGTTAATACGAAGATGAAGGAAGGGGCAGATGCAACTGATCATACTAATGAATTCAACAATATTTTGTCGAGACTAGTTTCGGTAAATATTGAGTTTGAGGATGAGGTGCAAGCACTTCTATTGTTATCTTCATTGCCTGAAAGTTGGTCGGGTACAATTACAACAGTTAGTAGTTCATCTGGGACTACTGCACTTACGTTTGACGGAATTCGAGACTTGATTCTAGGGGAGGATATCCGAAGGCGGAATTCTGGTGAATCGTCGAGTTCTTTATTGAGTACAGACAACCGGGGCAGGAAAACTGAAAGAGGGTCGAATCAAAAGGGTAGATCAAGATCCAAGAAGAGGAATAACTCTAAGAATAGGAAAAATGTCACTTGTTGGAATTGTAATCAGAAGGGTCACTATCAATCTCAGTGTAAGAACCCTACTGTTGAGAAGGCTAAGGACGTGAATTTGGCTACTGATGAGACGGATGACACATTAGTTTGTTCTGTTGAGAATGCGGATGAGTCTTGGATTATGGATTCGGGAGCTTCGTTTCATGCCAACCCATACAAGGATACGATGAAGAATTTCAGGCCGTATCGTGGTAAGGTCCGATTAGCTGATAACAAGAGACTGGATATTAGAGGCATTGGAGATGTGGTATTAAGGACTTCCCTTGGTACTAACTGGACTTTGAAGGATGTGAGATACATTCCGGATCTTAGACGGAAGCTTATCTCTATTGGTTAGTTAGATGACGAAGGTAGTGATGTTACCTTTGGAAATCGCCAATGGCGTGTGGTTAAGGGAAATCATGTGATAGCTCGTGGACATAAGAGGGGAACACTTTATATGGTTGAAGAACCTAATGATGAGAATGGGGTACATGCTACAGTTGATGTAGGGGCCGAATCTACTCTATGGCACCGACGACTTGGGCATATGAGTGAGAAAGGTATGAAGATGCTTGTTTCTAGTAGGAGGATTCCGGATTTGAAAAGAGTTGAAGTTGGCTTTTGCGAACCATGTGTCTATGGTAAGCAAAAGAAAGTTACTTTTGGGAAATTGGGATCTACACCGAAGATGGATGTCGCGCTTCTATCGGTCGGTCGGATTTGACTCCGGTCGTTGTTCCAACGTCAACAGAGGCGGCGGACAGTGAGTTTTAAATTTATATGAGCTGGGGCTCAAACTATATGTACTACCTACCTTGGGAGCAAGCAGTAAGTATAACTCGAGGTCGTTCTTTTATCGGAGTGAATTAAAATGAAGCGAGTCACCAAAGATTATGGTCGCAATTAGGATGGGGGTAGGTAGATAGATTTTGGATTGATTTGGTTTTCTAATTTATCCTAAGTGCAGTAAAATAAATGCAGGAGATAAAAGACAGGGAATAAGCAGACATGTAGAGATGTGATTGCTGAAACTTGGATAATTAGGGTTTCGGGATGATGTTCATTATAAAATTGATTGGAGATTTACCAGATAAAAAGCAGACATACTTTCAGTGTAAATACTAGGACCCTACGTTCAGGTAAAACCCTAGAAACATATGTCACTGGAATCCTAGGTTATCATGATTCTGATCAGATCAGGCTGTTTTCAAACTCCCCTGAACTTTTGCTTGAATAAGACAAAGTCACCCTTGATTTATCTAGGGATCAGGCATAAGGCAACAGACCTCAATTGTATTTACTGACCTTTCTTAACACCTAATCGTCTATTTACTTTTATCATGGAAAATACTGATTGTATCCTATGTATGTTAAACTATTGGTCTGATTAGGGTTTTGCATGTCTAGGTATTATAATTGACACAACCCTGTATTGTATCTGTTGAAGCACATACTTAACCATCGTAAATATAGACCCTCCTTTACATTCAGGCGTTCATCCCTAGGAATAATCACGGTGTACAGGGCAATTAGGCATTTCCACAGTGTTCCAAACCCTAGATGTAATAACGGTGTACTGGGCATTTAAGCATTTCCACAGTGTTCCAGATCCTAGGTGTACTGACGGTGTACAGTGCAACAAGCATTTCCACAGCTTTGATTCCTAGACCACAGTTCTAGAAGGGTTACTTCTAGGTAATCCACGATGAAACAATCCAAGGCATTTCCTTAGCTTCCACGTATTTGTACTCCACACGAGGTGTTTCCAACGCTATACGAAGTACCGTGACTTTTAAAGGAAAGTTCATAGTTTCATACTGTAACTGGAGATAACTGTATATTCATAGTATTAGGGTTGATCACATCCTATCCTAGGGCAACAGTCACGTGAAAGTCTGGAAAGGGTGATGAGAGACTAGATCTATATTCAGGATAAGCTTAACCAGATACACAGCATAACAATTTCCAATCGTATAAATGAGATATTAATTTAACATCATCCCTACTCCTAATATCTACATTTCAATAATCACAATATTAAACTACTCTATAAACATGGCAATATGTAGAATACAAACTGAAATAACATAAAGCACAAGCATTATAACAGTAAGTAAAGTTTAGATATCACCGGGAATACAACAGTGTAATACTGAGGATTACAAATAGTCTGAACTTGAAAAACTCGTTACAACAAGATTACCAAGCTAAACCTTCCTCTAGACTCGAACCGTAAGCTCAACCCTAACCTTTCTCCTCTAACTCCTAAGAGTAGTGCTAGAGAGAGAAAGTAGAGAGAGAAAGTGAAAGAAAGAGAGAAATGAGAAAAGTGTGAGAATGTGAAAGTGTGTTGAGGTGTGTAAAATGAGGAGGCTGGTATCCCTATTTATAGGCAAAGCTCAAAATCACACGTACAACTCGCGAAACAGCACGTACAAGCAAACGAAGCAGCATACGGGGTCAGGGGGGCCGTATACGGCCTTGGTAGGGCCGTATACGGTGTGTCAGAGGCCGTATATGGTCTTGGTTAGGCCGTATACAGTTGCCAAGGCCGTATACGGTGTTCGTCTGATTTCGTTCGTTGCTTAAAACGCGCGTATCTCCTTCGTTATGCGTCCGTTTGACCCGATTCTTTCGCCTGTGTCTTCGTAATTCTGTTACACTTCTAATGATGCCAATTTCACTTAAATTGGATGTGTGTAGCTTAAGCATAGCCGAAATGACTTTATAGGTGTCTGATACCGCTCAGTCTTCTCCGTTCTTTATCCGATTTGCATGATTCTTGATTTTCCCGTCTTGATTTTACCTGTTTTATCATATGATGAAGTTAAAATGTGATCTATATAAGGTAAATGAGGCCGGAGGATTTTGTGCACGTTTATTCGCCCTAATTTGCTTGTTATTTGGACGTTTTAGGTGATTTTTGCAACAACGCCTAATTTTAGACCACTTTAGTGAATTTTAGTAAATAATGATCATTTTGGAATGTTTTCACTAAAGATACGTCCAAAAAGTGTGGAATATTGCCCTTAAAAACATGACTATTTGAGTCACATCATGTTATCCTACACTTAGACGTTGCTTGTCCTCAAGCAATACTCAGTTAGAAAAACATTTAAAATTTGGTTTTTAAGGGAGAGTCGGAATAATTTCAAAAGATACCACTTCTACTATAACTAAGACTGTTTAAGAATAAGGGGAATGATAAGATGATCCTTTCAGAAGCAAGAAGCAATTATCATCAAGCATACTACCAATCCTCGTGATCTTGGAGTATACATGACTAGGCGATCTCACTAAAGGTGGTCACTCAATTCACTCAAAGTGTATCGGGTTTCCTAACAATCTAGAACAAATGAAATCGCTCAAATAAGCCAGTCATGCAGCACTCATCGTCATAGGCTTGGTCGAGAATCGGATCTCCACCACTTAGGTGAGGACGGTGCTAACTATCCCAAGACATTCAACGGGTGGTAGTGTTTGGTGAGGTTTAAGGGTATGGGTAGTGGTATATGTTTGGTTGTATGGTTTTGACTCATCTTAAAACTTCAAAGATAGCGAAAAACTTTATTTTAGAACGGAACGGAGGATTTGTAGCTGCTCGTTTTCTATCGAATTTTCCTTGAGAAGGTGATACTTGAAGCACTCAGCTTTATTTGATGGAACTATTTCTTTTTCTTTTCTTGATTTTCTACTTTTTATTTTTTCTTTTCTTCTTCAGAACTTCTTTGCCAGAGAATTTCTAAGGATATTTTAAGTTGATTCCTTTAGAAATCCTTTTTAGAATTATGATCTTTGATCTTGAACTTTAATTTCTTTCATCGTGCCAATTTTTCGCACTTTTGACTTTTAGAGTACATAGAAGAGGAAGACTTTGGAGCATAATTGAAGATGATGTTCCAAAAGATGTTTTTCACGACCTTAGAAATTCTAAGATAAGCTTTTGGAATTTTTGGGTGAGTAGGGGTTGAGTACGAGGGTTTTTTACGAAATGAAAGGTTTAGGCTCAACAGGGTTTACAAGGCGGATCATCGATACTGAAAATAAGTATCGGAAGGGTTTTGGGCTTGAAGAGATATGTAAGAATTGGGTTTAAATCCTAAGGAATGTCAAGGTCATCTAGCTGCACCTATACCGCGTATGGTACACACCAATGTGGTCTCGAAACGTATGTCTGGAGCAAGTTCTAATTCTGAGATGCAAGCATCGGCACACACAAGAAATGAAAGTTAAGCATTATAGATGAATGCTTTTAGGCTCAAGATACCTCACTACAAAATAGGGTTGTATGTGCCTAGTCATGCTCCTTTTAGATTATTGTTTCTTGCTCAAGAAATTTCTACCTTATTTTCCCTATATTCCAAAATACCTTACTCATATTTTGAGAATGATTCTTTTCGAAAGTATTTAACTCAAAAAATTAGAGTTAGTTTCACAATCTAATTTGTAATTTTAATTTTTTTGAAAAAATTTATTTGAAAAAGTTCGTTTTTGGGGAAACATTTTCTGAGTAATGCTATTTTGGACATACAAATCGCCTAAAATTATCCAAGGTATTCTATACCTAGCTATCCCACACTTAGAGGAACATTGTCCCTAATGTTCTCTTAAGTTGAGTTTTTACTGGAGGTAAAATCCCACACTTAGAGTTTGAACATGTAAGAAAATGTTTCTTAAGTGTTAAATTTGGGTTTGAATCCCACACTTAGTGATAAGCTTAGGATAGATATTATAACAAGCTAACAAGACAGAATATATGTGATCATGAAATGGATAGAGGGTTAAGAAACTCCCTAGATAACGTTTGAACGTTTTGAAGCTTATGAAATTTTGCAGGAAAGAGAGAGTCGAAGAGAGCTTTCTTCTACATTCTTCTTGAAGGTCAGTAAGCTTTAATTGGGTTATCCGGTGTCATGTATCCAATGTTATCAGAAATCAACTTCAATTCTTTTAAGTAGGGATCCTTATGGTGTAGAATCCCATACTTTAGGTTTTGAAGAAGCTGGAGTGATTTCGATAAGTATTTGTTGGGTGGGAAGTGATCCCACACTTAGTTCTTTGAAGTGCTTGGATACGAAGAAGTTTCTGAGAAGAATGAGATCCCTCCATGAGATGTTGAATGTTCTGCAGTCTGCAAATATTGAAAGCTGGTTCGAGTTGCCTTTTGACTTCACGGATTTTCTTCTTGAAAGTGCGCCATCTCGGCTATTTTCACGTTCATTCATCACAACATTTCTACTTATTTGACAGAAAGAAAATAAAACATAATAAGTAATAGCATAATGTAAAATAGGATAGAGTGATCAACCAACTAGTGGCTGATACAAATATGTTCCAAAAGCAAGGTTCAACAGTAGCCAAACAAACACAAGATAATAATAATAATAATGTCTGAAACCAAAGTCAAGTGATGTAAATGGGGCAGGTCTATGAGGCTGGAGATCCCTGATCAGGTATGTCATCATGCTGAGTAGGGGCTGGTGCTGTGGATGGTCCTACGACTGACTGCTGGCCACTCGACACTCTCTGTCCTTCTTCAGCTGTGATAAGCTTGAGCTGAATCAGAATATCTCTGAGTGTAGCTGCCGGCAGCTTCATCGGATCTGTAATACCCCACTGTAGCAGAACATCTGATGTGATCTTGGCATCCTCAAGTAGTTTCATATAGGCCTGACGAAGCATGGTCTCGGTGGGCACATCTGAGGAAGAGATCGGTCCAAGGTTTACTAACATCCTGGAAGTGTCAAAAGATAGAGCATCCATGCCCAAGTAGACTGTGTCAGCACGGTAGGATCCACTGGCGACTGGCTGGGCAGGATGAGAAATCACGGGTGCAGAAATCACTGGCTGAACTACTGGTATCTCGGTCTCAACTGACTGGACCTGCTCTGGTACTGGTGTGGTCTGGATAACGGGTGATGGTGTATGGGTGGTATGTGATGGGATGGATGTATGTGGTGGTGCTATGGCTGGTGGTGGTGGACCGCATCGGTACATGTAAGGCTCCGGGTCAGGAATACCAAGTCTCCTGGAAATCAACAGCTGATGGGAACGGCTAACCTGAAGAGCATGCAAAAGATAATACTGTGTCAGCGAGGTCACTGGATCTGTGTAGTGAACAGTAGCCTGAGCTGGTGGCTCGGCTGTCTCAGCTCCTCCATGCGGGACACTAGCATGTGTAGTAGGTGCTCGGACTCTATCAGATGGGTCATCCTCAGTATCTGCAACAGGTGAAGATCCTCTAACTCGCTTCCCAGGGAGACGACATCCTGGAATGATCTGTTTGGTGTTCTTCCATAGGCACTACTTCTGCTTATCTACCTCAACGAGATGGATCAACTTGCAGTATTCCAAGTTGAATGGCAAAGAACGAGAACAAACAGTAAACTCCTCAGTGTGGGCCTCGGTCAACAATTCCATACCATACAGCAATCTAGTAATAATCGACCCCATGAACATGTGCTTATCCAAGTCTGTCTCATCCCAAAGTCTCTCAGCGATCAAGAAAGCAACATTCAGATTCTTTCCTCCTATGATTGCTTCCATGAACTTCAACTCTTCGGCACTCACAGATCCACCTTCCTTCTTCCAAAATATAGAACATGCTAGCAACTTGTGAAGGATGTGATGAACCGGCTTGATGAAAGTGGATGACTTAACACAGCTCCTAAAGTTTGATCCTGCTAAAACCATCCAAATATCCTTATGGTTCCTGTTTGGTAGGCTGGAGATGTCTTGAACACTGTTTCTGAACCATGCAGAGTTGACCTGAGACTCTGTATATAAACCAAGATACACTCCCAAGTCGGCAACTAAGATATGATGAATCTGTTCCTGAAACCCGAATGAAATCTTTCTTTTATCGGATACGCTCATTTTTGGATTCAGCTGGTAAGTCATCATGAACTCTGTCACTACTTCTCGGTATGCATACTCATCTATATCGAAGAGACGGAGAAGGGCAGTGTTCACTTGACCCTCGGTCTCATACATCAACAAACTTCTCAACTCATCCCTGATTTCAAGCTTAATCATATCTTTCCATATCACATAACGATTACTGTCGACCGGTCGTTGCAACCACTGGCGAATGAGTGACCTATTCTTTGAAGATTTGGCCAAGTAGCCGAGTGAAGGCGGGCAAGTATCCATCTGAGACAAAAGAAAAGAAAAGATTAAACCATAATAGTGGTATATTAATCGATATGCTAAAGTGTTTCCAGATTTTTAGAAAAAAATTGGAAATGTAGGCTTTAGAAATGGGCATATCCAAAAATTTTAAAATTGCTAAACCTAACCGCAACCAATCACAAATCAATAATTTCTTATCAGCTTATGTCTAAACAAGGGAAAGTGGCACAAAACTCCAAATTTCTAGTATAATCAAAGTAAGTATATAAGCACCTAATTCAACTATCCCAAGGACTAAAAATTTTAAACACTTTATGCTTATGGTTAATCAATTCAAATGAGCTTAATACTTTGAATAAATCCAAGGTCATATAATTACCTCAAGTGAATCAATTAATCATAAAATGACATATTAACAATTTAATATGCAATCCAACTTTCCGCAATTTCCAAAAGCTTATTTATATGGTTCTGAGCAAAGAATGGAAGTAAACTCACTTGACAAAATGGTAATTTTTAGAAGAATGACGTTCTTTGTTGGTTTTATTTCAAAGTGTCGTACACTTTATTAATTAAAGTGCCGAACCTTGGAAATGATTAAATGAACCGAAGCTTATTTTGACAATCTTGTAAGCTTTTAAGTTTTAGAAAAGTCATAAACATGGTTTAAAAATAAAAGTTCTAAGTGAAAATGATGTTTATAATGGTTTTATCAAAAATTAGCTTAGCCATTTTCTAAGTGCAAATGATTAATCAAAGCATGTTAACCTATCATAATTAAGCATACTTCAATCAACAAAAGTCAACATAAGCAATTAATCAACCAAAAAGTCAAACTAGCCATAGTTCATCCAAAAAGTCAACACTTTAATCTTCAAACTTGCAATTAAGCCAACAAATCACTAGATTATGTTTGTAATCATGTTAAGCATCAAGATAAGCATGGAATAACACTAAAGATTGCAACTTTGATCTATGAAAATGAGTTACAAGCCCTAATTTTTAAAGTTTCATGAAAATCACAAAATTAGGTCAAGGATTACCTTAAACTTGATGTAGTGATGTTGTGGATGCAAGAATGATCATAAAATGATGAATTTTGAGCTTGGAATCATGCAAAATGGTTGAGAAAGAAGATTTGGGGGTGTGGTGATGGTGGCCGACGGTTATGGAGAGGAAAGGGGGAAGAAGATGAAGTTTTTTTGTGTTTTTGTCTTATGTGTGTGGCCAAAAGTCCCTTTTATACCCTTTCAAACGCGCGCGATTTAAAATTCGCGAAAGATACGAAACATACAAGTAAAATTTCAAAGTTTAAAATTTTTTAATAAAATAATTTTAAAAAGTATGTTCGTAATTTTCTGAATCTTTACGTGCAGTCTGAAAAGATATTGCGAGTCGTACGCGAAATCGTATACGTTTCTATTTAAAACAAGACAATCTTTTTGTGTTCTTTAAAATCCGAGACAAATTCAAAATTAATTTTTCAAAAATTTAAAATAAACTTTTTTGAACTTTCTGAAAATGTCTGAAATTCGTTACTGTGTTGCGCGAATTTAAATTTTAAAAGAACGTTTTCTTGTGTTTTTAAATGCAAGCTTTTAAATTTAAAAATAAACTACTAATATTACTTAGTCTAAATACTTAAAGTAAAACTAAATTAACTAAGGTTTGGGTTGCCTCCCAAAAAGCGCTTGGTTAAAGTCGGTAGCTCGACTTTTGGACAAATTTATTGTATATTGCCCAAGAGCGATTGTTTAAGTGAATTTGGTGCTCTTGGTTGAGGGAAAGTGTAGCGAGGAATAAAGTCACAAGTGAGAATCTTAATGACAGAATCAACTAGGTCTGCGGGATGTAATGAGAATCGTTCGTGCTCAGTGAGAAACATACGTTCCTTTTTGCCTAAATCTAGAAGATCGTCAATAAACTTGTTAAATTCCTTTCTAACTTTCTTAGGGTTTGAAATTCCGTTTCATGATCCGTCATCTATATTGTTCAAGTCATGAAGAAGCATTCCTAGGGTTTGTTGAAATTCCCATTCTTCTCTCGAATCGGGATCTCCGGTGGTAGTGTGAACTGACTCCGTGATTTCTTCGATTAAAGATGTTTGTGAAACAGTGAAAGGAAATTTTGACTGAGAAAATAACAAAGTGAGTGAGACGTTAATATCCTTCCTTCCAGCAAAGAAAGTAGCTTCCATGTTATCGTCAGTGGCTCCAGGGAATATCTCTAACAACTTGTCGATCATGTAAGTAGCAGGGTCAACGAAGAATGGAATTTTATCAGAAATGACGAGAGATATAGAGGGGTCTTTGCTGATCCAGAACTCAAGCTCATAAATCATAGCCGCAACATAACGATTAATTAGGGTTTGGGAAACCGGTTGATAATCGGTGCAGGCGAATAGGCCCATTAGTAGGTCTATTTCTGATTTAAGCTTTAGTTCTTGCTTTCGATAGTGTGTGAAGATACCTTCCTCCTTTTGATTTGGAAGACGGTGGAGAATACCAACCTGTTTCTTTAACCTACGAGCGACTTCTCTTTGTTCAACCGAAAAAGGAAAGTCAGACGTTTTGAGTTGTCTAGCAAATGCCCAACAAACATCCAATCTCCGGTCAGGATCAAAAGAGTTACCTACGTAGCGGATATTTTCTTCAGGTTTGATTGGTAAAGTCCTATCAACAACACGATAGATGGTGTACTCAGGTTCGGGTACAAGGTTCAAAAAGATAGGTGATTTTGGAGGGTATTCGTAAACTTCTTCATTCCATGGTGGAAGACGTTCTTCAATGGGTGGAAAACGAAAGGGTTGAATATGTTCAGAGTTACTCTCGACAAAACCAGATGAAGTAGGGAATTGGAAGAAGTTTTCTAAGGAATATGAAATCTCAGGAGCAGGTATAACCTGATAGCTTAGAATGCTAGATGCAGAAGTTGAGATCTTCTGATGAGAATCATGGGTTCCTAAGTCAAGATCTAAGAATTGCCCTATGGTTCTAGATTCATCATCTGAATTAGCGGAGATATCTTCGGAAGAGGATAAAGATGAAGAGTAGACGTCAGATTCCAACTCTCGTTCTAAGCAGGCGAAGAACTCAGCGTCATCCATGGCCATCATTTCTTCGGACGTTTTGAGGGCGAGTGAAGAAATGGGGCTAGACGGAAATGAATCATAGAAAGATGTTTTTGTATTTTTCATTTTTAATTTAACTAAATTAGACTATCTAAATTATTCTAAGGAAAACAAATAACTACCAACTAAGTTTGGGAAAACCTAATTGGAAAGGTCTCCTAAAAGCTAGAATATCTAAGGCGGCTTCAAATCGTAACGCTCTACGATCCCCGGCAGCGGCGCCAAAAACTTGTCGCGCTTCTATCGGTCGGTCGGATTTGACTCCGGTCGTTGTTCCAACGTCAATAGAGGCGGCGGAAAGTGAGTTTTAAATTTATATGAGCTGGGGCTCAAACTATAAGTAGTACTACCTACCTTGGGAGAAAGTAGTAAGTATAACTCGAGGTCGTTCTTTTATCGGAGTGAATTAAAATGAAGCGAGTCACCAAAGATTATGGTCGCAATTAGGATGGGGGTAGGTAGATAGATTTTGGATTGATTTGGTTTTCTAATTTATCCTAAGTGCAGTAAAATAAATTGTAACACCCGATTTCTGGGCCTGGAAATAAATGATATTTTATTAAGTTTTAAATGGTTAACTTGAAAATAAATAGATAAAAGAGTCACAGGATTTATTGTGACTAATAAATTTTACATGATTTTAAATTAATGGAGTTGACGGTAAAATAAAATATTTTGTCTCGCGGGTATTTTCGGGTTCCAGACAATAGGCTTAGAAAGGGGTATAATTTTACACTGTGTTATATTGAGGTCGGTGTATAAACCGACTCCACCTACTTTTTCTTTTCCCAGATCTTTCATTTTGTTCTTGTTTCTCTTTTACTCTCACTAAACATACACAATGAAATCAAGAGATTTAGGGCTTTGATTTGGTTTCAAGTTATCATCTTCATCATCTTGTTCTTCTACATCATCATCTTGTATCATCTACTTGTAACATCCTCGAAATGGACCTAGTTGTTTTGTATTATTTCATGATTTAAATTAGTATTTAAATGTGTTTGGAAATAATATTGTCGGAATTAGTTGAAATAATTGGAATAGGAGTCGAATATTCCAATGTGATAAGTGAATTATTAATTGTTGTAAATTAATATAGTTGACGGTGCAATAAAATGTTTGGACTCGCAAATGGTTTTCGGGTTCCAGACAATAGATTGAGATGGGGTATTAAATTATACCCGTATATTGAAGGCGGTTATAGTTGGGCCGAATATATATTCACTTTCCTATTTAGGAAAGTTATTCATTTCTTTCAAAAACTCTAAGAAAACCTAAACTAAATTGAAATCAAACCTTGGTTGTGATTAGGGACTGAGAATCGAATTGATTTCATCAGCTTAATCATCTGATTTCTAGTTCTTCAATCAAGTGGTGAGTGTTCTTGAATTTAGTTTGATTGATTTTGATTGAAACATGAATTTGAGGTGAAATTGGATGTTATAAACTTGTTATAACTGTTACATGATGATTATACGAAGTTATTTGTGGTTGAAAACTGTTAGAAACCGGGTTTTTGTGATTTGGGTATAAAACCCGTGGGTTAGGGTTTTAGCAGAACGAACAGGGCTGGGACGACGAAGGAATCCGGCGGATTCAATTGAATCCGGCGGATTCAGATAAATTAGGGAATCCGGTCGGATTCAAAGGAATCCGGCGGATTCAAATGCTAAGAACCCGATCCTATGTTTTGCAAATTTCAAAAGTGCATAAGTGTTTAATAGCACTTTAGAGACCTCTTTTTTGTAACAAAATTTCATTAACACGGATTGAGCTGAAATTCGCATGTCCACTCGAAAACGACCCAATGATCAAAGCTATATACTATAGCCTAGTCAGTTTTTGGCCATTCGGGGTCGTTTAGGGGTCGAAAATGGCATTTTACTGTTTTTGAATCTTATTTCGGGACTTTTGATTATGTTCCGAATTGGACCTTTGTTTGCTGTGATCGTAGGGATCACCTGATACATGTAATTATGTTATGATTGTGTAACGATATTAATTACCTGTGTGTTATCAGTTGAGACAAGTTATTAACTTATTGTTTATTGATTGTATTCTCAGATGTGGAGAAGGCTCAGTAATATTAGACTTCTGAGCTTGCGCCTGAGGTAGTCGGTGAGTGGATCTGTAACCTCAGTGTGATTTAGTTGTAATGATTTGATTTACAACAAGTAATTTATAGTATTACTTTGATATGATACATCTGTAGAGATATCTTGCCATGATAGTTTAATTAGTTACTTGGCTGATTGTGCTAGTATGTAAGATTTTGAGGTCAACTTGATTTGATGGTTGGACTTGTTGTTGTTGTAGACGACAGGAGATCTCGGAAACTTGAAATGTTGGTTTAGAGATCTAGGTCGTGTGTGATTGACAACAAGTTATCGGTAGTTCTGTATGGGCCAATACAGATGATTGATAAGAGTTCCTTGAGTACCAAACCGGTATTAGGGTGTCTCAGGGACCACCGATCCTCATGATGTTGCGTGTATGACATTGATTGGATGTTGAGTGATTGATTGATTTTCTGTTTATTGTTATTTGATGTAAACAGATTGTTATGCTAGGTTGGACTGTTGCTTATAGTTTCATTCACTTAGCTTTATGCTAACCCCACCACAGTTCTTCCTGCAGGTTAAAATAGATGGGACATATTGGGCAGGAGGTTGTTGGACTGGATGGAATGTTTGACAGGCTTTTACTCTGATGTAAATTTTATAACTGTAAAAGTGTTTTGAAGCATTAACACCCAGTTATTGAAATGTCATGTGATTGGCTTTGAAAAAGTTTATTAACATTTTGAGTACATTGATAGAAATGTTTTAATATATACGCTTCCGTGCCACCAATATTATAAGATTGTTTAGAATTAATGAGGGGTGTTATAAGTTGGTATCAGAGCAATAGTTTAGGCGAATTGGACATGATAGAATGTTCAATCCTAAACTTTGATTGAGTTGAGTCAAACATTCCAGTGGGTGGGGGATTAGTTGTTGTATGAGAAAGTAGTTAGTTAGATATGTACTAACCCTTAACAAGTTGTGAAGTTGTTGTTTGATTGCAGAGATAGAGGAATATGAGAACCTTATGGATATTCTCATTGATTCCTCAATACTCGTTGGCTTAAGATTGCCAGGTAATCTTCGATAAGCCTATGTTAATTTAAATTTGCTTGAACTGTTTACTTTGTTATGATAAGTAAGCATTGTTGTGAAGTTAATTGAGTCAGACTGATATGATTCCCCAGTTTTGAGTCAACTAATAATTGCTATATGTTGACATGAGGATAGAAGTAGTAAATGAGATGCTCATTGTTGTGATTATTTATGATTGAATTGTAAATGCATAAATGTGTTTAAGTAAGTAGACAAAGAGTGGATTAAGATTTTAACAGGAGTGATGTTAGAACCTAAAGAGTGTTTATATTGATGAGACAAAATAATTGATAGTATTATATTAGTAGATTGATTACAGGGTGTGATTTAATTCCTTGTTAAGGAATGTGGTGTCATTTGAATTGAAAATGACTGCTATTTGAGAAAATATGTGTTTATGTGACTACATGATATGTTTTGATTGTAATTAAACAATTTATCTAAACCAAGACTGATAGGTTTATGAGAAATGTAAAGTATGATAATGTTAAATTGATTGAGGAAGTGGTGGATCTTTCTGGTCAATTGTGAATTAATAAATGAAATGTTTTAGAGTAACATGATTGAGTAGACTTGTTGTGACATTGATGCTTGATAGTATGGCATATGTCAAAGTGATGATAATTAATTAAGATGTGTCCTGAATTTTGAAGTAAGTAGGAACATTGAATTGTGTTAAGTATTGAAATTATGATGATAGGTTATCATATGTTTGAGGTTTCAGACCAGTAGATATACTGAGTAATTCAGTTGTTGAAAATAAATTATGTGAGATGGCTTGCATATGTAAGGTTGAATATGTAAGTAGTAAGCTGATTTTGAGTATGTATCAGCTGTTAGAAACTATTAAATGAATTTTGATTGATTTGAAATCATATGAGATGAGAATAGATCATATTGATAATTATAATGTAGAGTAGCCTGAGAATGAATTGTGAAGAACATAATCTTGCAACGCCTGATCACCGTTGTTATATTATGTTGTGTCACATGAACTTGTTGAGGCTACTTGGTATAAAAGAAATGTAATGTGATTTTGGAAATGGAGCATGATAGTATGCTAAGTTGCTTAATAGATGTTTTGATAAGAAAACAATCAGTTGATAGAACTGTGACCTTTAGACTGTAAAGGTGAGAGTGTAAATAATAATGTTCATAGATAGAGGTTTTGATGATACACCTAATGGACTAATTTGATTTTATTGAATGAGTAATTGTGATTGATTGTGATAGATTACTTGTAGGTAAATTTGATAGTGTTTAAATGAGTCACTACTTAGTATCTGGCTTGTATGAAGCCAAAGTTGAGATAGGTTGATATTGTTTTGCTTGAGGAATTTCTAGTATTATTGAATGTAATAATTTGAAGTATATGTTTGAAAGTAAACATATAATATGAAATGGCTTGTATGGAGCCAAGATTTATGTAAGTTGATTCTGTCCTTGTAAAGGATTGATACGATCATTGAAAGTAATAATTATTTAAATATATGTTTGAAAGTGAACATATAAGATGAAATGGTTTGTTGGGAGTTAACTTGATAGTATGTTAACTTTGAAAGTCAAACCATGAATAGAGAATTGTGTATAAAAATTAATTGCTTGTGATTGGTTTGAGGATAGGTCAAACTTGAGAAAAGCAGTTAGAGGATTTTATTGATTTGTTGATTGAAATCAAAGTTGACATGTAGTCAACTGTGTGTGTTGAAATAGTCTAACATAGATTGTAATGTTATGATTTTGTGGAATATGATTGAATTCCTTGATTAGTCAAAACATGTTGAAGTGGGTCATTTAAGATCCAAAGGAGATAGATGAATTGTTTAAGCTTGTGAAACTTGATTAATTACTTAAAGCTAGTATTAAGTAATTGAAATAGTGTTAATTGTAATTGAGTATTCAGTTAAGTAATATTGGATATTTGAGCTGAATATATGTTAAGGAATTATACAGATGTGAAGTCATGTTATGATATGACAGTTATAATTTGTTGAAAGGTGCAAATTAAGTTACATTAATTAGAATTGTGATAAGAAATTTCTTACCAGTGTATGAGGCTTGTGATGATAGCTTTGATTGGGTAAGAATGTAAGATAAGAAATAATTGAAAGTTATTATTAATAGTGGCATAAGTTGATTGGGTACCTCATGGTGAGTTACTTAAGTATTGAAAGAATTGAATGGATTCTTTAGTTAATTGTTGATTTTATACAAATGAAGTAAGTGATAAAGTAGTAAATTGGGATTAGATCCAAATAAGAAATGATATGAAAGGATATCTGGAAGTTGAATTGTTTAAGTTATATACGAGTTGGTAAGTATATAAGTGAAACATAGAGTTGTTGATTGATAATTGTTCCATGTCCTGTAGTATGGATATGTGATGACTAGTAGTAATGAGAAGGCTTGATAAAGACTTTAACAGTCTGAATGGCCTATTATGTAAAATTAAATGGAATTGATAGGGATGTGTCCATTTTAGAGAGTACCTGAAATTGTGTAGATTTGTATGTGTGGTATACATGATAATGAATGGCATGATAAGTTTTAATAGAATGAATTAAAATGTGCCATAAGTTAAGTAGAGGTTAGTTAATTGTGATTAACTTGATGTAGATTTTGTTGGAAATGTGTTGGAAAGTAGCACATTGTGGTATTGTGATACTTGAATGGTAATATCATAATATTGATTAAGACTGACTTAGTTGCTATATTAATGGGATGTAATACTAAGTGATTATGTAGTTAAAGTTGTATAACATCTAATTGCTTGTGATTAGTAGTTTAAGATTTAAGAAAGTGAATTGAATTAACTGGTTACTAAGATAAGATTATGGATGTCTTACCAGTTTAAGTAATATATGAATTCTAACTTGATGGTTAGTTAGATTTTGAAAATAAATAGTAAGTATTGATAAGTGTACTGAAATATATAATCATTAGTGCTGTGATTATTGAGTGGACAACTGTTGTTGTTGACAATTGATAGGTTGTAATAGAAGGAGTTACAAGCAGAAATAAGTCAATGTAGAGGTTGATTGAATGTAGGTAATATTTGATTTTAGTACTTTTGTTGATTGAGCAAAGTACTTGTTGAGTGTGGTTTTACCTACTGAGTTTTACCTCTGCTTTGCTTATTAAGGTGATATGAATCTGAATTACTTTTAAGTAAATTGAAATGATATGTGAATATGATTGGGTATTCAAAAGAGTATAGGTATGAAACTTTTGGATGAAAAGTTGACCTAGATTTGAATTTCAGATCTTTGATGGTAGAGATTTAAGATTATGATTTGTATATTAGGCTGATTGTTAGTCGTGAACTGAAATTAACTTTCAGTGTTGTTAAGTGTGTGGTGGTTCTATAACCACTGTTATTGTTATTGTTTCTGTTATTGTTAACAGTGATGAACAGTGAGAATAGGTTAAAGATTTTAGCAGGTTGCTAATTTCTGGTTGCATAGACCTATTAAGTGATGTTAGGTTTCACTTGTTGAAGTAAGTGTTTGTCTATAAGATATATCTGATTGATGATATTGGTTAGATGCACTGTATGGGTGCGTAGGAAAAGACAGAAGCATGTACATTTAGATATGTGCATGTGGAAAGAATTCAAATAGTCTAAATATAGTTGTAAGTTGCTATTGAGGACAAATGTATGTTCAGATATATGTGATTATATCACATTAGTTAGATTAATGGAGGTTAGATTTCGGGGACGAAATCTCTTTAAGGGGGGGAGAGTTGTAACATCCTCGAAATGGACCTAGTTGTTTTGTATTATTTCATGATTTAAATTAGTATTTAAATGTGTTTGGAAATAATATTGTCGGAATTAGTTGAAATAATTGGAATAGGAGTCGAATATTCCAATGTGATAAGTGAATTATTAATTGTTGTAAATTAATATAGTTGACGGTGCAATAAAATGTTTGGACTCGCAAATGGTTTTCGGGTTCCAGACAATAGATTGAGATGGGGTATTAAATTATACCCGTATATTGAAGGCGGTTATAGTTGGGCCGAATATATATTCACTTTCCTATTTAGGAAAGTTATTCATTTCTTTCAAAAACTCTAAGAAAACCTAAACTAAATTGAAATCAAACCTTGGTTGTGATTAGGGACTGAGAATCGAATTGATTTCATCAGCTTAATCATCTGATTTCTAGTTCTTCAATCAAGTGGTGAGTGTTCTTGAATTTAGTTTGATTGATTTTGATTGAAACATGAATTTGAGGTGAAATTGGATGTTATAAACTTGTTATAACTGTTACATGATGATTATACGAAGTTATTTGTGGTTGAAAACTGTTAGAAACCGGGTTTTTGTGATTTGGGTATAAAACCCGTGGGTTAGGGTTTTAGCAGAACGAACAGGGCTGGGACGACGAAGGAATCCGGCGGATTCAATTGAATCCGGCGGATTCAGATAAATTAGGGAATCCGGTCGGATTCAAAGGAATCCGGCGGATTCAAATGCTAAGAACCCGATCCTATGTTTTGCAAATTTCAAAAGTGCATAAGTGTTTAATAGCACTTTAGAGACCTCTTTTTTGTAACAAAATTTCATTAACACGGATTGAGCTGAAATTCGCATGTCCACTCGAAAACGACCCAATGATCAAAGCTATATACTATAGCCTAGTCAGTTTTTGGCCATTCGGGGTCGTTTAGGGGTCGAAAATGGCATTTTACTGTTTTTGAATCTTATTTCGGGACTTTTGATTATGTTCCGAATTGGACCTTTGTTTGCTGTGATCGTAGGGATCACCTGATACATGTAATTATGTTATGATTGTGTAACGATATTAATTACCTGTGTGTTATCAGTTGAGACAAGTTATTAACTTATTGTTTATTGATTGTATTCTCAGATGTGGAGAAGGCTCAGTAATATTAGACTTCTGAGCTTGCGCCTGAGGTAGTCGGTGAGTGGATCTGTAACCTCAGTGTGATTTAGTTGTAATGATTTGATTTACAACAAGTAATTTATAGTATTACTTTGATATGATACATCTGTAGAGATATCTTGCCATGATAGTTTAATTAGTTACTTGGCTGATTGTGCTAGTATGTAAGATTTTGAGGTCAACTTGATTTGATGGTTGGACTTGTTGTTGTTGTAGACGACAGGAGATCTCGGAAACTTGAAATGTTGGTTTAGAGATCTAGGTCGTGTGTGATTGACAACAAGTTATCGGTAGTTCTGTATGGGCCAATACAGATGATTGATAAGAGTTCCTTGAGTACCAAACCGGTATTAGGGTGTCTCAGGGACCACCGATCCTCATGATGTTGCGTGTATGACATTGATTGGATGTTGAGTGATTGATTGATTTTCTGTTTATTGTTATTTGATGTAAACAGATTGTTATGCTAGGTTGGACTGTTGCTTATAGTTTCATTCACTTAGCTTTATGCTAACCCCACCACAGTTCTTCCTGCAGGTTAAAATAGATGGGACATATTGGGCAGGAGGTTGTTGGACTGGATGGAATGTTTGACAGGCTTTTACTCTGATGTAAATTTTATAACTGTAAAAGTGTTTTGAAGCATTAACACCCAGTTATTGAAATGTCATGTGATTGGCTTTGAAAAAGTTTATTAACATTTTGAGTACATTGATAGAAATGTTTTAATATATACGCTTCCGTGCCACCAATATTATAAGATTGTTTAGAATTAATGAGGGGTGTTATACTACTTCTTCTTTTTGTAAGTTATTTACTAGTTTTGATAAAATGATAAATTTGATGTTCTTAATATGAATTGATATGTTATTGAAGTTGAGTTAAAGATAATTGATGTTCATATGTTAGTAGTTGCTGATTTCATGATGATTAACAAGTCGATTATTTGATGTTCTTCAAGACTAAAATTGGGTAAAATGGGTTTTGAGTAAATCATGTAGGTTAAAGTTAGTGAAAGGAATTTTAGCATGCATGTTGTTGTTGATGTTGTTATAAGATGATTATAGAGTTATTGATATGTTAGAATAGGTTATAAACTGAGTTTGATGATGTTTTGATAGTAAAAATGGTATTAGGGTTCGTGCTGTTTGTTGCAGGTCTGAAACTTGATTTTAAAGCATGCGAACGCGATCCTGACCTTTCACCCGGATCGCGTTCCTTAGTTATAATTTGGCTAAATCGGATTTTGAATTATCGAACGCGATCCAGCCCTTTATTTCGGACCGCGTTGCCAAGTGTATTTCGGTGACATAACGTTTTCTTAAGGTGAACGCGATCCAGCCCCTATAGTCCGGATCGCGTTCGCATGAATAATTGTGACGGGTTTTGCAAAATTTGATTAACTCGGTTTGGGATGAGATTCACATGTTCACTCGGAAACGGCCCAATGATCAAAACTATATTCTAATAGCCTAGGCGGTTTTTGGCCATTCGAGGTCATCTAAGGGTCGAAAATGACAATTTACAGTTTTTAAACATCATTTCGGGACTTTCTAAATTCATTTCGGATTGGTAACTTTTCTATAGCTTGAATACTTGTATTATGTACACTTCATATGTAGTTTAAAACGTATAATGCTTAATTGTGAGATGCTATGTGTTGACATATGCTATATGATTTTAATATCAATTAATCGTTATTAATAAGTTACTGATTTGTATTGTTTTGTGGTAATTTCAGATAAGCAAAAGGAAACTCAGTGATATAAGACAACTGAGTTCAGAGATTGGAATTTTGGTGAGTGGTAACTGTATTCTTCGGTTCAACCCAGTTGTAACAAGTTTGGTTACAACGGGTGAACATACTTGGTTATAAGTTATTGATTGATTAGTTATTTGGGTTGAAGTTATTGTTGATGGGTTGTTTATATTCCATGATGGCATGACTATTATGTATTATATGACTATGTGGATTATTCAGAGGTCAACACTGGTTGGGTTTGTTGCTATTGTTTGGCTGGCAGGGTTCCCGATACACATCGTTGCTGGACGAACCCTAGTCAGTGAAGATAGCTTCAAACTATCGGTAAATCACTGTGATGGCATACCAGTGGTTTAAGGTGTTCTTGTGATGGCATACCAAGAACCGCCGGTCCTCTTTGATTGTTGTGTGATTATGTTTATTTGTTGTAAGATTTGTTATTTCTGGATTGAACTGTCGGATACAGTTCCATTCACTTAGCTGTGAGCTAATCCCACCATGTTTAATATTTTGCAGATCTTGATTATGGTTAGTGTATGGTGATGGCATGGAACTCGGGATGGATGTTTGACTATTACTATCGCTACTCTGATTATCTTTTGGAAGACTTAAAGTCATGTTTTGGAAACTAAAATAACACCCGGTTCTAAGTAAATGGTTTGTAATAATATATGTTTAAGTGTGATGTTTGAAACTTGGTACATTTGGTATATGTAAATATGGTATTTATGTTTTGGGACTCGCTTCCGAAGTTTATTTATATATAAAGTATGTTTATAAAATACGGGGTGTTATATAAATGCAGGAGATAAAAGATAGGGAATAAGCAGACAGGTAGAGATGTGATTGCTGAAACTTGGATAATTAGGGTTTCGGGATGATGTTCATTATAAAATTGATTGGAGATTTACCAGATAAAAAGCAGACATACTTTCAGTGTAAACACTAGGACCCTACGTTCAGGTAAAACCCTAGAAACATATGTCACTAAAATCCTAGGTTATCATGATTCTGATCAGATCAGGCTGTTTTCAAACTCCCCTGAACTTTTGCTTGAATAAGACAAAGTCACCCTTGATTTATCTAGGGATCAGGCATAAGGCAACAGACCGCAATTGTATTTACTGACCTTTCTTAACACCTAGTCGTCTATTTACTTTTATCATGGCAAATACTAATTGTATCATATGTATGTTAAACTATTGGTCTGATTAGGGTTTTGCATGTCTAGGTATTATAATTGACACAACCCTGTATTGTATCTGTTGAAGCACATACTTAACCATCGTAAATATAGACCCTCCTTTACATTCAGGCGTTCATCCCTAGGAATAATCACGGTGTACAGGGCAATTAGGCATTTCCACAGTGTTTCAAACCCTAGATGTAATAACGGTGTACTGGGCATTTAAGCATTTCCACAGTGTTCCAGATCTTAGGTGTACTGACGGTGTACAGTGCAACAAGCATTTCCACAGCTTTGATTCCTAGACCACAGTTCTAGAAGGGTTACTTCTAGGTAATCCACGATGAAACAATCCATGGCATTTCCTTAGCTTCCACGTATTTGTACTCCACACGAGGTGTTTCCAACGCTATACGAAGTACCGTGACTTTTAAAGGAAAGTTCATAGTTTCATACTGTAACTGGAGATAACTGTATATTCATAGTATTAGGGTTGATCACATCCTATCCTAGGGCAACAGTCACGTGAAAGTCTGAAAAGGGTGATGAGAGACTAGATCTATATTCAGGATAAGCTTAACCAGATACACAGCATAACAATTTCCAATCGTATAAATGAGATATTAATTTAACATCATCCCTACTCCTAATATCTACATTTCAACAATCACAATATTAAACTACTCTATAAACATGGCAATATGTAGAATACAAACTGAAATAACATAAAACACAAGCATTATAACAGTAAGTAAAGTTTAGATATCACCGGGAATACAGCAGTGTAATACTGAGGATTACAAATAGTCTGAACTTGAAAAACTCGTTACAACAAGATTACCAAGCTAAACCTTCCTCTAGACTCGAACCGTAAGCTCAACCCTAACCTTTCTCCTCTAACTCCTAAGAGTAGTGCTAGAGAGAGAAAGTAGAGAGAGAAAGTGAAAGAAAGAGAGAAATGAGAAAAGTGTGAGAATGTGAAAGTGTGTTGAGGTGTGTAAAATGAGGAGGCTGGTATCCCTATTTATAGGCAAAGCTCAAAATCACACGTACAACTCGTGAAACAGCACGTACAAGCAAACGAAGCAGCATACGGGGTCAGGGGGCCGTATACGGCCTTGGTAGGGCCGTATACGATGTGTCATAGGCCGTATACGGTCTTGGTTAGGCCGTATACGGTTGCCAAGGCCGTATACGGTGTTCGTCTGATTTCGTTCGTTGCTTAAAACGCGCGTATCTCCTTCGTTATCCGTCCGTTTGACCCGATTCTTTCGCCTGTGTCTTCGTAATTCCGTTACGCTTCTAATGATTCCAATTTCACTGAAATTTGATGTTTATAGATTAAGCATAGCCGAAATGACTTTATAGGTGTCTGATACCGCTCAGTCTTCTCCGTTCTTTATCCGATTTGCATGATTCTTGATTTTCCCGTCTCGATTTTACCTGTTTTATCATATGATGAAGTTAGAATGTGATCTATATAAGGTAAATGAGGCCGGAGGATTTTGTGTACGTTTATTCGCCCTAATTTGCTTGTTAATTGGACGTTTTAGGTGATTTTTGCAACAACGCCTAATTTTAGACCACTTTAGTGAATTTTAGTAAATAATGATCATTTTGAAATGCTTTCACTAAAGATACGTCCAAAAAGTGTGGAATATTGCCCTTAAAAACATAACTATTTGAGTCACATCAATGGAGAAGCTTGAGCTAGTTCATACAGATGTTAATGGACCTACATCGGTTGAGTCTATTGGTGGTTCTCGGTATTATGTCACCTTCATTGATGATTCCACTAGAAAGGTATGGGTTTATTTTCTTAAATATAAATCTGATGTTTTTGCTACCTTTAAGAAGTGGAAAGCTGTTGTTGAGAATGAAACTAACTTGAAGGTTAAGTGTTTAAAATCTGACAATGGAGGTGAATACAGCAGTAAGGAGTTTATTGACTATTGTGCTGAGATTGGTATTAGGATGTTGAAAACAGTTCCTGAAACACCTCAGCAGAATGGTGTTGCTGAACGCATGAACAGAACTTTGAGTGAGAGGGCAAAGAGTATGAGGTTGCATGCAGGTTTGCCTAAGATATTCTGGGCCGATGCGGTTAATACATCAACGTATTTGATTAACATGGGACCCTCAACACCGTTGGGTTTCAGAATTCCAGAGGAATTATGGCTTGGTAAGAAGGTAATCTACACACACCTTAGAGTTTTCGGTTGTAATGTTTATGTGAAAACTAAGGATGTGAACAGGGATAAGCTTGATGCAAAATCAAGAAAATGCACATTTATTGGGTATGGTTCGGATGATATGGGTTACAGATGTTGGGATGATGAATCTAAGAAGATTATCTGCAGCAGAGATGTCACTTTTGATGAGAGTACAGTTTATAGTGGCAAGGTAACGGTAGATCCGAAACATGATTATAATGTATGTGATGATATTCCTGTTGATGATCTTGTAGGTCCTAGTGGGAGTTCGGGAAATCATGAATTGCCAAATAACGGTGAGGTGTCAGGTGATGGAGAAAGTTCAAAGACTGGAGAAAGATCTGAAGTGAGTGGGAGCTCAAGTAATGTAGATGACAGTGGCACGGATGAGCCTGTCACTCCTACACTTCCTACTTTGAGACGTTCCACTAGAACGCCCAAACCTGTAAAAAGGTTCTCTCCATCAGCAAATTATCTACTTTTAACAGAAAATGGTGAACCGGAAAATTATTCAGAAGCAATGCGATTGAAAGAATCCATACAGTGGGAGCTTGCTATGAAAGAAGAGATGAGTTCACTTGAGAAGAATAAGACCTGGTCATTAGTAAATCTACCTCGTGATAAAAAGGTTTTGCATAATAAATGGGTGTACAGGATCAAAGAAGAACTTGATGGTAAAAGAAGATACAAAGCAAGGTTAGTGGTCAAGGGTTTCCAACAGAAAGAGGGAGTTGACTATAATGAGATCTTCTCGCCGGTTGTGAAGATGACTACTATTAGATTAGTGCTTAGTATTGTTACTGCTGAAGACTTACATCTAGAGCAGCTGGATGTGAAGACTGCGTTCTTACATGGGGATCTTGATGAAGATATTTATATGGCTCAACCTGAGGGCTTTGAGGTAGTGGGTAAAGAGAAGATGGTTTGCAAATTGAAGAAAAGTCTGTATGGGTTGAAACAAGCGCCTCGACAATGGTACTTGAAGTTTGATGACTTTATGAAGAGGAGTGGATACATGAGATGTGACATGGATCATTGCTGCTACTTGAAGAAATTCAATTCCTCCTATATCATATTGTTACTTTACGTTGATGACATGTTACTTGCAGGTTCAGACATGGCGGAGATCAACAGGTTAAAGAGACAACTGTCTAAGGAATTCAAGATGAAAGAATTAGGAGCTGCGAGGCAAATTCTTGGTATGAGTATCGTCAGAGATAGAGTTGAAGGTTCTCTAAAATTGTTTCAAGAAAAATATATTGAAAAAGTGTTAGAGAAATTCAACATGAAAGATGCCAAGACACGTAATACGCCTTTGGGTAGCGTCCTAAAGTTATCCAAAGATCAATCACCAAAGACGGATGAAGACAAGGCAGAGATGGCTAAAGTTCCGTATGCATCGGCAGTTGGGAGTTTAATGTATGTGATGGTCTGTACGAGATCGGATATTGCTCGTGCAGTGGGAGTTGTAAGAAGATTTATGTCTAATCCGGGTAGAGAGCATTGGGAAGCGGTCAAGTGGCTTCTGCGTTACTTGAAAGGTACTTCTAATATGGCATTATGTTTCACTAAGAAGAATGTCATTTTGAGAGGTTATGCGGATGCTAATTTGGGTGGTTGTGATGATTCGGGTAAGAGCACTACGGGGTATGTTTTCACAGTTGGTAAAACGGCGGTTAGTTGGATGTCTAGACTTCAGAAAAGTGTAGCTTTATCAACCACAGAAGCAGAGTATATGGCTGTAGCGGAAGCTAGTAAAGAGCTTATTTGGTTGAAGAATTTTCTGGAAGAGTTGGGCAAGAAACAGGATGATTGCGTTTTATACTGTGATAATCAGAGTGTTGTACATCTCGGAAAGAATCCGGTGTTTCATAGTCGTACGAAACACATTAATTTAAGGTATCATTTTATTCGTGATCTTGTGAATGATGGTACACTGTTGTTGAGTAAAATCCTTGGTTCGAAGAATCCTGCTGATATGTTTACTAAGGTGGTCACAACAGAAAAGTTGAAGCTTTGCATAGCTTCAACTGGCCTTCTGATGAACTGATGATAAAAGGTGTCAACTAGAGAGTTAGAGGGTTTTATTTGTTTCCCGGATTTCAATAGGTGTAGTTGAAGGGCCTTTTATCGAAAGTCTATCTGATTCGTGTTTAATCAGTGTGCGTGTCCCAATTGGTATTGGCGGTATAGAGAGGCGGATTCGACTTGGTTGAAAGGGAATATTTGAGGGTTTAAATTTTATTGGGTTTGTCCGATCTTCAAGTGGGAGATTGTTGAGATATAGTGAATAGTCGAACAAGGAATTTAAATTGAAAAGTGGAGATGGAATTAGTTGGTCACGTGATTCCATATACATATTAATGTTTTGTTGAGGTCGGTGGAATTCTCACGTCGGATTCTATTTTGGTAACAAAATCAATTAAGTTCTTGCCGACATTCATTACTTTCGTGACACGAAATCTACTTGTGGCCAGATTTCATTATTTACGCGTATTTCTTTTGTTCACAATTAACATATATTGTATCCTCTATTATTGTAAAACCCTAAGCTACATAATAGTACAAGAAAACTCTCTAGTTGGCCGTGGACTAAAGCGATCACCCCGATCGCATATAACCACGTTATATCCTCGTGTCGATTTACTTTTCCGCATTACTTTTATCCGTTTGTTGATTTGTGTGGTCACAATTATTCAATTGTTTGTGTTGTTTGGGCTCATAATACTTAACATTGACTTGAAAGGAGGATCCATTTCAAACAAGGATGTTGGCTACTTAAGTGATACCACAATATGCAATCCGAACTCTGCACAGATTCATCTGCAACAGTAGCTGCTACTTCTGGTAATACTTAAATGGGTAAATGACAAAAATCGGCAACGAACTGCCATTTTTTGTTCCAAGTATGCAACCTACTAACTTAATTGCTCAAGTACGCAACATACCGGAAAGTTATGTGTTTGGGTCAGTAATATGGTAACCAGCAACCGGTTTGACCGGTCAACGTGTTATGTAAACATTTTTTACTTATTTTTTAATTGTGACATGGAAATTAAGTGTGACGTGTAATTTTCTAAAAAGTAAAAAACAATATTTACGTTTTAAAACAACGATCGTGGATCTCATTTATCACACACACACTTTAACCACCACCCTCTTTGTTCGTAAACATCAGTTACTGTACACCAAATCCATCACCATTTCCGTGCGATATTGAAGTTAATGAGGCTCTTGAAGCTAAATCAGTAAGGTATCGTTTAAATGTAGCCTTTTTTGTTCGTTTTATGTACGGAAAATAACGCATTATGCGCAAAATTAGGGTTTGGATTTTGTTTGATTGATGTATGTTTGATGTATAATAACGTATCTATGGTTGAATCTCGATGAATAGCGTCGATTTTACTCAAAATCCCCAAATTTTGAAACCCTAATTTTGAAACCCTAAAATTTTAAACCGTAATCAGTATACACTTTAACCGTTTCACATAACCGTTGTACTTGTTAATCTACACCTTGTTAATTATAGTTTTGTAATGTTGTTTGCAGATGAGCACTAAGAGGTATTATTTGGAGGTAACTGTTCACCACGATGGAGTATTTGTTCCAAAGCCTCTAAGGTACACAAATGGCGATGCAGATACTATGGTAGATATGGATTTAACTGATATAAAATATGAAAAACTTATTGAGTACCTTAGTGCTAGTTGCAGTGCACTTGTTAACAAATTGTATTACTGCATACCTGGGTTTAGTTTACAGAGTGGGTTAAGGGAGATTATGCATGATGGTCATGTGAAAGAAAGCCATTATATTGCAAATCAGAAGGGGGGTAAGCTTCATATATACTGTGAACACATAGGGTATGACATTATATCTTGGTTAAATGAGAATGATGATGAACTAAATGACAGTGATGAGGATGATTCAGACATTGAGATTGAGGAAGATGTATTACCCTATGTGCAGTTTCACAATGAAGGTGAGGACCAAGTTGTTATCCCACATAGAGGCATAGATGACCCATTCTTGAACAAGCTATGTACCAATAAGTTTCTTAGCTCATTTAATGAAACTTACTCTTATGACCCTGTTGATCCTCATAGAGTTGATTCTAGATCAAACCTAGAAGTACTTGAGGAGTATGAGATAGATCCTAGGTACAAAGTAAAAGCTGGTGTCACCTATCCAATTCATAACCCTGACCAGGATTGGAAAGACATGAAACCCATGTTAGGATTGAGGTTTTCTAACCCTGACCAGCTTAAGTTTTGTATGGCTAATTATGGAGTGGCACATGGTTATCAACTCTGGTATGGCAGGAATGATTGGAGGAGTTTATTGGTTAAATGTGGTAGGAATGTGGATGAGGGTAGGTGTGCTAGTGGTAATAGGAAAAGAAAAAGGCTAGAGAAGGTATTGGCAGCCAAGTTGCAAAAAGAGAGGGAAGAAAATGAGTCACAGAGGAGTGGAGTAACAACTAGAAGTGTTGCTACCCCAAAGAAGGGTGGTGCTACCCCAAAGAAAGGTAAGGCAAAGATGAAGAAATGCAAAAAGCTGGTCACACCAGTGAAAAGAAACAAAACAGGGAAGGCTGTATGCCCATTCAGGCTATGGGCCACATGGATGTCGTCTGAAAGATCTTTTCAGATCAAGTCATTAATCCCTACACACAAGTGTAACAGGAACTTTGACCTTGGTTCGTTGGTCAATTACAAGTGGATTGCCAAGCACTATGCTCAAGAGATTTTGCAAAACAAGAAGCTGACTTACAGGCAGATGAGAGCAAACATTAAGTCCAAGTTCATGATTAATGTAAGCATGAATGTGTGCAGGAGAGCAAAGCAGAGGTCGATTTTTGATCATGAGGGTGGTTTGAAAGAGCATTATGCTAGATTGTGGGATTATAGACAGGCTCTTTTAGATAGTAACCCTGGGTCAACTGTGAAGCTTGAGACTGAAGAGAAAGGTAACAATTGTAAGGACCAATATTTCAAGAGGATTTATATTTGTTTCAAGGGTGTAAGAGATGGATGGCAGGATGGTTGTAGAAGGGTAATAGGACTGGATGGGTGTTTTCTGAAGGGTCAAGTGAAAGGAGAGTTGTTGACTGCTATGGGAAGGGATGCTAACAATCAAATGTTTCCAATAGCCTGGGCAGTTGTGAATGTTGAAAACAAGGACAATTGGTGCTGGTTTATAGGTTCTTTATGTGATGATCTAAGGTTATACACTGGCCACTATGTGACAATTATTTCAGATGGACACAAGGTCAGTTTAATAATATACTACAACTTACATTTGTTATGTATTCTGAACCTATTAATGACTGTTACAGTATATATGTATTTGATGCTTACCATACTAATCAATAACATAACATTTTCAGGGACTGATTGAAGCTGTGAGAACATGGCTGCCTGTTGCTGAGCATAGACAGTGCACCAGGCATATCTATGCCAACTTCAAGAAAAAATGGACTGGAGTGGAATTCAGATCCTTATTCTGGTCTGCAGCTTCAAGTATCATTGTTGATAAGTTTCTACACATAATGCAAGACATAAAAAAGCTAGATGAGGGTGCTTACAACTACCTGATAGAGAGGGATCCAAACACATGGTGCAGGGCATACTTTGCAATGGATAGGTCATGTGCAGCATATGAGAATGGCATATGTGAGAGCTACCACAGAGCCATATTGGATGCCAGACAAAAACCTATCATCACAATGCTTGAAGACATTAGACTTTACCTAATGCAATGGCTGTACAGTATGAAACAACAGGCACATGCACTAGAAGATACAATCTGTCCATCTATCAGAAAATACATTGAGTTGCAGAAGGTGAAACAGAGGTACACTTACTACTTACTCTATACTTACACTTGTTCATAGCTTACCTCCAATAATTTAACATTGTTATTCATTGCTTATAATAGGGAATGGGTTGTCTACCAAAGTGAGTTTCAACTTTTTGAAGTGAGAAGTGCAAATGAGTCATATGGTGTGTCCATAGAAGCTAGGACTTGTGAATGTAGGTTGTGGGAGTTGAGTGGTATACCTTGTGTTCATGCTGTGGCTGCATACATCCACTGCCATATTGATCCGGAGAAGGGGGTCAACCCATGGTTGCACAAAGAGCACTGGCAGAACGCATATGCCTATTCAATTAGGCCTGTGAAAGGTTCTGCAAGTTGGCCCAAGACAGATAATCCACCAGTGGTGCCACCAATCATGAGAAGAATGCCTGGCAGACCTAAACACAAAAGGATAAGGCACTCATCTGAAAATGACCATCAAGTCACTCGGGTTGGAAGACAAATGACATGCCACAATTGTTGGGAGAAAGGTAATTCCAAATCTATTATGTACCATTTATTCATAGTTGCAATTTATATGTATATGGTAGAACATTCACTACTTGCTCTAATCTGAAACAGGTCACAACAAAACATATTGCACCAATCCTAACAGACCAAAGCCTGCATCTGTTAGCAGAGGTAGAAGAAGGGGTAGAGGTGGTGCAAAACAAGAAGCTGGCTCTAGTGGTGTTGCACTAGAAGATGAAGAAGATGTTAACACAGTTGGAGTGGTGACAAGAGGTGGAGCATCTGCAAGGGGTGGTAGAGGTGGCAGGGGTGGTAGAGGAGGCAGGGGTGGTAGGGGTGGCAGAGGAGGTAGAGGTGGTAGAGGTGGTAGGGGTGGCAGAAGAGGTAGAGGTGGGAGAGGTGGTAGAGATGAAGGCAGATCTGATAGAGATGAAGGCAGATCTGATAGAGATGAAGACAGATCTGATTATATGACAGATGAGCAGGTAAGTTACTTATGCTAAATGATTGATTCACAAACAAGTGCAGGTTATATGTATGCTAATTGATCCATGTGTTGTTATATATTACCATTGTTAGATATTTGGTATGGCTGTTCCTGATAGAGATGAGGAACCAGTGTTGGAGGAGACTAACCTTGTGTGCAATGAGAACATCGATATTGTCAATGAAGAGGCTTCATCTGGACAGAGTGTTGATGAGGAAATAGAAATGGAAGCCCCACCTACTGCTAGAAGGCTTTTCAAAGATGATAACCCACAGACTCAAGAGAGCAGGGTAGAACAACCCACTCAAGAGAGCTCTACACCAGGCAATATCACTGAAGTTGTTAATCAGGATGGGTCAAAGGGTTTTATTTGGAGGAAAGATGCAACACATTTGAAGCCCAGGAAAAAATCTGAGAGAATTGCAAATCAATGGAAAACAAAGCTTCCAAAGGATGGCACAGGTCAATCAGCTCAAAAGCCTTTTACCTTGCAAGATGAGGAGTAGCAGTGGTCAAGATTGGAGTTAAATGGACATGGTGTGGTCCCTTTGCTCCATTATTAGGATTATATTTTAGTAGTATTGTAATGTACCAAGACAAGAACATGTGATGTGGCCCCTTTAATCGTTTTCTTTTGATTGCTTTTGGTGTGTCCAAGAGCAATACCATGTGCAGTGTGCACTTTTGGTGGTCCACTTAATGTTTAATATTGCTGTGGTAGAACTTTGGCAGGTAGTGATGTAATAGACTGATGGTACTATATGTATTGGGTTAATCTACGTATGTTGGATGCCAGTTTATGACTTGTGTTTGTATCCTTTATTGACTACTTTGTTGTGTAATTACCATCATATAACTTGAAACCAACAGTTGCATGTGAGTGTAACATTGACAAAACATTTTGAAAGTAGCATTAAACTTCAAAACCAACACCTTACAAGAGATGGTACTAACCAACCAAAAGATTGAAAGTTGCAGTAAATACTGCATTAACACATCCATCTACTATACAACTACCTTACAGCTACCTTCATACGTTCAAAGTACATATCCATTAACACTTACATCTACTTGAACAAAACAAGAACAAGAAGCACCAACAAGATTATCACAAAGTTCTTCATCATCACACCTTTTGCCTTATCTGTCTGCAGCTCAATTTGAACCTTCATCAACTCTTGCTCTTTTTCAGCCTTGTAAACCTCATGTTCTTCTGTGATCTGCTCAAGCCTTTGTCGAATATTCATGGCTTCGTTGAATGCTTGTCTTTGGTCTGGATTAAGTGCATTGTGTAGTTCAATCAAATTATGCTTGTACCATTCACTTTCAAGCTCATCATCAATAAACCAGTACGCATCACACCTTTTCCAAGCATTCTACGAATCAAATTAAACAACAAATTTTCGAAATCAATTGGTTTTAAACACCGTTTACTGTTTATTGAACAACAAATTTTCGAAATCAATTATCAATTTTAAACACAACTCACCATGGAATTGGGGCATGTAAGGAAGCGACGGGCAGGGTTTGCAGGAGTCCACGAAGTGCGTTTCTTCAACAACATAGGTGGCTTGCACTTGCAATGTGTTGGAAACTTTCCGTTATCAGCCGGAATTGAAGAACACGATGAAGAAGATGCCGGCATAGTGAAAGAACGAGAAGAAGAATAAAATACGGGTTAGGGTTATTTGAGAAAAAATGAAAGGGGTGAAGAAAATAAGTAAAGTGTAATTGATGACGTGGCATAGACGTCATCTTTGACGTGGCAATTTTTACAACGTGTCGTTCCACGTTGCTGGTGACTCAGCAGATTTCAAATTGAAACGGTAACATTTGGCTTTTGCCAGACCCAAACACATAACTTTCCGGTATGTTGCGTACTTGAGCAATTAAGTTAGTAGGTTGCATACTTGGAACAAAAATTGGCAGTTCGTTGCCGATTTTTGTCATTTACCCTACTTAAATCCACTCTAATGTGGATGGGTTCATCAGTTGGTTATTACTGTTAATCTAGATATGGTGAAACATTTGGATCATGCTATCTTATGGTATTATAGGTTTTACTTTCTTTTTTTTAATGGATTCGGTGTTGACCTTTTCTCTATATGATAGCCCCATCTTTTGCTTCTAACCGGAACTTTAGTTCTCCTTTTTAATATTAATATTTTTCTATATAATTTTTATTTTTATATATTTTCTCTTAATTATTAGCAGCACTTTATGATCACTTGAGTGACACTAGCTGTTTCATCAGTATATATTTATATCATTTTTATATATTTTCTCTTAGTTATTACCAGCACTTTATGATCACTTGAGTGACACTAGCTGTTTCATCAGTATATTTATATCATTTGACCTTTTTTGCTTGGACTAATATTAATTTGAACATCTAATAAAATTGCTCGTGTGAGCACAATCTCAAAACTTGAATAAATATGAGAATTAAGATTCAGAGTTTCTAGAAGTTGATTTCTGAATAAAGAAAGCTTGCTACGTCAGGTTTGATAAAAACGAAATTATTTCTTTCTTTTTAAGGTAATAGTAGATGCTTAAATTAGCATTAAAAATCTAAAATAAGAATCCAATACATGGCACCCACACAATTATCTACAGGGTGTACACAACTAACTTGGATCCAAATAAAAATACATAGAAGACCAAGCAGAAACCAATTTTCACCGAGATGTAGAAGAGAATAAATTCCAAATAGTACAAATAATTGATTGCAAAAGGAGGTGTATCTGACTCACTGATAAGTGCATTGTTTCTCTTGTTCATATGTACAAAGCATTACTTAACTAGTCAAGAAACCATCAACTAATGTTCAGTTAGATATAAATTCTGTTAATTCATACGATAATCGAACAATCATATTTTATTGAACAATAATGTAGAAGGCTATAAAGGTAGTTTACTATCATTCAGGTTATTCATTCACATAGCCCATCAAACTATTGGTTATCATTTAAAACTACAGAGCGTTTGAGTAATTTGTACCTTTCAATCATTCAGCATATACTTACTTCATCAGACGTTTCCTAAATAAAAGTTGAGAGTGTTTATGCACATGGGTGAAATCAATTCATAGAGCCATTTCTTGTGCTGAGGTACTGGCTTCCTATATCCCATGTAAAAGTTTTACGTTTCACTTCAATATACTACTTTGTCACAAGCCTATATTGGATTTTCTGGTGACCACAGCATTGTCCACTTATGTTTATCATATGATCAAACTGTGATGGATAATTGGGTTTCAAACATAAAATCTCTAACGAGTTTAGGTAGAACCACAACATGTCAAGCTGGTGAAAATCACATTCGCAGTAGATAGTAGAAGCACAGGGTCAACCATTAATGTTCCATAGTAGGTCCCTATTGACCAAGTTTGTCTAAATGCCTATGCTTTATTCGTTGACATGTGGTCCTTCCATTTCTTTATGTACCCCATTGCATTTGCATTCTTTAGTTGTCGGTTATCACACGTGCTTAAAGTCTCAAGATTTCAGCCTTCAACCCAATCGATAATCACGCTGGCGTTTTTGGAATCCAAGCTACCGCAGTAAGACATCTTTAAGGTCTCAACTAACTATTTTATATCTGTCACAAATAAATCCTTTTGAATCTAAGCCACCATAGGAAAACATCTATAAGGTTTAGTACAGGTTGACATATGCTTTGGTTAGGTCATGCTTTAGTACGTGGGAGAAAAGACTGGTTCGGGTGAACCCAAATCAACCCACGTATAACTCATAAGTAATTGGTTGAAATTGCCACTTGTGCATTTCAAGTCTCATTTTATCTGCTTCGCCTGCTCAATCATGTTCCTTTATTTTTTTTACATCTTTTATTCTTTTCCAGCAATTATTATTATTATTATTTTTTTGGGTGAAAACCAACTGCTATACTGTTTCTTCACATAATGTTACTTATCAATATGTCGCAGAGTTCTGATTTTGTATCGAAAGCCTGTAACACCGGAAATGTTAGTAAGTTCAAAAATTACATTATTTCCTGTTAAGTAGTGAATATTAATTCTAAATACGATTGAGAGTGTTGATAAGCATTATATTGTGAATGTTGGTCCTTTAAGGATTAGATAATTGTGACCTATATTTGAAGTGAAAAGCAATTTGGTAGAATTTTTTGTAATTTGGTTAATGTAGCAACAATAGGTAGATTAACTTGTTAACTTAGTTAATAATTGAGATTAAATGTGTTTATAATTTAAATGAAGTTTGGGTGGAATATCCATGAAACTTGACACTTGAGGGACCAAATTCATTTTGGCAAATTTGTGTGTTTGGGTATTAGAGTCAAAATTGAGTCTCCTTCTAATTCACTTGTACGACTGAAGTTAAACAGAGAGAGGAGAGCAGAAATTTAAGGGTGTAACGTTGGTTTCCAATTTGAGTTACATGTGTATGTATCATCTTATTTCTAAAGAATAGATCCCTAAATTGGAACTCCTTTCTTCATGGAAGCATTCAAACCAAATTGAAGATCTTAGTGGTATGTTCATATTCTTAATTTTGTCAAGTCTTTCTCATGCATTTATCTTGAAGTCTTAGTATTATTATGTTGATATATTATATAGAATTACAAACAATTGTGTCATATAGTAACAAATGCATTCACAATAGAGTTTTGGGTAAATTGTGACCTAATTGATGAATTAGCATCATGTTGGTCAATAGGTGTTATTATAGCTGTTCCAAGCCATGTCAAAATGTTTTTAAACCTGTTTGAAAAGAAATAATTAGTGCTTGGAATGTTCGAAGTCAGGTTTTGAAGTTATGGGTCGATTTGGGTTGGTATTTTTATGCTGATCGCAGTTTCTGCCAGATTTTTGGACTGTTTTCGGAAATTCAGTTAAAATAAACTGTAACTCGGATTTGGACATAAGTCGTTAGAAAGGTATGTGTGTATACTTTAAACCACTTTGGGGACTTTGAATATGATTCGGACTTAAAGTTTGTCAAACATATGTTTATGTACAGCAGGTCAGGGCTGGAAACAAAGTTGATATAATGAGGTTCGCAATTTCATATAAAGATAGTAAAGAGTCCCTTTGGGTTGATTCAAATTCGGTTTGAAAGATATTGGGGTCTTATATTCAGTGGTTATATTTACATATACAAACACATTGTGCCAAAATTTTTGAAAACTGCAGTCTCTTGAATTCTGGGGTGTTACAATATAGCAGCAAAATAACTGATTTCAGGTGCCACAAATGGAGAAAACAAGTCCATTGGCATAGTTTTTCTCTCTTTTCAAGTTCTAATCTGATTAGAGGAGGTAAGATGGGCGGGGCAGGTGGATTGGGTGATAGTTCAGTTCAGTGCATGTAAGAAACGTGTTTGGCTCTCTTAGTTATCACTCAATTGATTAGTATCAGTCCAGCAGCCACGTGTGAAGGTTGGGTTGACTCATCTTTAACGTCCTCAGTTTATTTGGTGTGTCTGGCCTACTTGTTTCATTTTTCTCTTTTCTCTATTGCACGATCCATCACTTGCTGTGTTTAAAGTTGGAATCATGTTTTTTTTTTCTACTCTTTTTATAATGCTTCTGTTTACATGTTTACTCGACTATTGGTGTGTTTGAAACCCCTTAACTGGCTAATATGTGTCTACTTCTTACTACTACTCTTTGATTTGGGGTTTATCTTTCAAAGAGAAGGCAACACATGATTTTGGTGAAAGTTTAAATCTTTCTTTTCGTGATATCAGAGGATGTCCAGTTCCTTATTCATATTTATCATATTCAGTTCCTTATACATATTTATCATAAAATTAAAGTTCTAATTTTACTTGGCATCAGATAATTTTTATTGATAAAATTGGTCATGGTGTTTGTTTGTTATGGAGGTTCATTGCAGAAAAATCATGAGGGCATCCTTAATATTTAGGAGTACATGTTTACTTTTAAGATTAATCCCTCGGTAGATAAGGGTGGTGATATTTCTACCAAACATCTTCACGAGAATCAACTTGGATTCAATTTACAAAGATAATTGAGCTTACTGATAGGATTAATGTACTCATATCAGTGACACCTTTCTTTATTGATCCAATTGTAGAGAAAGTAACACCATTATTTGCTGGAAGATTTTGCAAACGCGGCACATTTTTTTGTTCAACATGTAGTAATAGTTGATTGATATGCTAAAGCCGGCACAGTTAAAAAGAACTGATCCCTGTCAAATGTGGTAGACATCAAGCCTTCTGTGCGCGCGTTGATCTCACCTGGATTGCCACATGCCCATCTTGTATAATAGAATCCAAGGTCAAAGCAATAAGTGAAACTCTACTTTCATTGTGATAACAAGTTGAAAACAACGACTTCACGTCAACTAATCAAAATGTGTTTACATACTACTCAGTTCACGCATTACAGTCGTCATCTGTGATGGAACTGGAAGTGTTCAGGCAACAACGATATGCTCACCTGCCGCTGACATGTTCATACCATACAGCGCCGTGCAACCTAAAGATGCGGAGGAAATGGTGAGTTTCTATGAAACCGTTATAATTGTTATCTACTGTGTATAGATGTTGTTATGCTTAATACATATACAAAAAGTTCCAGCAAAAAAAAATATTAGACCCAACGTTTTTAAGGCATAACTATTATAATAATTCAGTTCTCACGTTTAAAGTCCATACTCCAACTATTGCATTTAAAGTTTTATAAACTAGTTCAATCAGCATGCTTGAACTTTTAAATCAAATTTGAAAAAAAAAATTGGCAGGGAAATGAGAAAGGTGATTTGGAATCACAACAGAGGTAAAATGATGTAAATTGAGCAATTTTACAGATTCAATGATGAACTGAATCAATATTTTATCAATCTATGAAGAAAAAAAATTGGTTCAGGCTCGTCTAAGTTCTGAATGCTCTGATACCATATTATAGTTTGAAGATTGAGAGAACTGTTTGTTTGAATAAGTGTGTATAGTATAATCTGTCCTAATTATCTGTACTTGACCGATCTATATATGCATGTAAGAACAAAGCTAACTGATAAAACAAACTAATACCAACTCTTACTGACTTAGGTGGCACTACATAAATGGAAGAATTAACTTCATAGGATCTTACGAGGAGACTTTCTGAGGCCAACTGAAATGAAATGAATGTTGCAAAAACATACTAGTCAAAGAACCCACTTCGTCTGCATCAGCATTCACTTGCGTTCCGCCTACAAGAGGAGAAGACTGTCTCGTACCATCAAATCCTGCCAAAAAACAGTCATCATGTTCAACACTCACTTTCGGAAACAAAGAAGAGTCCTGCCATGGTTAGTTGTAAGAGCATGAGCAAGAACGAAAGGTCTACCAGCTTAAACTATAATCACCATAAGCTTCTTTTGTAAGTACCTTTTTTTTAAAGCATAGCGTTCGGACTCATGTGCCTTCCAGAACCAGGGGTCTTCGAGCCTGCTGCGTACGATTAGCCGCCGCACATCATGAGTTGCCTTTGTACATCTCCTTTTGGGACTTGTGACATAGCTATCATCCAGCAGTTCCTGCTCTTGTTAAGTTCCTTTTTCTGGAAGCAACTTTTAATAGTTATCTTGTACTTGAAACTCATGTATAAGTTGACATTATCTTCGTAAATTATGGAAAATGTTGTAGAAGTTGTTTTACTGTCATATGTGTGCTGTTCATTTTTTTCGTTTATCACATTTTGGTGTAGTGTCAAGGCTTACATTTCTTCATACATATCAGTCATTATCCTTTTGCCTCATATGTACAAATTGAAAATTTTCCTAGTATATTTATATACACACACACACGACTACTATTTAAATCTATTTAGAGCTGAGTTTTAAGCTTAGACTTGAATTATATATATGTCCAACTTGACATATGATGACTACATATATGCACACTAAACAAACTGAAACATTATATTAAATCCTCTATAAAAGAAGTACACAAAATACATGCATGATGACCAAATATAGTGATTTCAGTTGAACCATGATCACGAGGAACCATTATACCACCAAAAAGTTAGATACAGTTCATTTTAGAAAATCATCCTCTTTAGAACTCAAGTTTCATTGAAAAAAAAGAATATACGATGCGAATGGGATGTCACCGTTATTATTACTAGCTTGTAATTCGTGCGATGCAGCAGAAACATATTTGTAATAAGTAAAAAAAAAAAAAAGTGACTGAAAAAAAAAAAAGTGACCAAGCTTTTCATGATTAATTGTTTCAAGAAAATGTACGTCATGAAAATCACAAAACCAACGTAATTAGCACATGTTGGAGCCATGTGCCCTATTATATTTAAACTAGCCAGTAACCCGCGCAATGTGGCGATATATAATTAAAATCGGTAGAAAAATGTAGCGAATAACCGTTTTAACATTTTTAATATATATATATATATATATATATATATATATATATATATATAGCGGAATGATCCAGAGGGAAGTGCATTTTTTGGGGGAAGGGGGAGCGTTAGTATGCATTAGGAAGCATACTACCTTCACCCATACAAATCTCAAAAAAAGCAAACTGAAATTTAGTAAATGTTAATCAGAATCGATGCTATGAATGTTAAGCTTCCTTGATAAATTCTTTCTTCAAGTTATAGCATCGATTTATGAATATTAGATCCAAATCCGTTAATATGCATCGCGTTGCATATTAGTTAATATGCATTGTGATGCATATTAACAATAAAAATATCTTTCAAATAATGTGAAGTTTTAATATACATCGTGATGCATATTAGTTAATATGCATCGTGATGCATATTAGTTAATATGCATCGTGATGCATATTAGTTAATATGCATCACAGTGCATATTAACAATTTATTAAATAAATATTCATCAATTAATGTTGTGACTTAAAATTGAAATTCATTTGTTAAAATATTCTTTATAGCATCGATTTTGATTACTATTTACCAATAAAAATAATTTTTTGTTGACGTTTTGATTGATAATTGTAATATGCTTCTTGATGCATACTAACGCTTCCCCCCTTCCGCTCAAAAAAGCACTTCCCTCTATATATATATATATATATATATATATATATATATATATATATATATATATATATATATATATATATAGTAACGGGATCAAAAAAGAAGAAAAATTAGGTGGAGAAGAGGGAGAAAGCAATATGATTCAGTGTTTTTATACTATGATTCATTTTTTTATTATAATAATAAAAAAAATGAATCATAGTATAAAAACACTGAATCATATTGCTTTCTCCCTCTTCTCCACCTAAATTTCCTTCTCCCTTGATCCTAATCCTATATATATATATATATATATATATATATATATATATATATGGGACTTTCTAATGTATGCCCGCTGGGCATAGTTTAATAATCATTAAATCCATTTCATTTTCCTATTATTATACTTATATACTTATTTAATGACATAATATTTTTTCTGTTATACCATTTATGCCCTTTTCTTTTACTCTCTATTTCATTTTTGACATCAACCAATTTATTTAAAGCATTTAATTTTAATACTCACTCCGTCCCAAATTGTTTGTCCATCTTACTATTTATACTTGTCCCAAAATAATTGCTCACTTCCAAAAATAAATATGCATTAGTGTTTATATTTCCTATATTACCCTTAACTTTACAACTACACATACCTCAAAGAAAACAATTTAATTAATGATTTAGTGTTAAATTTGTCATTATACTAAGGTCAAAGCTGCATTTAATGTGATTAATATGTGTGTTTTCAACTTGAAACAATTTGAGACGGAGGGAGTATATTATTTATATTATCTAAGAAACAGCAAATACGCATATTTATTTATTTATTGGGATACTCAACTGTATCTTTTTTTTTTTTTGAAAAAGGTAAAAAAAAATTATTTCAACTCAAACATATACTGCAGTATCTTGCAGTGGCCACAATGACCAAGCCATGCACTAATTCTAAACTATCTACACAGAAACTTGATGCAATACAGTAAACACAAACTGTCAACACTACATTATATATTTACCACCTTACACATTGCTACTATCCAACAAACAGCCTCCCTTGCTTTCTACATTAATACTACAAAACAGAGAACATCAGAAGCTTCTCCTGACCAACTCCACTTTCAGAATTTTGTTTTAACTGTTAGATATCGTCCGCTTGTCACCACAACCTCTCGGATCAGCAACCCACTGATCCAAATCTAATTTTACTATCTTGATTCGCGATTTCATCCACTCAAAGCTCCTAACCTGAACTTCTCGTGCCAAACCCGCGCCCCTAAGCAATTTCCCACCGAAAACCGTTGCATTTCTATTTTTCCAAATCAAATACATGGTAATCCATATGACCCCCAACCACAAGCAGCCCTTCTAAATCCAGAAAAGTATAGTTATCTATTTTCCACCAAGATAACACCTTTGACCACACCAACATTGATTCACCACAAACTAATAGACAATGATCTAGTGTTTCCAAAGTTTCTTCACAAAAAGGGCAAAGAAACGAACTTAAATCAATACCTCTTTTGTCCAACTCCACCAGAACCGGTAGCCTCTTTTTCCTCACCCTCTACGCAAAAATGTTAACCTTGTTTGGAACATGTTTGACTCGAACCGTTGGTTGACCTGAACCCAGCTGACTCCCAAATAGTAATGACTCATCAATCCTTCTAGTCATTTTACACACGGTATAATTCTTCTCATTTTCCATCATCCAAAGCCATTTGTCGCAGCTGTTCGGAACTAACACAATAGACTCAAGCATATTAATCAATTCCCCCCACTCCCCACTTGCTCTCCCCCTTGGTGGTCTAATCCAATCCCAATCCCACACCCACCCAGTATCAATCCATTTACCCCTTTCTTTTACCAACACCTCTTTATTCCTTTCCAAAACAAATAATCGTTTAAACTTTTCTTTGAGACATACATCACCCAACCATCTATCCTCCCAAAATCTTATTAAGGCACCATCACCAACTTGTAACCGGAAGTGAGAAGAAAAACCCCCCACCTTTGTCATCTATATCCTTTCCCACCCTTAATATCCCCGCCCATGTGTGACCAACATTTCTCCCAATACTCCCATTGCCCACTTCAAGACCCCATCCCTTCCGTACAAGCTTTTTATAATTTTCACTCAAAAAGAATTACTTTCATTTTTAAATCTCCACCACCATTTACCCACCAACGCCCAATTTTTTGCTTTTAAAGAACCAATGTTTAACCCCCCCTTTCTCATAAGAAGCCAAGACTTCATCCCATTTGACCCACCCCATTTTTGAACCCTCCCCGAACCCTCCCAAAATAAATTACGACGTAAAGATTCTAAGAGTTTTAAAACACAAACCGGGGCTCGAAAGATCGAGAAGTAGTAAAGAGGCAAGCTTCCAAGAACCGATTTAATAAGAGTCAAATGTCCACCAAAAAGACATCGTTCTAGCCTTCCAATCCGTCAACCGTTTAATAAACTTATCCACAACCGGTTTCCAATCACACTCTCTTCGCATACTTTTCCCGATAGGCAACCCTAGATATGTGAATGGCATCTCCCCAAAATCTTATTAAGGCACCATCACCAACTTGTAACCGGAAGTGAGAAGAAAAACCCCCACCTTTGTCATCTATATCCTTTGTCAAAAGATACTCAACTGTATATTTTGACATCATAAATTTACTAAGCCTTTTAACTTGAAGACTTGAAGATTCTATTGTTTTTATATTTTTCTTTATATATCAACTAATTTTGACAAAACGATATCAAAAGCGATAACACAAGCCTATCTATTGCAAATCACATACGATTTCTTGAAAATCACCATTGAGAACTCCATCTTTTGTAATCTCAAACAAATCATTAGAAAGTTTTTTTTGGATTCACCAATTGTATGATTGTGTCATTAATCCTTTTTATTACAAGATTGATTATTATGTGATACAACTTGTATTCTTTGAAAATATTCTACAAACCCTCTACCTAGAATTTGTGATTGCATATTAATTAATTCAATTCAATTCTCTCAACTTTCCCTCCAATTCCTTTTGATTTTCACATTTTTTTTTTTGTTTATAAATGATGCCTATCCATCCTAGAAAATTATATAACATATATACACTTTAGTTTATGTTTTTTTCTTACAAAAAATGCATAAACAATTTCTCTTTTATTTGAATAAAACTATATATAAAAATTGTTCAAATGTCTATGAAGAAGAAATTACTCGCAATGAAGTCTCACAATGCATAGAAGAAATTTTTGATACTCCACTTGTAGGACAATACTCACTTAGCGAAGAAGAAGCTTTTGCTTTTGATCTTGAAATATATTAGTACTTGTTTGTTCCTTTTATTCTTTCATTTGATGCAGTCTAGATGTGAATGCATATAATGAACCTATAAGCCGTATCATACATGTATCATTTATTCATGACACACTATTCACAAAGGGTATTATGGTAATATTATCATATTACCATGGTAAATTGCCACTTTAGTTGGCAAATTGATAGTAAGATAAAGAGGTAAGTGCATAAAAATGCAATTAACTATGACCTGACATTTATAGTGTATAATCAACTATTCGGGCTTCCACTGTATGTAAGAAACTAATTATTTCATGCCATTGTATGTAATTTTCGGTATTTTTTCCACATGTCATCTACATAAAGTGCTATGTGTCATCCTTGCAGATTGACACGTCACCAAAATACATACAATGGAAAGAAAATAAGTAGTTTCTTACACACAATGAAAGCCCGAATAATTGAGTATACACTATGAATGTCAGGTCATAGTTAATTGCATTTTTATGCACTTACCCCCAAGATAAAATACTCTGATCTTTTCCTTTTGCTCCCCCACATATTATAATATTTTTTATCCCAAGTGTTTATTCATTAAATATACCACATAGAAGATAGAATATTGAAATTGGAGTAAATTACATTCAAATAGAATATTACATATAGCGAAAAGAAATAAAAGTTCATATATAAATAAAAAGAAAGGCATCAAATATAAATTACTTGAGAATTCAGATTTTTATAAGGAAAGAAAAAAGTAAAAAAAATAAATAAAAATAAGTAACTTATAATATATTTAAGACGACAAACGTTGTGTATAAAGAGGTACGCCTTACAAAGGATATAATTTATGCTTCGTACTTCAACATTTCATGATAATTGCAACAAGATGATGGTTTTTTCAAACTATTCACTCATATACATATGTATAATTAGATATACATATACAATTCAAAATTTTGATAGAGACGACCTGTAATATCTTAATTCAAAAATAATATTGCATACATTTTAAGTCATAGAAAAGTTCCAATATATCACATATCTAATAAAGGTTCAATAGATTTTTGTGAAATAACAAAAAAAAATTCATGAGGTCGTGTGTATACATGGATTTTAGGTGTTGTATATAAGATAAAAGGGTCTAAAAACGGGGGGTGGGGTCGTTTTTGCCCTCGTATGAAATATGGGTACTTATTTTGAGATAATCCAAAAGAGTAAGTGGGACATTTAATTCGAACAGATGGAGATGGTGTATTTACTTAATTCATTATGAAAATGAAGTAATGTTTTTATATATATATAAAAAAATGAATAAAAATTAAAAAATTGATTATAATAAAAAAGATGATGATGTGTCATTTTATGGTGAGTTTAAGAAGATCAAGTCTTCTTTTTTTTGTTAGATACGTGAACATCATAAAGAAACTTATTTGTGATTTTTTTAAGTATGAAATTTGAAGTCATGATTTTGTGAATATAAGAAAACTAATATATGTTAAATAATTAAGTATTAAGTGGTGATGAGGTGTCAAATAATGGTAAGCTTATGAAGCTAAGAGTTTTCTTTATATATATATATATATATTAAGATAAGATAAGATGATGGTTTTTCCACGTTATTGCAATATGGATACCGTATACTCGATAAAAACTATATTATTGTAAAACATAAGGTTTTAATATAGACGATTTTATCACAATACAAGTGTAAATATGTATATATATAAATATAATATTTATAATATACACACACACACGTAGATTTAAACTATATTTAAACTTTTTGGGTTTTTCGGTTAACCGTTTATCATGTCCATCCCAGAATCATGAACCGAAATCGAAACCGAAAAAATTCTGGTTCGGTTAACCGAAACAGATAAACGAAAAAGATTCGGTTCGAATCAACCGGTTTTCCGGTTTCAGAATGTTTTGGATACCCCTAATTAAAATGATTGGTCTTATTAATTCCTAGTAATTTTTTTATCAACACACATGTCAAAAATGCGTATGTGAATCAATTTAGTAGTGCTATATGACAAATAATAAAAGTAAAGAGTCACAGAAATTTATATGTTTATTTGAGTATTTTGAGAAATCATAAGAATAAGACATTTACGTCTATTTAATAATAATATAATTTGAAAATATTATAAAAATACTGCTATTAATTAATTATTCAATGCTTTAAATAAACGAGTATTTTTGTTCAAGGTAAGGTATATATAGTTAAAAAAGGAAAAGCGTATCTACTATCTAGTGTAGTTTTAAATTAATTAAATGAGGGTGGGGATTAATAAAGGGTAATTAGTATGCTGTAAAAAGGATCTTTGCAGTTTAAACAAACAAGCACCTTATCCACCTAGCAAAGTAAAAACCCTAAAAAGTTGTTGTCCACCGCTCCAACCGAAAACCCTGTAATAATAATAAAAAAATTCTCCAAATTCATCTCCCATTTACTAGTTGCTACAGTGCTAAAAAAAATAATAATATAATAACAATTTAAAAAGAAAAGAAAAAAGAAAGGCAATGGACATTAATCTTCTTCCCGATGACGTAATCAGCCACATAGTTTCTAAAATGGGAGCCCTGGAAGCTACAAGAATGAAGTTAATGGATAAATCATTGGTCGAGGATCCCGATTTCGTGAGGACTTACAACCAGGGTAAGAATGATACATCTAGTTAGTTATTTGTACATAAATATGCTTTTGATTCTCCACAAAACAGGAACTCTGTTGGGATTTAGGGATTCCGACCGGAGTACTACTGTTTCTGTTGATTTGCACCCACTCCTTCATCCGTATGTGATTGAAGACGATGTGATCACACTCTTATGTGCTGCAAGAAGCGTCTTTATTTTTCTCGGCAAAGGAGCTGTACCATGTCTTTACTAGCCGTTAACATAACCAATGGTGGTGTTGTCACTGAAATTAGATGCCCATATCAAATCGATGCCTTTTCATTCGTGGATCATCCCGAGAATATCAAAGTCATCGTTGAAGACAACGGTTCGGAATTCAGTATCGTGTACACAGTAATGTTGGAAGACAGCGAGATCACCTATCTAGAATTCTGATCAATAACAGCTACGTGGTTCCTTGACGGTGCTCATTTGACTGGCCTTTTGGACCCCTGGGCCATGAAAATGATGCTTGATCACCCCCTCAACAGCTTCCTCGTGTCATTCTTCAATCTTCACGGACCAAATTACACCATCTGTCGCAGCTTGGATTTGGTTGAACGAGCAATAGACGATTTTCAAACCGATGCCCTTGATACCCACCCACATGACCATTGGGATGCGACTTTTACTCCCCATTTCTGTCCCGGGGTCATGGATTATTTAGTAGCGTTCTGAGGCATACGAACTCGGAAGATGACAACTATACACGTATTTGGAAGATTGGGGTCGCACAAATCAACCCGGATTGGCACGAATACCACCATATACATACTTTTCAACGCCACTGGCTTCAAAACGTTCCTCTTCGTCTTGAGAGAACAGGGTTCCAATATGCGGTAAACAAGGACACCAAGAATATCTATTTGGCCACGGCAGCTCATAATGGTTTGCGTCGTTATTTCCTTGTACTTTGTCAGTACCACGTGTCACACCGTGCTCAAAATCTGTTGCACTCATTTCGGATATCACTGCTCAAAGACTTTGTGGTATCGTCTTTACTTCACATCTGACTATTTAGGTATTGTCTTTATTTTGCCCTCCATTAGTGCTAAACTGCTAATACAGATCATCCAACTAAATGGATGAATCATTGGTTGTTTTATCTGAATCACATAACCTTGAATTTGAAATAACTCTGGCTTATGGTATTTATGTTGTTTGTTAATCAGTAGGTACCACTGTTGAATTGAAAGGAGGATCCATTTTCAATCAAGGACCTTCGCGAGTCTATTGAAGCCGGGATAAATAATTTGAAGCCTGCAGCATATTTAGTAGCTGCTACTTTTGGTAACTCTTATGTGGTTGATTTCATCAGTTTATTATTTACTATATTAACCCAGACTATACTAGATATGGTGAAACATTTGGATCATGCTATCATATGGTATTATAAGTTGTGTATGTTATGTTGGATTCTGCCCAATGCAAGTATAGTCAAACGACAAATCCTACTTGCATTGGGCAGAATCCAACATAACATACACAACTTATAATACCATATGATAGCATGATCCAAATGTTTCACCATATCTAGTATAGTCTGGGTTAATATAGTAAATAATAAACTGATGAAATCAACCACATAAGAGTTACCAAAAGTAGCAGCTACTAAATATGTTGTAGGCTTCAAATTATCTATCCCGGCTTCAATAGACTCGCAAAGATCCTTGATTGAAAATGGACCCTTCTTTCAATTCAACAGTGGTACCTATCGATTAACAAACAACATAAATACCATAAGCCAGAGTTATTTCAAATTCAAGGTTATGTGATTCAGATGAAACAACCAATGATTCATCCATTTAGTTGGATGATCTGTATTAGCATTTTAGCACTAATGGAGGGCAAAATAAAGACAATACCTAAATGGTCAGATGTGAAGTAAAGACGATACCACCTAGTCTTTGAGCAGTGATATCCGGAGTGAATGCAACAGATTGAGCACGGTGTAACACGTGGTACTGACAAAGTACAAGGAAATAAAGACGCAAACCATTATGAGCTGCCGTGGCCAAATAGATAGTCTTGGTGTCCTTGTTTACCGCAGATTGGAACCCTGTTCTCTCAAGACGAAGAGGAACGTTTTGAAGCCAGTGGCGTTAAAAAGTACGTATATGGTGGTATTCGTTCCAATCCGGGTTGATTTGTGCGACCCCAATCTTCCAAATACGTGTATAGTTGTCATCTTCCGGGATCGTATGCCTCAGAACGCTACTAAATAATCCATGACCCCCGGAACTGAAATGGGGAGTAAAAGTCGCATCCCAATGGTCATGTGGGTTGGTATCAAGGGCATCGGTTTGAAAATCGTCTATTGCTCGTTCAACCAAATCCAAGCTGCGACGGATGGTGTAATTTAGTCCGTGAAGATTGAAGAATGACACGAGGAAGCTGTTGAGGGGGTGATCAAGCATCATTATCATGGCCCGGGGGTCCAAAAGGTCAGTCAAATGAGCACCGTCAAGGAACCACGTAGCTGTTATCGATCAGAATTCTAGATAGGTGATCTCGTTGTCTTCCAACATTACTGTGTGCACGATACTGAATTCCGAACCGTTGTCTTCAACGATGACTTTGACATTCTCGGGATGATCCACGAATGAAAAGGCATCGATTAGATATGGGCATCCAATTTCAGTGACAACACCACCATTGGTTATGTTAACGGCTAGTAAAGACATGGTACAGCTCCTTTGCCGAGAAAAAACAAAGACGCTTCTTGCAGCACATAAGAGTGTGATCACATCGTCTTCAATCACATACGGATGAAGAAGTGGGTGCAAATCAACAGAAACAGTAGTACTCCTGTCGGAATCCCTAAATCCCAACAGAGTTCCTGTTTTGTGGAGAATCAAAAGCATATTTATGTACAAATAACCAACTAGATGTATCATTCTTACCCTGGTTGTAAGTCCTCACGAAATCGGGATCCTCAACCAATGATTTATCCATTAACTTCATTCTTGTAGCTTCCAGGGCTCCCATATTAGAAACTATGTGGCTGATTACGTCATCGGGAAGAAGATTAATGTCCATTGCCTTTCTTTTTTCTTTTCTTTTTAAATTGTTATTATATTATTATTTTTTCTTAGCACTGTAGCAACTAGTAAATGGGAGGTGAGGTAAGTTTGGAGAATTTTTTTATTATTATTACAGGGTTTTTGGTTGGAGAGGTGGACGGCGGTGGACAACAACTTTTTAGGGTTTTTACTTTGCTAGGTGGATAAGGTGCTTGTTTGTTTAAACTGCAAAGATCCTTTTTACAGCCTACTAATTACCCTTTATTAATCCCCGCCCTCATTTAATTAATTTAAAACTACACTAGATAGTAGATACACTTTTCCTTTTTTAACTATATATACCTTACCTTGAACAAAAATACTCGTTTATTTAAAGCATTGAATAATTAATTAATAGTAGTATTTTTATTCTATTTTCAAATTATATTATTATTAAATAGACGTAAACGTCTTATTATTATGGTTTCTCAAAATACTCAAGTAAACATATAAATTTCTTTGACTCTTATACTTTTGTTATTTGTCATATAGCACTACTAAATTGATTCACATACGCATTTTTGACATATGTGATGATAAAAAAATTACTATGAATTAATAAGACAATAATAAGACCAATCATTTTAATTAGGGGTGTCACTACAAGAAAAAATGGCTTTAGTGACATGTTGGATTCCGTCACTAAAGGCATAAAAATCATCACTAAAGTGATTTAGTGACAAAAATCAGTTTGTTTCTTTTTGTCACTATAGGTCCGTCACAAATTTCAATTAGACTGAATTCGTCACCAATTAGTCACGAAAAAGAAGACATCACTATTTATGTGACGACACATAGCATCACTAAATTTTGGTACTAAATCAAAGAAAGTTGTCATTAATCTGAAAATTAGTGACAAAAGAGGCCGTCACTCACCTCTGACTGCAGTGACAAGAAAAATTCTGTCACTTACCTTTGATTGTCCGTAGCGACAAATGTCGTCACTCACTACTAATATAATTTGATTTTGCATATTAGTACCAACTCACTACTACTATAATTTGATTTTGCATATTAGTACCAAATAGCTTGTAATAAAATATATATAATATTAGTTAATAGTTAATCTTCCATAAGTAAATCATTTGATCCAAACTAAACACAATATTTAAATCATGAAAAACTCACTTGAATAGGTATTCCGTATTTGAAGTCCATGATCCTGTGATAAGATTCCAAAAAGCATAGCAGCTAATAAAAATATGTTTGGTAGCTAACTGAAATTGGATGTTAAAACAAATTAATGAAACTATAAAAGACTGCAAGGAGATAACAATATTAAAAAGTAAAAGGAAAGAATCATATATTCATATTAATAACCTACACTTGAAAAGGCACCATAAGAGTACGTGAGACCTTCAAGTCTAATGGGAAATTTATCATCACAAGAGCCAATGATGTTTTGAATCTTGAAATCCTACGAGTGACCATGAAAAAACAATATGCTTTGTATTAGAACAAAAAAATCGCAGTAAGAAAGTAGACTTGTGATATATTCATAATCCACTTAGGTTATATCGGTGTTATAAGTACATTTCGAGCAACAAGTTTTTGATTGCTGTTCACTCTTGGCACCTGTACAATCCTGAACCGAAAAAAATTGTTAAACGGACATTTGATTCTAGCTATGTAGGGTCTATTATTGTGGTCATCTATTAGCATGATGAAAAAAAACTGCAAACTATAACGTGAAGCCAAGATAAACTATTTACATTAGGGAGAAAAACTTACCAACTTTCCAGAAGCATTGTGAGAGAGTACCTACATTGACAGAGATGCATGCCAAATAAAGGGCGCTATTACATAAATAATGTATGTATTTCTTGTACATATTACATCACAAATTCACAATATAAGGCTAACTGTAATCACATAGCTTAAGATGCTCAAGAATCAAGCAAGATTTCAAGCATGACTGATTTGCTTTCTTCAAAGGACTATCACCTAACATGTACCTTATACATGTATACACATATATAATCTTGTACAAAGCAGAATATACCTTTGGATTATATTCGGGATTTCGAGCTTGCAGCACAATCACCTTAGGTATGTTCCTGGCTAGAACCTTCAAAACAAATTTCATACAAAGAATAAGGTGGCGGAGAGGAACAGGCTAGTGGGGTTCACTAACTGGTCAAACAGGTTTTGACTAAAACCTGTTAGTGTTTTCGAGGGTTGGGTTCACCAAAAACAATTTTTATAGATAAATTGTGTGAGAAATGTGAAATATGACTCCAAGAACTGTATTATTACATTATAGTACATTTCTTTTTGACATAAAGCGATTATGGATTGTGTACACATTAAAAGTAGACTATGTATTACTTATGACCAGTCCAACCCATTTGAGGACCCGTTTACTTTTTCAGCCACACATTTGACCCGTTACAAACATTACATAACCCGAGTCAACCTACTAAGAAGTAAATATATGGTTCAAAATCTTCACCTCTAGGAAAATCATACACTTCATAAGAGAAGTCGTTTTCATGACTCAAACGAATGAGCTTTCTGGTCTTCAATTTCAAGTTACAATCGACTGATTCTATGAGCAATTGAGTATGACTCAAACCTGTGACCTTTTGTAACTTAATAATAGTAATAAAATGAGTGACCGCTTACTGAAAATTGCTCTGCTCGCCAGTGTTTTGAAGCCATAAAGTTCAGTCTCATTGATGATACTGTATCATATACTCTGTGTAAAGCATGTAGCAGATCCAAAATGTGAATGTATACATCATTGAAATGTGTGCAAAAATCTAAAATAATAAGATATAGCCTACAATCCATTATTAAAAATGTATGCCAATAAAAGAAAAAATCAGTTCATTTGACACTCAAATGTCAAATGTAGGCTCTTTGAACATTCTTTTCTGTGCTAATATTATAAATCACATAATACATAATCTTCAGAGTTTTGAGTCAAACATTTGATATTGAGAACTTATCAATGTCACTGACCACCAATTTCTTACTCAATACGTTGACTGGTACTAGATACAAGAGTGCAATAATAGTGACTGGTTCAAAAATCTTTAAGCTGCAAATTCTTGTAACCTAATTATTACATAATATAACTGGACTTGAAATGTCAAAGTCAAAGTAGTTCTTTTGATTGCTAATCAACATGACTAGTATCAACGATGTTCAAGCATATTTCGGCTTGAGTGCGGATGGGGGGAATCACCTCTTTACACTGCATAAATGTCGTAACCCGTATCGAGATAGTTCTCATCGAGGGTGGTAAAGGGCGATCGAATACCCATCTAAGGAGATGGGGTTTTGGAGGTGGAGGAAGCCTATGGAGGCTACACACAATCTGTGTGTGTAATTGTGTGAGAGGTTGTGAGATGTCTTAGGGTTTGTACCCTTATATATGGGAAGGGGGCAGCCCAATGGAGAAAGCCCATGGGCCAAACCCAAGATGAGGGGTATATCATCAAACGACAACATTTAACAAACCTAACAGGCTAACAGAGATGATATTAGTTATCAGTTAACAATCACAATCAACAAGTGAATCTATACAATTAGAATTAAGTTAACAACAGTTTGCACTATTTATCATGTATATTACAAAAACATTTAACGAACATATACAATTATACATAATGAAGCTATATAAGGTCAAATTCATGCCAAAATCAAATCATTACTAGCAAGCGGTAGCAAAGTAAGAACAATACCTCCGGTGCCGTCGGATTCTCCGGCGCCGGCATAGATGTTAAACAGTCACTTCAAGTCGCCGATTAAGACATCGAGTAGGTTAATCACTTGTCAAAAACGGTTGCGATGTTGACGAATAGCGGAAAAATTGAAGTGTTCGGGGTTAAAGAAGAAGAAGGGTAAATAGAGTCATACAATTGGTTCAACTCTCAAAAATTAAAATATTATTATTATCTAACTAAATTTTATTAAATGAATACATAATGTATTCCGATTTTATAAAATTACTAGATAAAAAACCCGCGACAACGCGAGTTTCAAAATTTAATTTTGTAAAAGTTAACAACCGACCTATTACCTTTGGCCATTCATTTTCAAAATTTCATTAATTTAAGATCTATCAACCCAAGATGACCCGTTATAAGTAAATTGTTAAAAACTGCCACTTCCTAAATGTATATAACTTCAATGAACATGAAATGTAAAACTTGCAAAACCATATTACTTGGTATGAATGAAACGCCAAGAATGATTTTTTTTAAGGTATAGTTAATATTATTAAATTAAAGTAAAGGAATATACTAACTTGGAATTTTGTTGTCTACTTTGTCATCTCCCTTGTAAGCATTTTGGTAAAAAAACTAAAAAGAGTCTCATGTGTACTTATGTTATAATATAGGGTAAATGACGCAGATCGGCAACGAACTTTCCCTTTTTTGTCGAGTTAGGGTATGAACCCAATTTATTATACAGGTCAGTAACGAACTTTCGAATTATGTTTCGAGTTAGGTAACGAACTTTTGGAGTTACCTAACTCGAACATAATTTGAAAGTTCGTTACCTAACTCGAAACATAATTTGAAAGTTCGTTACCTAACTCGAAACATAATTCGAAAGTTCGTTACCTAACTCAAAACATATATTTGGACACGAACTTTCGAATTATGTTTCGAGTTAGGTAACAAACTTTCAAATTATGTTTCGAGTTAGGTAACGAACTTTCAAATTATATTCGAGTTAGGTAACTCGAAAAGTTCGTTATTAAACTCGAAACATAATTCGAAAGTTCGTTACCGACCTGTATAATAAATTGTGTTCATACCCTAACTCGGCAAAAAAGAGAAAGTTCGTTGCCGATCTGCGCCATTAACCCTATAATATATACATAAGAATAAGCACTTGTACTTCATAAATTTGGTTCTTAAGATGAGTATATATTTTATATGACAATGTATCTTTCAAATATGATAGTTTATGGGTAAAAATGAGAAGTGTGGTTATACGTTAAAAGTAATAGGTCTAAAAATTAAACGGGCCAATCAAGTAAAAAACACTCTAAAATACAGGTAAACAACAATAATAAAAAGAAAGTCATGGAAGTCTATGTCATTAGCTCATGAATACAATGCCTTAAAAATTATAATCCCTCCGAGGATTACAAGCCTTTTAAACATAAACATATTTAACAGCCTAAAAGGTGAGGATCACAAGAGCATTTAAAAGCGAAACTTCATCGGATGTTACAATATGTAACACCCGCCAAATTAGGACTAGTAATTAGTGCCTAATCATATGTTAATACATGTAATTAGTTCTGTGTTAGGCTAATTAATGTATCGAATTATATATATATTGTTGAATATATACGAAAATGCGATTTGATTAAATCGTACGCAATTTAAATCGAATGTATTTCGATTCAATTTAATACGGACGTTGGTGACCAATTTTATTAAATAACGTTTTTATATCAAAAATATTATTATGATAATATTTCGTAAATCATTCGGATCATACAGACAAAACTTATACGATTTTAAAATGTAAAACGCGCAAACAAACTAACTTACATTTTATAACTCAATTATAAATTGATTAGTAAAATATTTAAATAAAATAACGCGTAATGAATTTGTATTTTAAAACTTGCCATTTAAAATATAAAATAATTATTTAACGTTAAATGACGGAGAAAACGAACACCGCACGGGGCACTTTGCGTGGACTGAAAATGGTGGGACTTCCACCATTTCCACCTCCATATTTCCTTTCTCTTCATTTCATTTATCTTTCTTCTCTCTCTCTCTTATTTACTCTCCAAAAAGAAAAACACCACCAATCCATTAAAATCGCAAAATAACATAATCAAACGCACTCGGATCATCAATATTTTTAGAGATTCACGACCACCTCGCGACGATCTACATTTCTATCTTTCCGGATTTCCATTTCGGCAATTTGTAAGTTTCCGACAAAATCCCGAAATCTCTCGATTCTTAGTATTTTTCACTTGTAGTTGTTATTATAACTTGTATATGTCCCTTACTAAGTATAGAACACGATTTCATAGCTTAAAAACGGGTTTGAATCGGATTTTTGGCCGGAAAAATCATGACAGCCGGACTTTCTGGGCTGGTGTTCTTCCATGCGACACAAGCCTTGTGTCACATGTTGTGTCGTATTTTGCCTCTTATGTCGTATTCTATGTCGTATTTTCATACGACACAATCACTATGTCGCTGTTAAATCAGCATCTCGCATCTATGCGACACAACCCTTGTGTCGTATAGATATTGTGTCGCATTTCTATGCGACACAACCCTTGTGTCGCATATCAACTTTTGTGTCGCATATTGTGTCGCAAAACACAGAAAACTCAGATTTTTACTAAGTGTCGAGACTCGAAATTTATCACTCGATTTTACCCGAATTCAGATCCCAGATGCGTTTTTCGTCAAAGCAATATAGTATAAATAAAAATTTTCCAAGCTGACCTGGCAGCTCGACCCCAGCCAGGGGCTCTGCCCCTTGGACCCCGCCAGGGGCTGCCGCCCCTTGGACCCCGCTACCAGGGGCGCTGCCCCCGGACCCCGTACTTAGATTCCGTAACGGCTTCTAAAACACAATCAAAACACATTTTTCAAGTAAAACGCCACGAAATCAAAATAATAATAGTTGAGATTATTATTTCAAATCCATCACCAACGGGCCGTACATGTTTTCAAACACTTAACAAATCAACCAAATCGTAGTAATTTGGACATATATATAGTTGTGTAACAACTACAAGGGTGATCTTTTGAGATACCCAATCATGTTTATAACCATCGCGTGTCGTGGACACCCTCAGGTTACAAGTCTTTGGACTTCATACTCGGCTAATCAACTCAAGTTTATTAAGTTAAACTCACAAGACTCAGGTGAGTCTCATAGCCCCTCTTTTTACTATTTTACTCAGGGGTGTGATATATTGCTCATTTTTAACATGTGAACGCAAGTACAAACATTTCATATATTACATGAGTTTTTCACAACTAATCATTTAAAGTCATCCGTCAGCATAGTTGTTAATACGTTGTAGCGTGAATATTAGTATATGGGGGTGTTACATTAAATCTGCTGTTAATACGTTGGGGGTGTTACATAATACACTAAATCAGCTGATTTAGTCCCTACTTTCCCATTTTGTGACCTATAGAAAAGAAACAACAAAGATTGGACACATTCTAATCAGGACCAATTTCAGATCATCAAGATGTGATGTAAATGAATAACATTCTAATCTAAAATAACCAAATATCAAACTAATAGTAACGAAAATGACAGGTGTAAAGCGAAGTCGAATACATCTAAAGTTTTACATGATCATTCACACAATCACTATACTAAATTGAGGTACATGCTTCTAATTTCAAATTACACTCCCAGGAAAACCAACACCCTATATAATTTCAAAATACAAACTACACCAACATTCCAACATGCTACACCCACCACTATAATTCAATTTCTACTAACAGTAGACCACCAAATTACTCCAAGATGAAACCCAAATACCCCTGCTGCTATATACCTTAGACCCAGTTAGACCCCACTAACTTTGGGTCATTCACCCATACGTCCCAGCTCACGTTTTCACTGGTTTCACGGCAAAAATAGTTGATGTCTTTAACTAAAGATTGAACTGTATATATGGTGAAAATATTCTCCTAATGATGATTTTATCGAGTTTGGTACTTCACCCATCTGTCTGATGACTCTTTCAAGGTGTTGTATGATGACTTCAACTTGTGGATATGGTATAATGATGCTGATTAGCTTTCAATTGGATTTTAGCACGAGGTTTTTTTTGCTATATATGCATTTGAAAAGCGATAATAAGATAGCTGCTGCATTTTTTGGTATGTTCTGTGAGGATTCTACCTCTGTGATGACCGAAGAAACACTGAGCATTAGGTATGTTTTCAAGCCTTGTGACGACTCTATTTAAAAAAGCTTCTGAATTCTTGCCAACGCGATGTTGTAAACAACTTCCGGATCTACATCATTTTGAACTTTGGATACCTGTATATTTAAAAAGGAAAATTCAGTACAACAAAAATAGAATTAACAAATGGTACATGAAACAACCCATTTTGACCGGTTAATCAACTGACCCGTATTCTTCCTTACTCTCTTGCAGATGTAACGTCATGTACTCAAAGTAATCCATACCTTCAGGAATACGCTCCTCGTCATTATACACATTCGCTGAATGTTTCCCAACAATCTCACCTGATGCAATTACATCCCCAAGCCACCTCAGAAAAGTGTCAGCTGGCGGTGCTTCCTGAGGTGGCTGACCAGTCTCGTGGACTGAAATGGACATAAAAGCCTCAGGTGCAGCTTTAACCAGTTCCTCATGGGAAGCCATAAAAACATAATCTTGTTCAGTTTCAGGGGCTGCAGGAGCTTCTTAGTCGATCTCCAATGAAGCAATTTTGATAATAGCTTCTGGGATGCATATTGTTGATGACGAAAGCCTTTGGATTTGCCTGACCGTTTTCTTGACAACTTCTTGAGTGCTCCCATCAGTAAGTATTAATGTGGAGTCTTTGGTTATGACCACCTTACTTGCACTTCAAGCATGTTCTCACGGACCCTTTTGAGGGTCAATCCCGCATCATCCCTGACCACTGTCCCTACAACACCATATGACGGCTCAAAATAATAATTCAGACACTATCCAACATTATATGCAGTTAACATATACCCTTTTCAACTTTTCCAAAGTGAACAATCAGTTCCACCTTCCAAAAAAAAAAAAAATTATACTTGATAATTTGAATTGATTACCTCCAGTCAAGATAGCAATGTCATCTAAGTGGTGGCTCTTGCGCTCACCAAAGGCAGCAGCTGGTTGAACATTGAAGTGTTCTGATCCCGTGAAGAATCAAATGATGGAGTGTTATTACTTTCACAGTGTTCAACCCCAAATAAAGTTCTTTTTCTCGGTAAATGTTCACGGGGTTTCTTTGGCTCGGATTGTAGGTACCAAAGCCCTGAATTTGACCTTGCAGATAAATCTTGCCTTTGATCACTGTTGTTGTTGGCAAGAGATGCTGCAAACGACGTTTCTTCCACCTGGATTCCGTCTTTTATGCAGGCGATGAAGTTCTTGAAGCTGAAACACATAATACACATCACTAATACAATTGATACAAAAGTATAACAGAAGTATATTCAGGAAAGAAATCCACAAAATGAATCAAAATAGACCTAATGCCTGAAGATTGACTCTTGCTTCATAATAGTTTGTCTCATTTGTTCTTTTGGGTATTCTTTGTATCCATTCATTGTTTGCCTCATAAAGTAGGGGTCGTAAAGTGGGTCCCTTTCCGTTCTTTCACCATGATACAGGTCCCACATACCATTGCATAACCCGTTGTTTAAATCCATCATGGACCCAGGAAAATGTGCCTTAGATTGTACTTTAGTCGCCATTCCTGCACTAAAATCAAGTAACATAAACGACTAATACTCAAAGTAAATGCAAGTATAACTTACTAACACAACAGATTATGTTAGCATAGCAGGTACAAATTCATTCAATAATTTAGTCAACAAAACATGCAATCAAGAGTTAGACTTTGAAGATTGTATAGAAAAGGTCAGCCACAAGTCAAATCAAGTAATCTTGCAGATATACATACATAACATCAACGATGAAATTGAAAGATCAACACAAAAAATCTCACCTAACAATCATCATCATCATCATCATCATCACCACCATCATCATCATCATCGTCACCACCATCATCATCATCATCATCATCATCGTATCTATATAGATACAATCTCCCAATTATAAACGATAAATAATAAAAAGAAGATTAACAATTAACAACAATAATTACAAACAAATAATAATAATAAATTATGAAGTGGCTTTGAGGTTTCAAGTTCCAACCACCAAACAAATTCCCTAAACAGGGAATTGGAAAAATACATCTTTAATTAATTAACTACCTAAATTCTTTTATCAAATCTCAACAGTAAACAGATTTAATCAAAATCCAACACACATCATTAATAGGGAGCTCAACATTATCAACGAACTCTGATGGAACAACCTACATCCTATACACTACAAAATTTAGCTACCAGCCTACCATCCATACATTCCTTATTTCTTTTGCATATTACCATTGAGAGTGATGAGTAAGCGTATATGTCTACCAGATATCGTGGTACATTACGACATTCGCTTTAAAGACAATCATTAACTATAAATACATTATACAACAAATGTTATGACACAAAAAATGATACTTACAAAAATTTTAGCCTTCCTGTCAGCGATTAGCACCAAGAATTCGATGTCCATTAGTGCTAATATCAAACCTTCATGCAATCCAGTATATGAAAAATAGGTTAGGTAATCAATCAACTCTCTCAGAGATGCGTATTATGAACATAGGTGATCAATCGAACATTGCTTAACCAATTAAGACCAAATTTAGGATCTTAAATCTGATATTCATATACCAATTATCTCATCATGTAACCAAAATTCTCACAAACATATAATCAAATACCTTCTATGCGCTAACGAAGCTTCCTCTGTACCAAGCTCGAACTGTAAATTAAAATCAAAATTGAATATGCAGATTCATAAATATTAAAGATAAATAAAAACACAATACAAATATACACATCGAACGCACCCAGAGTGAATGGATGATATGTTACTAAATTAATCATCACCCACATAAATTACTCATAATCTGCTGCATGTCAAACTCTAGAATCTGAATTCAATATTTTAAAAAGAAATTCTAATTTTGTTACACATGGATACAATCAAAAACTACGTAACTCAAACCTCAACATTATTAGTATGTGTGCGTATATGTATAAGTTTACCTGCGATCACCCCAATAATGCGGTAGATGTAACATCGTTGATAAGAGAGTTGTAATCATCATCCAATTAGTATTTTCAAGAGGATCCATCTAATTTTGATTAGATCGCTGCTACACGTATCCAATCGATGAATCTACAAAACACAACACCTGCACACACAAAAAAACGATATCAAAATAGAGTTTGATTAGTAACTCGAAAATAAAAATCAATTGTTAAATGATGAATTAGTGATGAATTGATGATAAACGTGACGGGACCGGAGACGGCATTAACGGTAGAAGCGAGGGCAGGGGAAGTTTGAGGCTTTTGATTAATAATTTAATACTCCGTATGTTTTACCTGCAAAATATTTGAAATATCTTTAAACGATTTTTTTTGGCTTATTATTTCATAATTTATGGTTTTTAATTAAATAAAATTAGTCAATGAAGGCCGAATTTTTTGGGTGATGCCGATTATTTTTGACCAAGATACGTTTTATTTATTAAATATATTGATATTTATTGATTAAATATGTACCTTCTTAACGTATTTACTAAAATATACGGTTTCATTAAATAAAATTTAAATATTTTTTTTTATTATTATTATTAATTTAAATATAAAAGAATGTTAATTGTAACAATCATTAAATTAATCTTAATCGTTGGATTAACATGGGAAAAAGCAATTAAAGGTTGGGATTGTCCCAAGCTATTTTGCTTTAAGTATATGTTATAGATAGAAAGATAGATTATATTTAATTATTCATATCATATCATCATCATAATGCATATATGGTGCATTCAAAATGTAAAGAAATTAGAGAGGAGTATGGTTGACATCTATCTTATATACAAATTGGCAATGATGCTGACATCACTTTTGCTGATGTGTCGCACTCTCCTTCAATCTTCATGCTGATGTGTCATGCTTTCCATCCGTGTGCTGATGTCATGATTTAATGTAATCAGGTAGATGCTTCAAAATGGTAAAAAAACGAATTAAATTCCTTGATAGCAGAGCTTTTATTTTACTCCACCACCGCCCTTTATTTAACTGGGCATGCTTCTTTTCATCTTCCCAAAAAACTTTCACGCCTCCCATTTCCCCATTAATTGGTCATTGATATCTATGTTATCAAGAATTCAAATTTACGAATATAGCTTATTATCTAACCTTATTATCACTTTCATCTTCTTCCTACCTGTTTCTGTGTTTGCGTTTTCATGAGGAGCACCTTTCAGGTAAATCAATTGGTTTTGGGTTTTTGTTATTATTATTATTATTATAATATAATAAATCAACGTCTTCTTCGATTACTATCAGAAATTGCAAATGAAAATTATTGAGAGATGAGACGAAGGGCCGCCGCTGTTAGGGTTCGTATAATTTCATGTCTTTTTAATTTTACATAGATAGGTATAATTACAAATTTATATGTATATTAGTCCGTATTAATTAAAACTGTTTTGCTGATTGATTTGGTTAATTTAAGCTGTAATAATAATGGCCGGAGGTCGGAGGGAGTCATCCGGCGGTGGTTCACCGCTGGTTGTTGACAGAAATCCGACTTGCTATTTATCTGTATTGTATGATGGTGAGTACCTACTTAATTTATGTGCTTTGCAGGCTGATCAGGGATCATTCGTTCTGAACATTCTTATGAATTACTCTAAAGGTAAGAAATATCATGGGTCTTTTATGTGTGTGTGTGTGTGTGTGTGTGTGTTCATATGTTACATTGATGTAGTAATTTATGATATCGAACGTAACTTACAAAAGAAACCTTCATTGCAGCTTTTGTCTCCCAGGTGGATGAAAGAAATCAAGAAAAACGAACATCGTAGGTGTATGCTGGTGCACAGATTCATCATATCTTGCGGTCATTATTTGTGAGCCATTTAGAGGTACGCTTATTTGGTCTCGAGTAGCATATGAAGCTTTACATTACTTTATCTCTATGTAAACTTTCGATTGTGTTATTTGCTAATTTGAAGTGCTGATTTGGTTGTTGCTTTTGTTAGAGGACAATAAAAAGGCATGATCAGTAAAGGCATGGAAAAAAAAGGTTAGATCAAAAGGTTATCCATCTGTTGATCTTTTAAATATTTGTGAGTGCCTATTTTTTTTTATATCAATTAGAATCTCAAGAACTAATGACGTTGGGACTTTTGTGTTTTAGTTTTATGAACTTAGGATATTGTATGGAAGTTTGATTCTTTGTATAACCTATGAAGCCTAAGAAGTACTACATGTTGAATCCTCTACTATTTCTTATTCTTCTGAAAATGTGTGTGGTATTTCTTATATTGATATTGTTGGTTGTAGCCATGTTATCTATTTGAAAAGGCTACAAAAGGAATAGAGAATTAAATCTGATGTGAAGATCATGCCTTATACTGCTATGTCCAGTTAGATTTAAAGGTAATGAATAATTATTATAATGTTCATGATGTGGTATTTGTTAAAGTTAATTAAAAAGGTTGTTCCATGATTGAGCCTCAATATGAGCCATCTTTAAACATATGACCATGGAAGATCACACCTTTTTGTCACATGTGTCGATAGACACTTTTCAGCTTGGAGTTTAGATCTATATGACTACTTTGTTTGACAAGGTCTACTACTTTGTTGCTTACCCTACTTTCTATTTCTACCTAGGTCTCATTTAACAAATGTGGTTTGGTGCAGTCGTGTAGATGCCCTAATGGAGGTATTCTTAGGAAGGTGTCCAACCAATGTAGTTTGAATTGGTGGACTTTTCATACTCCAAGCTACTGATTGCTTACAGTTAGTATGGATACAAGTCATGATATTTTGTACACGCCAAAAGCCTAACATTGACATCTTGGCTATTAATTATTGTTTGTGAGCTTGGTGATTGTGGGTTTCGGATGTAATGTAAGATTCTCTTCTTCACTGTTTTGTTTATTTTAATCTTTGCAGGTTGGTCAAACTATATTATAGGAACAAAGTTTGTGTATTTTTTCACATTTGAATCCATGGTCTTATTGACAGATGCCAATATGTGTGATCAGGTAGGTACTATGTGTTTGATAGTTATCTCAATTTCATATATGTTTAGATGGTCCTTTATTGGTTGCTATTTCAAGAATCTGATTTATTTCAAGAAACTGTAATATCAACTGAAAATTGCAGGTCTTGGTAATTGCAGTTTTGTTGAAGATTGTTATGAAGTGTCAGTTTCTGATAATTCAGTTCTGTCATAAAGCTCTATATTATTGTGTTCTTTATCTAAGTTTTTTTTTGTGATGATATCAAGAATCGTATAGCGTTAAGTCCTCTATGAGTCCTAAGAGTGATCATTAATTAAACTTTTTTTCTTTGCAAATGTGGGCGCTCTTACTTTTCGTTGCTTCATGTGTGTATGCAGGTTTCATATTTTTAGATTCTCTTTTAATATTGGTTCTTACAATCTTACTTCAAGGGTTTTTTGGTGAGAAATTTATTTTAAAAATTGCACGGTTTTTTGATATGGTTGGTTTTCAATAGGTAATAATGGTTGTTGGTAACGGTGGCTATGCAAAACAGGTATTAGATTCATGGAAGCTCAGCTGTCTTTTGGATCACTAGGTACCAGAATTGGAAAAATAAGAGATTGAAGGGTTGTTGGTCAGCCTTTTATGACAAATACATGGGATATCTAGGTTTAAAGTAAAGATATTAAATTTGTTATTACTTATGTATTTGTTGGCTAATTGTATCGCAGTTTACATTAAGTTTATGTGCTAATTTTTATGCTGCTTGCTAGAATTTGAGGTCCATCTAGAGATAAGTGTAGGTCCATTCGTGTATATACTGATATTTGTTTAGTTTTGGGTCCATTTATATAGTATAGATTCTTTGAAAATCATGTACTACTTAGCATTTTGCAGGTAATGACATTCCAGGCCTTGGAGGGGATAATGAACAAGAAACATGTTCCGTTGACGCTGTGTGAGAATATCATAATTCTGTAAGTAAATAAAAAAATATGTGGCTCTTTGATAATCCTTCTGTTAGTGGTCTTCTAAATATGATGCCGCCTTCATGTCGATCCTTAGGTTTAATTTTAACTTACACATGGTGCTCACAAAGGTTGTTTATACACTTGTATATTTTAAGCTAAGGTTTCCAACCAAAGAGTTATCATGATATTCTGTAATCACACGTTTGTAGACCGTACTAAAGCTTAGGAGCTGAATAAAAGAGCAAGATGTTAGTTGCATTTCAGTCTATGAACTGTAAGTTTGATTTTTGATACACTGTTGCTAAAACAGGTTTGTTCCACACTTCCATTTTTTCCTCAACATTGTTTTATGTCTTGGCTATTATCATTATTAAAGGCTAGTTGTAAAGGGTACTGCTTATATTTGGTAATTTAAGTTTCTGTTTGTAATGTAGGGTTTGATTTCTCACTTCATCTCTATGATACTACTGTGACACAATCCGGTATATGTACATAATTTCGGCTGTATGTTACTACATTTTTGAAGGTTATAAGATGCTACTGCATTTCTTCTTGAAAAGGCTCGAATGCTACCAAGAAGGGGAAGAAAGGCTTGATATTCATATAGCTACCAAAGGTTTCCTATTTCCTTTTTCAAGTAGTGCAGTTGAATTTAGTTTTAATTGCTTGCGTTTTAGATTATGAATTTGTAAACTTGATTGTAGGCAATAAAAGAGTCTTTGGATCTATTAATGATGATGGAGACGATACATTTGGATCCAGAAGGTTAGTTTTTTGTTTTCACTAACCGTGTTTTTCTTATATAATACATGAAATTGTTCCATTATTAAATTTTAATGGTATTTCAAAATGGGCAGAATTAATCTGGAAAAGAAACATGAAGTTGATTATGGAGAGTCATTGCTAACCAGGTACTTAAGTATTAGCAAGTCTTTATATGTTGTTTGCGGCTTTCGTGCTGTTGCTTTATATGTTATTAGACTGTTGCTTTGAAATTCTCCAGGTACATACATGTCTGAAATTTCTAATGTTGACTTATTCAACTAAAAGCAATGTCATTAAGCATGTGAACAATTAAAGAAATAATGTTACTAATTGGTGCACTGTAAACCTTACAAGGGAAAGGCTTAAAGAGCCGGTGCTACCAAAGAACTATGTGAGAGTGTGAGACACTTGAATGCAAGCAACTTAGAGATCAAAAAAGTCTGGTGCTGCTTCATCAAGTCAAGGTGGAAGTGCTCTTTCTTCCCAAAAAATCAATTCCTTTCGAGATGATTTTCTCTGCAGGGAAAAGAGAAAGACGATCGACGAGATTGTTGATTCTACTGATGTATGCGTTTATATTTATTTGATAGTTAATATCAGTTGTTAGTTTTCAGATTTGTTGTTCTTTATAGTACACTGATTGTAATATCTATGCAGGCTATGGTTTGTGTTGTGCTTGCTACTATAAAGGCTTTTGAGGTGCAGCATGGATGGTTTTATATTGCTTGCAGGAAATGTAACAAAAAGGTTAATAAAAAGTCAGAAATGGTTGATGTTGATGGAATCGATGGAGGAGATGGTAAATGTGTTGATGATGGTAAACTCTATTGTCCTAAATGCAAGGAGATTACTGCTTCCGTATATCCAAGGTTCGTTTAATTTAGTTGTTAGTTATCTGTGATTTTCAAGTGTATCAGACTTTGTTTTACTACATTAAAGTACTTATATTTTTCTTAATGATAGTTTTAAGGTTCAAGTCAGAGTTCAAGATGCCACTGGGAGTACATCGTTTGTGATATTCAATCGAGATGTTGTCAAGTTAATCCACAGACGTGCAGAAGACATTCGTGATAAACAGGAAAGGGTTGGTAACATGTGTATTTCAATCGATTACATGTCTTACTTTCTTTGTGTTATTTGCTGATTCGTTTAAGCTGACTTGCTAAGATGGTACATCTGACGCCTTTCCATCTGAGTTTGATGAGTTGCTGGACAAAAGGTTTATATTCAAGGTTGATGTGTCGAGTTATAATATTGACACAGGGTACCAAGTTTATACTGTGTTGAAAGTTTGCCAAGATGCTGGAACTATCTCAGCTTTTATTAATCCTGATCCAGATGATAAACGCCAAAATCCTAAAGGGCAGTAGACAAGACATTGTCAATGCTTCATTAAATTCGTCTTATTTGTGGGACCACATTGAAGTTTTGAAACTGACAACTAATATGTGTCTACACTATGGATCGGATCCAAATGAGGTAAAGGAGATTAAAGAGTTTGCCAAGTGGCTATTAGAAGTTGGTAATGGTGAAGTCGGTGGTCCTAATGATGGTGAAGCTGAAATTAATATTCCAGAGGAGTTATTAATAAAAGAAGGTGCTGATCCGTAGAAGTCTATAATTGATAGTACATATCCTGATGTAATTGAAAATCTATATGAGCCTTCTTACTTTCAAGAAAGAGCTATTCTTGCCCCCACACATGAACAAGTTGATAAGATAAATGAGCGGCTTCTGTCAAAGGTTCCTGGTGATGAAACGGTGTATTTGAGTTCAGATAGTGTTTGTGAGTCTGATTTTTCAGAGGAAGATTCAAACGGTCTTGGTTCCCCTGAGTTTTTAAACAGCCTAAAGTTCTCGGGTGTTCCCAACCATAGTATACCTTTAAAGGTTGGCGTTCCAATTATGTTACTTAATTGATCAACCGAATGGGTTGTGTAATGGTACAAGACTTACAGTGCTACGACTTGATAAATCATTGATAAAAGCGAGGGTAATTACAGGTACAAATGTTGGTTTCGAAACATTGATACCCCGTATGAAGTTGACTCCATCAGATAAAACACTTCCTTTCAAGATCACTAGAAAGCAATTTCCTGTGGCTGTGTGCTTCGCCATGACTATTAACAAGAGTCAAGGGCAATCACTTTCTCAGGTTTGATTAACCTAAGTTATTTCTTTCACCTACTGTAATATTATTATTTAGACATTTTCAAATATGCTTGCATTTTTATATATTTGTTTCCCTGCTTTGATAGGTTGGTTTGTTTTTACCAAGGCCGGTATTCACCCATGGTCAACTATACGTCGCTCTATCGAGAGTAAAAAGTAAAAAGGGTTTGAAGGTACTTATTTGTGACAATGACATGAAGATTAGTAATACTACGAAGAACGTGGTTTACAAGGAAGTTCTCCAAAATTTGTAATTCTGTATGCAATGCTTTTTGGTAATGATGGTTAACATTTTCTGATGTACCCCTTATTGTTTGTTATGGTTATCGTTTATGTTTTGATAAACCAGACTGTCTTTACACTCTATTCTGGATGTAATGCTTTTTGGTAATGATGCTTAATATTTTCTGATGTACCCCTTACTGTTGGTTATAATTATCGTTTATGTTTTGATAAACCAGACTGTGTTTATACTCTGTTCAAACCAATTTTTATTATACTGTAATACATAAGTAAATCCACATGGGCTTGATAGATCGTAGATATCTTTAACTGAATTGATGGTCCAGCCCATTTGACAATTTTTATTTCATTTTATTTTTGAAACAAGCCCATTTAGCCATTAGCCGATTATAAGGTTGAAACAAAGCGGTACATGAAAATGTTACATTTTTTAATTCTATTTCTACGCTTATAGCCTATTATAGAACATTTTTTAGATCTAAAAGTCCTTTTGTATTCCAACTTTCCAACCTTTATATTGTAAAAGAAACTATTATTATGAGTACTTTAGATCTAAAAGTCCTTTTGTAGTTTTGTATTCCAACTTTCCAACCTTTATATTGTAAAAGAAACTATTATTATGACTTGACTACTTATTTTGGCCCAACAAGCTCACAATAAGAAATCGGAAAAATGACCCATTTAGTGCAGCCTGGCCCATTTATTTTACTTATAGAAGACTAAGTTACAGGTTTTTTCTAACAAATGGGATTTTTTTTTAATAATAGTGTTGTTTCACAAAATGTGGACAGTAATGGTATTTTCTCTTTCAATGTTATAAAAATGGGTGTCCCGCAAAATGAAATTGCGAACCATAGTAAGGATGGTTTGCATTTTCATTTTGCAAACCATAGGTTTTCACGCCATCCAACGTTGCACAGTATCCATGTCACTTCGGATATTAACAAACAATAGAATTTCTCTGTAAGTGTATTTTTTAATCAAAATTTGTTTTTATTATGCATGTACGTGAATATGAGTAGTTGAACACGCAGGGAATGAGTTATTTCTGTCATATCGTATTATATAAGCATGCACGAATATTGTTTCTTTCTTCATCAACTTCACACATTGAATCGAGTTTCCTGCTTCTACAAAGCTTCTTAAAACCTTTCATTCTCATTCTCTTCAAACATTTAATTATGAATTCACAAGCTAATCTTCAACCCGGTCCAATCAATCCCGAATTGTTATTTCTACATAGAGATCATAGAGCATTTCATCTTTTTTATGGAGGTTTAGGAGAAGGTAAATTACTTGCTAGACGATGTGATAATTTTTGGAAGCTTGTTCCTAATATCCCAAATAGAGTGATGACACATATAGAAGTAGCCGGGTTAGGTGGCGTCATTCGGCTTGATCACATCCAAGTTGACCATTCCCTGATCACCGCCCTTGTAGAAAGATGGCAGTCGGAAACGCATACGTTTCACTTTCCAATAGGTGAAGCTACTGTTACACTTCAAGATGTACAAGTTTTGTTTGGTCTAAATGTGGAAGGTAGTGTAGTATCTGGTAGCGATAAAAAATCAGATGAAGGATGGCATCAGTTTTGTAATGACATGATGGGTGTGACCTATTGTCATCAGAATTATCAAAGCCCCCATTGTCATTATCAATCTCATCTTTATCGCTATTGGGCAAAGGAAATGAAACGTTTGAAGGGTTGGTTGTAAACGTTGTTGATTGATCGTGAAAATGATACATAACTTATATAAGCCTGTGACTTGGTTGTAATGGTTGTCGATAGAATCTACGTGATATAAAATGTAAGTGATATAATAAACAGAAAAGCATAGTTGAGATTTATAGATCGAACCAATTATTCAAAAGAAATCATTCGGTTGAATTATTCAAAAGATAGCATAGTTGAATTATTTACAAGTGGACATTCACTTCTTATCTTGTGAATTATTAAAAGGCACAAGGGGTAGCATTTGATTATTAGTTATCCGATATCTGAATGATTATTAGTTATCTGATATCCAAAACCCTAAAACCCAATCACTAGGATATGATATGCAATATGAATATGCAAACCTTACATAAAAGTAAGAGAAATAAAATAAAAATGAAAAAGCATTCAAAAAATAATGCACACCTTACCTTGAAGTTGGTGATTCTGGGTATTGTGAAAACTATGGTTTGCAAAATGAAAATGCAAACCATCCTTACTATGGTCCGCAAATTCATTTTGCATGACACCCATTTTTATAACATTGAAAGAGAAAACACCGTTACTGTCTGCATTTTGTGAAACAACACTATTATTAAAAAAAATTCCTCAACAACTCCATGTCTCCATTTGTTGAATTTTTTTTAATAATAGTGTTGTTTCACAAAATGCAGACAGTAATGGTGTTTTCTCTTTCAATGTTATAAAAATGGGTGTCATGCAAAATGAATTTGCGGACCATAGTAAGGATGGTTAGCATTTTCATTTTGCAAACCATAAGGATGGTTTGCATTTTCATTTTGCAAACCATAGTTTTCACAATACCCAGAATCACCAACTTCAAGGTAAGGTGTGCATTATTTTTTGAATGCTTTTTCAATTTTATTTTATTTCTCTTACTTTTATGTAAGGTTTGCATATTCATATTGCATATCATATCCTAGTGATTGGGTTTTAGGGTTTTGGATATCAGATAACTAATAATCATTCAGATATCGGATAACTAATAATCAAATGCTACCCCTTGTGCCTTTTAGTAATTCACAAGATAAGAAGTGAGTTTCCACTTGTAAATAATTCAACTATGCTATCTTTTGAATAATTCAACCGAATGATTTCTTTTGAATAATTGGTTCGATCTATAAATCTCAACTATGCTTTTCTGTTTATTATATCACGTACATTCTATCGACAACCATTACAACCAAGTCACAGGCTTATATAAGTTATGTATCATTTTCACGATCAATCAACAATGTTTACAACCAACCCTTCAAACGTTTCATTTCCTTTGCCCAATAGCGATAAAGATGAGATTGATAATGACAATGGGGGCTTTGATAATTCTGATGACAATAGGTCACACCCATCATGTCATTACAAAACTGATGCCATCCTTCATCTGATTTTTTATCGCGACCAGATACTACACTACCTTCCACATTTAGACCAAACAAAACTTGTACATCTTGAAGTGTAACAGTAGCTTCACCTATTGGAAAGTGAAACGTATGCGTTTCCGACTGCCATCTTTCTACAAGGGCGGTGATCAGAGAATGGTCAACTTGGATGTGATCAAGCCGAATGACGCCACCTAACCCGGCTACTTCTATATGTGTCATCACTCTATTCGGGATATTAGGAACAAGCTTCCAAAAATTATCACATCGTCTAGCAAGTAATTTACCTTCTCCTAAACCTCCATAAAAAAGATGAAACGCTCTATGATCTCTATGTAGAAATAACAATTCGGGATTGATTGGACCGGGTTGAAGATTAGCTTGTGAATTCATAATTAAATGTTTGAAGAGAATGAGAATGAAAGGTTTTAAGAAGCTTTGTAGAAGCAGGAAACTCGATTCAATGTGTGAAGTTGATGAAGAAAGAAACAATATTCGTGCATGCTTATATAATACGATATGACAGAAATAACTCATTCCCTGCGTGTTCAACTTCTCATATTCACGTACATGCATAATAAAAACAAATTTTGATTAAAAAATACACTTACAGAGAAATTCTATTGTTTGTTAATATCCGAAGTGACATGGATACTGTGCAACGTTGGATGGCGTGAAAACCTATGGTTTGCAAAATGAAAATGCAAACCATCCTTACTATGGTTCGCAATTTCATTTTGCGGGACACCCATTTTTATAACATTGAAAGAGAAAACACCATTACTGTCCACATTTTGTGAAACAACACTATTATTAAAAAAAATCAGTTGTTGAGTGTCATTCCATCTTAATTCTTCCTTACATATATATGTTACATGTTTAGTCTTTTGTTTTAACGTTCATAATTATGTTTCTTACTTTTCAATGTTACAAAATGTTCAGCAAGTTTTATTTTTAATAAAGCTCTGACATTAAAAGTCATCTTTTAGTTCTGTTTACCTATATTTTAAATGTAACAACTTTACGTGGGTTTAATATAGCCTTATCTATCTGCACATTAGAACTATGCAATTCAAAACATTAAAATAGACCGTTCAACTTTAGCACAAGTAAATTCGTAGTACATGTTGAAATTTTATACACTTATAGCGTCGATGTTGCAAATGTAATCTAAACAAAACCCGTGTATTCACGGGTCTATTAACTAGTATCTAAGCATGTCCTAAATGTGAGACTCACTTTATTAGCATAAGCCAAGACATCACACACGCATAACATTTATATCAAGTAGTTGCAAATTAAAACCCAACTCAATATTTAGTGATGTAACATTTTCGTGACTAACATTTATAAATTCAGTGACAATCAATTTCGTCTCTAGCTATCATATTATTGTAACAAAACCTATTTACATCACTAATTTTTGTCTCAACTTTTAGCTAAATATGTTTTATAGGAAGTTTAGTGGTGGATTAATGACAGACGGTATTTATGACTTTTATTTACTCTAATGACGTTTATTTACTCTTATTAATGGAAACTTTCGTTAGCAAAACCCAAAAAAAAAAAAAAAATGGAAACCGACTTTACGTATCCAATTTTATACCTTCCGTTTTGCTTTACTTATACAAACTTGAAAATCAAGTAAAATTAATCAGGCAAGCGGACATGGAGGAAGAAGGTCGTGAATCAAAATATCCGATACATGAAGTCGTCAGTGACGGCAGCGGCAGCATGAAGGAACAACCCGGAGATTTCAGGAGGATGGTGTATCGCAGTATACAAACCGACATTGGGGAAAAACTCGTACCGGTCATGAAGTGTGGTTTTCCGTTATTATGGCCCAAACCCGGTCCCATTATTCGTGATTACTCTAAAGTCACACAAATGGACCGTGATGCTTTAAAGATTTTGTTTCCCGATTACGATGAGGCTAACCCTGATGGTATGCTATCTTATCTATTGTTTAATTTTAAATTATTAACGGTTTATTTCTATCCATGACTGATTACATATATGTGTTTTTTGTATGTATCTTCTGAACTCAATATAAGAATATTCTTTGATCTTTGAGTTTAAGGGTAACCTATTTGATCTTTTGTATGTGTTTTTAGTAACATTCAATTCATATTATATTATTATAGATCCCAAAGGTAATATACCGAGATCTTGTCCGGAAATTCCTACACCTTATGTCTTCAGGGATGCAGGCCAGGAAAAGCTCATAAAAGGTTAGTTGTTTTCCTCAAATGCAATCCTCTTGCTGGGTACATGTTGTTTTCTGTGAAATTTACACGATTCGCTTTTTTTTTTTTGGTTGATCAATTATAATAGATTGGGAAGCAATCGAAATGCAACGTAAAGCCGATCTCCAGCGCCGCCGGGAGAAGCTTCTCGAGTCTCTTTTCAATGATCCAAAGCGTGCAGCGAATACATCTGGCCTAACTGCTTCTTCTTCAGGTAACAATGTAAAATCCACTCTTGTTACTTTGCTGCCAAACTTTTCTAATTTATCTGGTCAAGTGTGATGTTATTATTACGTTGAATTGTGTTATTATTCGTTGATTTCGTTCTCTAATATTGTGTGCGTAACAGCAATTTCCAACCAATTTGATGCCACCTAAAGACAAAGTTGAGTGCAGGCATATTTTTCTACCAAATGATCATAAGAATCTGCTGGCTTAATTATCCCATACCTCAAGTTTTAACTAGCATAAGGTCAATCTACTTAAACTTTATACAGTGTTTGGTACCTGGCCTATGTTGGGTCCTTATCTATTTTTCCAGCTCAACCGGAGGTAAGGCGTACTTCTGCTTTCCATGCAAATATAGCCCAGTAGAGGCTTAGTTCATATGCACACATATCCTTTAACCTCATTAGATAACTAGAATGGGTCTAGTAGAGAACCGTCCAGATGTACTGTCCATTAACAACAACATAAAATTTAGCCAAACTTTTTTTGGTTATGAAGGGAAGTACATTTGACTTAAACATATATATTAGTGATCGTTAACTCAGTAATACTCCCGAATTTTGGGTGTGACATTAGTTCACTAGTGATACCTGCCTCCTATTTAAGACTATAGACCTAACCTATAATACTTGACTGGGGAAGAAAATCTCAAACCAATTGCAATAGTTCCGTTATAATCAGCAGCGTAATCATGATTGTGAACATCATTAGGTAAGAAAACGCAAGCCATTTAGTCTGCTGCAAATTAGTGTCAAATCTGTCTTCTTTTTCATCCTCACTTAACGTATATAGTTAATTGACTATATCAGTTTTTCTTATTGCCCCCATTTAATCATTATAACTGTTATCATTTGAGTAAGAGTTGCCCTACTTTTATTACATGGTAAGTTTTCTGAACAGTGATATCCATTTGTCAACTAGTTAAACATACAAGGCAATTATCGAACGTATTGAAATCAGTATTTCTTTATTTTTTGTTAAATTGCATGATGTATTGTGTACTCTGACTATCTTCCTTTATTTCAATTGATTGTATCTACTTGCGTATGAGCTTTGGACTTCAATGAGTTGCGAATATTTGGTTTCTATTATATGTTATGTACAACAGTAAACAATTATTCAATTTAGAATTGAAATAGTTGCTAATAAACGATTATACTACTGATCAAAGTCTTTGATTAGACAATTGTTAAAACTTTTTGCTGATGTTTATTTAAGTTCTATGCTACTTATCTATGTTTAAAATGATGTGATAGTAAAATGTTCACTTTTTTGTGAATTGCATCTTTTGAAAATGGTCAATTTCAGCGTTGTACTTGTTGCTCTGTAGATGACAAGAACACCTGTGTCCCAACACAAAATTCAAACTAGATGGATAGCTATGATGGCCGTTTAGGAGCTGCTCGCACAGTTTTGTGGCTTTGGTTTCATTTGTGTCATTGTGTGGTGCTGCACTGCCGCCATGAATAACATGATCAAGCTTACATGTTTATGAATCACGTGAGGATACCCATTATTTATCTTTATCAAGTGTAGAGTCCCAACTCTTATGCCAGATTCTTGCTGGTGTAATGAGTTAATATGCCAGATTTTTCAAGTTTACAATCCAATAGTTACAATCTTTTACTCATATGACGTGTTCGAGATATAACATGACTCGATTCTCACCCTTTATATGTGAATGGGTCAAAATTGCCACATATACACATTACCATTAAGATCATACATTTTTCTTAAAGATATTGTAGTTATAACGACTGGTGGTCAATGAGCTTATTGTAGCAGGCTATTGGAAGAGACAAATCGGGGTGATTAACATCACCCATATCATGTTCATTATCGTTCAATATGTGTACTCTCTCCTGTTTGCAATCGGATAATATATATATGCTTTAGGCAGCATGTCCTGACATATATCCCAACGTAGTGATAAGCGTAATTAGTTACTAGTCACTTACCCGCTCAATACAGCAGAGATGACAAATAATTTAAGATCAAACAACATTATAGGCTATGATATGAAGTTTTTGACAAAAAATTGCCTTCGCCAACACTACTTCTCATTCAATGTGCAAACAAAATTTAGATATACAATATACTACATATGATGGTTTAAACCAATGTTTTAAAAACCGGGTTTAAAACTGACCCGTTTGAACATACGGGTCCAGGTCTACCCGGTTTACGAGGGAATCTTTCTTTTTCATTTTTTTACTCTTACCCTACTGCTACTAGGGCCGCAAACGAGTCGAGCTTTTATCGAGCTTGAACTTGATTGAGTCGAGCTTTTATCGAGTTCAAACCCGAGCTCGAGCTTAAAAGTCAAACTCGAGATATATATCGAGCCGAGTTCGAGCTTTTAAGAGCTCGACTCAAGCTGTTATCGAGCTTTTCGAGCCTTAATTAATATCTATGTGTTACTCATATATATGTAATTTTTGATATGTAAATGATAATTTTAACATAATTTAAAATTGTTAAACTATTGGGTAAATGGCGCAGATCGGCAACGAATTTTCCTTTTTTGTCGAGTTAGGGTATGAATCCAATTTATTATACAGGTCGGCAACGAACTTTCAAATTATGTTTCGAGTTAGGTAACGAACTTTTCGAGTTACCTAACTCGAAACATAATTTGAAAGTTCGTTACCTAACTCGAAACGTAATTTGAAAGTTCGTTACCTAACTCGAAACATAATTCGAAAGTTTGTTACCTAACTCGAAACATATATTGGACACGAACTTTTGAATTATGTTTAGAGTTAGGTAACAAACTTTCAAATTATGTTTCGAGTTAGGTAACGAACTTTTAAAGTTAGATGAAAAAAGTTCGTTACCTACCTCGAAACATAATTTGAAAGTTCGTTACCGACCTGTATAATAAATTGGGTTCATACCCTAACTCGGCAAAAAAGGGAAAGTGTGACACCCGTTAAATTAGGACTAGTTATTAGGTCCTAATCATTTTGTAATACATGTAATTAGTTCTGTATTAGGCTAATTGTATGTATCATTATATATATTGTTATATATATACACGTACGCGATTAAATTTAATCGTGCATTTTTATTCTATCGGACGGATTCCGACTCTTTTATACGGACGTTGGTGAACCCAATTTTTTAAATAATATGAAATTACTTGATAAGCATATTTATTTCTAAATATTATTTCGATGATATCACATAAGTAGTTCGTATCGCATAAAATGCTCAAACGCGACCAAAAACGCGCGGTACGCGCCCGACAATCGAACAAAAACTCAAAATATATTTTATTAATTAAGATATATTGCTTTTGAAGAAAAAAATATTCATTTGGATATCATATGTTATACCGATAACTAAGACGTTTAGTTAAAACGTCTCACGATTTAATAATTGTAACACGAACACACAAACTATTGTCGTCACTTTATCAAAACATTTTATAAGGGTTTTCAAGTATTTTGGATAATACTAATATCAAAATAATATCGAAATTTATTCGTTATTCAAAACACGTACCTATAACGTATAACGAATTAATAAACGTTTAAACGACCGGGGAAACGAACACCACTCGGAGCGCAAACTCGGAGGACAAAAATTGGAGACACCACACCTTGTGTGGGCCCCCACCAAGCCGTCCAAACACCCCCCCTTATTTTAAGGGCTGTGTTTTGTTGACTAAAACCTAAGAACAAGATCCACAAAATGTGGATCTTGCTTGTTAATGATCAAGACCATAAACCTCAAACATTCACCACCTTTTCCTCATTTCCATTGAACCCAATTCCCTCTCATCTCTCTCTAGAATCGGCTCTCTCTCTCTCTAAACCACTCTCTAAAAATTACAAGAAGAAGCACATTCATCATCATTTTAAAGGGAAATCAAGAAGAAAAGAAGTAAGGTGACTCGATCTCACATCATCCATCTTATACCATAGTTAGACCATCATTTTCTTGTAAGAAATCCTCAAAACTTTCCATTATATTTACTTGCTTTGAGTTTATGAACATGTTTAGTTGATTATCTAGCTAGATAATGTCCAAAATAAAGCTAAAAAACGTTTTTCACAAACATATACATGAAACTGTTTTGTCTCTGAAAACAGTCCCACGAAAACGGCTATAACTTGAGTTCTAAGTTGAATCAACACATGAATCTTATACCAAAATCTCCGTATGGATGTCTTCTACAAAAAGTTCTTCTTTGACTACTTCCAGAAATTCACGGATTTTATTTTATAAACCAATCTTTGAGCTAGGGTCTGTTTTGGACCAAAACCGACCACGTGTCGTTCTCGATTTTATTACTTAATTCAGAGACCTCTATAATTCTTAGGAAAAATAGGTAATGTACTAGACATATAGTAGGTTATGTATGATTTTTGGTTTGTGTTGTTGCGGACTAAAAATGGACCAAACCGAGACCCGAAAAGTGTCGAAATTCTGAAAAACAAACTCTAGGGGCTGTTTTGGTCAATTTACAAAACCGACACTTCGGGTCAACCATAAAACATAACGATAATTTTTCTAAGCTTTGTTAACATATTTAAGACTTGGGTAAAAGTTTCGGGTCAAACCGAGGTCGTTTGACTACAAACCCGACACTTGTACTTTTGATCAGCTTGTTATGTCGTAGAAGGCCCAGGCCTATTGCGACACAAGCCATTATGTCGCTAAATTATAACTATGTCGCAATCTACGATGCAACAGTTACGTCGCAACAAATTTCCAATGTCGCACTTAGCAACGTAAACACTTATGTCGCACTGAACCAAATGTCGCCTATAGCGACACAATCCTCTATGTCGCATTTAATTGCGGACGTCGCATAAAGCGACACAAATCCATATGTCGCATAAGACATGATTTCTGATTTATGCGACACAAACCTTGCGTCGCACACCAGTGTCGCAATTCACATAACCTTGAAAACACCAAAATTCACTAAGTGTCGAACATTTACGATAACCAAGTATTATACGATAATACTCGTACCTAAATTTCACATACTTTGGGAAGTATACGATACGACATAATATATAATAATCATACTTTGAAATTATTATTACAAACCGTCATCAACGGGCCGTACATGTTTTCAAAACTCAAACCCAATCAAAACAAACTATTGGACATTACTAGTTGGATGAACCACTAGCATAGGCGATCTTTTGAGATACATATTTATTATATTAACCTTGCGCGTTGCAAACGCCCGGCAGGTTACAGTCTTCGGACGACACCTCATTGTACTACATCATACTTGCTTCATTGCAAACATACCATACTCAGGTGAGTCTCATAGCCCCTCATTTTACTGTTTTTAACCTAGGGGTGGGAATACATGCTCTACTTTGTTTTACATGTGAACACGAGTACTAAACCTCGCTATATTCTGCATGAGCTATTTTCTAATCACTTTAAAGTCCTCAACGATCATAGTTGGTAATACTTTTGTAGCGTGAATGTTAGTGTATGGTACCATATGGGATTGACAATCCCTGTCCGGGTTAGCAAGCACTAACTGGTCAAACGGACGCATTATCATTTGTTCATACGAGTGTAGATTAGGCACTCGCAGGGAGACACCCTCAATCGGGCACTTCATTGTGATCCCGACATCTCAGTTAAGCTCAGACTATGACCTCATGGCAGACATATACATCATTTGATTTATTTCAAATACTTATTATTAAATCTTGTGGTTCACACATTACTTTATCATTATACAAACATGTGAGCTCACCAGCTTTTTAGCTTACCTTTTAGCATGTGTTCTCAGGTACCCAGCAGTAGTAGATCTACTCACCCAGGATGCCCATTTGCTCGAGTCATCATGCACACATCAGGAGATTGTTATGCAATACTACATTTTGTAACTTAGTTATGCCATAGAACCTCTAAACATTGTAATAATGGGCTTTTGTAACTATTACAACTCTGTAACAAGTTATTACTTATGAAATGAAATTTGTAAACGACGCATATAGAGTCGTTCACTTTATCTTATGTGCTATTGATATTTGATTAGTCGCGCCCCGACCCGAATTGCTTCCGCAACCCGATTTTGTGGGTGCGACAGATTGGTATCAGAGCCTAAGGTTATAGTGAACTAGGTTGCATTAGTGAGCCTAGACTATGACCGTTATGCAGTATTTCCTTATTAGGCATGACTGGTTCAGGAATTACATCATACAACTTTAATTTAACATAGCCTGATCAACTATGTACAATTAAGGGAAGGTGATGTAAGGTCTGAAACGGTTATGTTGAACAGGAATACACTAGTTGACTCTGACCACGAGAGAAACCGGACCTATACATGTTTGTGCTAGACACACTAGGCTATATTATATGATATGCTATATATAGGCCTCACGATATTCACTAAACGCTCTTGCCACAGAAATGGCAGACATTCCTCATCTAGCACCAACTGACACGAACGACTAGACTCAAACCTTACCAACCATTGAGGAGTTAACCGCGTTACCCCAAACATCTTCTGAACCTCTCTATTATATCACCGGAGAGGCACGAGTCACCCTACATCAACGGAGGGGTAACGGATCAGTTCGAGTTAGCCCTTACCCCACTGGTAACACCTCAACTAGAACAGGCCATCCAACTTACCTTCGTAGGTGGGATTGGCTACCGACAACCTTAAACACCTGGAGGTCTGAGGAAGCCATATAAATTCCTGCTGACCCCATAGACATCTCCCCGTATACACAAGAACCTATCCACCATACCGTTCTAGTGTTAGCTGCCCGACTACACCGTCATGAGGCAAGACTTGAAAGCTTGGAACGGGAACAATACATTGTACAGATGTATTGGTTACACCAATCACACGACCGCATCGCAGAACTCCTCCAGGAACAAGAAAGTATGACACATAACGTGAATATGATCCATCAACAGGTGATTGATGACAGGAGCACAGTTGATCTCCTGCAAGCAAGACTAGAAGAATGTGAGCAACGCTCACGAGAAGCTGAAGAATACGCCCGCAAATTAGTACAACGACTAGCTTTGGCAGAAGATCGCCAGACAAGCCAGCGGACTTGCAACCACCGTAGACCACCTTGTCACTCTCTTGTCACAAGTGAACCTACGCCAAAATTAGAATAGCATCTATCTTGTAATCTATCTAGCTATCTATGTAAGACTCCTGTAATCCATCCGGATGTATAAATTCCCGGCATCTTTTGTAATCCTTGTGTTCATGTACCTTTTGGAAACTCGTATCTTGTACTCAATCCTGTTATCCAATGAATTATGATTATCACTTTGTGCTGCTGTATATTATCTTCCAATATATACATATGTGATATATCATGACTTTGTACAAACCCATCATTTATCTCTTTCCTTTGTGTTCAGCATTATGCCTTCGAGACGTACGTTTAATCAAGCTGATGTTGACCGACTTGTTGCCCAAGGGGTAGTTGATGCTCTAGCTGCCCGACAGCAACAATCTGAGAGCAATGAAACACTGAACAACACCCCTCCACCAAAACCCTGCTCATACAAGGACCTTCTGAACTGCAAACCACTGAACTTCTAAGGCACCGAGGGTGATATTGGTTTATTGCGCTGGATGGAGAAAATGGAGTCGGTCTTCCGGATCTTTAACTGTCAGGAAGACTGCAAGGTCAAGTACTCCACCTGCACCTTCTTGGATGGTGCTCTAACTTGGTGAAATACTTATGCTCAGACTGTGGGCATTGACACTGCTTTCTTAACACCTTGGGAAGATTTCAAACGGATGTTGAAGGACGAATACTGTCCTAGAGACGAAATCCAGCAACTGGAGAACGAGTTCTGGCACCTCACCACCCAAGGCAATGACATTGCCGGATACACCACCAGGTTCAACCAACTGGCACTGCTGTGCCCATCCCTTGTTGATCCGGAATACAAACGGATCGAAAGCTACATCTGGGGACTTCCCCCACGTATTCAGGGTATGGTCACTGCTTCCAACTCCACGACCATTCAAGGTGCCGTTCGTATGGCACACAATCTCATGGCACAAGTGGTTCGCCGGGGAACACCTGCTGCCAAGGACACTTCAAACCAGTCTGGAGATAACAAACACAAATGGTCTGAAACAACAACTCCCAATCATCAAAGAAGCCTTACACCTTCAAGGCCTACTCCTTTGGGCCTGAACCCAAAAAGGGCTACACTGGAAACAAGCCCTACTGTTCTAAGTGCCGCAGACATCATGAGGGTCCTTGCGGTACTCCATGCACCACTTGTCAGCGCTATGGGCATATAGCAAAAGACTGCAAGTCTAACACCACCAACACCAACCAACCTAGAGCTTGCTTTGAATGCGGCAACCCAGGGCACTTCCGGAATGAATGTCCAAACCTGAAGAACAAGGGAAACAACACTGCTAAAGGTAGAGCCTTCGTTCTAAACTCAAAGGAAGCCCACCAAGACCCGAATGTGGTCTCGGGTACGTTCCTACTCAACAACTTAACTGCCTCTGTTCTGTTTGATATTGGTGCTGATAGAAGTTTTATATCTGATGAATTTTGCCCACTACTTGACAACACACCTGTTGCATTAGATGCTAAGTACACTGTAGAGTTAGCTAACGGAAACCTCATTGAAACAAATAGTGAAATACCCAATTGCACTTTAAACCTCGCCGACGAATTATTTCCCATTGATCTCATACCTGTCGAGATCGGAAGTTTCGACATCATCATCGGCATGGATTGGCTGTCCAAGCATCGTGCCGAGATCATCTGTTTCGATAAAATTGTCCGCATACCCCTCGCCTCTGGTAGTACTCTAGTCATACAAGGGGAGACCGGTGGGACGAGATTAAATATCATTTCCTGCATGAAAACCCGTAAGTATTTGAGGAAGGGTTATCAGACAATCCTCGCACATGTCATGGAGAAAAAGTCGGAGGAGAAGCGACTTGAGGATGTGCCAATCGTTCGAGACTTTCCAGAAGTCTTTCCTGAAGACTTGCCTGGTCTTCCGCCACCAAGACAAGTTAAATTTTCTATTGATCTTGTGCCCGGAGCGGCGCCTGTGGCACGAGCACCTTACCGTTTAGCCCCATCTGAACTTCAGGAGTTGTCCACTCAGTTACAGGAACTCCTGGACAAAGGATTCATCCGACCGAGTTCTTCGCCTTGGGAAGCTCCGGTCCTATTCGTCAAAAAGAAAAATGGTTCTTTCCGCATGTGCATCGACTACAGGGTACTGAACAAATTAACCGTCAAGAACAGTTATCCACTCCCACGCATCGATGATCTATTCGACCAACTTCAAGGGTCAAGTTTCTATTCCAAGATCAATCTACGGTCTGGATATCATTAATTACGAGTTCGCGATGTTGATATTCCGAAAACTGCTTTCCGAACTCGTTACGGACATTATGAGTTTCAACTCATGCCATTCGGTTTAACAAACGCACCGGCTGTATTCATGGACCTTATGAACCGGGTGTGTAAACCATATCTCGACAAGTTTGACATTGTCTTTATTGATGACATTCTTATCTACTCGCGCGACGAACAAGAACACGTGCATCATCTCAAAACCATCCTAGAACTACTCTAGCACGAGGAGTTATATGCCAAATTCTCTAAGTGTGAGTTCTGGATGCAAACTGTACACTTCCTTGGACACGTGATTGACAGTCAAGGAATTCATGTCGATCCATCAAAAATAGAGGCTATCAAGTGCTGGCAAGCACCGACAACATCGACCGAAGTACGCCAATTCTTGGGTCTTGCTGGGTATTATCGGCGCTTTATCAAAATTTTTTCAAAAATAGCTCAGCCTCTCACAACCCTCACCCGAAAAGAAAAGAAATTCGACTGGACTGACAAACAAGAGTCAGCATTCCAATTGTTAAAACAAGAGCTTTGCAGTGCACCTATCCTATCCTTACCCAAAGGCAACGATGACTTCGTGGTATATTGCGATGCTTCACACCAAGGTCTCGGCTGCTCATGCAATGAGACAAGGTCATTGCCTACGCCTCTCGACAACTGAAAATCCATGAAAAGAACTACACCACACATGACCTCGAATTGGGAGCTGTCGCTTTTGCTCTCAAGATCTGGAGACACTATCTCTACGGCACCAAGTGCACAATCTTCACCGACCACAAAAGTCTTCAGCACATATTCGACCAAAAGGATCTCAACATGAGGCAACGTCGCTGGGTCGAGTTACTTACCGATTATGATTGTGAGATCAAATACCATCCGGGTAAGGCAAATGTTGTTGCCGACGTCCTCAGCAAAAAAGAACGCTTGAAACCCCTTCGTGTCAGAGCCCTCAGTATTACGAACTACAACGATCTTATCACTCAAATCCTTACCGCACAACTCGAAGCCTTGAAACATGAAAATATCAAAAATGAGGCCTTGCGAAACATGGAGAAACAATTTGAAACCAGACCCAATGGGGTTAAATATTTGATAGTCCCGAACTCGTGGGATCTGATCGGATCGTTTGATTGATTGCTATTGCGGAATGATTAACAATCAATATATGATTCACGAACACAAACAATTCTATAACGTTTTCTTTGTATTCACACTTGAAGTATAAACGTTACAATATACAAACTCGATTTCTCTGCCTCTCCTCTCTCTACTCACGGCTCTCTCTCTATCTCTGAAACGCTAACCCTAAAACTGAACTTTAACTCGCTATTTATATCAAGGCTATTGGACCCTGCGACGTTAGGCCCAACGTCGCAGGCCCAGCCCAATGCGACATAGCCCATGTCGTCGCCATGTATATTCTATATAATTACATTTCGTTGACACACTAAACACTATACATATGCAGACTAATTGACTTTGACAATTACAATAGTTTGACCAACTGACTGACACACAAAATGCACCAACAAACTCCCCTTGTCAGCAGCTTGGTCAAATAAGTCTTTAATTAGTCTTTATCAACAAACTCTTTCATGTCTTTGACAATCAGAAACTCCCCCTTTGAGATAGCATGGTCTTCCAAGAAATCTTGATGTCCAAATTCATGTGACTGACACAAATTTATCATACAATAAGATCTTCAAACTATGTGACCATATCTCAATCATCAGCAGATTCTTCGATAGAATTATCTTCACAAACTTTGGAGAATAACCGACATCCTTTACATCTTCAATATTTGACTTTAACAAGATATGTGATATTGAAGAAAATAACATAGAAATAAAATCTTTTTGTATTTTTCTTTATAAATGAAAAGTAAAGAATACATAAAATAAATTGGGGATATGATTGTTTTAGGTCTGCTTAGAGATCATATCAGGCCAACATGCAATTATTAGGAAATAGTAAGTGTTATTTCGATCACCAGTATATTTGTCCACTTTAAATTTACTTGACATATTTAAAGCACCTTTTATAAATATTAGTTCAAGACGATTATCGGTATTGTTTATCCACTTAAACATATTACATCCGTATCTGTGAGCTAACCTTTATTGTTAGTATGAATATTAATTTAGTGAAACCTATTATATGATATACTGATAAACTTTAGTAAAACACATAACACTGCATATTTTACAGACAAGGTGAATATTACAAGACCAAGTTTATCTCGGCTATCTCGTAACATACACTTGTCCTTCAAATTTAGGCATACATCAAACTGATTATGAAGATACTAGTGGCCCCAGATCTGTACTTAGTACAACAGAGGGTCCCTTAGTATGAACATAACAAGTTTGAGACTATTTACATAACTAATGGATTCAGGTCTGTACGTGAGTACAACAATAGTCACCGATAGTTAGGCGAATAACCATATTAATACTATATGCCAATTATACATTTACATAATCATTATGACAGTATATGACAGTACTTCCATTTATCAATTAAGACTTATGTCATACATCATATAACAATTTTCACAAAGTAATAGACAAGTTTTAATATTACTTCTTACTCACTCACAAACCGGTGTGTATCATGTCTACCGATACATCATATGATAAAGCCAATGTTTATAGAAGCTATTTTAAATATGTCAGATAAACCTACTGACACATCAAGGATAAACCTTAAAATTTCCATTTTGTGCATGTTCCCCGATGTACTATCATATCCCAAGTTGTTTTACAGACACACAATCCAACATCTTTTCAAGAATTAAGAATCTTGCTGTTCACATTTCTGAATTAAATAATCAGAATTTTTAATATTCAGAATTACTCCCCCTGAACAGCAAATTCTTATATCCAATCCAAAAATACTCCCCTTAAACATTAAACATATTTTTGAATTTTTTTAATTGAATAAATTTCGCAACATTGCATTTCTTTAATACTAAAAAGTATAAAGAATGGCTGTTGCACTTCTAACAAATAAATAAATAAAATTATCAAAATCACATACCAAGTCAAGTCAAATGCCTTTTAGCACTGTTACCACCTCGTAACATCGAAAATCTCATCCAATCACAAATCATCATCGCATTCTTCCAACAATATCCACATCCATACAGTCACTAAAAATGTTAGCTTTCAATAACCTGACTGCACCACCACAAACAATTAAACGTTAGTACTTATGGGACACCCAAGCCTTAATTGACTTGGGTTGTCCATGGTCATCCATAATCATCACATCAATGAGTTTATGATATTTTAAAAACTCAGAGGATTTCATTGATGTGTTGTTTGTGGATTTGGGTTTCCAAACCTTTGTAGGTTCAGATGAGTTGTTTTCAACAATGTTGTGCTGTTGAACTTGAGGTTTACTAGGCACAACTTTGTTTACTCTAGCCACGGGTTTTGGAGAAGAGGATGCATATCTTGATATAGGCGAATACGAAGCACGCCTAGAAAACGATTTTGAATAAGAATTCCTAAAGGAGGAAGTTCTTGGCATCCCTCTACCAAACCTATCTAGGGATAATAACCTACAATCCCTAATTATATGTCCTTGTTGTCCACAATGGAAACAAGAACGTCTCTCAACATAAGATTTATTCCAATGAGTTCCCTTAAATCGTTTCGATGGAGGACAATACACAGAAGGTCTATTAACAGGAAAATTTGTTGAACATGCACTCTTAGGTGGACATGTTGAAGTAGATGTTCCTGAGGTTGAGTTAGTTGATGTTGAAGGTTTATTCTTTTCAGATTTATCAACTACAACTTTTGAGGATTCATTGTCAACCTTAGCTTTTCCATTGCATTTAAAACAATCATCATTTTCAGTTGTAATGATGAAATTTTCAGGTTTGACATTTATTTTCTCAACCTTAATGGTAGACTCTTCAGGTATATCTTCTACCTCAACGACCTCCTCAACACGAACTGGAGGTGCACTATCAGACTTAACAAACTTAGGTAAAGGATACTCTGGCCTTATGGTTTTCTCCTTTGCCTGTTTGTTTTGCTTAGCTTCTTTAGCTTTAATACCATAAAGCTTCATATAATCAACTGGAATCTCTTCAAGACCTTCCTTAACAGGCGTAGGACAGTATTCGGCGTGGGAAGGTGGTGGTACTTGATTATAACCAAGTCCTGCCTTCTTTTTACCGCCTGTCCCTTGCTTATTAACGATTTCATTAAAGACAAAAGTTGCGGATGAAGAACCTAAAATTTTGCTTTTATGGTTATCGTACTCACTTTTTAAATCAAAAAGCTCTTTATTCAACAATTCAATTTCAGCAAGATAACTATTAATTGCATCTTGTTGACTAAAGAATTTTGCTTTATAAGTTTGTGTGTCTAACTTATATGCCTCAATTTTGTTATCATAAAGTTTCTCATTAGCTTTAAGAAAATTGTTTGATTCAGTAAGTTTGACAACTTTTTCTCGCAACTCTAAATTGTCATATTGATAATTCTCAAGAGATTCAGTCAATGTAAAACAGGAAACACAGTTTATGGGTACCTCAGGTTCATCATGTACCTCATGTATCTTTGCCATAAGAGCACTGTGTTGAACCTCTCCTTGAAGTGCACTAAAATCAAACACTCCCTGAGAATACACCGTCATAGCCTGTGATGTTGTGTTTTTCTCTGGAGTCATTGGAGCTGTAGGAGTAGTGAATCTAGATGAAGAATATTTTTCTTTCTCACACTCCTTAGCAAAGTGCCCATGAATCTGACAGTTCTTGCATTTCACCTTACTTTTATTAAAACCAAGACCTGTATCACCATCATCATCCAGGTCTTTTCTACCCGTTCTTTGAAGAAACTTCTTGGTTCTTTGGGTTATCATGGCCATACTCCATTTGATGTCCATTTGCTCGAGATCATCAGAGTTGATCTGTTCAAAGTCTTCCCCAGTGAGCTGCAAAGTACTAGCCTTCTTGGAAAGAAAATTCTCATAAGAATTGAGGAAAGCTGCAAAGATTGTAGCATGATCCTCAGTAGCCTTTGAAGGAGCTGTATGAGCCGTATGAGAAGTATGGGAAGCATATGAAGTGCTAGTAGAAGTAGATGCTGCTGAGTTGGAAGTAGATCTGGAAGTATCATTTAGACTAGGAATTTGAATATTAGCCTCTGACTTCTTTTCCTTTTGATCGTAAGCCGCTATAAGAGCATCCCATAAACCTATAGAAGTTGCTTGATCTTTAAATTTATTAATCACAACTTCTGGTACGCACTTGGTAATCATCTCATACGCTCTATTGTCTTTATCAAACTCTGCTCGTTCCTTGACTGACATTTGTGCTCTTGACTTAAGCACCCCATCGAGTCTTGGTTGCTCATATCGATCAATGGTGTTAAACCAATTGAACAGATTTGGATCTTTGTATTCAATGAAATTGCATAACTTAATCTTCCAACTCGCAAAATCACTATAGAACAAGGATGTAGAAGGAGGCACTTTGTTACCAAAAGCCATTTACAAAATCGGATTCAAAAATTTTAAAAAAATATCCGAGAATAGCGAAACTTTTCCGACACTAAAATTAAGCTCTTTTAAGCTTAAAAACAAAATTTGAAATTACAAATTTTTCGCGTTTTTTCCGCCAAAATTTCGTCCGAAAACGTCAAAAACTGGTCGGGTAAAATGAAACTTTTTCCTGGCTAAAATTGAACAGTTTTAAGCCTATGGAAAAATTTTGAAAACGCAAAAAATTTTAGGGATTTCCCGCCAAATTTTTTTTTTTTTTTTTTAAAAAAATTAGCAACGTCGCAGCGGTACGTCGCAGAAATCTGATGACTCAATTAAGAATCGAAAATGAGACATAGTGTATAACGTCGCAATCCAACGTCGCTAGTAACGTCGCAGAAACAAGCGACGTCGCAACCTACGTCGCAGTAACCACTTAAGGTCAAAATAACGACGTCGCTAACGAAGTCGCAACTTTACGTCGCAAAGACTACTCAAAGTCAAAATCAATTACGTCGCAAGCGACGTCGCAGGTGACGTCGCAGGTGACGTCGCACAGTCGGGCTGCAGCGGCCAGAAACCCTAAAATCGAATTTTTTTCGAAACCCTAACGAAATTTCGAAATCCGAACGTCGAACTAACCCAAAAACACTTCCAGAAATCGATTTCTTCAAGCAAACTAACTCATAAACGAAGATTAATCAATTAAACCTTCGCGAATCAAACCGAAAACGTTCTAAAGCACGATCCGAAACCGACGAATCCTTGATTCTACGGCTCTGATACCAGTTGATAGTCCCGAACTCGTGGGATCTGATCGGATCGTTTGATTGATTGCTATTGCGGAATGATTAACAATCAATATATGATTCACGAACACAAACAATTCTATAACGTTTTCTTTGTATTCACACTTGAAGTATAAACGTTACAATATACAAACTCGATTTCTCTGCCTCTCCTCTCTCTACTCACGGCTCTCTCTCTATCTCTGAAACGCTAACCCTAAAACTGAACTTTAACTCGCTATTTATATCAAGGCTATTGGACCCTGCGACGTTAGGCCCAACGTCGCAGGCCCAGCCCAATGCGACATAGCCCATGTCGTCGCCATGTATATTCTATATAATTACATTTCGTTGACACACTAAACACTATACATATGCAGACTAATTGACTTTGACAATTACAATAGTTTGACCAACTGACTGACACACAAAATGCACCAACAATATTTCGCAAACCGAATCTGGCTACCATGTTTCGGGAATCTCCGAGACTTGGTAATGGACGAAGCTCACAAATCCAAATACTCTATACATCCTGGATCTGACAAGATGTATCATGGCATCATGGAGCTATACTGGTGGCCAAACATTAAAGCTGAAATCGCCACCTATGTCAGCAAGTGCCTCACGTGCTCAAAAGTCAAAGTTGAGTACCAGAAACCCTCCGGTTTACTACAACAACCGAATATTCCCCAATGGAAATGGGAGCAGATCACTATGGATTTTATCACCAAACTCCCAAAAACCGCAAGCGGTTGCGATACCATTTGGGTGATCGTTGATCGGCTCACAAAATCTGCTCATTTCCGTGCTATAAAAGAAACCGACAAAATGGAACGCCTCACACGAATCTATCTGAAGGAGATTGTGTCCCGATGTAACAACCCCAAAATTAGGGCCAATTTAAAATTTCCCTAATTACGTGTTTACTACTTGTATTTAATATGAAATAGGATTAAATACGTTACTTACTTATATATATATATAGGTGATATATATATACACGTATACGATTCGTTCAAATCGTATAAAACTACAATTGTACAAACATACGGACGTTGGTAAAACAATTATTAAATAATGTGAAATTATTTAATTACTTCAACTACTGCATTATATTATGTTTATAATATAACGGAAACATACGTTTTAATCAAAACGTCACCGAACTCTCCGAAAACTCGACCAACCGACAAAACAAACAAAGTTATGTTTTATAACTTAAAAACAAAGTATTTTATTAAAATACTTCAACTTAATTATCGAGTAATATTTCGTATTTTAAAACGTATAATTAAACGCGTATAAAATTATTTTTACGTTTAAACGACCGGGGAAACGAACACCGCACGGAGCGCAAACACGGAGAAGCAAAAATTGGTGAGACCACACTTTGGTGGCCCCACCCAAAAACCGGCCCAAAGACATGCGGCATCACCCCCATGCCTTCTCATTCACACTCACACACAATCACAATCACACTCTCTCTCTCTCTCTCTCACGGTTTCTCTCCCTCTCTCTAAACCGCCACCCTCAAAACACAATAAAAACACCACAAAAACACCTCGAAGGTCTATACCCATTTGGAGAAAAGTGATCACGAGAACGAGGGCTACAAACCTATCTTTTCGGATTTTCGTTTCGACAACTTTGTAAGTTTTCCGGTGACTCGCAAACTTTCCGATTACATTTATTTTGCTAGATTATTGTTCCCCTAGCTTAGTAATGTCCAAATATGTAATTTAAACTCGTTTTTGAACACTTTAACGGAAATGTCGGTTTTGGTCATGAAACGCCCCGAAAACAGAACCATTTTTTTTTACTCATTTATTATATATCATAAAACACTCTCTATTGGTCCCAGTCATGATTTAAATCAATACCATACTTCAAAACTTCATATTTCATTGTACCAACACACTTCAACCTAATTTAATTATTTTACTCAATCTAAATTTCATCATAAGGACATAACCATTGGAAAGTAGACTCTCTTAGCTTTTCAACGATATAAAGAACGTCAAAAACGTAGTTACGATTCATCTTTTATGACCATTTTAAGTTTTCGAATTTCTGGGACACAGGGGAATCCGCCCGGATTCAGGGGAATCCGCCCGGATTCCCTTGCGTACTCAGCACAACTCGTGAGCAGAAGCGATTTTTAGGAATCCGACCTCGGGAATCCGCCCGGATTCATCAGAATCCGCCCGGATTCATGTGATTACAGCATACTGCAGATTTTAATACCAAAACACAAACTTCCAACGCGCATAAAATCCAAACCGCTTCAAGTTAGACCTTAAAAATTTGCAGGCACTTCCATATCAACAAAATGAAACTTTCTACTTTTTCACTTTTCCAAATTTCCCAAAAACGCGGGATTTTGGCGTATGACTCTTTTCGGCACTAAAATGACCATTTTGAGAGCATACCAATTCACAAACCATAAATCTTATGACTCTAACTCTTTATACACTATTTCAATACTTCAAAACAAACTTAAAGCAATTGAAACCCAATCCATAGCACCACCACACACTAAATTCACCACTTGACCTCTTTAAACCCGTTTTGACACTATTATGACCCGTTTCATGATGTAACCACTTTTCAACCAATTCAACAATCAAAACACATTTGTTTGACCATTATAACTCTATTGACTATATGTCAACTTCACAATTGACCAACCAATCCTAATTGACCCTTTTACACTTTTCATCACTTTTAACATAAACAAAATCACATATACAAGACTCTTTTCTCTGTTTGACTTTCAAAGTCAAATACAACATATTGACCAACATATTTAAAATCCAAAAATCTTCATTTGGGCGATTTACACAATCGTATATCAAAACAACAATTCAAAGAGAAGGAACATTATCTAACCACATAGCTAGCTCCTTATCCACTTCACTAACATTATCTAATCACAACACTAATCAACAACTATCACAACTTTTAACAAAATCTTAAATACACATATAAGAAATCAATCATATAACAAACAACTTCCACCCGATTGTGTAGTATCTTGCTCAACTGCAATCCGAATCCAACACAATCGAATCGTACACTATTCATCACATAATCACTATTTAATCCACATATATTAACAAGTAACCTTCCACCCAATTGTGTAGCCTCTTACTCAACAGTAATCCGGATCCAACACAATTGAATCATACACTATTCTACACAAGTTCTTTCCTTTACCTTCAAGCTAGTGACATACTCATTACTCACTAATTAGTTAATCACTACTGACTTTTCCAAATAACACGTATTCACATAACAATTAAATATAACAAGTAATTTAATATAACAAACTAAATAAACACATATAAACAAATAACTTTTCCTTGATTGTGCAAACCTCTAGCCCGCAAGCTATACGGTACTACACAATCAAATCACCTGTTTAACCCCCGTATCACTCACCATACTCTTTTAAACGGTTTCACCATCTTGATCAACATAAGCTTCCATGTCTCTAATCACCTACATAATCCATACATGATACATACAACACTTAGACACTAGAAATCATCACTTTTCAACTTTACTACCTTAATTTTATGTTCTATCTTCATAATTATACTCTATTAGCATCACTATTAACATTATTAAGCTTATTTAATAATTTCATAATAATCTAACATAAACACTAGAATTCTCATAAACACTAAATCATAATTTCATTACTTTCTATCATGTTATATCATCACTAACAATCATAAAAACACTAACAAACACTAATTAAAATAATTTCATATCATAAATCACTAGTTCATGGATTTCCATCAAAACCCCACTTTAATCATAAGCTACATATCTAAAATTAATCACTTACATGGTGATACACGGTTTATAATCATAATTAAAACACTAACTAGCACTAGTTTTATCAATTTCCAACCCTAATTTCGTAGTTAAATTCACCAATTTCACAAAACCCCTAAAAACCTATTTTCTAGGTTAGAACATAGAAAAAATCACTTACAGGATGTTCTTGAAGATTAGAGGGAAGAATTAAGCAAGTAGAATCAAAGAATGGAAATCGAAAGCTTGGATTTTTAATCACTGATAATCGTCCCTGTGTTTTCTTCTTTGTCTCTGGAACATGAATGAATAAAATGGGATAAACATACATACGTACATATCTAAATAAGTCGGCTTAATTATTTTATCCTCTTTAAACTCTACAGTATGGATTTGGTAAAATCGTTAACGTTTTTCACTATATCTCGTTATCTACATAATACTATTTCATTATAAAAATATATCCGCGTACGATTTTAAAACCTGAAACTTGGGGTGTTACAGGTCACTTTAAATAAAACGACACCTCGTACACTAAAAATGACAACCAATAATTTTTAGTAACTCTTCATAACATAATAAAGCTTGTGTAAAAGTTTCACCTTGAACGGAACTCGTTAAACACGTTTTCGACACGAACCAAAATCTGGACAGACGTTAGTGTCGCATGGCTCACGCCAGTTATGCGACACTTCGTCTTAGTGACGCATAGGTAACAAACCGTCCATACGCGACACTTCCTAAGTGCCGCTAAAACACAAATACCGTCACTTCACTAGTGACACAATAATATAACTATCAGCAGAAACATGCGACACTTCACTAGTGCCGCTATCATCAGTAGAAACCTATAACTTTCAGTAGAAACGAATGACGTCTAGTTACTACCGATGACGTCACCCGACACTAACATACGACACTCCCTTAGTGACGCTAGTGACATACACCGACACTTGTTTAGTGTCGCCCCGAAATCGATTTACTTACTTATACCGTCACTTCGTTAGTGGCACACTGTTTGAATACGACACTTAAATACCGTCACTTCTTTAGTGACGCACTGATGAAAAATGATACTTAATAACGTCACTTACTTAGTGACGCACCATCTGAATACCGACACTACCTAAGTGTCGCATACATTATTACACAGACAACTAATACGACACTACCTAAGTGTCGCATACCACATATAAGTGACGCATACAAGTGACGCTAAAACAGGCTGTTTGACACTTACATTTTATACAAGTATAGATTATACTTAAAACGTAAACGTACATTACTCGGCGTTACTTATACACGAAAACACTATACTTTTGGAAGTATACACCAATACTTGGATACGTACAAGACTATACTAAACTAAACGTGAGATTTCACTCACACACGCACACGAGATTACACACGAAATACTTAGGAGATTACACTCCAACGAACTTACACTTGTACACTACACGGGATTGCACCCGATGCGAACTTACAAGTTCACTCACTAGTTACGTGCGGGATTACACATTAACTGATACGAACTTACACTCGAACACTTACAAGGATTCACTTGTACCCTTTGGGGATTAAGCCCATTGGAACTTACGCGAACAATACACGTTGTGATACAAACAAACAATTATACAAGTACGCTTTACAACGGTACAACTACTATGAATACATAATAATAATGGATGGAATTATTATTATACGCCAATACCAACGGGCCGTACAACTTTTCTACAAACTACAACTTACAAACGAATACAAACGTACAAACAACAAATGGACATTTACTAGTTTGGGAACAACTAGCATGGATGCTTTACAAGTATTCCATTTACTTACTGAACCTTATGCGTATTAGGACGCTAAGGGTTGCTAGTTCGGGATACTACTTTGCGTGCTTACTGCATTGTCTGCTAGACTCAGGTGAGTCTCACAGCCCCTACTTTACTGTTTTTACTCAGGGGTGAGATGCATTACTGTTTTACATGAACACACAAGCTTACTTGCTACCATGATTTACTTACTTTACGGAATTACGGATACGCCAATTGCATGAGTTTCGACTAATCCAATGAAAGCCTCCTTAATCATAGTTGTTAGTTATGTGATAAGCGCGAGTTTTAGTATATGGATCCATATGGGACTGACAATCCCCGCCCGGGGTAGCACGCACTACCACGAACCGTTACTGTAGAAACGGGCGTTTCTTACTCGTTTCAGCGAATGTTTTTGGATTAACATTCACGGGGGGGTACTATTATTTACGGTACGTTAAGCTTCAACTATGGTGGCTCATGGCAAGGGTATCAAACGGTTAGCATGACCTGCAACCACCCACATATCAAAACTTAAGTGAACGATTAGCATGAACTGTGATCGTTACTTACTAGCTGGCTATGATTTACAAATACTACTTGTGTGTTCAAACTATTTACTTACTTACAAACCTGTGAGATTCACCAACCTTTTTGGTTGACCGTTTAGTAATGCTTCTCAGGTACACAGCATCAGTAGGGATGCCTAGCAGGATAAGCTTACTTAGCTCGAGTCGCATGCATTTACAAGCTTGGAGATTTACATACATTACTTTTGTACTTATTGTTATGTATTAGAATCTCTAGGAATTTATACGAAACTCGAGCTTGTATTTTGAACTACTTATGTATTAATGTAATAACTTTTCGAACGTCTCATTTAGAGTCGTTCACTGTATCCTTTGTGCTTGTGATTATTGATTAGTAACACCCAAAACATCGCTTCCGCAAACTGTTAAATTTGGGGGTGTTACAGATTGGTATCAAAGCCTAAGGTTATAGTGAACTAGGTTGCATTTAGTGGGCCTAGACTATGACCGTTAGGCAGTATTCCTCATTAGGTATAACTGGTTCAGGAATTACAGCATACAAGTTTAATTTAACATAGCCTGATCAACTATGTACAATTAAATGAAGATGATGTGAGTTCTGAAAGGGGTTATGTTGAACAGGAATACAATAGCTGACTCTGACCTCGAGAGAACCGGGACTTTTACTTGATTGTGCTAGACACACACTAGACGGTTATGTGATATATATATATATATATATATATATTCATAGGCCTCTTTCCCCGATACGATACTCTCTCGACTACTGCGAATTTCATTTTCAACTTACATCAAACAAACGACAAATCGATTCTCGTCGTTCCATCCTTAATTCAACTTTTATGAATTCACAAATACCGACATACTTCCGAAGGCTGAAACTCCTTCCCTACCATTTTGTAGAACTGCTCATCTGGAAATGGCACACTTCTCGTCATGTGACTACACGTCAGACAACGAACAAATCAACGACGAACAAATTCAGTACACGTATCTCGATGAAGAGATAGCTCCAATGGAAGAACCTGAGGATCACGGTTTCAGATTCGTCGACATCGAAGAATACGAAAGAGTAAGAGATCAGGCTGAAGATCTGGATGGCCGTAACTGGGAACTCCAACTGAAATGCAACACTTATGAACTGGAGTTAAGGATTCTGCAAAGGTCCATTCCTAAGCGGATCCTAGACTCTGTTCTCTACTTGAGGGAAATCACCGTTCATCTGAATCAACGAGTAACAACCTGGATCAAAGGGATGTACCTACAAGCTACTGGAGATGCTTTGGTTTATCCTACCCTTCGACGATACCAAGATATGCTGGAAGTTCGTTACTATCCCTACAATCTACACCAAGAATAGGTCGACGATAGCTATGACCGTAGTGTATAGCAATTAGGCGTGTATGTAATAGGCCTTAGTTAGGACCGCTAATCCGATGGTTATATTAAAATTCCATCACATTTTGTAACTTATCTTATTGTCCGGATGTTCAAATTCCTGACACTTTTGTAAACTGTAAACGCCTGTAATCTTTTGAACTCATATGTTTTAATTTCAACTATCCTATTACTTTTGATAAACTGTCCGCGTGTCAAACTTTTGGCGTAAATTCTTTGAACTTACTAAATCATCACCATCATAATTCTTGTTCAAACCCTCACATGTTCTTTAATTGTTGTTTCAAGGAACATGCCTCCTCGACGACAAGTCACGCTTAGTGAAGCCGAACTTGCGGGTCTGATTGCCCGTAGTGTAGCCCAAGCCTTAGCTGTTCGAGCAACCACTCCTGGTAGCGAAGATACGGCTAATAATACACCACCACCCAAAACCTGCACCTACAAGGACTTCCAAAACTGCAAACCCTTGAACTTTCAAGGTACTGAAGGAGCGATCGGTCTAATTCGCTAGACCGAGAAAATAGAATCAGTGTTCCTCATCTGTAACTGCACGGAAGAGGACAAAGTCAAGTTCGCCGCTAGCACTTTTTCTGACACCGCCCTTACCTGGTGGAACACTTATGCTCAGACTGTGAGTGTTGCCAATGCTTACAAACTACAGTGGGATGAACTGAAGAATATCCTGAGGGGCGAGTACTGCCCAAGAGATGAACTGAAACAATTGGAAGTGGAATTTTGGAATCACAAGATGCAAGGTGACGACATCACAGGTTACACCAACCGTTTCCATCAACTGGCACTCCTGTGCCCATCCATGGTTGATCCTGAGTATAAGAGGATCGAGAAATACGTCGATGGACTTCCTGGACGGCTTCAAGACTTAGTAACTTCATCCAAACCGGGAACTATTCAGAACGCCATTCGTATGGCCCATGAATTAACGGCAAACTATGTTCGCCGTGGCTCAACTCCTGCCCCATATGCAAACAAAAGCAAATGGGAAGCCAATCCCCACACATCCAACCCTACCTCTGACAAAAAGCCTGCAATTGTCAATGCCAACGACTCGAAGGCTTATAAGGGGAAGAAGCCTTACTGTTCCACATGCAGTATGCATCATAATGGCTCATGTCCCTGCACCAACTGCAAGAAATTCGGGCATCTGGCCAAGGACTGCCGAACCAACCCCACTGGTACCGATACCCAAGACCTGCTATGAGTGCAACGGTACCGGGCACTTCAGGAAGGATTGCCCGAAGCTGAAACTCGGAACCAACTTCGCGAAAGGAAGAGCTTATATAATTAACACTAGGGAAGAGGACCCGAACCCGAGACTTTGTGATTTGCTCAACCCGGGTACGCACATTTCTGGAGTACCCGAACTGCTTAACAACCTATGCATATTGCCTTGCGTTCTATGAACTTCCCTAGATCCTAAGTACACAATAGGATTAGGAAACAATAGACTACTTGAATCCCGACAGCGCAGTTTGTTTTGCACTTTTGATACAGCAAACAAACTTCCCTCCCAAACACCTCACACTGGTTGAGACCGGGAACTCAAACACTTTCACTTGATTCTCAACTGACCATGTCCCGAAGACAAATGGTCGATACTATCTACAAACTTTCCCAAACGATACCCACTACTACTTCGAACAAATTTCGGGACGAAATTCTTCTAACAAGGGGAAAATGTAACAACCCCAAAATTAGGGCCAATTTAAAATTTCCCTAATTACGTGTTTACTACTTGTATTTAATATGAAATAGGATTAAATACGTTGCTTACTTATATATATATATATATATATATATATATATATATATATATATATATATATATATATAGGTGATATATATATATACACGTATACGATTCGTTCAAATCGTATAAAACTACAATTGTACAAACATACGGACGTTGGTAAAATAATTATTAAATAATGTGAAATTATTTAATTACTTCAACTACTGCATTATATTATGTTTATAATATAACGGAAACGTACGTTTTAATCAAAACGTCACCGAACTCTCCGAAAACTCGACCAACCGACAAAACAAACAAAGTTATGTTTTATAACTTAAAAACAAAGTATTTTATTAAAATACTTCAACTTAATTATCGAGTAATATTTCTTATTTTAAAACGTATAATTAAACGCGTATAAAATTATTTTTACGTTTAAACGACCGGGGAAACGAACACCGCACGGAGCGCAAACACGGAGAAGCAAAAATTGGTGAGACCACACTTTGGTGGCCCCACCCAAAAACCGGCCCAAAGACATGGGGCATCACCCCCATGCCTTCTCATTCACACTCACACACAATCACAATCACACTCAATCTCACTCTCTCTCTCTCTCTCTCACGGTTTCTCTCCCTCTCTCTAAACCGCCACCCTCAAAACACCATAAAAAAACCACAAAAACACCTCGAAGGTCTATACCCATTTGGAGAAAAGTGATCACGAGAACGAGGGCTACAAACCTATCTTTTCGGATTTTCGTTTCGACAACTTTGTAAGTTTTCTGGTGACTCGCAAACTTTCCGATTACATTTATTTTGCTAGATTATTGTTCCCCTAGCTTAGTAATGTCCAAATATGTAATTTAAACTCGTTTTTGAACACTTTAACGGAAATGTCGGTTTTGGTCACTTTAAATAAAACGACACCTCGTACACTAAAAATGACAACCAATAATTTTAAGTAACTCTTCATAACATAATAAAGCATGTGTAAAAGTTTCACCTTGAACGGAACTCGTTAAACACGTTTTCGACACGAACCAAAATCTGGACAGACGTTAGTGTCGCATGGCTCACGCCAGTTATGCGACACTTTGTCTTAGTGACGCATAGGTAACAAACCGTCCATATGCGACACTTCCTAAGTGCCGCTAAAACACAAATACCGTCACTTCACTAGTGACGCAATAATATAACTATCAGCAGAAACATGCGACACTTCACTAGTGCCGCTATCATCAGTAGAAACCTATAACTTTCAGTAGAAACAAATGACGTCTAGTTACTACCGATGATGTCACCCGACACTAACATACGACACTCCCTTAGTGACGCCAGTGACATACACCGACACTTGTTTAGTGTCGCCCCGAAATCGATTTACTTACTTATACCGTCACTTCGTTAGTGGCGCACTGTTTGAATATGACACTTAAATACCGTCACTTCTTTAGTGACGCACTGATGAAAAATGATACTTAATAACGTCACTTACTTAGTGACGCACCATCTGAATACCGACACTACCTAAGTGTCGCATACATTATTACACAGACAACTAGTACGACACTACCTAAGTGTCACATACCACATATAAGTGACGCATACAAGTGACGCTAAAACATGCTGTTTGACACTTACATTTTATACAAGTATAGATTATACTTAAAACGTAAACGTACATTACTCGGCGTTACTTATACACGAAAACACTATACTTTTGGAAGTATACAACAATACTTGGATATGTACAAGACTATACTAAACTAAACGTGAGATTTCACTCACACACGCACACGAGATTACACACGAAATACTTAGGAGATTACACTCCAACGAACTTACACTTGTACACTACACGGGATTGCACCCGATGCGAACTTACAAGTTCACTCACTAGTTACGTGCGGGATTACACGTTAACTGATACGAACTTACACTCGAACACTTACAAGGATTCACTTGTACCCTTTGGGGATTAAGCCCATTGGAACTTACGCGAACAATACACGTTGTGATACAAACAAACAATTATACAAGTACGCTTTACAACAGTACAACTACTATGAATACATAATAATAATGGATGGAATTATTATTATACGCCAATACCAACGGGCCGTACAACTTTTCTACAAACTACAACTTACAAACGAATACAAACGTACAAACAACAAATGGACATTTACTAGTTTGGGAACAACTAGCATGGATGCTTTACAAGTATTCCATTTACTTACTGAACCTTATGCGTATTAGGACGCTAAGGGTTGCTAGTTCGGGATACTACTTTGCGTGCTTACTGCATTGTCTGCTAGACTCAGGTGAGTCTCACAGCCCCTACTTTACTGTTTTTACTCAGGGGTGAGATGCATTACTGTTTTACATGAACACACAAACTTACTTGCTGCCATGATTTACTTACTTTACGGAATTACGGATACGCCAATTGCATGAGTTTCGACTAATCCAATGAAAGCCTCCTTAATCATAGTTGTTAGTTATGTGATAAGCGCGAGTTTTAGTATATGGATCCATATGGGACTGACAATCCCCGCCCGGGGTAGCACGCACTACCACGAACCGTTACTGTAGAAACGGGCGTTTCTTACTCGTTTCAGCGAATGTTTTTGGATTAACATTCACGGGGGGTACTATTATTTACGGTACGTTAAGCTTCAACTATGGTGGCTCATGGCAAGGGTATCAAACAGTTAGCATGACCTGCAACCACCCATTTATCAAAACTTAAGTGAACGATTAGCATGACCTGTGATCGTTACTTACTGGCTGGCTATGATTTACAAATACTACTTGTGTGTTCAAACTATTTACTTACTTACAAACCTGTGAGATTCACCAACCTTTTTGGTTGACCGTTTAGTAATGCTTCTCAGGTACACAGCATCAGTAGGGATGCCTAGCAGGATAAGCTTACTTAGCTCGAGTCGCATGCATTTACAAGCTTGGAGATTTACATACATTACTTTTGTACTTATTGTTATGTATTAGAATCTCTAGGAATTTATACGAAACTCAAGCTTGTATTTTGAACTACTTATGTATTAATGTAATAACTTTTCGAACGTCTCATTTAGAGTCGTTCACTGTATCCTTTGTGCTTATGATTATTGATTAGTAACACCCAAAACATCGCTTCCGCAAACTGTTAAATTTGGGGGTGTTACACCCGACATGGCGTTCCTATCTCGATTATCTCTGATAGGGATAGTCGTTTCACATCTCAATTCTGGAGATCATTACAAAAGTCCTTGGGTACTCGCCTGGATATGAGTACCGCCTATCACACACAAACCGACGGTCAAAGTGAACGCACAATTCATACACTGGAAGACATGCTACGAGCCTGCGTAGTTGATTTCGGTACTAATTGGGAACATCACTTGTGATTGTGCGAATTCTCATATAACAACAGCTACCATATCAGTATTGGAGCTGCACCCTTCGAGGCATTGTACGGTCATAAATGCCGATCGCCTATCTGTTGGACCGAAGTGGGAGACAGCCAACTCACTGGTCCAGAAATCATTCATGAAACCACCGAGAAAATTGTTGGTATCCAACAACGGTTAAAAGCCGCACGTGATCGTCAAAAGAGTTATGCTGACGTTAGACGCAAGCATCTTGAGTTCCAAGTTGGGGATCTAGTATTACTCAAAGTATCACCTTGGAAAAGTGTCATCCATTTCGGCAAACGTGGAAAACTAAACCCCAGGTACATTGGACCTTTTGAAATCCTTGAAAGGATTGGTCCAGGGGCATATCGATTGCAGCTACCACCCGAACTCAGTAGCGTGCATCCCACATTCCACATTTCTAACTTGAAGAAATGTCTATCTGATGAGACACTTATTATTCCTCTCGACGAAATCCATATCGATGATAAACTTCATTTTGTCGAGACACCAATGGAAATCATAGACCGTGAGGTCAAACAACTCAAACAAAGTCGTATTCCCATCGTCAAAGTCCGGTGGAATTCGCGGCGTGGTCCGGAATTCACTTGGGAACGGGAAGACCAGATGCGACTCAAATATCCACAGCTATTTTCAAACTCCACTCACACGACGACTCAGAACTAAATTTTGGGACGAAATTCTCTTAACAAGGGGAGAATATTACACCCGTCAAATCAGGACTAGTTATTAGGTCCTAATCATTTTGTAATACATGTAATTAGTTCTGTATTAGGCTAATTGTATGTATCATTATATATATTGTGTGACACCCGTCAAATTTTAGTGCCTAATCAAGTATTAATACATGTAATTAGTTCTGTGTTAGGCTAATTTGTGTATCAATTAATATATATTGTTGAATATATATACAAGTATGCGATTTAATTAAATCGTACAAGTTTTAAATCGAATGTAATTCGGTTCCAAATAAATACGGACGTTGGTGAACAACTTAATTAAATAATATAATGTTATTTAATCACACAATTACATCCAAAATATTATTTTATTTAATAATATTTCGTACACAATTCGTCTCGTACAGTCAAGGGCTATGCGATTAAATTATTAAACGCGCAAACAAACAAAACAAGTTAACGTTATATTTTATAACGCAATTATTAAATATTTGGTAAAATACTTCAACAAAAATATTGAATAATTTTTCGTATTTCAAAACGCATAATTAAACGCATTTAAATACTAATTAAACGTTAAAACGATCGGGAAAACGAACACCGCACGGAGCACAAACACGGAACGAATAAAGTGGAGACCCACACCTCGGTGGGCCCCACAGTGATCAGCCAACAAAAGGGAGGAAAAGTCCCACCCTTTCCTCATTCTCACCTTCCACTCTCTCTCTCTTCTCTTCTTTTTCTCTCAAAACCAACCACACCAACAATCCTCTTAAATCACAAAATAACACCACGAAACGACCTCGAATCGTCACCCTCGTTTGGAGAAAAACAACCACCACGCAACGATCTACAACTTCATCTTTTCGGAATTTTATTTCGACACTTTGTAAGTTTCCGACAAATTCTCGAAACCACTCAAATCTTTGTTATAATGCTTGTTTGTTGTTTATATAAGCTTAAAATGTCCAAATATGGGTTGGGTAAAAGGATCGGACCAAGTGGTCGCCGGAACACTCATTTTTGGCTCAAAAATCCGTTAACAGCTCGAAGTGACGCAACGAAGACTGCAGTATAGCGTCACTTCGTGCGTCACTTAAGTGACGCATTGAGTGTCGCTAAAAGCCCTAATTTTGCGTCACTTGCTTAAGTGCCGCATAAAACCCCTTTTTCCCGACACTTGCTTAAGTGTCGCAAATTCAAAACCCGACACTATAAACCGACACTTATAGCGTCACTTGTCTAAGTGACGCCTATAATTAAGAACTGGTTTCACCCGTCACTAACTTTAGTGACTCATGACATTTGTACCGACATTTCATGCGACACTTCCTAAGTGACGCCATTAATCAGAATCCGTCATTTCATGCGACACTTCCTAAGTGTCGCCTAAAACCTAAGTGTCGCTATAAGTGACGCATAAAACAGAATGTTTACAACTCATTTTTACTAAGTGTCGAGACCTAAATTTTATCACTTGATTTCACCCAAATTCAAGTCCAGATGCGTTTTTCACCAAAGCAATTTAGTAGAAATAAAAATTTTCCAAGCTGACTTGGCAGCTCGACCCCAACCAGGGGCTCTGCCCCTTGGACCCCGCCAGGGGCTGCGTCCCCTTGGACCCCGCTACTAGGGGCGCTGCCCCCGGACCCCCGTCACTTAGAGTTTGTAACGGCTTCCAAAACACAATCAAAACACATTTTTCAAGTAAAACACCATGAAATCAAAATAATATTAGTTGAGATTATTATTACAAATCCGTCACCAACGGGCCGTACATATTTTCAAACATTCGAATCAATCAACCAAATCGTAGTAATTTGGACAAGTCAATCAGCCAAATCGGGGTAATTTGGACAAACAACTGCAAGGGTAGTCTTTCAGGATGCCTAATCAGTTACTAACCATCGCGGGTCATGGACACCCTCAGGTTACAAGTCTTCGGACATCAATACAAGTCAAGCCAAATCAAGTTTATTTGTTTAAATGCTTCAAGACTCAGGTGAGTCTCATGGCCCCTATTTTACTGCTTTTCAATCAAGGGGTGTGATATTATTGCTCGTTTTATTTTACAAGTTGAACGCAAGTACAAACCGAAACAAATACTGCATGAGTTACTTCAACTAATCAATTCAAAGCCCTCCATAGCATAGTCTGGTAATACGTAGTAGCGTGAATGTTAGTATATGATATCATATAGGATTGACAATCCTCGTCCGGGTTAGCATGCACTAACTGGTCAAACGGACGTATTAGCATTTGGGAAGACGAGTGTGGATTAGGCACTCGTAGGAGGCATTTCAAGTTAGGTTTCCTTAAGTTGGCCTGACAACTCAAGTTAAGCTCAGACTATGTGCTCATGGATATATAACTTTTATTTTGCTTAATTGCATTTTAAATTCATTTATAAATCTCGCGGTTCATACAAATATGTGTTGACATACAAACCTGTGAGCTCACCAGCGTTTCGCTCACCCATTTTAGCATGTATCACATGTACACAGCAGTAGGTTGGACTGCCCAAGCAGGAATCATTAGCTCGAGTCAGCATTCATACAATCGGAGATTTAGCTGCATTATTATATTTTGTATAGATTAGTTATGTACTTAAATCTCTCAATTTCAACCGAGCTAATGTAACTATATTTTTGATGTAAACTTTGATTTTATCAATACAAGTTGTAAACGACGCATATAGAGTCGTTCATTATATCTTATGTGCAGTGATATGTAATTAGTCGCGCCCCGACCCGAACCGCTTCCGCATCATACTTTGGGGGTGCGACAGATTGGTATCAGAGCCTAAGGTTATAGTGAACTAGGTTGCATTTAGTGGGCCTAGACTATGACCGTTAGGCAGTATTTCCTTATTAGGCATGACTGGTGCAGGAATTACAGCATACGACTTTAATTTAACATAGCCTGATCAACTATGTACAATTAAGGAAAGATGATGTAAGGTCAGAAACGATTATGTTGAACAGGAATACACTAGTTGACTCTGACCTCGAGAGAACCGAGACTCAAACAAGTCTGTGCTAGACACCTTAGGCTATTATGTGTTAAATATATATATACATAGATAGGCCTCATTCTTTCTAACGCTTTGTCTCAGAATGGCAAACACACCACCCAACTCCAACTCGTCGCGCTCTTATCCGTACGAATCACAAACCTCAAGGGTAGCCCGGAGGGACACCAGGTTGCCTCGAGCTAGCCCATATCCCACTCACCTTACTCCACCAGTTTTAGCCGCTAGGCTACACCATCACGAGCAACGACTTAACGCTATGGATATCGAACTCCAAGAAACTCGCGAAAACTGGAGACTCATAGCTATGGAACGAATCGAGCACACTGTCAACACCATGAACACTCTTCAAAATCAAGTGGAAGAAACAGTCGAAACCATGGAGGTTGTCCACAACCAAGTGATTGGCAACCGAAATGAAATCTCTGTCCTACAATCAAGGCTACATCAGTGCGAGACACGTCTAAGGGAAACCGAGGACGCCCTCCGAACTGCTAACAGACTTGCAGAGTCTGTGAACCATCTCACTGCACTGCTGCCATAACTCAATCTACGTCAGAATTAGCTTAGGCTAATATCTGTACTCCATTATGCTTTCGTAAGACCTATGTAATTCGACCGGATGTAACAATTCCCGGTGCTTTTGTAAAACATCTAATCCTGTAACTTTTAGAACTCGTAATTTAGAATTGTCTATCATCTTTTGAACTCATGGCACTAGTTGTCAACCGCGAGACATCCAACAACTCTTCCAACAACAACAAACGCAAATCATCTGAACCCCACAACAACCAAAACAAAAAGCCCAATACCATCCAGGTGTACAACACCAATTCTGAACCCAAACGCGCCTACACTGGGGACAGACCATACTGTTCCAAATGCAACTACCACCACCATGGTCCATGCAAGTCTCCCTGCAACAACTGCAGGAAGTACGGGCATTCCTCTAAGGATTGCAGAGCTCCCAAACCCAACAACAACACCCAACAACCCAAATCCTGTTATGGATGTGGAGAGACTGGACACTTCAGAGATGCGTGTCCTAAACGGAACAACAACAACGCAAAAGGAAGGGCTTTTGTTCTCAATGCTGGAGATGCCCGTCAGGACCCGAATGTGGTCACGAGTATGTTCCTCCTCAACAACTTAACTGCTTCTGTTCTATTTGATACTGGTGCTGATAGAAGCTTTATTTCCGATGAGTTTTGTCCACTACTTGACATCACCCCCATTGCCTTAGATGTTAAGTACACCGTAGAACTTGCAAATGGTAAACTCATAGAAACCAATAGTGTGATACCTAATTGCACTTTAAACCTAGCCGACGAAACCTTCTCAATCGATCTTATGCCTGTCAAAATTGGAAGTTTTGACGTTATCATTGGTATGGACTGGTTGTCCAAACATCGCGCCAAAATCGTCTGCTATGACAAAATTGTCCGCATTCCTCTCACCGCCGGTAGAACCTTGGTCATACAGGGGGAGACCGGTGGGACGAGACTCAACATCATCTCTTGCCTGAAAACCCAGAAATTTTTGAGAAAGGGTTACCCAGCAATCCTTTCACACATCATGGAGAAAAAGTCGGAGGAGAAGCGACTTGAGGATGTGTCGATCGTTCGAGACTTTCCAGAAGTCTTTCCTGAAGAACTGCCTGGTCTACCACCACCTAGACAAGTTGAGTTCTCAATCGATCTCGTGCCAGGTGCCGCACCTGTGGCCCGAACACCATACCGTTTAGCCCCATCCGAACTTTAGGAGTTATCCAACCAATTACAGGAACTCCTGTAAAGAGGATTCATCCGACCGAGTTCTTCACCTTGGGGAGCTCCGGTCCTATTCGTCAAAAAGAAAGATGGTTCTTTTCGAATGTGCATCGACTATCGAGAGTTGAACAAGTTAACCGTCAAGAACCGATATCCACTTCCACGCATCGATGACCTGTTTGACCAACTTCAAGGGTCGAGTTTTTATTCAAAGATCGATCTTCGGTCAGGTTATCATTAACTACATGTTCGCGACACTGATATCCCGAAAACGGCTTTCCAAACCCGTTATGGGCATTACGAATTTCAGGTAATGCCATTCGGTCTAACCAATGCACCGGATGTATTCATGGATCTTATGAATTGGGTGTGCAAACCTTATCTCGACAAGTTTGTCATCGTCTTCATCGACGACATCCTCATATACTCGCGAAGCGAACAAGAACACGCGCAACATCTCAAAACCATTCTAGAACTACTTAGACACGAGGAGCTTTACGCCAAATTCTCCAAGTGTGAGTTCTGGATACAAACCGTTCAATTCCTTGGACACGTTATCGATAGTCAGGGAATTCATGTGGATCCATCCAAAATCGAGGCTATCAAAAATTGGCAATCGCCGACAACTCCAACAGAAGTACGGCAGTTTTTAGGACTGGCCGGGTACTATCGACGATTCATCGAGAATTTCTCAAAAATAGCATGGCCACTCACGACACTGACTCAGAAAGACAAAAAGTTCGACTGGACTGAAAAACAAGAGTCAGCATTCCAACTTCTGAAACAAAAGCTTTGCAGTGCTCCAATCTTATCATTACCCGAAGGCACCGATGACTTCGTGGTATACTGCGATGCTTCTCATCAAGGTCTCGGTTGTGTGTTGATGCAACGTGACAAGGTCATTGCTTACGCCTCACGACAACTCAAAATCCACGAAAAGAACTACACTACGCATGACCTAGAACTTGTAGCAGTCGTTTTTGCTCTCAAAATCTGGAGACACTATCTTTACGGCACTAAGTGCACAATCTTCACCGACCACAAAAGTCTCCAACACATATTCGATCAAAATGATCTCAACATGAGGCAACGTCGCTGGGTCGAGTTGCTTACCGATTACGACTGCGAAATCAAATACCATCCAGGGAAGGCAAATGTTGTTGCCGACGCCCTCAGTCGAAAGGAACGATCCAAACCACTTCGAGTCCGAGCCCTCAGTATGACTATTCACAACGATCTAAACATTCAGATCCTCACCGCTCAACTCAAAGCTCTCAAACCTGATAATGCAAAAACGAAGCCTTGCGAGGCATGTATAAACAATTCAAAAACAAACCTAACGGAGTTAGGTATTTCTCAAACCGAATCTGGTTGCCTAGTTTTGGGAACCTCCGAGACTTGGTGATGGATGAAGCTCACAAGTCAAAATACTCTATTCATCCGGGATCCGATAAAATGTATCACGGCATCAAGGATTTCTATTGGTGGCCGAACATGAAAGCCGAGATCGCCACCTACGTCAGCAAGTGTCTTACTTGCTCAAAAGTCAAAGCCGAATATCAAAAGCCTTCTGGCTTACTTCAACAACCCGACATTCCTGAATGGAAATGGGAACAAATCGCCATGGATTTCATAACCAAACTACCCAAGTCATCGAGCGGTTGCGATACCATTTGGGTGATCGTCGATCGTCTCACCAAATCTGCTCACTTCCAGGTGATCAAAGAAACTGACAAAATGGAACGCCTTACCCGAATTTATTTGAAAGAAATCATAACCAGACACGGTGTTCCAATCTCGATTATCTCCGATAGGGATAGTCATTTCACATCTCGCTTTTGGCAATCACTTCAAAAATCACTGGGTACACGTCTTGACATGAGTATCGCATACCATCCTCAAACCGACGGCCAAAGTGAACGAACAATTCAAACACTTGAGGATATGCTACGAGCCTGCGTAGTTGACTTCGGTGTAAACTGGGAACAACACCTACCATTGTGCGAGTTTTCGTACAACAACAGCTACCATACCAGTATAGGAGCTGCACCATTCGAGACACTGTACGGTCGTAAGTGCCGATCACCTATCTGTTGGACCGAAGTTGGGGATAGCCAACTCACGGGTCCGGAAATCATACACGAAACAACCGAGAAAATAGTCAAAATTCAAAACAAACTCAAAGCCGCGCGTGATCGTCAGAAAAGTTATGCTGACGTGAGACGCAAACCACTCGAGTTCCAAGTTGGGGATCGAGTACTACTCAAAGTTTCACCTTGGAAAAGTGTCATTCGTTTCGAAAAACGCGGTAAACTAAACCCAAGATACATTGGACCTTTTGAGATCCTCGAAAGGATAGGTCCAGTGGCATATCGATTGCAGCTGCCAGCCGAGCTCAGCAGCGTGCACCCCACTTTCCACATTTCAAACTTGAAGAAGTGTCTGTCTGATGAGACACTTATCATTCCACTCGACGAAATTCGTATTGACAACAAGCTTCACTTCGTTGAAGAACCCGCCGAAATCATAGACCGTGAGGTCAAACAACTCAAACAAAGTCGTATTCCCATCGTCAAGGTCAGGTGGAATTCGCGGCGTGGTCCGGAATTCACTTGGGAACGGGAAGACCAAATGAAACTCAAGTATCCTCAGTTATTCACTGACTCCACATCAAACCCGACTACAAACTAAATTTCAGGACGAAATTCTTCTAACAGGGGGAGAATGTGACACTCGTCAAATTAGGACTAGAAATTAGTGCCTAATCAAGTATTAATACATGTAATTAGTTCTGTGTTAGGCTAATTTGTGTATCAATTAATATATATTGTTGAATATATATACAAGTATGCGATTTAATTAAATCGTACAAGTTTTAAATCGAATGTAATTCGGTTCCAAATAAATACGGACGTTGGTGAACAACTTAATTAAATAATATAATGTTATTTAATCACACAATTACATCCAAAATATTATTTTATTTAATAATATTTCGTACACAATTCGTCTCGTACAGTCAAGGGCTACGCGATTAAATTATTAAACGCGCAAACAAACAAAACAAGTTAACGTTATATTTTATAACGCAATTATTAAATATTTGGTAAAATACTTCAACAAAAATATTGAATAATTTTCCGTATTTCAAAACGCATAATTAAACGCATTTAAATACTAATTAAACGTTAAAACGATCGGGAAAACGAACACCGCACGGAGCACAAACACGGAACGAATAAAGTGGAGACCCACACCTCGGTGGGCCCCACAGTGATCAGCCAACAAAAGGGAGGAAAAGTCCCACCCTTTCCTCATTCTCACCTTCCACTCTCTCTCTCTTCTCTTCTTTTTCTCTCAAAACCAACCACACCAACAATCCTCTTAAATCACAAAATAACACCACGAAACGACCTCGAATCGTCACCCTCGTTTGGAGAAAAACAACCACCACGCAACGATCTACAACTTCATCTTTTCGGAATTTTATTTCGACACTTTGTAAGTTTCCGACAAATTCTCGAAACCACTCAAATCTTTGTTATAATGCTTGTTTGTTGTTTATATAAGCTTAAAATGTCCAAATATGGGTTGGGTAAAAGGATCGGACCAAGTGGTCGCCGGAACACTCATTTTTGGCTCAAAAATCCGTTAACAGCTCGAAGTGACGCAACGAAGACTGCAGTATAGCGTCACTTCGTGCGTCACTTAAGTGACGCATTGAGTGTCGCTAAAAGCCCTAATTTTGTGTCACTTGCTTAAGTGCCGCATAAAACCCCTTTTTCCCGACACTTGCTTAAGTGTCGCAAATTCAAAACCCGACACTATAAACCGACACTTATAGCGTCACTTGTCTAAGTGACGCCTATAATTAAGAACTGATTTCACCCGTCACTAACTTTAGTGACTCATGACATTTGTACCGACATTTCATGCAACACTTCCTAAGTGACGCCATTAATCAGAATCCGTCATTTCATGCGACACTTCCTAAGTGTCGCCTAAAACCTAAGTGTCGCTATAAGTGACGCATAAAACAGAATGTTTACAACTCATTTTTACTAAGTGTCGAGACCTAAATTTTATCACTTGATTTCACCCAAATTCAAGTCCAGATGCGTTTTTCACCAAAGCAATTTAGTAGAAATAAAAATTTTCCAAGCTGACTTGGCAGCTCGACCCCAACCAGGGGCTCTGCCCCTTGGACCCCGCCAGGGGCTGCGTCCCCTTGGACCCGCTACTAGGGGCGCTGCCCCCGGACCCCCGTCACTTAGAGTTTGTAACGGCTTCCAAAACACAATCAAAACACATTTTTCAAGTAAAACACCACGAAATCAAAATAATAATAGTTGAGATTATTATTACAAATCCGTCACCAACGGGCCGTACATATTTTCAAACATTCGAATCAATCAACCAAATCGTAGTAATTTGGACAAGTCAATCAGCCAAATCGGGGTAATTTGGACAAACAACTGCAAGGGTAGTCTTTCGGGATGCCTAATCAGTTAATAACCATCGCGGGTCATGGACACCCTCAGGTTACAAGTCTTCGGACATCAATACAAGTCAAGCCAAATCAAGTTTATTTGTTTAAACGCTTCAAGACTCAGGTGAGTCTCATGGCCCCTATTTTACTGCTTTTCAATCAAGGGGTGTGATATTATTGCTCGTTTTATTTTACAAGTTGAACGCAAGTACAAACCGAAACAAATACTGCATGAGTTACTTCAACTAATCAATTCAAAGCCCTCCATAGCATAGTCTGGTAATACGTAGTAGCGTGAATGTTAGTATATGATATCATATAGGATTGACAATCCTCGTCCGGGTTAGCATGCACTAACTGGTCAAACGGACGTATTAGCATTTGGGAAGACGAGTGTGGATTAGGCACTCGTAGGAGGCATTTCAAGTTAGGTTTCCTTAAGTGGGCCTGACAACTCAAGTTAAGCTCAGACTATGTGCTCATGGCTGTATAACTTTTATTTTGCTTAAATTCAATTATAAATCTCGCGGTTCATACAAATATGTGTTGACATACAAACCTGTGAGCTCACCAGCGTTTCGCTGACCCATTTTAGCATGTATCACAGGTACACAGCAGTAGGTTGGACTGCCCAAGCAGGAATCATTAGCTCGAGTCAGCATTCATACAATCAGAGATTTAGCTGCATTATTATATTTTGTATAGATTAGTTATGTACTTAAATCTCTCAATTTCAACCGAGCTAATGTAACTATATTTTTGATGTAAACTTTGATTTTATCAATACAAGTTGTAAACGACGCATATAGAGTCGTTCATTATATCTTATGTGCTGTGATATGTAATTAGTCGCGCCCCGACCCGAACCGCTTCCGCATCATACTTTGGGGGTGCGACAGATTGGTATCAGAGCCTAAGGTTATAGTGAACTAGGTTGCATTTAGTGGGCCTAGACTATGACCGTTAGGCAGTATTTCCTTATTAGGCATGACTGGTTCAGGAATTATAGCATACGACTTTAATTTAACATAGCCTGATCAACTATGTACAATTAAGGAAAGATGATGTAAGGTCATAAACGATTATGTTGAACAGGAATACACTAGTTGACTCTGACCTCGAGAGAACCGAGACTCAAACAAGTCTGTGCTAGACACCTTAGGCTATTATGTGTTATATATATATATATATATATATATATATATATATATATATATATATATATATATATATATATATACATAGATAGGCCTCATTCTTTCTAACGCTTTGTCTCAGAATGGCAAACACACCACCCAACTCCAACTCGTCACGCTCTAATCCGTACGAATCACAAACCTCAAGGGTAGCCCGGAGGGACACCAGGTTGCCTCGAGCTAGCCCATATCCCACTCACCTTACTCCACCAGTTTTAGCCGCTAGGCTACACCATCACGAGCAACGACTTAACGCTATGGATATCGAACTCCAAGAAACTCGCGAAAACTGGAGACTCATAGCTATGGAACGAATCGAGCACACTGTCAACACCATGAACACTCTTCAAAATCAAGTGGAAGAAACAGTCGAAACCATGGAGGTTGTCCACAACCAAGTGATTGGCAACCGAAATGAAATCTCTGTCCTACAATCAAGGCTACATCAGTGCGAGACACGTCTAAGGGAAATCGAGGACGCCCTCCGAACTGCTAACAGACTTGCAGAGTCTGTGAACCATCTCACTGCACTGCTGCCACAACTCAATCTACGTCAGAATTAGCTTAGGCTAAAATATGTACTCCATTATGCTTTCGTAAGACCTATGTAATTCGACCGGATGTAACAATTCCCGGTGCTTTTGTAAAACATCTAATCCTGTAACTTTTAGAACTCGTAATTTAGAATTGTCTATCATCTTTTGAACTCATGGCACTAGTTGTCAACCGCGAGACATCCAACAACTCTTCCAACAACAACAAACGCAAATCATCTGAACCCCACAACAACCAAAACAAAAAGCCCAATACCATCCAGGTGTACAACACCAATTCTGAACCCAAACGCGCCTACACTGGGGACAGACCATACTGTTCCAAATGCAACTACCACCACCATGGTCCATGCAAGTCTCCCTGCAACAACTGCAGGAAGTACGGGCATTCCTCTAAGGATTGCAGAGCTCCCAAACCCAACAACAACACCCAACAACCCAAATCCTGTTATGGATGTGGAGAGACTGGACACTTCAGAGATGCGTGTCCTAAACGGAACAACAACAACGCAAAAGGAAGGGCTTTTGTTCTCAATGCTGGAGATGCCCGTCAGGACCCGAATGTGGTCACGGGTATGTTCCTCCTCAACAACTTAACTGCTTCTGTTCTATTTGATACTGGTGCTGATAGAAGCTTTATTTCCGATGAGTTTTGTCCACTACTTGACATCACCCCCATTGCCTTAGATGTTAAGTACACCGTAGAACTTGCAAATGGTAAACTCATAGTAACCAATAGTGTGATACCTAATTGCACTTTAAACCTAGCCGACGAAACCTTCTCAATCGATCTTATGTCTGTCAAAATTGGAAGTTTTGACGTTATCATTGGTATGGACTGGTTGTCCAAACATCGCGCCGAAATCGTCTGCTATGACAAAATTGTCCGCATTCCTCTCACCGCCGGTAGGACCTTGGTCATACAGGGGGAGACCGGTGGGACGAGACTCAACATCATCTCTTGCCTGAAAACCCAGAAATTTTTGAGAAAGGGTTACCCAGCAATCCTTTCACACATCATGGAGAAAAAGTCGGAGGAGAAGCGACTAGAGGATGTGTCGATCGTTCGAGACTTTCCAGAAGTCTTTCCTGAAGAACTGCCTGGTCTACCACCACAGAGTTCTCAATCGATCTCGTGCCAGGTGCCGCACCTGTGGCCCGAACACCATACCGTTTAGCCCCATCCGAACTTCAGGAGTTATCCAACCAATTACAGGAACTCCTGTAAAGAGGATTCATCCGATTGAGTTCTTCACCTTGGGGAGCTCCGGTCCTATTCGTCAAAAAGAAAGATGGTTCTTTTCGAATGTGCATCGACTATCGAGAGTTGAACAAGTTAACCGTCAAGAACCGATATCCACTTCTGTTGGTACATGTTTGTGTCTGTCAGTTGGTCTAGCTCGTAGTTTGTAATTAGAATTAGAATTCCTGATTCCTGCGACGTTGCGTGTAACGTCGCAGGTGCGACGTCAGGTTTTGGGCCTGCGACGTAGTCAACGTCGCATGGGCTTGGGCCTGCGACGTCGTGTGCGACGTCGCAGGTGGCAGATTATGTATAAAAATGTATTTTCGTTTTCTGTTTAGGGTTGACGAAACCCTAAAAGCCATTTGACGAAACCCTAAACGCCATTTGACGAAACCCTAAACGCCATTTGTCGAAATCCCTGTAATCTGATCGATTATAATTCAATATATAAACGTTTTGGTTCGTATTCATTGCGTATTGATTATTCGTGTGTTTAGTTTATAACTTAACCGTTGATTCCGCAAACGATTGAGTGACTCGGTTCGTATAGATCCAAGGTTAGGGACAAACAACTGGTATCAGAGCAGAAAGTGCTCGTTTTTGGCATAACGGATCGAGTTTGGGATTTAAAAGGACGTGATATTCATGTGTTTTCGTGTTTATCACGTTTGTTTTGTGTTTTTACAGGTTTTCGATCATTATTACTGGGGATTATTGAAGGTTTTCGTCGTTCGACATTCGTGGTTTTGGTTTTTGGGTTAAAAATTCGTTTTTAGGGTTTTTGGCCGCAGGTTTTCGCGTTTTGCGACATTACCTGCGACGTCATCTGCGACGTCGCGTGCGACGTTAGTGATTTGGACTTTAATTAGTCTGTGCGACGTCGCGTGCGACGTTAGTGATCTGATTCTTAATTGAATCCTTTGCTTTTTGCGACGTCAATATCGTCGTCGCATAATCTTTGTGCGACGTTATCATCAACGTCGCTAGTACCAGAAGATTGTTTTTTTCGATTAAGTAATTACAATGGCAGCTGATAAAGAGGATATTAGAGGACTTAGGGAAATGATAAAGCAAAGTAATGATATTGGTTCAAGCAATAAACCTCCACTATTTACAGCTGATATGGATTATGTATACTGGAGAGACCGTGTTGAACAATATATTGACTTTCACTGTCCGGAATTATGGGGACCATTACGTGAGCGTTATGTACCTCCATTAGCTGAAGGGGAATACCGTAGTATTCGCCCTGTTAAGACTTATAAAGCTATGACTCCCGAGGAGAAGAAATATTTTGATACTGAGAGAAAGTCGTTTTCGATGATTAAAATGTGTTTAACCAAAGATGTTCAATGGCTTTTCAGAACTCATGAAACAACATTTGATTTATGGAAGGCAATTGAAACTCGTTGTGGAGGAAATGATAAGTATAATGAAGCCAAGCTCGAACTAATTAAGAAACAGTACGATATCTTTGACATCCTTCCTAATGAAGACACAACTTCTCTATTCACTAGGTACTCACGGTTAGTTGGTGAGTTGTTTGAAGGGGGTTATACTTTTCCTCCAATTGAAGTCAATAAGAAGCTACTGGATGTGTTGCCGAGTTCTTGGGATGTTAAAGTTCAATTTTTAAAAGAAAATGAAGAACTTGCAAACATGTCTTTGGATACTTTGATAGGGGATCTTCAAGCTCACGCAATGGAGATTAAGAAGAAAGAAACAAGGTCTGGTGCTGCTGTTCAGAATCCTAGTGTGTATGGTGTTCAACTTAACTCTGGAAAGACTTATGGATCTGGAGTCGCCTTCGTGACAAATACAAATGCTTCATCAACCTCTTCTTCTTCTTGCGATGGGATTCATTCTGTTTTCATGACTGGACCTTCTTCAAATCAACAACAGGTTCAAGTCTCACCTGCTATTCAGGAGCAAGCTGCCATTTACACAGCTTTCTTAAGCTCATACAAGGATTTGGTTACTCAACCGAATCTTACTTTGGAGTTGACTAAGGAAGACTATGCTCAGCTTGATGAAGATGATCTGGAGCAAATGGATCTAACTTGGAATGTGGCAATGATCACCCGAAGAATTCAAAAGTTTTTGCAGAGGACAGGGCGTAAAAGCTTGGAAGGTGACGGGAAGACTGGCTTCGGATTTAACAAGAGTAAGGTCCGATGTTACAATTGTCAAAACTTGGGTCATTTCGCCAGGGAATGCGAAAAACCCAAAATGCCAGCATCGGGATTCACAACACCTTCTACTCCTCCAAAGACCAAAGAAATGGAAGTTACCAAGAAAGGGTCTGCTGATAATGCCCTGATTGTTTTCGAGCCCACAAGTCAAGATATGACGGCTGTCTCCCAGCAATACCAACAGTATTTGATGGCTCACATTGTGAATGAGGTACCTGATGAACCATTTAATTGTATCTCATGCATTAAGTTAACTGAATCTCTAAAGGCATATCAGAATGACACCGTAGAGTTGAGGAAAAAGAATGAAAAACTAACCGAGTCAAATAATTTCTTAAAAGCTAATGAGAAACTTTATGAAAAACATCTTGAGGCTCATAGGTTAGATACTCAGAAATATAAATCTAAGGTCTTTAGTCAAGAAGATGCCATTAAAAGCTATCTTGTTGAAATTGAACTACTAAAGAAAGAACTTACAGATTTAAAAAATGAGTATGAGAATTATAAGAGTAAAATCTTAGGTTCAAATTCCTCAACGGTTGTCTTTAATGAAATTCTTAGCAAGCATGGTACTAGTGGGAAAAAGAATGAGGAATTGGGATACCACTCAGTCCCTCCTCCTACTACTCACTGTCCCCTGCCTGTTAAGGAAGGCCTTGAAGAGATTCCAGTTGATTGGTCAAAGCTTTACGGTATAAAAGCTAAAGATGCTAAATAGACCAAACATAACAAACCGGCAAAGGAGAAAACCAAGCGGCCAGAGTACCCCTTGCCAACGTTTGTTAAGTCTGTGAATGAATCTCCTGTTATTGTTGAGGAGAGTGTTAAGCTAAAGAATGAATCTCCAATCTGTGTTAAGGAGATTGTTGAGATTGAGGACATTACGGATCTGGAGTATCCTGAGGTAAAGAAAGTTGAAGTTAAACCTGAAAAAGTGATTTCAAAGGTTGAACCTGAAATTAAGGTTCAACCAAATAAGGGAAAAGCCAAGGTTTTAAATTCGAAACAACAAACTTTACAGTCACCTATAAAGATTTTGCAACACAAAATAGTAAATGAAAGAGTTTCGTATGATAAACCTTCAACTTCAACCTCTCAACCAAAACAAACACTTTCTAAGACGTGTACGCAATGTTCATGTTCTAGAAATGTTTCTCCATCTCCTGTGGTAATTCCTCAGCCTCAACCGTTTGTTGAGACTCGTTCTTGTTTCTACTGCAAGAAACAAGGACATTTAATTCGTGAATGTCCAAAGCTGTCAAATCAGCGCTATGGGAGAGAGATGCCTAGGACATCTGTTTATAGAAATTCTTTTTCAAAATCTCCACCTAGGCGTTACTCAAACTCTCCCAAGCCTGTTTTAAAGCCAAGTAATGTTGAGCAAAAATCTTTGCCAATTCAAAAGCCCAACATTACTTCTAATACCAATTCCGAACCCTCTAAAGTTTGGAAACGAAAAGAGTCTGATGTTGACTCTTCAGTCGTCAACAATAACACATCAGATAAAAATTCTAATTTGTTTAAAGATAAAATCCTATCTGACGTGCTTATTGTTGATGACCACGGTCGACCTAAGTCTGTAAAGGCTTGGGTCACCGTTTCTCACTAATCTCCTTCGTTTGTGTGTTGCAGCAGTCAGAACGCGTTAAAGATAGTGAATGGTATTTGGATAGCGGCTGCTCGCGACATATGACAGGCGATGTATCTCTTCTTGTGGATATTAAACCATACGCAGGAGGATATGTTGCCTTTGCTGGAGATACTGGAGGAACCATTTCTGGAAGAGGAACGCTAACTAACGTTAATGTTAGTTTTGAAAATGTGAACTACGTGGAACAGCTTACGCACAACTTGCTAAGTGTTTCACAGGTCTGTGATAAGGATTATACTACTGCGTTCACAAAGACAGAGTGCGTGATACTGAAGCCTGGGTATGTCATTCCGGAAGAATGGGTGTTACTGAGAGCACCAAGAAAGAATGACACATACATTCTGAATATGAGAACTGTTGAGACCTCGAATGAGTATACGTGTCTCTTGTCTAAGGCTTCTGAAAAGGATTCACTGCTTTGGCACAGACGAATGGGACACATTCATTTCCGAAAAATGAATTTCTTGACTAAAAATGACCTAGTGCTAGGAGTTTCAAAACAGTCATTTGCTCTAAAGGATGACTGTATCTCCTGCCAAAAAGGAAAGCTACGTAAGAAGTCCCATAAGTCTAAGCAGGTGAATTCCATAAATGCACCATTGGAACTACTGCATATGGATCTTTTTGGTCCAGTCTCTACAAAGAGCATTGGTGGTCGGTCTTACTGCTTGGTAGTTACTGATGACTACTCAAGGTTTTCGTGGGTTTACTTTTTGACCTCAAAGGGGGAGACTCCTGATATTCTGGTGTATTTGTTGGACAAGTTGGCAAATCTGTGCAACTTGAAGGTGAAAAGGATACGAAGCGACAATGGAACTGAATTCAAGAACTCAACTCTCGAATTGTTTTGTGCTACAAGAGGTATTGAGCATCAATTTAGTGCTCTGAGGACTCCACAACAGAATGGAGTTGCAGAAAGGAAGAACAGGACAATCATCGAGACAGCTCGGACTATGTTAGCTGACTCCAAGTTACCAATCATCTTCTGGGCTGAGGCGGTTAATACTGCCTGTTATGTTCTCAACAGAGTGCTCACGGTTAAGAAAAAGAACAAAACGTGTTATGAACTTTTTAATAACCGTAAGCCAAATCTGCAGTTTCTAGAACCATTTGGGTGTCCATGCATGATCATGATTACAAAAGATAAGGTCTCTAAGTTTGGTGATAAAGCTGTTGAAGGGATTTTTCTTGGATATTCAGTCAACTCTCCGAACAAAAGAGTCTTTAACAAATCAACGAATCAGATTGAGGAACAGTTTGAGGTAAAATGTTTAAGGTATACGGAACCTCCTCAAGGAACGGGTCCGGATTGGTTTTTCAACTATGGAAACCTCTTCAACTTTTTCAATATTCCGGAAGAGGATGATACGGAAGAATTGGTTTCTATACTTCATGGACTTGATCTTACTCAAGATACACCTGTTAATAATAAACCATCCGACCCATCTCCCAATGCAACACCAGCACCTCCACCGACTATTCCTACACCTCCACAAACTACACCTACACCTACACCCACGCAACCACAAACAACAACCAAATCACCACCATCTACACCTACACCTACACCATCTTCGGCTGCTCCTTCTAAAACAGTTTATAACTACACAAAGGAGCTTCCATATGATCTAAACATGCCTCCTTTAGAGGAACCTCAAGAAGAAGATGAAGTGGAAGAAACAATGGCCTACTCTCACTTATATACTTCTGAACATGAAGGGGAAGAAGAAGAGTTAGCCTTTCCTGAGTCTGCTGCTACTCCCGAAACTGAGGGAGATTTGAACAATCTGGGTGTGAACGTTGTGCCAACGGCCATACCAGAAACTCGTATACATAAGGATCACCCCATTGATAATATCATTGGTGATCCTCATGCATCTGTTCAAACACGACAACAAGCAAAGCAGACTTCCGCTCAGCAGCTTTTGGGACTTATAGCTCATATCGATTCATGTCATTTGTCTCAAATCGAACCTAAAAAGGTTGAACAAGCCTTAAAAGATCCATCTTGGGTCGAGGCTATGCAGGAGGAACTACAGCAAATAAACAAGATGAATGTTTGGGAATTTGTTCCTCTACCCAAGGGTGCTCACTTGACGGGTACTCGTTGGGTTTACCGTAACAAAATGGATGATCGTGGGGCGGTTATTCGAAATAAAGCCCGTCTGGTAGTTCAAGGATATAGTCAACTAGAAGGTATTGACTATGATGAAGTTTTCGCTCCTGTCGCTCGTTTGGAATCAATTCGGATTTTTCTAGCCTATGCTTCTTTTAAAGGATTCCGCGTGTATCAACTTGACGTAAAGTGTGCTTTTCTATACGGAGATGTTGACGCAGTGATTTATGTGTGTCAGCCTCCTGGTTTTGAAGACCCAAAGCATCCTAATCATGTTTGCAAGCTGAAGAAAGCTTTGTATGGTCTTCATCAATCTCCTCGACTTTGGTATGAGCGACTTGCCAAGTACTTGCTGAAGAATGGTTTTGATAGAGGACAGATTGATAGCACGCTTTTCATCAAAAGGGAAGGAGCGGATTTATTGCTTGTTCAGGTTTATGTGGATGACATAATATTCGGATCAACGAATGATCAGTTGTGCAAGGATTTTGAAGGACTGATGAAATCTGAGTTTGAAATGAGTGCTATGGGGGAACTCATGTTCTTTCTGGGACTACAGGTCGAGCAATCTGACAATGGAATTTATATACACCAGTCAAAATATGTCACTGACATGTTGAAGCGGTATGAATTGCTCAATTGTAAACACTATGGCACTCCAATTGAAGTGAAACACAATCTTGGACCTAATGAGGATGACGAAGATTGCAAGGAGAAAGACTATCGCTCAATGATAGGCTCTCTCATGTATCTGACTGCCTCAAGACCAGATATAGTGTTTGCCGTTTCACTCTGCTCTCGATTTCAAGCAAATCCGAAGGTGTCTCATATGAAGGCAGTAAAACGCATTTTTGGATATCTCGCTTTTAGGCCATCTCTGGGTCTATGGTATTCAAACGAGAAAAACTTCGAGTTAACTGCCTATTCGGATTCGGATCTTGGTGGCTGCAAGGTAGATATGAAGTCAACTACTGGAGGATGTCAGTTCCTTGGATCGCGCTTAGTTTCTTGGCAGTGCAAAAAAAAGACTGCGGTTGCTATTTCCACAGCTGAAGCCGAGTATGTTGCTGCTGCAAGTTGCTGTTCTCAGGTTCTTTGGATTCAGCACCAGCTACGCGATTACGGGTTCAATCTCTCTATGACTCCTATTTACATTGATAATACAGCTGCTATATCTATAACACACAATCCCGTACAACACTCTAAGACCAAACATATTGAACTTAGGTTCCACTTCATACGGGATTGCTTTGAGAAACACCTTATAGATGTCGTACATATAGAAACCCTTAAGCAGTGTGCGGACCTTTTCACAAAAGCCTTTTTGCGATCACGTTTTATTGAACTGATCAATCTGATAGGTTTAAGGTTCTTTCAGTCAAAGAATTGATTTGTGACTTGGATTTTTAAGTTTAAATTTTAAATTCATTAAAAAAAAAAAAAAAAAAAAAAAAAAAAAAAGGGCAACAGCCACTCTTTATACTCTTTAGTATTAAAGAAAATGCGAGGTTGCAAGATTTTTAAAATAGACGTTGAAGTTGTGCCTGTAAACAACTTGGGATATGATAGTACATCGGATGTCATGCACAAAATGGAATTTTAAGGTTTATCTTGGATGTGTCAGTAGGTTTATCTGACACACTTAAAATGGTTTTTCTCTAAATTATCTTCATCATACGATGTATTGGTAGGCATGATACACACCGGTCTCTGAGATATTAAGAAGTAATTTAAATACATGTCTATGATCCTGTGGTAAACACCTTGTGATGTACGACTCTAAGTCTTAATTCCTTATCATAGCTTGACATACTTCTATTTTTGGATCGTATATCTGAGATCTTTTGGGGGAGTATGCTGATTGTTTCCTCTGTTGTACGTAAGTGCAGACCTGGTCTCAATTCAGCTTACTCTCAAAACTAAGCAAACGTGAGTCAATGCACTTGCAAAGTCTTAAATTTAAGGTACTAAACAAGGTCGCCACTAATTTGGTTTGACTGCGTTTGGTTTTGCTTACACCTGAATCAAGTTATGTTGCTCTGTTGTACGCAAGTACAGACCTGTCACCGCTGGCTTGATTCTTAAAATTGATTCTCTTATATTCTTTCTAAATTTGGAAACTATGTTCATGTCTAAGTTATAGGGGTATATCTATGGTGGGGACCATGGTGAAATATTAATACTAACAATAAAAGGTTAACTCACAGACACGGATGTAACATGTTTAGGTGGACAAACAATACCAATAATCGTCTTGAAATAATTTTTATAAAAAGTGTTTTAAATGTGCCTCGTAAATTTAAAGTGGACAAATATACTGATGATCGAAATAACACTTACTATTCCTAATAATTGCATGTTATTCCGATATGATCCCTAATCAGACAAATCAACTCCGTCATCAAAAATAGAGTGTTAGTAATTCTATTCTGTTATTTTTTTTACTTTTTGTAATATTAAAGAAAATACCAAAAAGAATTTTTCGTTATTTTATGCTTTATTTTTATTCTATGTTATTTTTCCCAAGTCACGAGTCATTTGGATATTATTTGCTAAAATAACGAGTAAACGGTTTTTGAAAAATTCAAAATCGACTCAAATCGCATCCTAACTGCTCTATGCGACTTCCCACTCGCCGTCGCCTGCGACGTCCCAGTCTACGTCGCAAATAGGGTTAGACTATATATAGTCTCAACCGCGACGTAACACGTCACACTATTCACTATTCATCTGCGACGTAGCCTGCGACGTACCATTTGGTGATTTGCGACGTAGCACTTTTTCGAGCAACTTTGTGATTCTTAGCTGTTTTCATTCCGATCCATTCACGTAGTTTTGATCTACTCGTTATTCCGCACACTTAGGTACCATTTTTACCTCTTTTCACCGTGTATATTTCGTTTAATTGTTATATATATATAGCGGTTGTGGAGGGTTTCGGGTTTGGGACAAATTACCTGTGTAAATGTGTGATAAACATAGTATAAATTATGTTTTCGTGATCACCGTTTAAAGCCGCACCTTGTGGTGTGTTTTGTTTTGAAAACCCCTAAATTTGAAAGTTAGGTTTTCTGGGTTGGGGACGACTGTTCGTCGGTGCGATGTACTCTGCGACGTCGTGGCCTACGTCGCTATTGCTTATTTATTATCAATTGTCTACGTCGCCCTTCCCTACGTCGCCTTTTACTGTGACGTCCTACGCGACGTCCCTCACTACGTCGCTACTTTTATTAATGTGATTAAATTCACAATAAATTGCAAAATGCGACGTCCCTCTTGACGTCGCTCGAATTTTCTGCGACGTCAAGCATTACGTCGCTTTTCAATTTATTCTGATTTTTGGCGACGTACTATTCTACGTCGCTCTGTGTTATGCGACGTCAGTGGCTACATCGCTAGTTCCAGGAAGTTTATAAAGGTTTAATTAAAAATGTAACATTTTTTCTAACCTTTTTCGAGTTGCAATCTGTTGCTGTTTTTGCAGATATGGCTTTGATTTTTGAGGCGCGTCATAATACGGCTGCTTACCTTGCTGACACTTCTGATAAAGCTGCACCGTATCGTCAGATGACTGCATTTTTGAGACGTTCAAGGATATTCCACGCCATTTCCGATAACACTGTGGTTTTTGGAAATCTGATCAACCCTTTCTGGAGAAACGCAAATATTGTTACTGATAACAACGTTCGACGACTGGTCTCTACAGTTCTTGGTACGGAAATCACTATTACCGAGCAGAGTATTCGGGAACTTTTACAGCTGAACGATCAACCGAATATGCCAGTCAGTTTTGATCATATTTTCGTTACGGGAGCTATGCAAAGGATTGGATATCCCGGGATTCCCACTGATCAGTATAGGAAAGCGAATCTCACACGTGTTTGGAGATATTTGATGCACGTGATTATTGTTTGTTTGGGAAATAGGAAAGGTGGAACGGATGGGATGAGCCGAAGTTTGGCTTCTGCCATGTTAGCGTTAGTGTACAACAAGCCGTTCAACTTCTCGGGATTTATATTCAAGGCTATGGTTGATAATGCGAATGCCGGGGATCAGAAATGGATTTTATATCCGAGATTTATTCAGTTGCACATCAATCGTCATCATCCAGATCTTCAGGCACAGGGTGATATCGATCAGCAACTAAAGATTTCACCGATGATGAGTATCTTTACTATTTGTGCAGGGTATGAGAAAGGGGTTGAGGCACCAAGGGATGTTCCCTTATTTGGTGCTATTGTGGATGAGAATTATGTATCACCCCCGGAACCTTAGTATATGGATATTCCGGCACCACAGCAACCGCTTGTGAACGTTCCTGTTCAAGCTGCGGTGGAGCATGTGGATGCTATTTTGGAAAACATCGAGCAGTTTGGCCATGTTGACTCAGACAATTCAGCTTCTCACGACACGGTTGAAGGTTCTGATTCTGAAGCTGCATAAAATGTAGGTCCTCAGGATGGGGGTCCGACGCCTGAGCACTCGGACGGTACTGTTCCGCATCCCTCTGAGATGGAACGTATCCGGATTACTGATTCATTCAGGTATCTGAGGATTAAACGTTGGATCAGACAAGGACGTAAGTATGTACCTCCAAGGGATACTGGGAAACGTACACGAGATGGCGATGATTCTGATGATGAAACTTATCGTCCTCATCGTCGTGTTCGTCGTTCTTCATCAGCAAGAGCTCCAGTCAATCCACAGCAGCAAGATGATTTTGAGATTCAACCGACACCAGCTTTTATGCAAAAGATGATGAATGATATCTTGAAGATGCAGCAAAGGATGCAAGCTCAAGATGAAAAGATTGCTGAGCAAGCTGCGCTGATCGAGGTTCAAGCTAAAGAGCTTCAGGAAACAAAGCTCAGGGTTAATGTTTTGGAGGCTAGGTCTAGTGCCTCGGGGGAGATTGGGTTTGGGGGCCCAAATGTAGAGTCACTAGGACCTGAAAATGTAACCCCCACTCCTGTAATTGAAAATGTTAATGAAACTATTCCTCGTTTGGATTACTTTTGTGTTGATGATATTCCAGGGCAACCGAGACCGCTGGCCGTTGACTATTCATTCGCTGACTTATCGTTTATTTAGAGAATGGCCAGTGGAGTTGGCTCTGAGGAAGAAATGGAGAATGTTTTTGAGATGAATGAGGATGTTTCGATTGAAGAAGAACGGTTGAATTCAGATGAAATGTATGATGATGCACAATCTGGGGAAGCTTACGATGGTGCACCGATTATAGAATCTGATTCAAGTGAAGATGAGATGCCTGCTAAAGCTCAACATGGAGAATCAAGTTCTGCTGCAACTCCAGCTCAAGAGACACAGGCACCGGACTCAGCAGCTCAAGAATCTACGGATATTCCAAGGAAATATACTGCTGAAGAAAAGAAAGAAAGAAACAAGAAATGGTGGCCTAAGGGACGAAATCCAGTTCCTATTCCAGTTAAATCTCAAGTGTACCGGGTTAGTCGAAATTATACCGGAGTTATTAAAAGCTGGAAGTGTCAGAGGAATCTTTTTATGATTAAGAGAGAAGATGGAGTTCAGTACTTTAGAATGCGTTTTGATAGATTAAGTACGTTGCCAAAAGGAGAGATTAATCGATTAGCTCAGCTTAAATTGATTAATCCGTTCGAGAATGATTATGCTGAGTTTATTAAGAGAAATTTACGTCGGGAAGTGTTATCGAAGACATATTCTAAATTGAAACCGACGTTGGGCACTCGGTATACGTGGAAAAAGAAGATTGATCCAGTCACCAGGAAGCCTATGGTTAAAGTTCACTATCCGCCTGCTAACTGTTTGACCGAGATACTTCTGGAACCAGTTCCTTATTATTTTCTGAGAAGACTTGTAAAATGGGAACTTGATCCACAGACTGGTGAAGCGGTTATTACTTTCGTTCCAGATTCTGAACCGTGGCCAGAAGTTGGAGGTATATGGAATTTGAAGCAAGCAACGTTTAGACTGTATGATCCGATGAGTTTGATTAATTTTCATGAAAAAGATTTAAGAAAACTCTATGATGATCGGATTCGTGTTGGTCAGAAGAATGAGTTCAACAGACGTTTAGCCGAGCAGTTTTACAATGTTGTTACTGTTTGCGTGGCTAATGGAATTCACACCGTCGGCCAATTTCCTGCTGGCTGGGTTTAAAGAAGATTTTTGAAGACCAAGCTGAAGACACGGGGGAGTTTGTTGGTACATGTTTGTGTCTGTCAGTTGGTCTAGCTCGTAGTTTGTAATTAGAATTAGAATTCCTGATTCCTGCGACGTTGCGTGTAACGTCGCATTTGCGACATCAGGTTTTGGGCCTGCGACGTAGTCAACGTCGCATGGGCTTGGGCCTGCGACGTCGTGTGCGACGTCGCAGGTGCCAGATTATGTATAAAAACGTATTTTCGTTTTCTGTTTAGGGTTGACGAAACCCTAAACGCCATTTGTCGAAATCCCTGTAATCTGATCGATTATAATTCAATATATAAACGTTTTGGTTCGTATTCATTGCGTATTGATTATTCGTGTGTTTAGTTTATAACTTAATCGTTGATTCCGCAAACGATTGAGTGACTCGGTTCGTATAGATCCAAGGTTAGGGACAAACAACTTCCACGCATCGATGACCTGTTTGACCAACTTCAAGGGTCGAGTTTTTATTCAAAGATCGATCTTCGGTCAGGTTATCATCAACTACGTGTTCGCGACACTGATATCCCGAAAACGGCTTTCAAAACCCGTTATGGGCATTACGAATTTCAGGTAATGCCATTCGGTCTAACCAACGCACCGGATGTATTCATGGATCTTATGAATCGGGTGTGCAAACCTTATCTCAACAAGTTTGTCATCCTCTTCATCGACGACATCCTCATATACTCGCGAAGCGAACAAGAACACGCGCAACATCTCAAAACCATTCTAGAACTACTTAGACACGAGGAGCTTTACGCCAAATTCTCCAAGTGTGAGTTCTGGATACAAACCGTTCAATTCCTTGGACACGTTATCGATAGTCAGGGAATTCATGTGGATCCATCCAAAATCGAGGCTATCAAAAATTGGCAATCGCCGACAACTCCAACAGAAGTACGGCAGTTTTTAGGACTGGCCGGGTACTATCGACGATTCATCGAGAATTTCTCAAAAATAGCATTGCCACTCACGACACTGACTCAGAAAGACAAAAAGTTCGACTGGACTGAAAAACAAGAGTCAGCATTCCAACTTCTGAAACAAAAGCTTTGCAGTGCTCCAATCTTATCATTACCCGAAGGCACCGATGACTTCGTGGTATACTGCGATGCTTCTCATCAAGGTCTCGGTTGTGTGTTGATGCAACGTGACAAGGTCATTGCTTACGCCTCACGACAACTCAAAATCCACGAAAAGAACTACACTACGCATGACCTAGAACTTGGAGCAGTCGTTTTTGCTCTCAAAATCTGGAGACACTATCTTTACGGCACTAAGTGCACAATCTTCACCGACCACAAAAGTCTCCAACACATATTCGATCAAAATGATCTCAACATGAGGCAACGTCGTTGGGTCGAGTTGCTTACCTATTACGACTGCGAAATCAAATACCATCCAGGGAAGGCAAATGTTGTTGCCGATGCCCTCAGTCGAAAGGAACGATCCAAACCACTTCGAGTCCGAGCCCTCAGTATGACTATTCATAACGATCTAAACATTCAGATCCTCACCGCTCAACTCGAAGCTCTCAAACCTGATAATGCAAAAACGAAGCCTTGCGAGGCATGGATAAACAATTCGAAAACAAACCTAACGGAGTTAGGTATTTCTCAAACCGAATCTGGTTGCCTAGTTTTGGGAACCTCCGAGACTTGGTGATGGATGAAGCTCACAAGTCAAAATACTCTATTCATCCGGGATCCGATAAAATGTATCACGGCATCAAGGATTTCTATTGGTGGCCGAACATGAAAGCCGAGATCGCCACCTACGTCAGCAAGTGTCTTACTTGCTCAAAAGTCAAAGCCGAATATCAAAAGCCTTCTGGCTTACTTCAACAACCCGACATTCCTGAATGGAAATGGGAACAAATTGCCATGGATTTCATAACCAAACTACCCAAGTCATCGAGCGGTTGCGATACCATTTGGGTGATCGTCGATCGTCTAACCAAATCTGCTCACTTCCTGGCGATCAAAGAAACTGACAAAATGGAACGCCTTACCCGAATTTATCTGAAAGAAATCATAACCCTACACGGTGTTCCAATCTCGATTATCTCCGATAGGGATAGTCATTTCACATCTCGCTTTTGGCAATCACTTCAAAAATCACTGGGTACACGTCTTGACATGAGTATAGCATAACATCCTCAAACCGACGGCCAAAGTGAACGAACAATTCAAACACTTGAGGATATGCTACGAGCCTGCGTAGTTGACTTCGGTGTAAACTGGGAACAACACCTACCATTGTGCGAGTTTTCGTACAACAACAGCTACCATACCAGTATAGGAGCTGCACCATTCGAGACACTGTACGGTCGTAAGTGCCGATCACCTATCTGTTGGACCGAAGTTGGGGATAGCCAACTCACGGGTCCTGAAATCATACACGAAACAACCGAGAAAATAGTCAAAATTCAAAACAAACTCAAAGCCGCGCGAGATCGTCAGAAAAGTTATGCTGACGTGAGACGCAAACCACTCGAGTTCCAAGTTGGGGATCGAGTACTACTCAAAGTTTCACCTTGGAAAGGTGTCATTTGTTTCGGAAAACGCGGTAAACTAAACCCAAGATACATTGGACCTTTTGAGATCCTCGAAAGGATAGGTCCAGTAGCATATCGATTGTAGCTGCCAGCCGAGCTCAGCAGCGTGCACCCCACTTTCCACATTTCAAACTTGAAGAAGTGTCTGTCTGATGAGACACTTATCATTCCACTCGACGAAATTCGTATTGACAACAAGCTTCACTTCGTTGAAGAACCCGCCGAAATCATAGACCGTGAGGTCAAACAACTCAAACAAAGTCGTATTCCCATCGTCAAGGTCAGGTGGAATTCGCGGCGTGGTCCGGAATTCACTTGGGAACGGTAAGACCAAATGAAACTCAAGTATCCTCAGTTATTCACTGACTCCACATCAAACCCGACTACAAACTAAATTTCGGGACGAAATTCTTCTAACAGGGGGATAATGTGACACTCATCAAATTAGGACTAGAAATTAGTGCCTAATCAAGTATTAATACATGTAATTAGTTCTGTGTTAGGCTAATTTGTGTATCAATTAATATATATTGTTTAATATATATACAAGTATGCGATTTAATTAAATCGTACAAGTTTTAAATCGAATGTAATTCGGTTCCAAATAAATACGGACGTTGGTGAACAACTTAATTAAATAATATAATGTTATTTAATCACACAATTACATCCAAAATATTATTTTATTTAATAATATTTCGTACACAATTCGTCTCGTACAGTCAAGGGCTACGCGATTAAATTATTAAACGCGCAAACAAACAAAACAAGTTAACGTTATATTTTATAACGCAATTATTAAATATTTGGTAAAATACTTCAACAAAAATATTGAATAATTTTTCGTATTTCAAAACGCATAATTAAACGCATTTAAATACTAATTAAACGTTAAAACGATCGGGAAAACGAACACCGCACGGAGCACAAACACGGAACGAATAAAGTGGAGACCCACACCTCGGTGGGCCCCACAGTGATCAGCCAACAAAAGGGGGGAAAAGTCCCACCCTTTCCTCATTCTCACCTTCCACTCTCTCTCTCTTCTCTTCTTTTTCTCTCAAAACCAACCACACCAACAATCCTCTTAAATCACAAAATAACACCACGAAACGACCTCGAATCGTCACCCTCGTTTGGAGAAAAACAACCACCACGCAACGATCTACAACTTCATCTTTTCGAAATTTTATTTCGACAGTTTGTAAGTTTCCGACAAATTCTCGAAACCACTCAAATCTTTGTTATAATGCTTGTTTGTTGTTTATATAAGCTTAAAATGTCCAAATATGGGTTGGGTAAAAGGATCGGACCAAGTGGTCGCCGGAAAACTCGCTTTTGGCTCAAAAATCCGTTAACAGCTCGAAGTGACGCAACGAAGACTGCAGTATAGCGTCACTTCGTGCGTCACTTAAGTGACGCATTGAGTGTCGCTAAAAGCCCTAATTTTGCATCACTTGCTTAAGTGCCGCATAAAACCCCTTTTTCCCGACACTTGCTTAAGTGTCGCAAATTCAAAACCCGACACTATAAACCGACACTTATAGTGTCACTTGTCTAAGTGACGCCTATAATTAAGAACTGATTTCACCCGTCACTAACTTTAGTGACTCATGACATTTGTATCGACATTTCATGCGACACTTCCTAAGTGACGCCATTAATCAGAATCCGTCATTTCATGCGACACTTCCTAAGTGTCGCCTAAAACCTAAGTGTCGCTATAAGTGACGCATAAAACAAAATGTTTACAACTCATTTTTACTAAGCGTCGAGACCTAAATTTTATCACTTGATTTCACCCAAATTCAAGTCCAGATGCGTTTTTCACCAAAGCAATTTAGTAGAAATAAAAGTTTTCCAAGCTGACTTGGCAGCTCGACCCCAACCAGGGGCTCTGCCCCTTGGACCCCGCCAGGGGCTGCGTCCCTTTGGACCCCGCTACTAGGGGCGCTGCCCCCGGACCCCCGTCACTTAGAGTTTGTAACGGCTTCCAAAACACAATCAAAACACATTTTTTAAGTAAAACACCACGAAATCAAAATAATAATAGTTGAGATTATTATTACAAATCCGTCACCAATGGGCTGTACATATTTTCAAACATTCGAATCAATCAACCAAATCGTAGTAATTTGGACAAGTCAATCAGTCAAATCGGGGTAATTTGGACAAACAACTGCAAGGGTAGTCTTTAGGGATGCCTAATCAGTTAATAACCATCGCGGGTCATGGACACCCTCAGGTTACAAGTCTTCGGACATCAATACAAGTCAAGCCAAATCAAGTTTATTTGTTTAAATGCTTCAAGACTCAGGTGAGTCTCATGGCCCCTATTTTACTGTTTTTCAATCAAGGGGTGTGATATTATTGCTCGTTTTATTTTACAAGTTGAACGCAAGTACAAACCGAAACAAATACTGCATGAGTTACTTCAACTAATCAATTCAAAGCCCTCCATAGCATAGTCTGGTAATACGTAGTAGCGTGAATGTTAGTATATGATATCATATAGGATTGACAATCCTCGTCCGGGTTAGCATGCACTAACTGGTCAAACGGACGTATTAGCATTTGGGAAGACGAGTGTGGATTAGGCACTCGTAGGAGGCATTTCAAGTTAGGTTTCCTTAAGTGGGCCTGACAACTCAAGTTAAGCTCAGACTATGTGCTCATGGCTGTATAACTTTTATTTTGCTTAATTGCATTTTAAATTCAATTATAAATCTCGCGGTTCATACAAATATGTGTTGACATACAAACCTGTAAGCTCACCAGCGTTTCGCTGACCCATTTTAGCATGTATCACAGGTACACAGCAGTAGGTTGGACTGCCCAAGCAGGAATCATTAGCTCGAGTCAGCATTCATACAATCAGAGATTTAGCTGCATTATTATATTTTGTATAGATTAGTTATGTACTTAAATCTCTCAATTTCAACCGAGCTAATGTAACTATATTTTTGATGTAAACTTTGATTTTATCAATACAAGTTGTAAACGACGCATATAGAGTCGTTCATTATATCTTATGTGCTGTGATATGTAATTAGTCGCGCCCCGACCCGAACCGCTTCCGCATCATACTTTGGGGGTGCGACATATTGTTATATATATATACACGTACACGATTAAATTTAATAGTGCATTTTATTCTATCGGACGGATTCCGACTCTTTTATACGGACGTTGGTGAACCCAATTTATTAAATAATATGAAATTACCTGATAAGCATATTTATTTCTAAATATTATTTCGATGATATCACATAAGTAGTTTGTATCGCATAAAATGCTCAAACGCGACCAAAAACGCGCGGTACGCGCCCGACAATCGAACAAAAACTCAAAATATATTTTATTAGTTAAGATATATTGCTTTTGAAGAAAAAAATATTCATTTGGATATCATATGTTATACCGATAACTAAGACGTTTAGTTAAAACGTCTCACGATTTAATAATTGTAACACGAACACACAAACTATTGTCGTCACTTTATCAAAACATTTTATAAGGGTTTTCAAGTATTTTGGATAATACTAATATCAAAATAATATCGAAATTTATTCGTTATTCAAAACACGTACTAATAAACGTTTAAACGACCGGGGAAACGAACACCACTCGGAGCGCAAACTCGGAGGACAAAAATTGGAGACACCACACCTTGTGTGGGCCCCCACCAAGCCGTCCAAACACCCCCCTTATTTTAAGGGCTGTGTTTTGTTGACTAAAACCTAAGAACAAGATCCACAAAATGTGGATCTTGCTTGTTAATGATCAAGACCATAAACCTCAAACATTCACCACCTTTTCCTCATTTCCATTGAACACAATTCCCACTCATCTCTCTCTAGAATCGGCTCTCTCTCTCTCTAAACCACTCTCTAAAAATTACAAGAAGAACAAGCACATTCATCATCATTTGAAAGGGAAATCAAGAAGAAAAGAAGTAAGGTGACTCGATCTCACATCATCCATCTTATACCATCGTTAGACCATCATTTTCTTGTAAGAAATCCTCAAAATTTTCCATTATATTTACTTGCTTTGAGTTTATGAACATGTTTAGTTGATTATCTAGCTAGATAATGTCCAAAATAAAGCTTAAAAACGTTTTTCACAAACATATACGTGAAACTGTTTTCTGTCTCTGAAAACAGTCCCACGAAAACGGCTATAACTTGAGTTCTAAGTTGAATAAACACATGAATCTTATACCAAAATCTCCGTATGGATGTCTTCTACAAAAAGTTCTCCTTTGACTACTTCCAGAAATTCACGGATTTTATTGTATAAACCGATCTTTGAGCTAGGGTCTGTTTTGGACCAAAACCGACCACGTGTCGTTCTCGATTTTATTACTTAATTTAGAGACCTCTATAATTCTTAGGAAAAATAGCTAATGTACTAGACATACGGTAGGTTATGTATGATTTTTGGTTTGTGTTGTTGCGGACTAAAAATGGACCAAACTGAGACCCGAAAAGTGTCGAAATTCTGGAAAACAAACTCTAGGGGCTGTTTTGGTCATTTTACAAAACCGACACTTCGGGTCAACCATAAAACATAACGATAATTTTCCTAAACTTTGTTAACATATTTAAGACTTGGGTAAAAGTTTCTTGTCAAACCGAGGTCGTTTGACCACAAACCCGACACTTGAACTTTTGATCAGCTTGTTATGTCGCAGAAGGCCTAGGCCTATTGCGACACAAGCCATTATGTCGCTAAATTATAACTATGTCGCAATCTGCGACGCAACAATTACGTCGCAACAAATTTCCAATGTCGCACTTAACGACGTAAACACTTATGTCGCACTGAACCAAATGTCGCCTATGGCGACACAATCCTCTATGTCGCATTTAATTGCGGACGTCGCATAAAGCGACACAAATCCATATGTCGCATAAGACATGATTTATGATTTATGATTTATGCGACACAAACCTTGTGTCGCACACCAGTGTCGCACCCGGTGTCGCAATTCACAGAACCTTGAAAACACCAAAATTCACTAAGTGTCGAACATTTACGATAACCAAGTATTATACGATAATACTCGTACCTGAATTTCGCATACTTTGGGAAGTATACGATACGACAGAATATATAATAATCATACTTTGAAATTATTATTACAAACCGTCACCAACGGGCCGTACATGTTTTCAAAACTCAAACCTAATCAAAACAAACTATTGGACATTACTAGTTGGATGAACCACTAGCATAGGCGATCTTTTGAAATACCTATTTATTATATTAACCTTGCGCGTTGCAAACGCCCGGCAGGTTACAGTCTTCGGACGACACCTCATTGTACTACATCATACTTGCTTCATTGCAAACATACCAGACTCAGGTGAGTCTCATAGCCCCTCATTTTACTGTTTTTAACCCAGTGGTGGGAATACATGCTCTACTTTGTTTTACATGCGAACACGAGTACTAAACCTCGCTATAATCTGCATGAGCTATTTTCTAATCACTTTAAAGTCCTCAACGGTCATAGTTTGGTAATACTTTTGTAGCGTGAATGTTAGTGTATTGTACCATATGGGATTGACAATCCCTGTCCGGGTTAGCAAGCACTAACTGGTCAAACGGACGCATTATCATTTGTTCATACGAGTGTAGATTAGGCACTCGTAGGGAGGCACCCTCGATCGGGCACTTGATTGTGATCCCGACACCTCAGTTAAGCTCAGACTATGACCTCATGGCAGACATATACATCATTTGATTTATTTCAAATACTTATTATTAAATCTTGTGGTTCACACATTACTTTATCATTATACAAACATGTGAGCTCACCAGCTTTTTAGCTTACCTTTTAGCATGTGTTCTCAGGTACCCAGCAGTAGTAGATCTGCTCACCCAGGATGCCCATTAGCTCGAGTCATCATGCACACATCAGGAGATTGTTATGCATTACTACATTTTGTAACTTAGTTATGCCATAGAATCTCTAAACATTGTAATAATGGGCTTTTGTAACTATTACAACTCTGTAACAAGTTATTACTTATGAAATGAAATTTGTAAACGACGCATATAGAGTCGTTCACTTTATCTTATGTGCTATTGATATTTGATTAGTCGCGCCCCGACCCGAATCGCTTCCGCAACCCGATTTTGGGGGTGCGACAGAAAGTTCATTGCCGATCTGCGCCATTTACCCTAAACTATTTTATATAGTTTCTGACTTGTTTTAGTGATTATTTTAGTTTTATATATATTTGAAATGATTTTTATTTATTTACTTTTATTTTTTAAATAAATATATAATAAGTTTGAATATTAAAAAATTATTTTTATATAAAATTCGAGCTTTTCGAACCGAGCTCGAGCCATTCTAAAACATTTTCGAGCCGAGCTCGAACCTACATCATGAAAGCTCGTCGAGCTATTGAGCCGAGCTAGAGCTTACCTTAAATAAGTCAAGCCGAGCTCTAACCTTGTCAAGCTCGAGCTCGTTCCATTATCTCCTCTCTCTCTCTCTCTCTCCTAATTTCTCTTTGCCCTTTTCTCCCCTTTTTTCTACCTTTATCATCCTAAATAATACCAACACCCCATGGAATCAGTGGCGGATCCAGGAATTATTGTCGACGGGGGCGTAAAATAATTACGTAAAATGGTTGAAAATAAAAGTGGCATAAAACTGAAACGCCCCAAAACTTTAGAATTTTTTTTTTATATATACACTAGAATACTCTTTATTAGGTCCCATACTATGTTACTACATAATTTAAACCAACGCGGAACATAAACGACTCAAACAATTAAGTTAAAACAAAAGTTTCCAAAAATGCAGGGTACCCGCCGGGAAGAAAGCAAACCCAACACACCTCAATCACTGTCTCATTTTACACATGGTCTACCCGTTTGAACCTAGCCTACCCGTCGTGTCTGGACCCCGGGTAAGGGACTACCCGCCGGGTACACCTCTTACCCGCCGGGTACACAGGCAGCACAACAGCACATCAAACTTGCACCAACTATTACCAAAATACGAAATTCAAACCCGCATAACTTTTAACTCGTTGAGAGTTAGACTACCAAATTTTGCAGGCACCTTCGCAATGCCAAAATGAGACTTTCCTTTTTTACACTTTTTCAAAATACGAGTTTTACGAGAAAACAGACGTATAACCACTTTTTGACCATTTTAACCACTTTTTGGCTATAACCCAAATCACAAACCATATATACTTTGACTCTAACTTTTTTGCACACTTTATTAACATGTCAAAACGAGTCTAACCCCATTGACCAAACCCACATAGATACATTCTAACCCGGTTTAACTCCTTTGACCCGTTTTGACACCATTCGACCCGTTTACCACAATGACTATAATCTAACCAATTCACCACCCAAATTCCTACATATTTGACTAATTCAATGCTGTTGACTATTTTTCAACTCCATATTTGACCAACCAATCACATTCGACTCTTTAACACATTTCACTACGTTTGACCCAAAACAAGACCACTTATATTCAAATGACTTCATACACTTTCAATAACTTATATACAAGAATCCATGTCACTATTTGACTTTCAAAGTCAACTACTACATATTGACCAACATATTTATTTCAAAAACTCTTTGTTTTGGCGAATTACTCAATTGATAACCACAACAATGATTCAAAAGGATAGAGCATTATCTAACCGTAGAGCTAGCTCCATATCCACGCTACCATCTTGAAATAACTATTCATCCACTTGGTTCAACCAAACCATTTACCTAAAACATGAAGCAACGAAAGGGGTAAGCGCACCGCTTAGTGAGCATATAGGCAGTTAAACGAATAATACACATAACACACAATACACATAAATATTAACACCGTATAAATACTTATCATATCAACCACTGAATAAACACTAAACAACCACTGAGAAACCACTGAGCAAACACTGAACTCTGAACTCTATGCGGATCCGCGGTCATTAGAAACAAGTCTGGTGGTACCATATCGTGTCAATATGCATACCAAATCATCATAACGTGCAAGCACGTATTCATAAACACTATGCTAACTGTAGTTAGCGCTCTGATCAACACTGAATTTCCACAAATATTAATTCCACATAATCCATCATTAGAAACAAGGCTAGATACAAGTAATCTTCCACTTGATTGTATGATCCTCTTGCTCTGAAGCAATCCGAAAACACATATAATCATTCGTATTCTTGATCTTATCATCCTCATATAATCCATGTATAGAAACAAGTCAAGATACAAGTATATAAAACAATCATCTTCCACCCGATTGTATGATCCTCTTGCTCGGAATCAATCCGGAAACACATACAATCGATTCGAACATGTGAAACAAGTATATGAAACAAGTATAATCCACTATACATATATACAACCAAAGTACATATATACACAACAATTACCCGTTTAGCCCCCATAATACACACCTCGATACTTTAGCTGATTTCATCATAATCATCTACATAAGCTTCCAAGTCTTTAACACCTAATCATATTATACATAACACATAACAACACTTTTAGACACTAGAAATCATCATAATCTTTTAATCACATTACTAGTTTCATCTCTAATCTTATTTACATAAATTCATTTGATTCTAACATAATTCATAAGAATCACCATAACCACCCTTTTTACAACTCATCAATTATTAAGCTTTACTACTTTAATTCTTGTTCTATCATCATAATCATACTCCAAAACATTATTAATCACATCTTTAAGCTTATTAACATCAATCCATACACTTTTAGCAAAACCCTAAGATTACTCATAAACACTAAATCATAATTTCATCACTTTCATCATGTTATATGATTACCAATGATTATGAAAACACTAACTAACACCAATACATTCAATTTCTAACTTCAATTTCGATTTAAAACCCTTAATTTATCAAAACCCCATGAAACTCCATGAAACATAAACCCTATGTTAAAAACATAAAAGAAATCACTTACAATTGATTAAAAAGGACGAAGGAGATGATGAATTCAGGTTATTAAAGCTTGAATCAAGAATTTTTAGAAAGGAAATTGAAGCTAGAATCGTCCCTGTGATTTTCTCTCCATACGTACATATGTGTGGAATATTTTAGAAGTAATCTGGATAAACACATATCCGTATATACCTATATGCCGGCTTATTTAATTTTATTTTCTTTAAACCCTATTGTCTGGAACTAGGAAACCATTTGCGTATTTTATTATATCGTACCATTTAAATGACACTACTTTAAAATGTTTATACCTTCGTGCACTAAAATAATACATTTATATTTTTGGGGTGTTACAACTCTCCCCCACTTATTTCATTCGTGTCCTCACGAATGTCATCCGTATCTATTCAATCTTAATACTCTATCTACTTATACGGAAGCGTTTAATCATATTAACATACTTCACATAACTCTGACATCCTAAACACTAATCATCATAAGCACATACACTGTGCATTCATCTTAAATAACTTTTACATATCATCCTTACATATTTGGTTTCACATAAATAGTGAAATTCTTATCATTAGACACAAGTCATACTACTTTCACTTTCTCAATTATCTCTTTTCATCATCATATTTAACACTTAATTCACGTAGTTTAAACAACTCTTTATTAATACACTATCTCCCCAATCACATTAAATTTCTCTGATATTTGATAGCTTCAACAATTCCACGTGAAATGGCACAATATAACTATGTTGATCAGGCATAGTCAGATTATGTCACACACACTTCCTTCTCAAGCTATCTCATATTATCAATCTTTAATGCAATTTCCACGTAAACACATAGCACAACAAGTCAACAAGTCAAAACACACGTACTAACACCTTATCAACAGATACACACTGAAGCATTTACTCACTAATTATATACCCAGCTTTACATAATCATATATAATTCTCCCCCACTTTGATTAATCTTACTTTGATTCTTAATTTATTAAGATACACCAAGTCTTAACATCTCATAATCATTCCACTAATCATTGAACACACTTGTTTACACTTGACCAGGAAGACGTACCTCTTCCCCAATCAAATGAAAACACACTACACTATTCTTACTTCATAAACATAATCACACATAATCCAACTACTCTGTTGACCGCAGTCACAACATATCCTCTAAGCATATAATCACGTAATCATTAGCAAGGAATTCTACTCACCTTGCAATCAATAACTCTATAACAACGCTATTAATCAACACCTTAAGTATACTTAAGTTCCTCAGAACTATTCTCTAAGCGTCTCATTAAACATTTCATATACTTAATCAACACATAATAATCACCACATAACTCATCATAAGGAATCATATCAGTTATGCTAAATCAGTTTCACTATCATGCATAATCATCATAACAACCTAAACAATTTATAATGGTTTAAGCCTGTAACACCCTAGGCAAATCCCAAATCGGCCGTGGACATGAGGGATATCTAGGGGCTTATAAGGGTAATAAGGCGCTTATATGACACAACGCATTTTGGGACCATAAGTGGAAGATCTCGTAAGAACACTGCTGTTAAGCGTGCTCGAGCGAGGGTAAGTTCCAGGATGGGTAACCTCCTGGGAAGTGGAAGTGTGGTGGCCAAGAACAAAGCCGTGCGCCTGCGGGCAAAGCGAACAATATTGTGTCATGGTAAGCGGGTTGTTACATTTATGGTATCAGAGCAACTCATATGCCGTTCGGGATGACGGGGCAAACCTCATCGAGGACGATGAGTCCCTAAGGGGGGTGAGTTGTAACACCCTAGGTAAATCCCACATCGGTCGTGGACATGAGGGATCTATGGGCTTATAAGGGTAATAAGACGCTTATATGACACAACGCGTTTTGGGACCACAAGTGGAAGATCTCGTAAGAACACTGCTGTAAGCGTGCTCGAGCGAGGGTAAGTTCCAGGATTGGTAACCTCCTGGGAAGTGGAAGTGTGGTGGCCAAGAACAAATCCGTGCGCCTTCGGGCAAAGCGGACAATATTGTGTCATGGTAAGCGGGTTGTTACAATAACATCAAAATATTGGTAAAATTGACAATTCACATCAAAACAATAATATATCTTAAAACAACTCATTTTAATGCTTTTTCTCATAGTGCATATAATATATAGCCTATGTATGTATGTATTTTTTAGAGTCTTATGTTTGTTTTTTTTATTATTTAGCTTTGTATATATCATTTTAATAATATGAAGAATATGATTTTTCATACCAATAAAAGTTAAAAAAAAATAGTACTAACTTATATAAACTCACGAGTAATTATTATTATTATTATTTTTTTTTGCATTGTTCATCCATGAGTTTGTCCAATTTTGAAATTTTTGTCCTTTTCACTAACTTTCGTTAAATATTTTCGTTAAATTACATAAAAAGACTAAAATATTCCCATCTTCATCCTTAAACTACGTTAACCCTGCTTTTTTATTCTTCCCTCTATCCATATTCTTTCGGACACCAACATTTTGAATCTATCCTTGTCAAATAAATCAGATAAAAAGTCACACAAGTAATATGGAGGGGTTATTTATACTTGCCTAGTTGACTCTCAAGTAATATAAAACATATATCATATTGTTGTTTATAGACTTCACTGTTAATTGTTTAGTAACCACATGTATTGTTGTTTTCCAATTAAAGAAGGAGGTGAAAAAGGAGATGAAGGAAAAGAAGAATGAAGCAAATAAGGAGGTGAAAACGAGGATGAAGGAAAAAAGAAGGAAACAGAGAAAGAGTTGAAGAAGGTGAAAAAGGAAAAAAAGATGGAACCAAAAAAGAAGTTGGAGAAGGTGATGAAGGAAAAAAAGAAGATGAAATATACAAAACACCCAATGAGAAATTTGAAGAGCAACATCATGTATCAAAGCAGTTGTGTGTTTATGGCAAAAAAATTTTGCATGAAGAATCTAATGTTGTGGAACCACTTAATGTTAAACCATTGAATGTTGTACGTCCTGCAGAATTAGATAGACCTAAAAGGAATCAAAAGCCATCTGAGATTCTTCTTTCACCATATTTCTTAACGGTAGTTTGTATTTCAAGCAATTTGGATGCAAATGAGAAAAAGGCTTCTGACTGTATTTTTTTAGCAATGCTTCCTGACAAGTAAGTATTATTATACAAATATAACTTTTTTTAATTATATTTAGATTTTTAATGCTAAACGACATTACATATATTCACAGTGACATAATCTTTGAATCCAAAACTATGGTTGTTGACATAAGAGTTTTTGAGAGTTTAATGTCTGGATTTATGGTTAGTAGAACTGCAATTCATGTCTGGAGTCAAGTTCCAAACTATGAAGAAAAGTTGAGAAGCAAAACAAATGTTACTCGACTCTTTTGCGGAACAAATATGATAGTAATTCACTAGAACCATTTTTAATTTATGTTTATATATGATACAATTTGCTTAAACTAATAGGATTCCAGACTCGTTTCTAAAGCCAGGAAAGATTACAACAGTTCATATCTAGAGTTTGTAAGGATGATAAAGAATCTTATCAGTACTACAGAACACAAAAACTTGAAAACTGTTGATCTGGTGAATAAATTATAAAACTGTTGATTTTAAAACTATCATTACTTATATATTGATTTTATTTATTATTTTATTTTTTGTTATAAAACAGGTTTTTTTTTCCTAATAATGATGAATCAAGTGAACAACAATTAAAGTGAACACTTTTATGTCATTTGCTACAACTTGAAAGCAGGACCAATTCACACAATTGATAACACTCTTTCAGATGAAGCAACTGTGGAGAAAAGATACGGGAAACTACCAAAAACGCTAGTAAGTAAAAATTGTAACATACATCATATAATTTTTTTTAAAATTTATAATATAATTAATACAATTGGTGATGTAATGTTGTAGAGAACTCACTTTTCCAACTACTTGATCTCAGAACTGCATATAAATGCATTAGTCTTTTCAAGTTCAAATCACATGATATTAAAGTTAAGTTGACAGGCAACAAAAAATTTTGTTGATTCTGGAATCTTTGCTATGAGGCATATAGAAGTATACAAAGGGACTGAATCAGTAGGATTCAATTCGTTATTGCTAAACGAAGAGGATAACCAAAAAAGACAACTGAACGATTTGAGAGTCAAATATATGGATTAGAATTCTGAAAAACTTGAACACCCCAATTGTAGTTTAGAAAAATCAAAGTTTGAACGAAGTGGCATAAATGATTTCTGAGTAGAAATCAACCATTGATAAATTAAACGTGCACAAATTTAAACGATCACATCAATTGATGTGATGATGATGGGTATTTTTATGCCTTTGTTATGAAAATGGGATGTTGGGGTTTAGGGACTCCGACATGAGTACTGTATCCGTGAATTTGCACCTACTTCTTAATGAGTATGTTATCAAAGATGATATAATTACACGTGTATGCTGCAAGAAGCATTTTTGTGTTTTCTCAAGAAAGGAGTAGCAGAATTGAATGTCTTTGTTAGCTGTTAATATTTATACTTGATCTCCCCTTGATTTCCAAGTTATCGTACATTAAGTGGATGCCGTCCATCATGCGCACTACCTCTGGGTTTGATCTTAGCCGTTTATCTTGATCTTGTGAATATTCAGCATGGTCCCCACGAAGATATACTGCGCTCGTAGGTTTTGTAGGATAGTCCTCCTAGCATATGGGGTGTAATATATTTTCTTGTTAGCGAATTCCCTTACGGTAACATATGCTACTGGGCACATGTTTTACGCTACTGGTGTTAGTCTTTTTTCTTCGTGGTAGGTTTGCTTGGAGGGAAAAAGGTGGTTACACCATTATATATGATTTCGTGTGATTACTTGTTATGCGATTCGGTTCAGATTGAAGATATCAGTGTCTGTAGTTTATGATTACAGTTTGAATCTATAATGATTATGCTATATGATTTCGTGTTGCCTGTCTCGATGATTATATATGATTTCGTGTGATTACTTGTTATGCGATTCGGTTCAGATTGAAGATATCAGTGTCTATAGTTTATGATTACAGTTTGAATCTATTATGATTATGCTATATGATTTCGTGTTGCCTGTCTCGATAATTATATATGATTTCGTGTGATTACTTGTTATGCGAATTTAGTTCAGATTGAAGATATAGTGTATGTAGTTTATGCCATTTCGTGTGATTACTTGTTATGCGATTCGGTTCAAATTGAAGATATCTGTAGTTTATGATTACAGTTTGAATCTATTATGATTATGCTATATGATTTCGTGTTGCCTGTCTCGATAATTATATATGATTTCGTGTGATTACTTGTTATGCGATTCGGTTCAGATTGAAGATATCAGTGTGTCTGTAGTTTATGATTACAGTTTGAATATGTTATGTTATATGATTTCGTGATAATTGTCACGATCATTGTATATGATTTTGTGCAATTACTTATTTTACCGATTTAGTTCGAATGCAATTTATAAATGTAGTTTATGCATATAGCATGAATCAATTCTGATTATGTTAGTGCTGCTTGTCTGTACCAATTATGTTATTTTGAATTGATTATAGCCCATAGTTGTTAAGCCCATTTGATTATGTAATATCCCATTTGATTATGTAATAGAAGAAAAAATTATGGAGAATCAACCCCAAGAAGTACCTCTAGATACGATAAAGGGTTACTGCGGCCCGTGTGATATTTTCTTTACTTGTCCGAAGGAACACAAAAGGCATAACAACAACAAACACAAAAAAGCCAAGATCTAGTGCAAATATTGTTTTTCGAAATTCGATCAAGCAAGACAAGTTAGGAATCACATTCACCCGTTGAATCTACCCAACGGCCCAAGGGTTATTAGCTAGTCAAATTCTCGTTGAAAAATTAGTAGTTAGTTTTAGTTAGTTTAGGTTAATTAGTTTTGATTGTAAATTGTAGTTGATTCTTGGCCGTTGTAGTGTTGGTTGGTAATTAGATTTTCAAATATGCGGGTGACCCAAGAAGACTCATCATCGATAATGATCAGGGGTTAGTGATTTGATGAATCTTGAATGTATATATATCTATATCTATATATTGTATATATATACATTGGTAGCCATGTTTTTACTGTTCACGCGGGGTTTTAATTATCTGTGCCCGTTTCCTCTTTTGCTATATGCATCTGTCCAATCATAGTAATTTCACGCCTGACCGATTTGGTTGACCGACTTCAACATTTTAATAATAATAGTACAACTGTACGAGAATAGGCTTCTAAAGCGGGTAAGATCGCCGGAAAAAATAAACCGGCATCGACGGCGCTACCACCTACCGGCCAGCGTCACCGTCGCCGCTGCGAAACCAATAAAAGTGTTCGTTATAATCAAAACTTGAATCTTTTTGTCTCCTTGTTGATTGTTGGTTTCCACAGACTAAGGATATGTTGAATATTCAATGTTGATGTCCTATTCTAACTAAGGGTATACTTATAAGTGCAAAGCTCAGGCCATTTTGAAAACCGGACCAAGATGCGGTTTGATCGCAAACCAATAGCCCTTTTAAGGATTTTAAAGATTTATTAATCCTAAAACCATTATTTGAATATATTTGATATTTTGAATGTTTAACAATGACATATATGATGTTTTGAAATTAAATTGCGTAAATATAATATTATGTAACTTACGAATGACATATATGAAATTCTCCCAACGAATATATTTTCAAATTAAATAATGGATGGTTAAAGGGATTGATAAGTTAGAAAAGAAGATAAAGATTAATGTAAATACACGTCTTTTATGTCATTAAAAATCATAATGTCCCTTTAAACAAAAAACATATATCATCTATATCTCTATCTCTATATAGATTAGAGAATCAGCAGCGATGTGGGGTTGCTTCGGGGTTGGGGCTCCAGTCAGCACGGTTGGGCGGGGTTGGTGTGAGTGAACTTCAGGCTCGGCATCAGGAGGACCCAATTTTGTCGTTGCAACACCGAGCTTCCAATACTTTTTTATTAGTTTCTTAATTTATTTCTTTTTTCTTTTGGTCTGTTTCTACAAAACAAAACAAAAGATATGGCGAACTGTAAACTTGTGAAGTGATTGATAGGGTTAGAAGGAAAGTGAAAAATTTTAGACCATTTAATGTCTCTTTTATTTTTTTTAACGTAATGGACCTAAAAATCATAAAGGGTTGATGTTTTTTTGTAACACCCACCTTAGGGGTCTAGTGGTATTATGGTAATTTCCTAACTCTAAATTATATATTTAATGTGTCAGAAAATTTGTTTGTTTATTATATTATGTTTATTGTGAATGATTAGTCAAAAAGTCAAATGACTTATTGTGACTAGTAAATTATTGTTTGTTTTAACTTTATACAGTTGAAGGTAAAATAATATTTTTTGGAATCGCAAATGGTTTTTAGGTTCCAGACAATAGGTCAAAAAGGAGAATTAAATTACACTGAGTAAGTGGGGTCGGTTTGGTGATGGCCGACTTATGTTTTCTTATATCCCTAACTTTCCCAAATGGGAAACTTCAGTTTTGGTACACAAAATCAAACACCTAGAAAGCTAGAATCAAACAAACAATTGAAGCAAATTGAGCTGTGATTTTGATTAGTTTCATCATCATCATCATCTTTAGATCTTCAACTTGTAAGTTGATTTTTTGAATTAGTTTTCTTGAAAATTTGATTTTTAATTGAATTTGATGGGTGTATAAGAATTTAAGATTTAGATGTTACTTCTTAATGTTATAAGGTGTTTGTTGATGTTAAAATCTGTGTTTGATTATGATGGAAACTGAGTTGGTTGATACTTGGTTATAAAAATTCGGATTCTGGGTGTTGGGAAAAGTTGCAGGTCGCTGGTAGGGGTGTAGTACCCGGCGGGTACTACCCTTACCCAGCGGGTAGTCGGGCTTGATAAGTACCCGACGGGTTGTACTATTACCCGACGGGTAGACTGAAATAATAAAGTACCCGGCGGGTACTAATGTATGGTTTGTTGACAGAAAGTGACCCCAAACTGAGTACCCAGTGTGTACACCTAGTACCCGGCGTGTACTATGGTTAGCCGGCGGGTACTTGGCAAAAGTTTAAGATGTTTGATTTTTAATGTAAATGCATATAAAAGATAATTGAATATGAATTCATGAGTAGTTGTGACTGTTACTGACAACTTAGATATTGTTGCTAGTATGGTGTTATGAACTCGAATTAGGTTATAAACTAAAGTTGAAAGGATGAGTTGTTTATTATTATTAACCAATGATTTAACTGAGTTATTATAACTAGTTGCTGTTTAGTATTTTGATACTATGTCTTGAGATATGTTATATGATTATGAAATGAGTTATATGTTATGGAACGAATTACTAACTCATTATTTAATTGTATTCTCAAATATGGGAGAAGGCTTAGTAATATTAGACTTCTGAGCTTACGGCTGAGGTAACGGTGAGTGGATCTGTAATCCTCAGTGTGATTTAGTTGTAACAGATTTGGTTACAACGGGTAAACATAGTGTTACCATTTATAGACTATTTAGTCTGCCATTATGTTATTACTGTTGATAGACTGTTTAATCTGACATAATGCCATGATGATTATGGATTATGTGATACATGGCCATTAGGCATATGTGATTTATTCAGAGGTCAACACTGGTTGGGCTTGGTTGTTATTGTTTGGCCGGCGGGGGTTCCTTGTACATATCGTTAATAGGAACCTGTGTCGTGTGAAGATAACAACAAGCTATCGGTTAACCTCTGTATTGGCCTGCAGATGGTTTTAAGTGTTCTTTGGAGGATACCTCAAGAACCACCGATCCTCTTTGACGCTATATGTTTACGATGCTTTTGCTGTAAAACAGGGTTGTTATGTGTTTACGATGCTTTGCTGTAAACAGATCTGTTATGCTAAGTTGGGTTGTTGGTTATTTATTCACTCACTTAGCTTTATGCTAATCCCACCACCCTACTTCTTGTAGGTTATGGTATTCATATAAAGGGCTTGGCAAGAAGCTTGTTTGGGACGGAATGTTTGACTAGGCTTTACTCTGATATTTGTTTTGGGATGAGTCCAAGTTGTGTAGTGAATTATATAACACCCGATTTGATTTGCTGGAATTTAAAATAGTATAACTTTCATGTATAATGTGTAGTGTAAATTATTAATGTATGTTGACCTGCGCTTCCGAGGTATTATATGTTTAAAAAAAAATTGGTTCTGAAATAAGGGGTGTTATATTTTTAATTTAATGGGCATAAATAAAATATGAACTGTGATTTTCTAACCCTATCAAAATAAAAATTAGTTTGGAAAATAATAGTTTTCATTAGTATAAAAGAAATTGTTTCTTTTTTAGTTTATTAATTTGTAGTATTAAAAAGATAATTAAAAGGTGAAAAATAAATTGGGGTTGGTATGGGTGAAAAAGGGGTTGAGAATGGTAGGATGAAAAGTGGGTAAAAATCTAATGTGGCGCTGACGTGTCACTTGGGGTTGAGAGGGTGCGGATTCTCTTATAATAACTCTAGAATTCCTCTGGCTTCCCCTTACCTTTACCCTACTAAAACCCTGTAAAAGATGACATTAGTTAGCCAAATTTTGACCTAGGAGATAGAGGGATTGAGATTTATGGTTCTTCCAGGGAATACGGTTTATATCTAGGGTATGTTTGATGAGGAGCTTTTAGAAGCTTTTAAGAGCTTTTAGCTTTTAGTTTTAAAGATAAAACTCCAATTAAAATAATAGCTTTGTTTGGTTGAGGAGTTTTAAGCTTTTTATTTTGGACAAAAAGCTCTCAAATGAAAAACTAGTATAAGTAACGTTAAAATTTGACCGGAGCTTTTAATTTGGTAAATTACTCAAATACTGATGCGGGCCCAAGTGTGGAGGATTGGGTCATGATGTTTCTAGAGGTCCATGATCGTGTGACCAAAGGGGCTTCATGAGAAAGGCCGTAACTTGGGCTTCGAGGATCCGTTTCAGGCCACAAACTGTCAAATCGAAGCTTTGAACGAGGCCCACATCTAGGTAAACCACCATACCAACTTCGAAGCCCAAAAACGCTTCCTAAAATAAGTTATGAGTTATTTCGTGTTTTTATTTTTCAACAAAAGCCTTTGTTTTGGGCTTTCTGTTTGGCTCGCTATGTTTTTAGGCCCATTTCGAATTCCTGCTTTCTTTTTAAGGTTCCATAGAGGTTGGAGACAATTCAGTTTTTGATATTATGAAATTTGCATTTTTTTCTAATTGTGTTGTTCAATTGAGTTAAAATTTAACCTAACCGCGGCTTAAGAATCAACGTGGGTTGGATGAAATTAATCTGATATTCAGAGAATCAACAAATTTAATTCGTGTTTGTCAATTTAGAGTCTACATCAACAAATACCCTTATTTGCAGGGGCATTTGGTAGGAGATGTCCACGTTTGTTTTTTTATATATTATAATTTTATTATTATTACTACTATCTAACTAGTATATAACCCGCGAATTCGCAGGGCTACCTCTTTTATTATTTTCTACTAGATCAAAACCCGCGAAATCGCGGGCTACAACATTAAAATATTACAACAAAAGTTATGATAATATGAAGTAGTAGACATTGAATATACAATCAATTATTCGACATAATGCTTGATATACAATTGACCTTTTTTGGTATACACACAACTGCTATGCACTGATTTCCCATAGCCTTCTCATATTGCGTTAGCTTCTTTACAATGGTTTAAGTTATCATTCACGGTTGGTAATTTGAATTACATAATCGAAGGTTTATAACATGTCTTCTAACAATGACAAACTAACATACAATTACTAAATTAAGAACTTGCTGATCCAATCAGATACACATAAATTGTACAAACTTTCCCTTTTCCACCTTCGATCACTAATATGTACAACCACACGAGCTAAAGCAATCAAATTTTCAAGCCAACTCAAGTCCTGCAAGACTGGGATTTTAATTGATTATAAGTATACTGAAGGATTGAGCTTACCATGGAAAAGCTCGACGTAATCCATTTAAACCTACATAGAGGTATGTACCTCTTGTGTTGTAGTTCTTAGCTTCAAATAAGAAAATTTCTCGTCCCCAGTGAAAGTTGATTGTTCTAGTTTGTCTCAAATGCTTATAACCTTAAACAAAAATGTCTCAGATCCAACATAGTTGCACGATAAGCCCATTAATGTATCTGCAAAGGAGACAATCCTCGATAAAAAAAAAATTGTCATTGAAGGTAACAGATTTGTGGTGAACTATTAATATATATATTTGTGATGTCATTTTACTCCTAAAATATGTGGAAGTAAACGTCAAAGTTTATATATGCTAGATCATAACCCGCGAATTCGCGGGATATCACATGATTTTAATACAAAATTTATATTATAAATTTTTTATTACATAATATTTATTTGACATATGACAGTGCAAAAATGTTTTGAATGTCCTATATATTGTAGATGTCAAGAAGAGTAAAATAATCGATATGTGTTACGTATATATTTCTGTTTTGAAATATTTGGTTGTTAACTTTGAAATAAACGATTGTTTATTCTCATTCACGTCTAAGTTATAGCTCATATGGGTTTATACTTATTTTACAAAATACCAAGCTTATTAAGGTTCATTATATTTCACAAACGGGTGAAGTGTGGTTCCTATCAACGTTGATTATATCAATTCCATCACAACCATTCATGATTCATGCCTTACATGTGTGACCTGACCGGGTTAAAATCCGTTCCCTAGCATATGTAACTGATTTGTGGACATGTAATTTGTCCTTTTTCTAACCCGTTAATTTTTTTTATTATTTTGACAAAATAACATAATTATTATATAAGATAAATATGTTATTCCCCAACAAAAGTTGAAGAGAACACAAGATTATAATGAGAATGAGTGTGATCAAATGGAGTGACTATCTAGACCAAATGGGCTCTCAAAACAAAATTAATGACATGTAAAAAATTAAATTGCAAAATCAAAAACTAAACACCGTGACAAATGGACTTTGTGGTTTCATATCAATATATTATTATTATCATTATATATTTTATACTATTACATATAAATTCAAATAGAGCATTAACTGTGTATATGAGTATGACCATTGCGTTGAATACGATAAACTTTAATCTACATGCATTGATTGATGAACAAAAAAAAGTCTTTGGGAATATTAAATAAAAAAAATTGATCTATCGGTGACCGACCCATAATAATTCCCAGTAACATATATGAACCAATGATAATTAGTTACATTATGGTACTTTGGCTATTGCTATGGATCCGTAACACTTGTTCTACCCAATAAAACATTGAATAACCCACTTAAAACTTAAAAACAACTATAGAAATACTCACCAATTTGTTCGAGACACCAAATGACTTGCTAGATTCATACTTTATGCCCTCTCATTTATACCAGATGCCAGCTGCCATACAACGTCATGTTCCGTTCAAAACTCAAACGTGTTCACGTATCAACGTTATGCCCTCTCGTCTATACCAGCTGCCATACAGTATGCACCTGAGTTTGAGATCCATCGTTACCATGCCACTGATCCCTTTTTCGTCATGATAACCATTTGAAACTCGAAACATGAATTTCCTGATATAATACGGTATACTCAATAATTTTGATCTAAAAACTTGAATGCCTCCTTTGGTAGTCCGGACTACCTGGTATATACTATGTCATTGTGTTCTTTACAGGGACCAAATAAAAGTTATGGAGCATCAGTATTTTAATTTAGGAAAGTACAACGATGGGACCTAATGACCCACAAAAAAATTTAACAGATAATAGATGCTGGATTATGGAAGTATCTCTAATGAATCACATCTAAAAAGTTTATAAGATCACCTACATATCAGAATAGATTTATAGTGCTAATGTCTAATTGGTTGGACTACCTACCATATAATAGAATACGACATGATACGTCAAGAAACGGGTGTTGCCACCTCGAAAGAAGAAAAATATGATACGGGAAAACCTTAAATAGTAATGTCCAATCTGTAATAAATCACTATTAAATTACATGTGCACATAAGTACCCATCTAAAACGCATAGACTAACAAGGTAATGCAATTTTAACATACCACAATTTTTATCAAAAGGATTTTCTTGCTAATGATATGAAAGACCTTTAAGACACCATCGGTTTCAAAAGTTACAATAGCTAAAGCAGTTGTGACTTCTGATCTGAAGGGGTAACTATACAATTTGAAATGCATAACCCATCATTTCAAGATTAGGTGGTTACAACAACACTTCCCAAAAATATATTCTGATAATCAACAATGATATAATAAAGAAATTCACAAACATTAATTGGCAAAAAAGGGCTTACCATATGTTTTTCTATTGCTTAACCTCAGCATCGACACAAGCAAGAAGAAACAACCAGCATCAAAAAGTCGGTAGTCTGTGCAGTCGGGTATGAAATATCAATGATCCGTTGATGGGTTCTGATCTCAAAGTGAATACTTGCATTAGACAAACTTGAGGAAACTTAAGCACACAAAAAAAAAATTCTATTATTGGTTGGTAACGGAACATGACCTATGGTTTTTACAACCATGTTGTTTTAGCAACATCCATGATTTGGTTGCATAAATCTTTGAATAGTGTCACCCGGTATATGATCCTCAGTTTGATCCTTATTTTCTGTTTAGATGCCACATGATATACAAGAAAACTATTAAGCTTCTACAAAAGTCCACCAATACAATCATTAAAATTGTCTTCTTGTTCTATTAAGAAGGTTAGTTAAATCGTTTAAGTAATTTATTGCTTTCATTTAGGAGCTCAATAATTTAGTATGAATTTGCCAACGAAAAAGTGGACTCAATCATGAATTTTATTGTTTCTGATTGGTAAATTCCCATGTGAACCGTAAACATGATGGATCAAGGATACATAACTATACCCTGTTTCAAATCAACAGCATTCAACATGAAAACTTGACGTTTCCTTATAAATAAATAAATAATTAATTAATCTTTCGAAACTCATACAAACCTGGCATAAGTTAGATAAAATATACCTTTAGATAGAATCAGTTTTCGTTACCATGAAAAATTGCAAATGGTCTTAAAATTGTCGATCTTACTTCTTCACTTAGCAATAGCCAAAGGAGTTGGTACCATCCTTCAAATAATTAATAAAATTATCAATATATGAGATCAAAGTCTCAAACATCACCATATCCCACTAACCAGGGGAAAAACTTGGGAGACATACAAACAACAAAATCATGTATTTACGTAGCAGTAATAACATAACATCCAAAAAATACATAGGAGAGCATAAATAACATCCAAAAGAGCATCAAATTAGATATACTTAATCTACATCACTAACCCACAGAATGTGAATCTTTATATTCACATAACAACCTATATAATATGATAACTGGAGAAAATAATCATTCGTAAAGTCTAATGGATAAACTTATGTACCTTCTAAAGTGTGTCTGAACCAAAGCATTATATAAAGGACACAAGCTTTCAAAATCATATGAATTGTTGATGACTTGATTCTTCAACGAACCTTAACCCATACGATAGGTGAACTACCGCTGAGCAAGTGAAGAGTTAGAACTTTGCCTTTAAGTCGCACCTGTCATCATTTTTATGTATACTGGAGATACATTATTCATTTAATAGTTGTAGAGGAAGATTTAGACCTTGAAAGACCATACTTGCCAGATTAAGTGTCTACACCTGTCGTTTAGACCAGAAAGTATAACTGGATCGAGAACATCAGAATTCCATCTTTCAAAATCTGGTCCATTATTTTAAATATTAACAGCAATAAACACATGAAAAATCTAGATTTGTCATTCAGATATCAACCTATAATATAATACGAATAATAATGCGGAGTAATAAACAAAGGGAAAAGATAAACATAGTAGATTTTGTAATTTTACTTACCATTTCATGGACCAGCAGCGAATATCCATTTTTGACCTGCTTAATGGCCCACCCATTTTACCCCCTCTGATGAATGTTAATAACAGTCATGTACATAACTTTCCCTTATGTACATAACTTTTCCGTTGTCTCTCCAATTGTAGTAATTTCCTTTGGATGCCAAACAAATTTACATTATTATCAAATTCTCACCCTCTAAAGTTAGAACCACCTCGTGTTCCTTCCAAACTACGGTCTTGCAGGTTCCCAGTCAATCGATCTGGTGGTATTCTTTTGACTTTTTCACTTCATGATTACTGTTATTGTCTCGCTAAATCAGCGATTGACATCAACTTCAACTTCATCAGAAATCCTTCTTTTCAAGTCTCTGAAATAACTCACATAGTTATTTATATGTTAGAGGTGGTGGCTTTCTCTTCATTCCAATTGCCATCTCAGATGTATGTTGATCCTTAGTTTGAACATCCTGTTATGGGGTCCAGTAGATAGACAAGAGCTTGACATTTATCAACAAATCCAAAGGCATTGGTGATAATAGCTGAAAAGACCCGATCAAACAAATCTATGCACAGATAATCACTCACGTATGCATTGTGAATTAACCACATTAAATATATGAGGAAAAATGAATGGGTCAGAAACAGGACAAGAAAATAGGAGGCTTGGTTTCACCTTTGCCTTTGGATCAGTTGCATGAAAATCATTATCAAACTTCTCTGGTTTGGCATGCACGATAATATTAGGAGGTAAGTATATACCCATCATTTCTCCATAGGAAAAAATTGGTTAGGAGCAACCATGAATAGTTGAGCCCAATTGAAGATAGTAAACACTATGATATAACATAGCATTTGACTTGAAAACTAAAATCAAAAGCAATAATACATTAAGCATAATTGTTCACGTATTAACTACATTAACAACAATTTGATAGAGAGTCTAGAAGAAACAAACTGGGATAAAAAGACGCCTGGCTTCTAGGTGTTTTGAACCCATATTGCACCTACAAAAAATACATAAAGTAATGAAATCACAAGTAAACCCAACTATAATACAGTCATGTGAATGATGATGCCAATCAAATGAAAGATTAAAGCATGATATTTATCTGCAAAGTATCAAAACAAAATCTATAAACACAAATATTTCAAGTGTGTTGTATAAGTTTCACATATATATGTTATACATGTTCAATCAATTAGGAGCGAGGATATCATATAATATATCATGAGCTTAAATCACAAAATTAAAAAATATTACTTTCTGTATTCTCGATCAAAAGCCTAATCAATTTATTAACTGCAAACATTGATAAAAACATTCATATGAAATCATTGATTAAGGTTTTAAGATGGATAAATAGAGAGTCGCAACTACATATAAACATCAAACCTGGTGAACGATTCAGTTTCAAGCAGAAAAAGTTTCGAGTTTATAAACCTGAACTCTTCCGCTTCTTCAACGTTTCCATGCTTACATAGGAAATCAGAAGTGTATAGAATACCTTCTGATCAGGACTGAATTTGAACTTCTCCAATATCTTAAATGCATGAATTGCTTCAGTCGGTGCGTTTGCAGTTGCGTATCTATTAATATACCATTAGACGACAAGTTAAATACAAAACAATTAAATATCAGATTACAATTAAACTGTCATACATTAAGAAAAACAATACAAAAGATCTAAAAAAAAGTAAATCATGATGAACATTGGGTGTCGAGTATCCATTGTATATTGATATTGATATTATATCTACCAAACCACTGGGTTTCATTAGTTGTTCCATCAAATTAGCCATTGGGTTATAATCCTTATTCTAATACAATCTTATGCAAATCACATGAAGATACTAAATACAAACAATTTTGCAAATATCACGTAGCTCGTTAACAAACTTTATACAATCTGGTTCAAGATGTACACTATTATTTTGTAATTGACATTATAATGAACACAATGAACACAAATAACCGAATTGAACTCGTTCTCAGATAAACAGCTGTAAGAATAAAGATAATTGTGAAAAAATAAACACTATCAATGCTAAGAAAAACACATTAATATCATGGTTGATAATTAGCCCAACATTTTATTTAAAACATCAACATAGGCTCAAAATAAGGAATCGGTTGAAGATGAACTGAACGAAAACATATAATTGGTTTTTTCGCAAATTATATCCGAACTTTAAATTTAAAATTCAATATAAATCAAGAAACACAACCTGGAGGAAAAACGTCGTAATCACCGGAATCGAAACAGAGGAATGAAGTCGCCTGAGAGGGAGGACAAACGACGAGGATCGGTTGTCATGATGATGAATTATGTGAATCGTCAAAATCGCCCGAGAAGCAAAGGTTCAGGGTTTAGGGGAGCTTTGAGGGTTTTTTTTTATGTTAAAACAAAAATACACAACACAAGATGGCGATGGGTTTAGTTTTCTGCAGATTCGATTCTTCTGGTACAATTTCCCCCGGATCTGAAGGAGGGCGTTTGTTATTTGGTGCCGTGATTTGTTCCTCGTAATATGTCAGATTTCTTTTTATCTAATAAATTCCCAAAATTGTTGGCTTATTTATATATTTATATTTATATTATATTATATTATTATTATTACGCATTTTTAGTTTGAAAAATTCAAAGTTCAGTTTTGGTTTTGAAAATTAAACATTTGAATTTAAAATTTCAAATTTAAATCATTTGCCTTCCTATAATTACGCAACATATATATAAGATAGGGTTAAGATGGTAAAATAAGATGATCAAATATGAGATATTACGTAAACATTGTTGTTAACGTAAATCAACGGTTAAGATCATTTTATGAACATCATTTAAAGGGTATGATTAAATCATTTGAAATTATTTTAAAAATGTATACACATTTAAACTCCTCCAATAAATATTATAAGAGATAGATAGTTTATCAAAAATTTGATTGAATTCATATAGTATATTGAAATAAATTTAGACACCCTCATCAATTAATATTTAATATTATATGTTTGAAAGATGAACAAATCTAGAATTCAATAATAATAAACAATAACTATAAGAATTCGTTGGGCACCAAATAATAAAAAGCAATAAAGTAGTTTAGCATGAACCACCTAACATCTATGGTCTCGGTATCATCAGAGGTTGATTCTATTTGATCTGATAGAATTATTTCAGATAATTAGTAGGATGTCACTTCAGCATCTTTCGGATTCAAATGGTTTTGAAAGACACGATTCATCCAGATTCAAATGGCTTATCAACATCATTAAATGAATATATAACTCCTTTCATGTTATGCCGAATCCTGTACTTTCTACCTGAAAGAATAATAAAGATGCTTTAGTGAAATTATAGATACCAAAGTACAGTATAAAACAAAATCAAAATAGCTAAACGGTTCACGTGCTTATATGTGTAAAAATCGTGAACTCTCATTGCTGATATATTTATGCAGCTAAACGGTTCACCTCATATTGGTCTTCTTAAGTTCTCTATCAGCAAATACCTACATAAATATAATTCAATTAAAAAATAGCTGCATAAACACTCAAACAAAACATGCTTATTCCTAACAATTTCTCAGTTTTTTTACCTTCCGAATTGAAGTACTTGTGCCACCGTTTTTATGTTTCGAAACATGGTTGCTGAGAAATAAACAAACTGTATGATGGAGAAATTTAATATTATTAACAAAGGTAGACTTAAATGTCTAAGTAGAAAATGCAACTACTGATCAATGAATAACCATGCTTACATAAACAAATTGACAACTGAACTATATGATGGATGAACGGAGACACACTTGTAATACACCAATGCTCATGAGAGAACAGTTAAAGTTTTAAAAAGCTTTAATTTTAGAGCCGTTTAATTTATCATTCGATTGAGTAATCAAAGACATACTACATAACCAAATTGTTTGTGCTATTTACTGGATATGAATTCACACCAATAGGTGGATTGACATTGGAAAACCAAATGTGGTATACGTGTAGTTTAAGATTTAAGATTGATTCAATTTACAAGAGAATCATTAGCTTAACAAAGTTACCTATTTTAATTTATTGGCTTACCAATTTACCATATATAGAGGAGGAAATATCGATGCATATTCCAAAAAATATTTCAAATAAAAATTTCCATATGAATTTTTTTACAAATATTATGATGGTGATCTGTGATTTTCGTAAACTCCTGGTTTTTTTGTTTATGATACACACGCTACATAATAAGATTTGTTGAAATCAATCAATTGAGAATATTTAAGAACATTTCTTTGTTACTTCAAACTTAAGAATTACTACCTCTATCTCAAAATTATAGCCCTATTTCCTTTTTGGATGTCCCAAAATAATTGTCCACTTCTCATTTCCACCAATAGGAGGAGACTTTAGTGGGTAAAGGTTCTTTTTGATTGCTTGAAAGGTGTTGTGGTCTCACTTTTATTAAACTGTGTGTTTTTTGTTGGTGAACAATAATTTTGGGACGGAGTGAGTACGATATTTTGAAAACTCAAATTATTAAACGGATTTAGAATGTATCAGTCATGAAGTTAGCTAGGTAAAAATCAGAATTTAGTCTTATATAGAGAGGACATTAACTCATTTTGATTTCCTACAATATTGCCAAAAAAAGTTTATATATATCCTGATTGAATCTTTATTAATATTATTGGAGGAGGTTAAATGTGTATACATTTTGAATCTAGATTTGTTTGAATTAATCTTGTCCGTTAAATGATTTTGATAAAACAATCTTAACCGTTGATTTAGATCAAAAGAATTGTTTACGTAATATCTCATCTTTCATCGTCTAAATTTACCATGTTATCCATATCCTAACTGTATATGTTGCAAAATAATAGGAAGCTAAATAATTTAAATTTTAAATTCAAATTTCTAATTTGAGAAAAAATAACTGAAGTTTGAACTTTCAAACTAAAAATGCGTATTCTTAGTTATATATATTATATATTATATATTATATATATAAATATATAAATAATATATAAATAATTTTAAAGGATAACCAAGTCACCAATATTTTGGGATTTATTATTGGATAACAAGAAAATATTCATAAAAAATAGGACCAAATCACGGCACCAACGATATCCGATTCAAAGCATACGGCCATCATATGCTAATTTAAAATTCAAACTTTTAGATCAAAAAATGGGGGAGAAATTCATAACAAAGCCAACCATGTTCTGCGATTTCTTCTTCATTCAAGAGGTTAGGGTTTTTCTTCCCAATTTCAATTATAAACAACACTTAACATTTTGGTTTTATATGTACTAACCATATATGTACTCGAACTGGTAGAAGCTGAAAGTATCCGATGACGAGGGGAAAGGAGCCTGTGTAGTTGCAGAAACAGTAAATGACCAACATCATAATATCAATGGAAGGCAAAAACCCAAAGTTAGTCTAATACTCTAATTTTGTTGTTTTGACTTTGCTCTTGATTTACACTAATTGAACTAAAATTAATTGTGCTCTTCTTCTTAATTTTAGTCATCGTCCCTTCTGTTGGAATTGTTCAGGAGCAGGGTATGGGTGACTATGGTTAAACATAGAACCACACCCAAAAAATTCGCAGGAAAACACAACCTTAGGATTTTCTTCAAAAAAACTTTTTCTATCGGATTCAAATACTAGGTGACATAAATTCTGTGATCATGTATTTCTGTATCCGTCTCTTCTGATCGGTTTTGCAGCTACTCATGTTGATACTCACGAAATTGTTGCTGTAAAAATGGTAACTACTTTTATTATTATTGTTATTTTTAGATTTTATATTATTATAAACTACAATCATCAATTTGTAAATATCATATCAGCTATAAATGTAAAGTGTTTAGCTTATGAATAATTATATGTTTGGTAGGAGAATAGGCAGACTAAGCATCCACAATTGCTTTATGAGGCCAAGCTATATAATTATCTTCAGGGAGTTGGTAAGTTTATTTCAACATCCTCAAATGTATCATATTTTAGCAGACAATGTACCAATGGTATTAATTTCGTACTCTTCAGCTGGTGTTGCTAGCATCCATTGGTCTGGTGTTGATGCTCAGGACAATGTGCTTGTCCTTGATCTTCTACTCTTCTAGGACCTATTCTCGAGGATCTGTTTGTCTATTGCGGAAGGAAGTTCTCATTGAAGACTGTTTTAATGCTAGCTGATCAAATGGTAATATAGTCTATCTTGTAGTACATTAGGAATTGCATCCTGATTTGTTGCTGTCATCATATATACTAACGAAATAGATATGCATTATTTATATTTTAACTTTGGACCAACTCTTAGTGTGTCGTGTTGTCGGTGTGATATGCATAGGCCCCTACAAACTAACACCTGCTATTACTTTGCTCTTACCTTCCTGGTCAGACTACCAGACTTTTATGGTTTATATTGGCATCTCCTGTTGAGCTTACTTACATTACCTGGTATTACTTTGCTCTTAACTTACTTTTCAGACTACCCGACTTTAAATTTGTGTACGTCATCTGTCGGTGTGATATGCATAGGCCCCTACATATGCATCTACAATAGGGTCCAAAAGTAGGAACCAACTTTAGTACCTTCTCATTTTGTGTATATATGCCTTAACAAACCACCATGTCTGCACCAGCCCGTAACCATGCTAGAGGTAACAGACCCGACATATTGTATAGAATTCACGAGATGAAGATCCATGAATTGATTAAAGGTTTAAAAGATGATCATTTTGTCATGCTTATCGGTTCAGGTGACAGACCCGACAACTTTCATACCTTCTCATTTTGTGTATATATGCCCTAATCTGTTAGCCTAATGTGTACTACTTGCCAGCCTAAACAGACCACCTGCATAAACTTCACAATGCTAGGCCATCACCAACAAATACTTGGAAGTGCCCTACTTAAGCTGCTCGTGATACTCAACAACAGCAGGAATGTTAATGTGGGTAATTTGGTCTGCAACGTACACGAACCATGTGTTCCTATACAATCATGGCTCATGCAGTACCTTCATAATCGTACTTTCACATGCAGTGCAGCAGCCATCGAAAACAACTACTTGGAAGCTGTCTACTTAACATGCTCGTGCTAACAAACAACAACAGCAACCTCTCATTCCTGCTAACAAGTAAGATTACTGCATACTAACATCCTTTTAAAATGGTACTTGCTACTCCATCAGTGTTTTACCGCCAACTCAACAGAAGCGGAACAAAACCCAAGTTAGCTGAAAGTCACCCAAGTGTACTTAGAAGCTATAAACCATTTTTCAAACATTTTATTCAAAATATTAATGTATTGAATTATGTATAGTTTTTTATCATCGTATTTGACACAATAATTTGTTAAAAGAAACTATATTTTTTGGATAAAACTATAAAAGTGTTTTGGGGTAATCCAACCCAACCCACTCCCAAACATACCCCTTTTGACCCGGAGCTTAATATCAGACTTTTAGATATTAAAGCAACATTTTTTTTTCAGGTTTGCAAACATGGTTCTTTTCATCTACGAGGAAATGTATATGTCCACTATAAGTCGTTGGATTCAGCTGTGATGACTTACAACTCTATACATTGTTGTTATTTTGCTGGAAAACAGGTATGATCAGTTTGCTTTTAGCTCCAACTTCCTATGTAGCGGTCATATTGTAACAACCACAAAATTAGGGTAAATTTAAAATTTTCCTAATTACGTGTTTACTACTTGTATTTAATATGAAATAGGATTAAATACATTACTTACTTACTATATATATGAGTGATATATATATATACACGTATACGATTCGGTACAAAATATGGACGTTGGTGACAAACTTTTAGAATAATGTGGATTTATCCAAACAAACATTATTTACTTTAATATATTACGAAAATATATTACACGATTATACGTTTTGTTAAAACGTAACTTTACGCGACGAAAGTACACGAAACGCGCCCGACATGTGAAATAAACTTAAGTTATATTTTTATAACATCATAATAAGTATTTTGATTAAATACTTCGGTTAAAAATATCGCGATTACACGCGTACGGTTAACACGTTTAAAAATGTTACACGATACGAATAAACGCACGATTCGCGACCGACGACCAAACGAAATCTCGAATATTATTTTAGTAACTTATAATATGTTATTTGAGTAAAACTTGTACCTATAACATTGGGTTTTAAATCGTTAACAAAACGTAATATATAAAACGTTATACGATTAACTAAACCGCAAAACGAACGGGTAAACGAACACGGGACAATACGCAAACTTGAGAAATAATTTAATCACACCCAACTAGTGGGTGGGACCCACGAAATATTCAGCCAAAAAGAGAGGGATGGCTTCCCATAATCTTTGACTTCTCTTGGTTACTTACACAATCCAACCCCCTCACTCTTTCAATCATCCACTCCTTCACTCCAACTCCCTCACTTTTTCTCTCTTCTTCTTGGAGAAGAACCACGACCAGGGCAGCCCCAAACCACCCACAAATCACCACAAAAATACCCCATTCAAGCCTTGGATTGCTAGGGTCATTTGGAAGAAAACGTGCACCTCACCGAGCTCTACACATCCATCTTTCTCGTTTGCTCATACGACTAGTAAGGACCTCAAACTTTTCTTGGTTATGTTTTATAATGTTTATTAACATGTTTAGTTGCTTGCTTAACAAAGAGATGTCCAAATCTAAACTTGAAACACGTTTTTGTAAACATATATATGTACACAGTTTTCTGCCCAGAAAAACGACCTCACGAAAACAACCATAACTCGAGTTGTAGACTAAATAAACGGGTGAGACCACTTGGAAAAGTTTGATATTTTCGTCGTGAACAAAAAGTTCTTCTTTAGCTACCTCCAGAAATACACCCATTATCGGCTATTACTTGATCTTCGGACATATCACTGTTTTGGCCGGAATTTGCATATATCATTTCTTAATTTTTGTTAAAAATAGTAGATGGACACTAAAGTTCTCGGGAAAATAAAGAAATGATCTAGAGACATAGGAGAACAGTTGGTAATTTTTGCGGGACTTTATTCGGACTAACCGTTAGAGAAAACGAGGGTTTCGTTGAGACCAAAAACTGGAAAACCTTAACCCGGGGACTGTTTTGGTATATTTATAAAACCGACCCTTCGAGACGACCACAAAACGTAACGACAATTTTATAAGGCTTATTTAACATAGTTAGGGCTTCCCTAAAAGTTTCGGGTCAAACCGGAGTCGTTTGACCACAAACCCGAGCCTTGAATTCAAACAGATTGCTAGTGTTGCTAGAGGACCAAATCCTATAGCGACACTAAACAAGTGACGCATAGTTACTACTGATTGACGTCACCCGACACTTGCCCTTAGTGACGCACTAAATCTAATACCCGACACTAGCTGAGTGACGCATACTTTAGTGACGCTTAAACAACCGACACTTGACAAGTGTCGCCATACAATTTAAACCGTCACTTATACCGACACTTATACCGTCACTGACCTCAGTGACGCTACCTTAATGCAAGTGACGCATCTAGTGACGCTAATATCACGATACTTACTGAACTATGCGGCACTACCTAAGTGTCGCCTAAACTGTGAAGTGTCGCATGGAGTGACGCATGAAACAGAACCTTGGAAAATACTTTTACACTAAGTATTGAATACATACAACAACCGAACATTATACAATGGTACTTATACAATACATATACATAGTAATGTATACATGAACTACTTCACTCATACAACGACACTTGAAAACATTACGAGATCACACTCGCACGAGCTTACACTCGAACAATGTTTACACGTCGCATTACAAATACTCAACTTATGTATATACTTACAAGGTATACAAACGCGATGAATTACATAATAATAATAGTTGGATTATTATTACACCTCCGTCACCAACGGGCCACACTTATTTACAAAACAATTACAAACGTACAAACAAATACTTGGACATTTCCTAGTTGAGTGGACAACTAGCATGGGTGATCCTTCGGGACACCAACCTACTTATTACTTACTGAACCTTGTGCGTGTTAGGACGCCAAGGGTTGCTAGTACAGAGTACTACACTTGCTTGACTTACTGCATCATCTGCTAGACTCAGGTGAGTCTCACGGCCCCACTTTTTACTGCTTTTTCATTGGGGGAGATGCATTACTTGCTTTACATGAACACACATACTTACTTGCTGCCAACGATTTACAAACTTTGCTGAATTACGGATATGCCAATTGCATGAGTTTACGACTAATCCACTGAAAGCCTCCTTAATCATAGTTGTTAGTTATGGAATAAGCGCGAGTTTTAGTATATGGATCCATATGGGACTGACAATCCCCGCCCGGGGTAGCACGCACTACCACGAACCGTACTGTATAAACGGGCGTTTCTTACTCGTTTCGGATGTTTTGGATTAACATTCACGGGGGTACTATATTTACTGTACGTTAAGCTTCAACTATGGTGGCTCATGGCAAGGGTATCAAACGGTTAGCATGACCTGCAACCACCCACTTATTAACGGTTAGCAAGACCTGCAACCACCACATACATAATGGCTAGCAAATGATTTACAACTACTACTTGTGTGTTCAAACTGTTTATTTATAAACCTGTGAGATTCACCAACCTTTTGGTTGACCGTTTTAGTAATGCTTCTCAGGTACACAGCATCAGTAGGGATGCCCAGCAGGATAAGCTCATTTAGCTCGAGTCGCATGCATTTACAAGCTTGGAGATTTTATTACATTACTTTTGTACTAGTTGTTATGTATTAGAATCTCTAGGAATTTATACGAAACTCGAGCTTGTATTTTGAACTACTTATGTATTAATGTAATAACTTTTCGAACGTCTCATTTAGAGTCGTTCACTGTATCCTTTGTGCTTGTGATTATTGATTAGTAACACCCAAAACTCGCTTCCGCAAACCATTAAATTTGGGGGTGTTACAGATTGGTATCAGAGCCTAAGGTTATAGTGAACTAGGTTGTATTAGTGGGCCTAGACTATGACCGTTAGGCAGTATTTGCTGTTAAGTGTGATTGGTTCAAGAGTTACGTCATACAAGTTTAATTTAACATAGCTTGATCAACTATGTACAATTAAATAAAGATGATGTAAGGCTTGAAATGGTTATGCTGGAATAGGAATACATTAGTTGACTCTGACCTCGAGAGAAACCGGGACTCATAATTGTTGTGCTAGACACTCATAAGACTATTATGTGATATATGTATGTATACATAGATAGTCATCGCTCAAGCACTGTACGCTAGTCTATTATATATTATATATATATAGGCACTCACATTATTCAAATATCTTGTCATAGAGATGGCAACACACACTCACCGAAACAGCTTCTATTTCATCCCACTCTCGACAACATCTATTGTGATCACGAAACTCATAGGTAGCTAGGAGGACCACCGAGTCACTTCGAGCGAGACCTTACCCAACTCAAAACAATTCAAATAACCAGGCTAGTTAGCACGTAGTTGCTAGTCAGTAGAGATGGTTATTCAACCCCTCTTGATTGTTCTATAATGTTGATTGTCATTTTGTGATGTTGTATATTACCGCATTTGTATATGTACATCTATGATAATCATCATTTATGGACAATCTCTCACGAACCTTATCCTTCTAATCTCAGGAAAATCATGCCGCCAAAGTCAAGGACTTACACTGATGCCCAGATGGCATCTATCATCTCTCAGGCTGTGACTGAAGCCTTGGCGCGACATTCGTCATCGACCCCCGAAAGGCATAGTGATACTGCCAATACCCCTCCCACTGCCAAGCCTTGTACCTACAAGGACTTTCACAACTGCAAACCTCTGAACTTTGCAGGTACTGAAGGAGCTATCGGTCTAATCCGCTGGATCGAGAAAGCCGAATCCGTATTTCTCACTTGCAACTGTGCGGAGGGAGACAAGGTTAAATTCTCCGTCAGCACTTTTTCTGACACCGTTCTCACATGGTGGAACACTTATGCCCAGACAGTGGGTATTGAAAATGCTTACAAACTCCCATGGGTGGAGTTGAAGGAGATGTTGAGAGGCGAGTACTGCCCCAGGGACGAATTGAAAAAGCTGGAGTTAGAATTCTACAATCACAAGATGCAGGGTGATGACATCACCGGTTACACCAACCGCTTTCACCAACTGGCACTCCTGTGCCCATCAATGGTCGATCCTGAGTACAAGAGGATCGAGAAATACGTCGATGGACTCCCTGAACGTCTACAAGACCTGGTGACTTCATCCAAACCGGGTACCATTCAGAACGCCATTCGCATGGCACATGAACTGACGGCAAACTCTGTTCGCCGTGGCCCAACTCCTACCCCGTCTGCAGCCAAACGCAAATGGGAAGCAACTTCAAACTCCTCCAACCTGATTTCTGACAAAAAGCCTACAACAGTCGATACCAACGACTCGAAGGCTTACAAGGGAAAGAAGCCTTACTGTTCCAAATGCAGTATGCATCATCATGGCTCCTGTCCCTGCACCAACTGCAAGAAATTCGGGCATCTAGCCAAAGACTGCCGAAACAACCCTGCTAGTACCGATATTGCTGCACCCAGGACCTGCTATGAGTGCAACGGTACCGGGCACTTCAGGAAGGACTGCCCAAAGGTAAAAGCGGGAACCAACTTCGCAAAAGGAAGAGCTTATGTGATTAACGCTAGGGAGGATGAACCGAACCCGAGACTATGCGACTTACTCAACCCGGGTACGCACATTGTTAGATTACCCGAAACTGTTTAACAACTTATGCACATTGCTTTACGTTCTATGTACTCTCCTAGATCCTAAGTACACAATAGGGTTAGGAAACTACCGACTACTTGAATCCCGACGACGCAGCTCGTATTGCACTTTATTTACGATAAACAAACTTCCTTCCCAGACACCTCACACTGGTTGAGACCGGGAACACGCACCTTTTTCATTCGAATCTCAAACTGACCATGTCCTGTGGACAAATGGTCAATACTTTTCCCAACATCCCAACCGAGACCAATTAGGACTTCAAACAAATTTCGGGACGAAATTTTCATAACAATGGGAGAATGTAACAACCCCAAAATTAGGGTAAATTTAAAATTTTCCTAATTACGTGTTTACTACTTGTATTTAATATGAAATAGGATTAAATACATTACTTACTTACTATATATATGAGTGATATATATATATACACGTATACGATTCGGTACAAAATATGGACGTTGGTGACAAACTTTTAGAATAATGTGGATTTATCCAAACAAACATTATTTACTTTAATATATTACGAAAATATATTACACGATTATACGTTTTGTTAAAACGTAACTTTACGCGACGAAAGTACACGAAACGCGCCCGACATGTGAAATAAACTTAAGTTATATTTTTATAACATCATAATAAGTATTTTGATTAAATACTTCGGTTAAAAATATCGCGATTACACGCGTACGGTTAACACGTTTAAAAATGTTACACGATACGAATAAACGCACGATTCGCGACCGACGACCAAACGAAATCTCGAATATTATTTTAGTAACTTATAATATGTTATTTGAGTAAAACTTGTACTTATAACATTGGGTTTTAAATCGTTAACAAAACGTAATATATAAAACGTTATACGATTAACTAAACCGCAAAACGAACGGGTAAACGAACACGGGACAATACGCAAACTTGAGAAATAATTTAATCACACCCAACTAGTGGGTGGGACCCACGAAATATTCAGCCAAAAAGAGAGGGATGGCTTCCCATAATCTTTGACTTCTCTTGGTTACTTACACAATCCAACCCCCTCACTCTTTCAATCATCCACTCCTTCACTCCAACTCCCTCACTTTTTCTCTCTTCTTCTTGGAGAAGAACCACGACCAGGGCAGCCCCAAACCACCCACAAATCACCACAAAAACACCCCATTCAAGCCTTGGATTGCTAGGGTCATTTGGAAGAAAACGTGCACCTCACCGAGCTCTACACATCCATCTTTCTCGTTTGCTCATACGACTAGTAAGGACCTCAAACTTTTCTTGGTTATGTTTTATAATGTTTATTAACATGTTTAGTTGCTTGCTTAACAAAGAGATGTCCAAATCTAAACTTGAAACACGTTTTTGTAAACATATATATGTACACAGTTTTCTGCCCAGAAAAACGACCTCACGAAAACAACCATAACTCGAGTTGTAGACTAAATAAACGGGTGAGACCACTTGGAAAAGTTTGGTATTTTCGTCGTGAACAAAAAGTTCTTCTTTAGCTACCTCCAGAAATACACCCATTATCGGCTATTACTTGATCTTCGGACATATCACTGTTTTGGCCGGAATTTGCATATATCATTTCTTAATTTTTGTTAAAAATAGTAGATGGACACTAAAGTTCTCGGGAAAATAAAGAAATGATCTAGAGACATAGGAGAACAGTTGGTAATTTTTGCGGGACTTTATTCGGACTAACCGTTAGAGAAAACGAGGGTTTCGTTGAGACCAAAAACTGGAAAACCTTAACCCGGGGACTGTTTTGGTATATTTATAAAACCGACCCTTCGAGACGACCACAAAACGTAACGACAATTTTATAAGGCTTATTTAACATAGTTAGGGCTTCCCTAAAAGTTTCGGGTCAAACCGGAGTCGTTTGACCACAAACCCGAGCCTTGAATTCAAACAGATTGCTAGTGTCGCTAGAGGACCAAATCCTATAGCGACACTAAACAAGTGACGCATAGTTACTACTGATTGACGTCACCTGACACTTGCCCTTAGTGACGCACTAAATCTAATACCCGACACTAGCTGAGTGACGCATACTTTAGTGACGCTTAAACAACCGACACTTGACAAGTGTCGCCATACAATTTAAACCGTCACTTATACCGACACTTATACCGTCACTGACCTCAGTGACGCTACCTTAATGCAAGTGACGCATCTAGTGACGCTAATATCACGATACTTACTGAACTATGCGGCACTACCTAAGTGTCGCCTAAACTGTGAAGTGTCGCATGGAGTGACGCATGAAACAGAACCTTGGAAAATACTTTTACACTAAGTATTGAATACATACAACAACCGAACATTATACAATGGTACTTATACAATACATATACATAGTAATGTATACATGAACTACTTCACTCATACAACGACACTTGAAAACATTACGAGATCACACTCGCACGAGCTTACACTCGAACAATGTTTACACGTCGCATTACAAATACTCAACTTATGTATATACTTACAAGGTATACAAACGCGATGAATTACATAATAATAATAGTTGGATTATTATTACACCTCCGTCACCAACGGGCCACACTTATTTACAAAACAATTACAAACGTACAAACAAATACTTGGACATTTCCTAGTTGAGTGGACAACTAGCATGGGTGATCCTTCGGGACACCAACCTACTTATTACTTACTGAACCTTGTGCGTGTTAGGACGCCAAGGGTTGCTAGTACAGAGTACTACACTTGCTTGACTTACTGCATCATCTGCTAGACTCAGGTGAGTCTCACGGCCCCACTTTTTACTGCTTTTACATCGGGGGAGATGCATTACTTGCTTTACATGAACACACATACTTACTTGCTGCCAACGATTTACAAACTTTGCTGAATTACGGATATGCCAATTGCATGAGTTTACGACTAATCCACTGAAAGCCTCCTTAATCATAGTTGTTAGTTATGGAATAAGCGCGAGTTTTAGTATATGGATCCATATGGGACTGACAATCCCCGCCCGGGGTAGCACGCATTACCACGAACCATACTGTATAAACGGGCGTTTCTTACTCGTTTCGGATGTTTTGGATTAACATTCACGGGGGTACTATATTTACTGTACGTTAAGCTTCAACTATGGTGGCTCATGGCAAGGGTATCAAACGGTTAGCATGACCTGCAACCACCCACTTATTAACGGTTAGCAAGACCTGCAACCACCACATACATAATGGCTAGCAAATGATTTACAACTACTACTTGTGTGTTCAAACTGTTTATTTATAAACCTGTGAGATTCACCAACCTTTTGGTTGACCGTTTTAGTAATGCTTCTCAGGTACACAGCATCAGTAGGGATGCCCAGCAGGATAAGCTCATTTAGCTCGAGTCGCATGCATTTACAAGCTTGGAGATTTTATTACATTACTTTTGTACTAGTTGTTATGTATTAGAATCTCTAGGAATTTATACGAAACTCGAGCTTGTATTTTGAACTACTTATGTATTAATGTAATAACTTTTCGAACGTCTCATTTAGAGTCGTTCACTGTATCCTTTGTGCTTGTGATTATTGATTAGTAACACCCAAAACTCGCTTCCGCAAACCATTAAATTTGGGGGTGTTACACATATTACCTCTCATTTTTTTTTTGCTCAATCATGTACTGGTATCAACTCTATTTCTGATCTAACGTAGTTTTGAAATATAGAATTTCAGCTCTAAGGCTACTTTTCTTGAGTTCCATGTTTTCTTCTTTTCAACAAATATATAAAACATGAACACGCAAAAATGAGATCAGAATGAAACAAATGGCCTATAAAATAGCTCTTATATCTCCGGATATTTTTACAGATCTTAAATTTTTTTTCTATTAGATTGATTGTTATTGAAGTGTACGAGTTCCTGGATATTTTTACACCTTCGAAGTTGGTGACTTTTATCTTGACTTGAATTGCTATGGCTAGGTTAAATGTGAGTTTGTTGACTTCGAAGTGTATTTCGAATGATTATACTATAAAATGCCATCATTTGTTGCTTTAAGATATAGACTTTGTGATGCATACCCGTAGAAAATATAATCCTTTGATTGACTAACATATAAGTATTGTGGTTCATCATATAAAGAAGATGATAATGTGTGTTGATTTGAATTCTGAGGAGATAATGTATAAGAATATAAGGCGCAATTTGTTTGTTACTTTGGGGTGTCTGTTCATAACGAACATGAACATGTTTATGCTTCGAATTCTTGTCAGAAACTTTGAATTTAATTTGATTACAGTCGAATTGGGATTGGAATTTGAATCGCAATCAAATACTGTAACTGTATTTGGGGTTGATGCAACTTTTAAAAGACAACATATATAATGACTTAAAAAAAATTTTATCATGCCCTGTATAAAAATATAAGCCATACTTTGATCGTTGATCTACACAATCTGTTACACCTAAAAGGAACATGATAATGTTTTGGCAGTGCAGTAAATATTCAGTTGCAAAAGGATGTGTAACCTTTCTGTCGCAAGTAAAGTCTAAAGGTTCTACTTAAATACTACAAAGGTTCTTTTCCTGCTCCAGATTGATTTTTAAAGGTAAATACCATTACCTTAGGCTAAATGCTTTATTAGGTGATCGTTTGGACCCATTTACGTTTAAATGGGTCAATTTTGGTAATGATTTTGGCTCTAAAGGCTAAGAACAACCAAAAGATTGCGTTTGATATACAACTGGAGAAAGTTGTCAAATTGATAGTGTCTCACCCATCAAAAGATTGACCCTTTTTGACTAATTCCAAAAATACCACTTTTGACCCAGCTCATTTGGCCTTTCTACATGACCCATCCATTGTGTGTCACCTTTAATAATTACTAATGTATATGGGTCAACTGTTGAAAATTTTGCATGAGATCAGTTTGACATATTAAGATAAACAATAGGTTCTACTTAGTTGCACCATTCTACACTCATGTGTGCCTAAAATTGCTTGATGAGGGTCTTATATCCGACTATGTGTCTGAATTTTATTAAAGGTGACATTTGTAACAATAGAAAAACATTAAATGTTCTCTGAATATTATATATTGTAGGGTCAAGTAGTCAACTGCAAGAGATGATGGAGTGGTATCAGCATGTAACTACCCATTATGTATGTTAATAACCCTCATTTTTTCTATCAAATATATTTCTAGCCCGATTGCATGCTACTCAGCTACTGGGAAGCATGCTGATACTATTGTCGAGAACACAAGTTAAAAAAACTATGGAGGTATAAAACTATGGAGGTATAATGAAATACTACAGGTAAAAATCTCCAAAGTTTTGCTATTTTGCTGCATAAAATTGAAAATCGAGATCTGTTGTGAACTAAGAAATTGTGTTGTGCGTGGCTCATATTCTATTTTTGAACCATGAAACTACAGCCCCCTAATCGTGCATATCTGATATTCTGCCTAGAACTTGAAGCTTTTAAATCGGCTATTTAATCTAATGGGTCTATATTCTAAAGGCGTTGGTCTACAATGTCAGTACTTACATTTTTCAAAAATAAGATAAAAATGATTGCATTACTGATTGCAACAATTTTATTTCCTTTGCAAGAAGCTATACTTGTATTCTATGTTCCTAAATGGTATATATACTTTTTAATGATAAGAGGATTTATTTGAGTGGAAGGATGCACCTGAAGCAGCTCTATAAAATGCACGAAGTGCAGATAAAAATGGACAATCGAAACACGACAATACATATGTTGCTGATAGTTGTCCGGAACAATGTAAGGATTTCTTTATTCGGTTTTAAGTTTTGGCTAATATGAGACAACTAATTGCCATGTTTACACACACGTGACTTTTTAGAATTTATATTTTTAAATTTCATTATATTATTATTTTGTATACGACAGCAAATGACCAATTGCCAAAAAAGTCAAATGCACCTGGTCGATCAAGCGTACTTGCATCAGAAAATATAGATGGAACTCTGTCTTTCTTAGAGATAGCCCTTTGTTATGTAGAAGGCTTTGGTGAGATTTCAACTTTGTTTACTCTTTATTACATGTTAAAATTTTTGACAATTTAATGATTTCCTTTTTAGTTTTTCCACTTCTGATAATAGTAGACTTGGTCAGCTGGGTAACTACTTAAAATGAGTTTGTGTTGTAAGTAGCCATTTTTAGTATGGACTGAAACAAGGGGTCAATAAGTGCCCATAAATGTTGCTATGTTGAAACTATCACACTTTGCTATCTTCTTCAGTCAAGTATGTAATATATAGAAATGATCTTTTAATGATAAACTGCATAAGTAAGAACTATAATGATTCGCTTAACCCTATATAGTAGTGTCGATTAGATAACTGACTATATGTAGTTTAGCTTGCTTTTGTTGTTCTCTCGCATATAAAATGTTCTTACTATAGTAGTGTCAGGGCTTAAATAATTAGATATACTTGGTCTGATTTTTCTTTTCATTACAGAACTTTGCAGCAGAAACAATTGCCTCTTTGAACAAGGATAACACACGATTCAGGTACATACTTTTATGGTTTTACCTTCACAATGAGCTATTTAAAATGTTATGATGATAAAAGTTATTGAAGGGTCAAACTTATATAGTTAGAAGTGTCGATTAGATACTAGGATTTTAGGATTCTTATAAGGATCCCACATGGCCTAATCATGCGAATTTCCTGTCTCCAAACATTCACTCATCCCGGGATAAAGGCAACTCCCACCAATTATAAGGATTTAATTAGTCAAATTCTTGCTCTCTTCCAAACTTTGACTTTTGGGAAAATCAAGTGATGTGGATCACAGGTAATCTTTAGCAGCTACCTCAAATATCAATCTCTATGTTAGAGAGCAGATAGTAGTTGGAATGATGAAGGCCAAATTTAAAGCTCATTTTTTACATTTGATTTGGAATGTTGGTGCTCTTTTTATTGGATTAGTAGTCGGTTTGTTATTGTTATGAATATGAATGGTTCAATTGAGTTATCTTCTATCAAAAGATAGATAATGTGTCAACTAAGCTAAAAGGGAATGTGCAAAAGTGGTTGAAAGTTGCCCAAAGGTACAAACTGGCTGGAAATTATTTGGTAACTTCGATGGATACTGGATTATGTTCAGCTTGTTGTGATGGAAAACTTGTGCAGGTTTTACATTAAATATTTGTATTTTCTTTTTACAATTATTAGGCCTCTGATAGTCATAACGGCTCAAATTTTTGTTTCAAATTATTTAAAGGCATCCAAATTGAGCCATTTATAAGTAAACGCGGTACGAATTGCAACATCTGCTTACGGAGTAATAATTACATAGTATAACATCTATTACAAGTTTAAACAAATTATAACTTATGTCACAAAAAATGTTGTATTTTTGCAGGTACCCAACATATTTTGATGATATTGCAGCACAACTCTCTGTGATACCCTTCATTACTTATAGGTTTATTGAAAACGACGACATAGACACATTTGATAGAGTTCTTCAAACTATACTTGCATATTTCTATTGACATCTTTGAGGGAAGCTTATCTTCGGATACTGAATCTACAAAATATAAAGAAGGTAATATGGGCGTGTAAGACACTTCTTGCAATGAGATAAAACGGTTAACTTTTTTTGTATGTGTCAAAATGAATTGGGATGACACTAAAACATATAATATTAGATATAATTGCACTATAGTTCATTTTCTTAAGTTCTATAGTTAACTTATGGAAGCTTATAGGTTGCTCGAATCCTAAATTGTTAGTCTTTGTGGTTTCAATTCGTTATTTTTAAAGCTATGGATACAACCAACTTGCCACCCACTGGCAATGGTTGAAATTATTATTTATATATTATATGTATATGTATGTCTATGCGGATATGACATGTATTTGCATACACGGCTAAAATAAACCAGCAGCGTCCAAAGTTTTTTTTAGCAGCTAAAGATGCAGCAGATACAGTATGCATGATTCTATTAGTAGTAATTATTTTTCTGAGTTATCACTACTATTGGACTCGATTTCATGACATATAAGTTATAGGCTACTGAGAAGGATAAGCTGAGGGATGAACTTGAGAAAGAAGGCAGAAAGCTTGCTCGTGAGCAGGAATCTCAAACATTTCATTTTGATTCTAACATCATCACACCTTGGACTGAACCTATGGCTGTTTAATCATTAATTATATTGAGATTTTAAGTTTTTTTGTCACAATATTTATAATTATTTTCAAACCTTATATGTGTATTTGTGGGTAAATTGGACATAATTGTTCTGTCACAATTACTTTATAACTTAAGTTGTACGTATATAAAAAAAACAGTAGGGATCTCGAAATATGTTATAAACTACACATTGTACTATGATCTGTAACACCTATACGAAAAACCTTAGAAGTTAATCTTACATGTTAGGCGCAATGGATTATCAATTTTTTTATAATCTCGAATATTTTGATGCAATGGATTATTAATATTTGGCATTTCAGAAGTTAATCTTACACACTTTTTGAGTATGATACATACTTCACTAATTCCTTTCCTTGAAATGTTTCAATATTATTTGCTAGGATGTTTTATGATGTAGCTCGCAAATTTTGCGGGTTATGATCTAGTAAATAGTAAAAGATGGAGTAAAATAAGCTCAAAATATTGGGATTCGACTAATTAATATATGTTTACGTAAAATTAGATTTTATTGTATCAACATGCAAAACAAAACAAAATATCATATCATACTACATAATAAAACATTTACCCCTTTTCTTTACAAGCTTACTATTTTAAAGATCGGTTATTACCATTGTACCCTTCTCCATCATTAAATAGATATTTGTTAATTAATTAGGGAATGGCTAACTTGTGCCCTAAGGGCATAGGTTAAGGGTTATTAAATGCACTAAAACCTTCTAAATATATTAGAAAACACATTTATTAAACTCACTAATTTCCTATTATACATGCATATTAATTGTGATTTATATTATGTATGGAATGCTCTATGTTTTTAATTAACTATCTCCCACTAGGAAACATTTATACAAACTTAACTAGCTTCCACTAAAAAATTGACTAGAGATTTTATTTTTATATTAAGAACTATACATTTAGGGCCAATTTCCAACATAATTAAGAGTTGAAAATATTTACTTTAACCTACACGCTCATATAATTATTAGTCAAAATAAAAGACATTAAAAAGTAAAATTATAAGGCGTACAAATAAAAACAATATTTAAACATAAATAAATATTTTTATCTTTTCATTATATTTCGTTATTTAGTAAAGAAATTAAAAGTGATACTCTTTAGTTTTACATTAATTACGTTCGATTGTTAATTATTTTATTACATATGAATGAGAATCGATAATAACTTGAAAATAAAAGAAAAGGTCATATTTTATAATATTTATCTATATCTATAAAGAAGCTATAATGTTTGGAAGTTTTTACATTAGTTTAAAAGTCATTTGCAAATACTTTGGTGCAAACACACTACTCTCAAACACGTGATCACATTATCTTAAACCATTATTAATATCTTCACCGTCGCAATGCGCGAGTGCTCTTCTAGTAAAAAGGAATAAAAGAGAATAAAAATTGATAAAAGTTCATTTAATTTGAAAGATTGTATTTGTATCACATGATGATTTGGTCAACTAATTATGAAATCATACTAAACCCTAAACCCTAATAAACCTTAAACTCTAAACCATGAACCCTGCTAAATCCTAACCCTAAACTCTAACCCTAAACCCTAACCATGACCGTAAATAAAATGTACAATCAATCACTAACACATGTGTTACTAATTTAAAAAAACCCACCAAAAAACCGAATTTTTTTTTATCGAAAGTATGCCTTGAGGGACGGCAAATCGAAGAGGATAAAACGCTGAAAATTATGGTGCAAGTTTCATGATTTTTCGATTTGTCGTTTGTGAGATTATTGATGTTTGGGGTAAATGGGTTTTGTAGTATGGAACATGTAACACCTGCTAAATTAGGATAATTAATTATGCCTAATTACTTGTAACTAGTTGTAATTAGTATGTAATAGGACTAATTGCAGACTCTATTTGTATATATATATATAAGGTGAATTATATATATATGTGTGTACTTACGCGATTTGGATTAATCGTACGTATTAACCGGACGGAGTCCGACACAGTTACTTGGACGTTGGTGACAGAAACTTACCTAAATAATGAGAACGTATTTTATTATATAAAATACACAGCGAACAAACATTATTTATAATATCGCGACGACATTTTAAATAATTTAGCGAATACGTATTAAACGCGAGTTAAGAATTTTAATACTTCGACAAATGTTTTATAATTAATTTCAAGGTATTTCATTAAAACATTCCCGTCACCTTTTAAAAATATAACTGCTTGATATAACGTTTAAACGACGGGGGAAACGAACACCGCACGGAGCGCGGAGGCGCGGACTGAAAATGGGAGGCTTAACCTCCCACCTTCTTTTCTTTTCTCTTCATTTCTCATTTCCTTTCTCTTTCTTCCATTCTTTTCTCTCAACTAACAAAACCACCACCACCTTACAAAATCACAAAATAACATCACGAAACGACGCCGAATCATACCACTCCTTTGGAATAAAAGAACCACGGCATCACGATCTACCTTTCCATCTTTTCGGATTTTCTATCCGACATTTTGTAAGTTTCCGACAAAACCCGAAACTCTCCGTTTTTGCTCATTTTTACGTTTTTATGGTTTATATATGCTTAAAATGTCCAAAAATGGGTTGGGTAAAAGATTTGGACCTAACGGAAGTTTTTCGACCGATTTTCCGGCCACCAATTTCCGATCAGACCGCTACGTCGCAGAGACGCTGGGCTATCTGCGACGTAGCTCAAAACGTCGCATTAAGTGGCCGACGTCGCACTTAGCGACGTCGCGACTTACGTCGCACAAAAATCTCAACGTCGCATTAGCGACGCCACTCCCTACGTCGCATTGATTTGCGAAGGTCGCATTATGCGACGTACATGCCAACGTCGCACCCTACGTCGCATGCTACGTCGCACAAACCAGAACCTTGAAAAGTCAGATTTTACTAAGTGTCGAACTTACACAACTTCAAATACTTATGTCATACGACTTAACAAACGTCATAGAACATACTTTCTATTACAATTACACTAAATTGCGTTATAAATGATAACACTTTGAATCATTATTACAAACCGTCACCAACGGGCCATATTTGTTTTCAAACTACAAACGGATTACTAAACCAACACTTGGACATAATGAGTTGTGTAAACAACTAGCCTAGATGGTCTTGCGAGACATCTACTTACTTAACTTTATATGTTTAGGCATTTGAAGGTTACGGGTTCGGAGAACCTACGGTTGATATTATTTACTCGTTTATTGATATAAACGTACTTGCAAAGACTCAGGTGAGTCTTACGGCCCCACTTTTACTGTTTTATCTTATTGGGGGAGATACATGCTACTACTTTTTCTTGAACACAAGTACTAAACTGTTTACTATACCAAACGGAATTGCATGAGTTGTTACTATTTACAGAAGTCTCTCCATCATATATCGTTAGTTATGGACTTAAGCGCGAACACTAGTTAATGGATCCATTAGGGAAATGACCCTCCCCACCCGGGGCAGTAGCGCTGCCACGTACTGATTTACACGTATAAACGGGTGACTACTTATTCGTTACTGATGCTTGCTCACTTACGAGCATGTCACGGGAGCAAACATATTATTTACGGGTTAAGCTTCGATTATGAGCCTCATGGCAACGGTATAAACTTATTTATTTACATTTGCTGGATTGCAAATACTGATTTTACGATTGCTGGATTGCAATGGCTGATTTTACGCCTACGGGCACTACTAATGAAATCTCGTGTTCAAAGCCGATATTATTTACAAACCTGTGAGATTCACCAACCTTTTTGGTTGACACTTTTTAGCATGTTTTCTCAGGTACCCGGATGGAGTAGGATTACTCCAGGATTTTAGCTAGAGTCGCATGATTTCAACACAACTGCATTAACGGAGATTCTTAGCATTATCTTTTGTATATTTTGATTATGTAATAGAATCTCCCGCTATACGCGTGGACTCTAGGGGAAACTACATTTTGTATACGAAAACACTAAGTTTTCAAACATTATATCTATGGAATGTAACTAATTTACAAAACGTCTCATTTAGAAGTCGTTTGCTGTATATCTTGTGCTTTGTATATTGATTAGTAACACCCAAGTATGCTTCCGCAAAACAGTGAATTTCGGGGGTGTTACAGATTGGTATCAGAGCCTAAGGTTATAGTGAACTAGGTTGCATTTAGTGGGCCTAGACTATGACCATTAGGCAGTATTTCCTTATTAGGCATAATTGGTTCAGGAATCACATCATACGACTTTAATTTAACATAGCCTGATCAACTATGTACAATTAAGGAAAGATGATGTGAGGTCTGAAATGGTTATGTTAAACGGGGATGCGTTAGTTGACTCTGACCACGAGGGAACCGAGACTCTTACTTGTTATGTGCTAGACATACGCTAGGCTATTATATATTGAATATATATGAATAGGCCTCGCACGTAAACACACTCGCTATAGAGATAGCCGACGTCTCTTTGGTGACACTTACGAATTTCTCTCAGCGGTTTGCACCGACCATGACAGACTTGATTACCGTCACACCACCTTGTGGCGCACTCTAATGATTTTATGAAAATCACATCTAACACCCGGAAGCAACGTACTTCCAAGGACTAAAATCCTCTCTCTGTCATTTCTATAGAACTCAAAGCCACGAATTCCCAAATGGACGACTACATGTCTGATAGTGACCAAGTCCACGGGGAACAAATCCAGTACACGTATCTCGATGAGGACATCGTACCAGAAGAAGAAATCATGCTGGAGGGAAACGAAAATCAGAATTTCGGAATGACTGGCATCGACATTGAAGAATATGAAAGAGTGCGAGATCAGGCCGTGGGACTAGACGGCCGAAATTGGGCACTTAAGCGTAAGTGCATAGACTATGAACAAAGATTGAGAATCTCAAACCGATCTGTCCCTACACGAATCAAAGATAAGATCCGTTACTGGAAGAAAGTGGCCACCAACCTAACCCGTAGGACCAAAACATGGATCAAACGTTTGGGCAGGAAGTCAACGGAGGAGACTAGGTACCGCTCCACGACTCAAAGATACAGGGACATGCTTGAGGCACGCTACCACCCACACGACCTGAACCTGGAGTCGGAAGACGAATCCGAAGGCCAGGAACCCTAACTAAGAATGAACCAACCGACTAGCAGAAACTGTGGACCGCCGTGTCACGCTAATGGAACAAATTAATCTACATTAAGATTAGTGTAGTTTTCGTCTTGTAATCTATCTCGTAATCTAGGGACTATCTAGCACTACTCTATAAACTAGTCGGATGTAACCATTCCCGGCACCTTTGTAATATCTCTGTAGGATGTAACTTTTGAACTCACTTTATCTATCAGATATCCTTTGTTATCTCAACTCACATTAATTGTCATTTTCCATGTTGATGTTAGGTATTACTGCTTTTATACATGTACATCTGTGACAATTACCAGCTCATACAAAATCTCATGTATCTTCATTTCTTTTATTGAAGAATCATGCCGCCAAAGACACGACCATACACCGATGCCCAGATTACCTCCCTTATAACCCAGGCTGTTACTGAAGCCTTGGCTCGGAATACTCCACCAAATTCCTCGAGGAACAGCGATGCCGCTGAAACCACTACTGCTAAACCCTGTTCATACAAAGACTTTCAGAACTGCAAACCTCTAAACTTTGCAGGTACCGAGGGAGCTATCGGTCTAGTACGCTGGATCGAGAAAGTTGAGTCTGTATTTCTTATCTGCAACTGTGCGGAGGGAGATAAGGTTAAGTTCTCCGTTAGTACTTTTACTGACACCGCACTCACCTGGTGGAACACTTATGCCCAGACTGTGAGTGTTACTACTGCTTACCAACTCCCGTGGGAGGAGTTGAAGAAGATGTTGAGGGGTGAGTATTGCCCCAGGGATGAATTGAAACAACTAGAAGTGGAATTCTGGAACCACAAGATGCAGGGTGATGACATCACCGGATACACCAACCGTTTCCACCAACTGGCACTTCTGTGCCCAACCATGGTCGATCCTGAGTACAAGAGGATCGAGAAATTTGTTGATGGTCTTCCTGAGAGACTCCAAGACCTGGTAACTTCTTCCAAACCGGGTACTATTCAGAGCGCCATCCGTATGGCCCATGAACTAACGGCAAATTCTGTCCGCCGTGGTACAACTTCAACCCCATCTGCAAACAACAAACGCAAGTGGGAAGGTAACCCCAACTCATCCAACCAAACCTTCAACAAAAAGCCTGAGTACATTAAGGCTTATACATCTGGAACTTCGGAAAAGAAAGGGTACAGCGGGAACAATCCCTACTGTTCCAAATGCAGCCGCCATCATGACGGTTCTTGCCCTTGCTCCAACTGCAAACGGTTCGGGCATCTAGCCAAGGATTGCCGAATCAACATTTCTACCCCCAACACTAATGCACCAAAGGCCTGCTTTGGGTGCGGAAATACAGGGCATTTCAAGAAAGATTGCCCAAAGCTGAAAAACAATAACAACCCTGCTCGCGGCAGATCATTCGTTATCAAGGCTGGGGAAGCCAGACAAGACCCGAACGTCGTGACGGGTACGTTCCTTCTCAACGACCTTACTGCTTCTGTGTTATTTGATACCGGTGCCGATAGAAGCTTCATATCTGAGAAATTTAGCCCTTTACTTGATATTACTCCCACTGCCTTAGATGCTAAATACATTGTAGAATTAGCTAACGGCAAACTGATTGAGACTGATAGCATCATACACAACTGTACACTTAACCTCACGAACGAAACGTTTTCCATTGATTTAATCCCTGTCGAGATCGGCAGCTTCGATATTATTGTCGGTATGGATTGGTTATCCAGGCACCGAGCTGAAATCATCTGCCATGACAAACTCGTTCGCATACCTCTTGTCTCCGGTGGAACCTTAGTCCTACAAGGGGAGACCGGTAGACGGAATCTGAATATTGTATCCTGTCTGAAAACGAGAAAATATCTACGAAAAGGGTATCAAGCCATCCTCGCACATGTAACGGAGAAGAAGTCGGAGGAGAAGCGACTTGAGGATGTTCCGATCGTGCGGGATTTCCCGGAAGTCTTTCCTGAAGACTTGCCCGGACTTCCGCCACCTAGACAAGTTGAATTCCAAATCGAACTTGTGCCCGGAGCTGCACCCGTGGCACGAGCCCCTTACCGTTTAGCACCATCTGAAATGCAGGAGTTGTCTAACCAACTACAGGAACTCCTGGACAGAGGATTCATTCGACCAAGTTCCTCACCTTGGGGAGCTCCGGTCTTATTCGTGAAAAAGAAAGATGGATCTTTCCGCATGTGTATCGACTACCGAGAGCTGAATAAGCTAACCATAAAGAATCGGTACCCACTTCCTAGAATCGATGACCTGTTCGACCAACTCCAGGGATCGAGTGTTTACTCAAAGATTGATCGACGGTCGGGTTATCATCAACTCCGAGTCCGTGACAATGATATCCCAAAGACAGCTTTCCGAACTCGTTATGGGCATTACGAATTCCAAGTGATGCCATTCGGGTTGACCAACGCACCGGCCGTATTCATGGACCTTATGAATCGGGTGTGCAAACCATATCTTGACAAATTCGTCATTGTGTTCATCGACGATATACTGATTTACTCATGCAACGAACAGGAACATGCTCAACATCTAAAAACCATTCTCGGACTTCTGAAACACGAAGAGTTATATGCCAAATTCTCTAAGTGTGAGTTCTGGATTCGAACCGTTCAATTCCTCGGGCACGTGATTGACAGCCAAGGAATTCATGTTGATCCCGCCAAGATTGAAGCAATCAAGGGCTGGGAGTCACCGACCACTCCAACCGAAGTGAGACAATTCTTAGGTCTTGCTGGTTATTACCGCCGATTCATCGAAAACTTTTCAAGAATAGCTGTTCCACTAACCACACTGACTCAGAAAGATAAGAAGTTCGATTGGACTGATAAACAAGAGTCAGCCTTCCAGCTATTGAAAAACAAACTTTGCAGTGCACCAATCCTGTCCTTACCCGAGGGCACCGACGATTTCGTAGTTTACTGCGACGCCTCACACCAGGGACTTGGTTGTGTGTTGATGCAACGGGAAAAAGTCATTGCCTATGCCTCACGACAACTAAAAATTCACGAGAAAAACTATACGACCCACGACCTCGAGTTAGGTGCTGTGGTCTTCGCATTGAAAATCTGGAGACATTATCTCTACGGTACGAAAAGCACTATCTTCACTGATCACAAAAGTCTCCAACACATATTCGATCAGAAGGATCTAAACATGAGGCAACGTCGCTGGGTTGAGTTACTTAGTGACTACGACTGCGAGATCAAATACCATCCGGGCAAGGCTAACGTAGTTGCCGATGCCTTAAGCCGAAAAGAACGAGTGAAACCCCTTCGAGTCCGAGCACTTTCTATGACAATTCATAACGAGCTTCCTGCTCAAATCCTTACCGCTCAACTTGAAGCACTCAACGATGAAAACTTGAAAAATGAAGCCTTGCGAGGCTTGGATAAACAATTCGAAATCAAACCCGATGGAACTCGATACTTCTCTAACCGGGTGTGGTTACCCAAATTCGGAAACTTGCGAGATTTGGTGATGGCTGAAGCTCACAAATCTCGATACTCTATACATCCCGGATCTGACAAGATGTATCATGACGTCAAAGGGTTGTATTGGTGGCCTAACATGAAAGCTGACATCGCCTTGTACGTCAGTAAATGCCTAACCTGTTCCAAAGTAAAGACCGAACACCAAAGACCCTCTGGGTTGCTTCAACAACCTGAAATTCCTCAATGGAAATGGGAACAGATTTCCATGGACTTCATTACCAAACTACCGAAAACTTCGAGTGGTTGCGATACCATTTGGGTGATCGTGGACCGTCTCACGAAATCTGCTCATTTTCTGGCCATCAAGGAAACCGACAAGATGGAGCGTCTGACTCGCATCTATGTCAAAGAAATCATCTCGCGACACGGTGTACCTATCTCGATCATCTCGGATAGGGACAGCCGTTTTACTTCAAACTTTTGGCAATCGCTACAGAAATCTCTTGGTACTCGTCTGGATATGAGTACTGCTTATCACCCGCAAACCGATGGCCAAAGCGAGCGAACTATTCAAACACTGGAGGATATGCTACGAGCCTGCGTAGTCGACTCCGGTACTTCTTGGGAAAATCACTTACCGTTGTGTGAGTTTTCGTACAACAACAGTTACCATACCAGCATAAAGGCTGCACCCTTCGAGGCACTTTACGGACGTAAGTGCCGATCACCTGTCTGTTGGACTGAGTTAGGAGAATCCCAACTCACGGGTCCAGAAATCATTCAAGAAACTACTGAGAAAATCGTTGGTATTCAAAACCGGCTGAAAGCCGCGCGTGATCGTCAGAAAAGCTATGCCGACGTGAGACGCAAACACCTTGAGTTCCAGGTAGGAGACAAGGTACTTCTCAAAGTGGCACCGTGGAAAGGTGTTATTCGATTCGGGAAACGAGGCAAACTAAATCCTAGATACATCGGACCATTCGAAATCCTTGAAAGGATTGGTCCAGTGGCATATCGCCTGCAACTTCCTGCTGAACTTAGCAGCGTACACAACACATTCCACATTTCTAACTTGAAGAAATGTCTGTCTGACGAGACGCTGATTATACCGCTCGACGAAATTCAAATCGATGATAAACTTCATTTTGTCGAGAAACCTATGGAAATCATGGACCGAGAGGTCAAGCAATTGAAACAGAGTCGTATTCCCATAGTAAAAGTCAGGTGGAATTCTAGGCGCGGCCCTGAGTTCACCTGGGAACGGGAAGACCAAATGCGACAGAAATACCCACATCTCTTCCCAAACAACGCACCATCTGTGCACACGAACTAATTTCGGGACGAAATTTCTTTAACAAGGGGAGAATGTAACACCTGCTAAATTAGGATAATTAATTATGCCTAATTACTTGTAACTAGTTGTAATTAGTATGTAATAGGACTAATTGCAGACTCTATTTGTATATATATATATAAGGTGAATTATATATATATGTGTGTACTTACGCGATTTGGATTAATCGTACGTATTAACCGGACGGAGTCCGACACAGTTACTTGGACGTTGGTGACAGAAACTTACCTAAATAATGAGAACGTATTTTATTATATAAAATACACAGCGAACAAACATTATTTATAATATCGCGACGACATTTTAAATAATTTAGCGAATACGTATTAAACGCGAGTTAAGAATTTTAATACTTCGACAAATGTTTTATAATTAATTTCAAGGTATTTCATTAAAACATTCCCGTCACCTTTTAAAAATATAACTGCTTGATATAACGTTTAAACGACGGGGGAAACGAACACCGCACGGAGCGCGGAGGCGCGGACTGAAAATGGGAGGCTTAACCTCCCACCTTCTTTTCTTTTCTCTTCATTTCTCATTTCCTTTCTCTTTCTTCCATTCTTTTCTCTCAACTAACAAAACCACCACCACCTTACAAAATCACAAAATAACATCACGAAACGACGCCGAATCATACCACTCCTTTGGAATAAAAGAACCACGGCATCACGATCTACCTTTCCATCTTTTCGGATTTTCTATCCGACATTTTGTAAGTTTCCGACAAAACCCGAAACTCTCCGTTTTTGCTCATTTTTACGTTTTTATGGTTTATATATGCTTAAAATGTCCAAAAATGGGTTGGGTAAAAGATTTGGACCTAACGGAAGTTTTTCGACCGATTTTCCGGCCACCAATTTCCGATCAGACCGCTACGTCGCAGAGACGCTGGGCTATCTGCGACGTAGCTCAAAACGTCGCATTAAGTGGCCGACGTCGCACTTAGCGACGTCGCGACTTACGTCGCACAAAAATCTCAACGTCGCATTAGCGACGCCACTCCCTACGTCGCATTGATTTGCGAAGGTCGCATTATGCGACGTACATGCCAACGTCGCACCCTACGTCGCATGCTACGTCGCACAAACCAGAACCTTGAAAAGTCAGATTTTACTAAGTGTCGAACTTACACAACTTCAAATACTTATGTCATACGACTTAACAAACGTCATAGAACATACTTTCTATTACAATTACACTAAATTGCGTTATAAATGATAACACTTTGAATCATTATTACAAACCGTCACCAACGGGCCATATTTGTTTTCAAACTACAAACGGATTACTAAACCAACACTTGGACATAATGAGTTGTGTAAACAACTAGCCTAGATGGTCTTGCGAGACATCTACTTACTTAACTTTATATGTTTAGGCATTTGAAGGTTACGGGTTCGGAGAACCTACGGTTGATATTATTTACTCGTTTATTGATATAAACGTACTTGCAAAGACTCAGGTGAGTCTTACGGCCCCACTTTTACTGTTTTATCTTATTGGGGGAGATACATGCTACTACTTTTTCTTGAACACAAGTACTAAACTGTTTACTATACCAAACGGAATTGCATGAGTTGTTACTATTTACAGAAGTCTCTCCATCATATATCGTTAGTTATGGACTTAAGCGCGAACACTAGTTAATGGATCCATTAGGGAAATGACCCTCCCCACCCGGGGCAGTAGCGCTGCCACGTACTGATTTACACGTATAAACGGGTGACTACTTATTCGTTACTGATGCTTGCTCACTTACGAGCATGTCACGGGAGCAAACATATTATTTACGGGTTAAGCTTCGATTATGAGCCTCATGGCAACGGTATAAACTTATTTATTTACATTTGCTGGATTGCAAATACTGATTTTACGATTGCTGGATTGCAATGGCTGATTTTACGCCTACGGGCACTACTAATGAAATCTCGTGTTCAAAGCCGATATTATTTACAAACCTGTGAGATTCACCAACCTTTTTGGTTGACACTTTTTAGCATGTTTTCTCAGGTACCCGGATGGAGTAGGATTACTCCAGGATTTTAGCTAGAGTCGCATGATTTCAACACAACTGCATTAACGGAGATTCTTAGCATTATCTTTTGTATATTTTGATTATGTAATAGAATCTCCCGCTATACGCGTGGACTCTAGGGGAAACTACATTTTGTATACGAAAACACTAAGTTTTCAAACATTATATCTATGGAATGTAACTAATTTACAAAACGTCTCATTTAGAAGTCGTTTGCTGTATATCTTGTGCTTTGTATATTGATTAGTAACACCCAAGTATGCTTCCGCAAAACAGTGAATTTCGGGGGTGTTACAGAACATTCTCTTTGTACATGTGGCATGATATCATTGGTTCTCTTAGTCTCACTTAAAAATCATGGACTCATTTGAACCTTACTCTATAAATGTATTATAAAATCTAGATTCATGAAGGAGAGTGATGCACAGTTCCACCTCATTAGCATTTGTGATCCGAAATCATCCACTAATGTTGCTAAACAAGTGTTGTACATACCTTGTATAGTCGTATGAGAGTTGTGCATTTTTTTTATGTTTTTTTTTTTTTTCACTTCCATTTGGTGTTTTCTAGAAACTTCTCTTTTTTTAGTTATATCTAAAAAAATGTTGTCTTTGTTACTGTGTTTGAATTTTGATGGTTGGTTGTTTTGGGTTCTTTGCGTTCAAGTTATGCAAGAGTAAATCTTGACTTTGTTCATTCTAGTCGGTTTAATGAACTGAAATTACTAGATACATAGAATGTATGAAATAAATCTTTAACATGAAATAATATGTTGTATTACATATAAATCTTGACGAAATTATTGGATAAGAAAAGTTGTCATGTATCAAATCACCTTTTGCGTATAAATTTTTTTTGGATTTACGAGTACTAGATAAAAGATCCGCGATAACGCGGGTTACTGTTAAGTGTTTTGTTTATTTATTTCATAAAGGTTTTTTTATTTTTATATGATGTATTGGTTAATATATCATTTTTATTATAATTCTTTTTGCTAGATTCATGATTGTGGTCTGTTTTAATTTGAAATTTTTTGGTCCATTTATTTTACTCATTGGCCAGACGTTTCATATTAAGCATTGTTTTATTAAGCATCATTTAACTTAATTGTATATTATATGTCTTGAATTTGGTCCGCTTATTTTTTGTTCCGTGTGTTTATTTTGAGTTGTTCATTCTGTCTCTCTTTCAAGTTTGCGATCATAGTTTCTCTGTTTTTTATGTGATTAAATTGAAGTTTCTTTCAATATTGGGTTCGTTTAATTTTGTTTGTTGTTTTTATTTATTAATAGGTTAGTTGATGTCATTATTTTTGTAATTAATTTTATATATAATTGTGCATTAGTGTTATTGTTGATTACTGTGTATGTGTATTATATTGCATGTAAGTAAATTGGTTGTTCTGTTTAATTGTAGATAATGCATGTTTGTTTTTGTGCTTATCAGTTATTTATTTGTTGTGTTAAATGTATGATACAATAAGTAAATCAATTTTGACATAACTTTTCATATTGAAGGTTGTTAAATTATCATTGTATTGTCTCATGTATTTTAGGGGAAAATCACAGATTTGATCCGTTTACCAACCCATTTTTAACAAAGTAATCCGTTGACTTTCATTTTTCACAAACTAATCCACCGATTGGCGGCGCCCCGGCGCCCCTGACACAACCCACCACCCAAATAATGCCACGTGTACGAGGATTTCGAAAAAAAAAAAACAAAACCGGCGCCCCTTGCATTTTTTGGCGCCCCATCTCCTTCCTTTTTGGCGCCCCTCTCTCTTCGATTTGCATGTGATCGGCGCCAAATCAACCAAAAAAAAAAAAAAAAAACGGCGACCCACCCTTTGTTTCTTGGCGCCAACGCATTTTTTTTTTTCGAAATCCTCGTACACGTGGCATTATTTGGGTGGTGGGTTGTGTCAGGGGCGCCGGGGCGTTGGGGCGGCACCAATCGGTGGATTAGTTTGTGAAAAATGAAAGTCAACGGATTACTTTGTTAAAAATGGGTTGGTAAACGGATCAAATCTGTGATTTTCCCGTATTTTAGATAAAATTGTATATAGTAAGAAGGCAATACAATATTATTGTAACTTACAAAACATATTTTTAAAAGCCTATATTAACAATGAATTTAGTCTAAGTCAAATAAATTATTTTGTAATCCAAACCTAAATTTCTATCCAATTCGTACATTGTTGTAATCATATATACACATACACATTAAGCAATCCCATCTACAAACAGTATACAATTCGTTTATCAATTTACATATTTCCACACACATACAACCACTACGAACAATATATTGTTGGTTCATAGTGGTTACAAAAGCTTAATCACCATGATTATATGTATATAAATTAAACATTGACTACTAATATTAATACTTTCGTAGAATGTGCTTGCAGCTCAAAATCCAGATCATGCATGAGATCCTGCGGTTGGAATTCCACAAAAGCAATTGCATATTAATCCACCATCTTTTACATAGTTGAAGTATGGAATCGCTTTTGAATCCTTAACTGTGATCAACAAACTTTTTTTTCAGATTACCAACAGATGAATTCATTCAACAAAACATTATCTTTAACTTCCTCAAACAAAGGGCTAGAAAGCTTTACTCTTTATATCAAATTCCCATACATCTTTCGTAAAGTCGCGCGGTAAGGCACTAAAGGGATGTTAATATATATTAGTCAGTACGGCACTAAACCCTACAACAATTGATACCTTATATTAATCCACCATTCACAAGAACTACTAAACACCAACCATATAAGTCTGTCATTAGATTCATTACAGAAACCTATAACTATAATTATAAGCACAAAACAGGAGTAAACCCTGACCGTCCTCAAGTAGCCCACTTTTATATAATTTTGGCAGCCAAGCAAGCTTCTTTTCAGCGACAATCGACAAAAGTCTGGATACACCCTGATTCCACATATCATATTTTCTTTGGTTCCTACATTCAAACTCCACCACACCACAGATAGTCATCCTCAGTCCAAAGTACCATCGCTGCTAACCACCATCAAATAGGAGCCTCCCTGGCCATGCTAGAAAATTCTTGCAAACCTCCGAAGCCACATCTATATATATATATTCAAGTCATTATTATGTCATAATCTAACTCCTTCACGCATATAATTAGTTAAAAGCTAAAAAAAATAAAAAAAATAAAAAAATTCTTACTTTTCTTCTTCTTTGCAATTGTAGATCCAACATTTTGATCTTCATTTTTGACATCACTTTACCACTCCTGTGGATATAAAGTGATACAATTTTACAATGCAGATCACCTACATTAAGTCCTCATGTGTTAATTCTCACCATAATTACATCTTCAACTTATACAAAATTCAGTAGATTTGAGTTAATAGTTATGTTAGATATTTATTTACCATTACGCGTGTGTTTAAAAAGCTCGCTATCTCGAGCAAGAAGTACTTGATTACAAATACCGAGAAAGTTTTCTTCAGGTGGAAGTTGATCCTTAGAGTAACCACTACTCATTCCGTCCATTTTGCTTACTTTGACTTCTCTATCAACAGATATAACTGCTGCTATGTTCCATAATATGCAATAATCCAGATGATAGTGAGGAACAAACCTGTATTGGAAGTACGAAACACTCAAAGTTACTTCCTTTTTAGTTTTTACAATCTTTGATAGTTTGCAATGACAGTATGACATACATTCATAAAATTAATACAGCTCATTTCGCCAAAACTATATTAAGAGTGCAGATGAGCTCATAGTTGTGATAACAACAAAACGGGAGATGTAAAAACTGAAACGTAGAAATACAGCCGGTAAATGTGGACCCGCCATTTAAGGATCAAGAAAAGTTGCAAATATATGATGGGGCATAGTTTCAGCAGATTCATGTTGATACATTAATAAATCAAACAACTACTTAGGTAATACATGACTACCGCACATAATAACTTGAGACTCACACATTACAATATGATTAACCTAAAAATGTTGGACATAAGTCACATAACTAACCTTTGATATTGCCGGCTGCGTTGTTCCTCTATAAGACGAAGCAAGTCCAAGCATCAAACCTACATTAGCGCTTTCGTGTTCATAAAAATATGACAACATTAGATTTGCAGAGTATTACACTGATGCTTTACTGTATAATTTTGTCATGTGGTGATCAAAGGTGCAAGTTAAGCTCTATTGAATAACAACTCTAAAGTTGCATGAGTTATGGTATGTGAACATAATTAAGATAATATATAGCTACATACCTTCGATTCTAAATAGGATAATTTACCAATGACTTCTTTCGTCAAACGTGAAATGCACCTGTACGAAATATAACCAAAATATAATAGCCGGTGGAGATTATAAAATTAAAATGACAACTCACTAATTTATACAACATACACGTATAAATGATGAATAGCATGACTCGTGTCGCCACCTCACATGAGCCCAATCCAACCCAAGGCATAAAGATGATGTCAAATGTCACTTTTGGATCAGAATTTAAGTTGTTCCCTTTGACAAATCTTACATAATAAAATGCAAGTTAAAATAGTTAATTATTAGCTTGAAGATTCACAGGGAGGTCTAATAGGATAATCCTATCCATAAATATCGCAGGGACGTTGAAATTCTTTATTATATTAACTTCATAAGAAAGAATCGTTGTTGAAGACCTGCAAAACAGAGCATTGCTTCTTAAAAAGACAAATGTCAACCACAATACTACAAATATAATGATATAGCTTCAATCAACAATTACTATTTCAGCAGAAGGACACAACCACAATACTACAAATATCAATACAATTTCCTAATCAACATTTACTACTTGAGTAGAGTACTACGATTATCAATAATTCAATATCATGATACAATTTCAAAATCAGCCACTAATGATCACGTAAACTATTGGCAAATAATTTCAAAGTCAACATCAAATCACTAATAACTCCCACCGATTTAGATAACATAAGTACATTTTACATAAAACTACAATGAATAAAATAAAATACCTGAATTTAAGATTAGGAATAAAATCTGCAAGCCTTTAATAATCAGTAAAAGCTTTCCACACCGACCTCCGACTTAACACGAGGGTCTCACCACGATATAACCTCCACTTCAGATTTAACTCTCCTCTGTTTTCCTCCTCCTTCATATAACACTACTTCTTCGGCACCTATTACGTTAACACTTCCGTTAATTGCATTAGACTCGTCCCAACCCTTTGGTCAGTTCGATGGTCAGTTTGAACCGACCAACCGACCGGGATGGCACGGGTTGGTCGGTGGCCTTGGTCGGTTTGATGCTTCGGTAAACCGAAGCGTGTTAGGTTGTGAGAGTGGGGCCCAATTTTTTTTTTTTTTTTTTTTTTTTATATTCTAGCCGTTAAACATAAAAAAAAATAAATAAATAAATAAATTTTCCAAACGGTCATATGGCCGTTGGTTTTTAAAAAAATTTTTTTTCTTTTCATTTTCTCACCTATAAATACTACCACCTCATTCTCAAATAATTCACAAACTCACATTCAATCTATCTTTTATACAATTCAAACCTCAACAATTTTATACACTTTAAAAATTTTAAAATGTCGTCTGATTCGGATCTTGAAGATTTGCAGACGCTTAACGAAATTTTCGATCCGGAATGGGCGATAAATGTTATAAACGCCATATCTTCCGAATCGGAAGACGAAGAAGTAATTCCGATCCCGCGAGCTCCCCGTATATACTTTCCAAGAGATCGCGTAATGACGAGCCAACGTTTGTTTCAAGATTACTTTGCCGACAACCCAACATTTCCGGCGGATGTATTCCGGCGCCGTTTTCGAATGAGTAAGCCATTATTTATCCGTATATGCCAAAATATTATTAATTTTCCTCAAGATCCGTTACCAGATTACTTTGCATATTTTCAACAACGTATTGACACACTCGGCAGACAAAGTTTTAATGTATTTCAAAAATGCACTTCCGCCGTACGACAACTAGCATATGGTTGTGCCGCGGATGCATTTGACGAATACTTGCATATGGGTGAACAAACTTCGTACGACTGTTTGGATAATTTTTGCAAATGTGTATTTCATTTGTACTCTACGGTATATTTAAGAAAACCAACTGTACAAGATGTGCAACGTTTACATCAACGCCATTCTGAGTTGCATGGTTTTCCGGGTATGCTCGGAAGCATCGATTTCATGCATTGGCCTTGGAGAAATTGTCCGGTAGCATGGCAAGGTCAGTACACTAGAGGTGATCAAGGTCATCCAACAATCATGCTCGAAGCAGTTGCATCTTATGACTTGTGGATTTGGCACGCTTTCTTTGGTCCAGCCGGCTCGAGCAACGACATTAATGTTCTGAATCAATCGGATTTGTTCTCCGACTTGCTACAAGACAGAGCTCCCCAAGTTAACTTTACGATTGCTGGACAAAATTTCACAAAGGGGTATTATCTTGGGGATGGTATCTATCCGGAATGGGCTACAATTGTTAAGTCGTTCAGGCATCCACTGACTGAAGCTGAGGCTCACTTTAAAAGATACCAGGAATCTGCAAGGAAAGATGTGGAACGGGCATTTGGTGTCCTTCAAGGCCGCTGGTAAATCATCAAGAACCCGGCTAGACCATACAGCACTAATAGAATAAAAAGAATCATGTACGCTTGTGTTGTTCTACACAACATGATAACGGAGGATAACGGGCGAAATATGTGTGATCTGGAAGAAGATTATCCATCCGAGCCGGCAAATAGACCAAACCGCTCATGGGAAGAAAGAGTTGCCACTTCACTGCGGATGGATCGGGAATTACGGGATAGGGAAGTTCATCATCGACTTCGCAATGCTCTGATCCAACACATTGCGCAGCTTCCACCAAATTACCGTGTTCGTTAGGAATTGTTGGATAATAACGTATTTGTTGTAATTTTTATTTTAGGAATTGTTGTAATTTTTATTTTTAGAAATTGTTGTAACTTTTATTTTTATTGAAATTGTTGTAATTTTTATTTTTAATGGAAGTTGTTTAATTTAAATTATTGTTTTTATTTAAATTATTGTGTTTTAGTTGATTTTTTAATTGGTCAGTGGGTCCCAAGAATTGAAGTGACCGAGTAGGGATGTGAGTGGTCAGTCAGTTTTGGTCAGTTTTGTGAAAAAGCTGATGTGACGCTGACGTGGCTCGGTCAGTTTTGGTCACTTTGATTTAGGGTTGGGAGTGGCCTTAGTACACACCGATCGATCACGCTTGCTATCGATTACATAATTTAATGTTGTGGCGCCGGTGCTGAAACAGGCGGAGCTTCGGTTGAAGGAGAGGTGGTGGAGGTTAGACCATCCGTAACCGTAACACCAGAACGCCACTTTTTCAGCTGCCACATCAGCGTCACATCAGCATCAAACTATAACACCAGAACGCCCCTAATCATAACACCAGAACGCCACTTTTTTCCTCCATTCTGGGACCCACCACTAACTTACTAAATTTAATTTTATTTTATTTAAAATACAATACAAAACATTTTAATTAAAAATACAATACACCACAATAATTAAAATAAAAACCATACATTAATTCAAATAAAAATGAACTACATTACTTTTTAAAAATAAAATACATCACAATAATTTTAAAATACAATACGATCCTAAAAATTAAAACGTTACATTCCTAAAAATCTAAACGTTACAATCCTAAAAAATAAAACGTTACAATCATAAAAATCCTAAAAAATAAAACGTTACAATCCTAAGAAATTAAACGTTACAATCATAAAAATCTAAACACACTAAAAACTACTCGTCGTCATCCTCGTTGTCCTCGTCGGCATCGTAGAACTCCGCAAACTCATTTCGAAACTGTTTCTTCATCTTCGCGAACGCTGCACGGTCAGCTGGATCCGGGATCTCTTCGGGGTTGAATTTGAGAAACTGTAGACCTTGAAACGCAGTTCTCAATCGTTCCTGACGGGTGATCTCCTCAATCGATGCTTTTTGGGCGGCTAACAATTCGGCCTTGTGTTTCGCCATAGCCTGTATCGCGTCATCAACCTTTTCGGTCGGGGTTCCTGTCCGGGAAGATGTCGCCGCATCGGAAGAACCAGAGCTTCGGGCCGCTTTTCGGGCTCTGTTTCGGCCCATGGGCCGTGGAATCGGGTCGGGCCCAAATAACTCGTTCTCTCGGTCGGCAGAGAGATCAACGGACTGATCAAAAAAATCTTCGTCCTCGTCGCGCAATCCGGTTCCACCTACCGGATTTGGTGCCTTCCATTTCGGATGATCTTTGAGGAACCACCAAGCCTCCCTTGAGGTGAATGTCTTCTTGTAGGTATCGTAGTATTCGGCTACGGCTTGATCGTAAATCATCCCGTTGTCTCGGCCGCTACCCCAAGCTCGTTTTACCGACTCATAACACCCGTTGAAGTTTTTGCAGTTTCGGTCAAGTGTACGCCACTTGGATGATAATTGGTCGGCGTCGCGAACCCAACCATAATTGTTGGCGTTGAACTTTTCTTCAATAGTACCCAACAAAGTACCCCGTTTTTGTGAGTTACCGACTTCAGAGTCTTCGGATGCGTCGCAATAACTAGTTGCTAACCACGCCTCTTCAGTTGGCGACCATGCCCGTTTGTTGCATGTTTTTTTCGACCCGTCTGTTTTTTTGGCATGGCTTCTTTTATTGGGTGATGGCGCGACTTGTTTTCCGGATCTTTGGGTTGGTGCTTCATCCGTCTGTTCGGGTTGCATAGCCGGTTGTTGCGGGAAAGTTGGTTACCGGAACGGTTGTTGCGGGTAAGGTTGCGGGAACGGTAGTTGTTGAAAATTCGGGTTAGGATAATACCCGTATGGTGGTTGGGTTGGATCATAGTGTTGTTGAAAATTCGGGTTAGGATAATACCCGTATGGTGGTTGGGTTGGACGTACGTTTGGGTTAGACCCGCTCGAACCGGGTGTGTTTCCGGTTCCGAATAACATAAGGTTTGTGTACGACATATTTTCCGGGTTGTTGGTTTGATTGTAGTCGGAATTTGGGTTGGACATGGTGTTGAAAGTATTGAAAATAGATGGAGAAATGGTGTTGAAAGTATTGAAGTGTGTTAAAAAATGAGTTAGAATGTGTTAGTTTATATAGAGAAATGGGTTAGGTGGTTTGAAAATAAAAAAAAAAAAATTTAATTTTTTTTTTGAATTATATCCGTTACCCACGCTCTCCTATTTTTTTTTTTTTTTTTTTTTTTTGTTTTTTTCGAAACTTTTTGAATTTCAGGAAAAAAAAAACCGTTTTTTTTTTATTTTTCCGGCATTTATCGCGAAAGAAAAAGAGAAAAGAAAATTAAATAGGCTGTGGGTCCCACCATAACGCGGAAAACGGAGGCGTGATTCGAGTGAGAACGCCGAGCTGAACGCCGGCCAGAACGCCGCGTTAGCGGCGTTCTGGCGTTGTGGAGGGTGAGAACGCCGCCATGTGTACGCGTTACGGATGGTCTTAGGGAATGATGGATGTAGGGAGGATTGGGGAGATAATAGAGCTGAGGTTTGTTAGTCACAATTAGGGTTTTGGAAGAAATTGTGGTCGTGTCCATATTTGTATTCATCCGTGTTTTTCTAGATTACCATGGCCGGATTTTTATCTAATTCATTAATAGCCGATTTTTTTTATTATTTAATATTTAATTTAATTTAATGTTTAAGAGATTTATTATTATTATTAGGTTCTAAATTTAATTATCAATTAAATTAATCTCGATCGTTGGATTAATATTGGAAAAATCTAATTAAGGGCTGGGATTGCCTTAAGTTATTCTGCTTTAAGTATATTTTATTTTATAGATAGATTTATTTTTAATGATCTTGAGAATATAGAATCTTATTTTTAGTATGTATGTTATATTAAACTTTTGAGTTGAAACATCGGGTCTTAAAGAGGGCGGAGCTAGGAAATATTTATGGAGGGGGCATACACAAAATTATGTCGTGCTTCTTTATACTTTTAAGTGGGCAAAATTTAAAAATCTCAATTATACCTTAAAAAAATTCTTTTTTTTTACGTAATTTCGAAATTTTTGTGGGGGCAGCTGCCCCATTATAGTTCCGCCCCTAGTCTTAAATCGAAGGGCAATCGTCAATGTATCTTTTTCCTTTTTAATGAAAAAGAAAGGATTGTGATTTCGTTCATTGGGTTGCCAGTTTTGATCCAAACCAGATTGGTTCAGCCGGATCGAATCTACCTTTTTGTTGGGTCAACGTTAATAGAATTCAGGTATTTGGATTAACACCAGATCTGGCCCCAAATCTAGAGTTTGAATTTGTTTTCATGTTACCCTTGGATCCGAAATTGTCAACCCAAATCCCCAGATATGGCCATATGGGTAACCAACGACACTCAAAATAGATCAACAACCACAATTATAGTATTAGTAGATTGTATATGGCAAAAATAAATTATATTTTTTCATTATAAGTTGTTCCTAAAGAAATAAAAATCAGCCAAATAAGAGAGATTGCAATTTACATCCATATATGTCAAATGTTCTTTCTTTCTTTCTTTTTTATTATTTTTTTCCTTTTTTCAATGGCATAAATTTCATTGAGATAATAGTAAGACACTAAAATTTACAAGAATCGAAAGTAAATCACAAACTTAAACTACCTCTGACACATCCTTCCGAAATACCTGATTAAGTACAATCAAAACCACTAAACCTTCCAAACATACATCAAACCTAACACCACACGAAAAAATTATCAGGAATGCAACCTACTACGCACCTACTCAAAAATAAGCGACCACCCAGAGTACAACTTTTAAACGTTTTTGGCATCTAACAATGGTCAAATGTTCTATCAGGCGTTAAAATTCAAAACCTTCATCAACACTTGTTTAGTGTGACATAATACGCTACTGCAAATGACAAATGTCTAGTAGCATCACAGGCAAACATCTATATATAGTTGATGTTAGATATAAAGCCAGTATGAGTCATATAATGCCTAGTGTATATAACAATTAGCTGGTTCGGTTTGGGTACTGATCGAGCCCAAGCTTATTTTAACACGCTTCAAAATACGTTCAAGTTTAGCTTGGACTTAAACCACACTTCAAATCAACGCAACTTAACACAACACCAAATTAAAAACTTTGTAAAGTGAATAAGATAAGGCGTGGAATGAAGACAAGTTACTACAAATATAAGATACTAAAAAAATTTAAAAATTAAGAAAGGGATATCCTTTTGTAGCAATTAGCGGCGCTCTGACAATTTCCTTTAAAATTGATACATTTTGTACTACTTATGGTATTTTTTTATTTTTTGTTAAATTAAACTTGATGTTATAAAGATAAAATTGGTAATGGTAATGTGATAATCTAACGAATTTAAGACATTGTGTACGAACGTTAACTGTGGATTTTTGTAACACCCTAGGCTGATCCCACATCGCCCATGGACATGAGGGATCCAGAGATTATAAGGGTAACAAGGAGCTTAAATGACACAACGCGTTTTGGGACCACAGGTGGCAGATTGTCGCAAGAGTACTGCTGTTAAGCGTACTCGAGCGAGGGCAATTTCCAGGATGGGTGACCTCCTGGGAAGTGTGGTCGCCAAAGGCAAAGCCGTGCGCCTGCGGGCAAAGCGGACAATATTGTATCATGGTAAGCGGGTTGTTACAATTTTGAAAAGTGTAATGTTTTTCATATACATAAATCGACTTTCAATAGAAAATACGAGTACTCCATTTTAGTCTTTTACGATGAATGTTTGAAATAAGTGGCCTTCTAAAGTTGATTAGGTATGTGACAAACATGTAATAAATGACACTTCGAAATGATCAATACATAGCTTACCTTCCTACCCTTTTTTCTTTTTTGGATTTTATACAAGGTATTACAAAATACGTCAATAATTGATCATTTTCATTTAATACATCGTACACGTATAGTTTAACGAATATTTTCACTAGCGGTACGTTTTGAAGTGATCGGAAAAACGATTAGAAATGATAGTAAAGTAGGAAAAGGTGTAAGTTAAAACGAATTGTTCACCCCAAATAACCGAAACAAGTAAAAAATTCACTCGGTGCCTAATTGTGCATATATTGATATAAAGCAAAAATGCAGAACTGCAGAAGATATTTCGTTGCCTGATCCATATTAATTTTTAAGTTGTCCCAAATAAATATCTACTTTCATAGTACAACTATATAAAGGAAACTTTTGTAGATAAAGATGTTAATTGATTAGCAAAGAGATCATGCTTAGTGAAAATTCTAAAAAAACAAAATGGACACTTTTATCGAGACGGAAAAGGTTGAATGAGTGAGAGAGACCCATGTGAGCAACTCGTGAAGTTTAAATAAAAGCTCTTATCACTTTGGGACAAATTATTCATATCACCTTCCCTCCCCCGGCCACCGGAGACTGCAAAAATAATCCGGTTCTCAAAACCATACTTCTTTCAGTTCACCAAATCATACTACGTACGTTGACTTATATAGTCAAACTTCCACACCTCTACTTTATTCAAAGCGCTACATATAAACAAAGTGGACGTACGTACGTATCAAGTGTGATGAAATTTTACCAAATTATATGATTATAGAAGCTGCGGGTCATTAGATACTGGAGGATTAATTATTTGTTCACACAGTTTTTGTGCTGGTTAGCTGTGAGAGGTATAAAGATATATAGTAGAGATGGATAACAATAAGCAGTTATTTATGTCGGCGTTGAGTGTCGGAATCGGAGTTGGAGTTGGAATCGGAATGGGAAAGACCGTTAGTCGGTGGACTGGCGGAGATGATTCATCAACATCGTCAGGAAATGGACTAACGCCGTTATCAATGGAACGGGAGATGCTTAGCATGATTGTTGATGGTAAAGACAGTAAAATCACTTTCGACGAGTTTCCATATTATCTAAGGTAAACATTTATGGTTTACGTTTGATTTATTAATTAGTGGGTTAACTATCTAAACTCTAATTATGCATATCAATCGCTCAAAAGTGCTACTAGAAAAACTCCACTAAGCCCTTTTCAGCAATTAAATAACTTCTTTACCCGTTAAGTTTCTTTTACTCCCTCCGTCCTATATTTATAGTCTGGTATTCCTTTATGTCTTAATTTTATTCTTCACTTTCATAAATATATAAGAATAATGAGATAAAGTTCTTTTTTACCCCTAGTGTATATATATATATGTAAGACAAAATAGCAGGTAAAAAGTATAGGTAAAATTGTCATCTTACCAAAAAGTAAGAGAGATGCTTATGTCTTTTTAAACTACGTGTTTTTTGTCTGTGGATAATAAAATTGGGACGGAGGGAGTAATTGGTTATTACGACGTATATGATAGTTGATATTTATTTGGGAATGATAATTGAAACACCTAAAATGGACTTGATTATAATAGGACAGATGTATATATTTTACTAATAACATAATCTGTTAATTAATCAAGGGTTAAAATGAGATTGATATACGTTGCATGTCAACTTCTTTACACGAGTAGGGTGTGGTATACGTGTCATATTTTGATAGTGAAAGCATAAACTTGGGATATTGTGCCACAAGGATCATACCTATCCGTTTAATTATTATTACCGAGTATTATAACATGTTCTATAAATTTTTTTAGAAATATTGTTAAATATACGAGTTTTTGACAAATGTAAATAACGTGTTCCACTTATTACGATATTCTCCATTCATATTCACTTTTTGAGCTTTCATCACATCCTTCCATTTAATTTGTTTATGTCCCAATAATTATAATTATTAGAAACAGAACTAACTGGATACGTAGAAGTTAGTTACCATTATTTGGAACAAACACTATATTAGAGATATACAATCAAACCGCCGAGAAAAAATAATTATAATAGATTTTACAAAGAAAATTACAACATCCTCATGAATCTAATAGCCAGTCAATATATAAATAAAAATGAAAGATCGAAGTCGGGATTCTAGAAAAACTATGGGTGCGTTTAGTTACAGAAAACTCCTCACTTTTCCATAAAAATTCTCTAAGAAAACAAGAAAATTAGAAAACGTGTTCAAATTCGAGTTTTCCAAAAAACTTTTATAAGGAAAGGAAAATCTTTTTTTCCTTTTTGTAACTACAAAGTTGAAAACTACTTTTGATGGTTTTCTAAGTATTCTATCTCTACTCTTCCTTAGAAAATGAAAACTCCATCCTTTGCAGCTAAACACATTTTCTAGATTTTCTATGTTTTTTCAGAGATGTAAAACTCTTCTCATTCTCTAGAGAAATGGAAAAAGAAAATTAGAGAAATTTTTCTGTAACTAAACGCGCCCTATATTTTTCTTGAAAAAAGAAAAAAATTATACGGATTATAATATAGGAAAATCTTGAATTATGTTCCTAATATTATCTAGCACAATCTGAATTAGAAAGAAGAAGTTAAAAGTTACAAATGTTTTAAAATATTGACTAACATTTATGCAGCAAAATCCATTTACAAGAAAAAAAAAATGTTTCTAGTTTTTAACACTTTATTAGTAAATATTTCTAGAAAAACACCAAGTTGGTAATTAATTTTTCCCTACGCACCATTTTAGTCAAAAACTCTTGAATATACTTTACTTAAAGAGTAAATTGCTTTCTTGTAATTTTAACGCATTTTTACTGTTAGTTCTTTTGGTTTGTTTGTTTGTTGCACCGATAATTTAAAAGCTCAAATGTTCTTTGTTTGATACCTTCTCTACTTAAAATGACTAAATTACCCTCATCTTACTGAGCAAAATAGCTATGCTAAAGTCTAAACGTATATCATCAATGATATTTTAGTCATTTTAGATAAAGAAATGACTAAGTAATGTAGTGTATAAAACGATATATGAATTGAACCATGTTGATTCCCTGAATACCGGGATTAATTCCTTCTAAACTTGCGTTGATTCAACGAATACCACGATTTAGGCAAACTTTCGACTCAATTGTTCAACCCAAATTGAGAGAAAATCTAAATTTCATAAAAATCAAAACTGAGTTCTTCACAATCTCAAAGGAACCCTAAAAGGAAACTAGACTTTTGAATCGGTCCTAAAAACATAATGGGCCGGCCAGAAAGCCCAAAACAAAAGTCCAAATATAACTGAAAAAACATAAAATGAGCCATAACTTCTTCTAAGATCCGTTTTTGGGCCTTGAGGTTGGGCTAAACCGCCTTTGGCTGTTTACGGCTTGGTGGGCCTCGTTCCAAGCTTCGATTCGCCAGCTCATAGGCCTGAAATGGAGCCCTATAGCCCAAGTTATGGCCTTTTCCGTGAAGCCCTTTTGTTACACGGTCATGAGCCTTTAAGAACACAAGGGTCCGATCTATAACACTTGGGTCCACATCACTAAGCGTCCAACAATTTTTGAATTTTTTAATTGGAATAAAGTAGAAAAAATAACAGTGAAAATCCGTATAAACAAAAAAACCAACTCTTACTCAAAATCATTATTTGACTTATATATATATTGTTCCTTGGATTTTGGGAATCTACAAAGTATACCCATAAAGAATATGATATTTTTGTTGTGTGCATGTTAGTGGATAGCAATCGTGTAAGACTTTGGAGTATGTTGAGATTTCAGGTATGTAGTGATGCATAACACATGTCTCGTTACGTGTTGGTCAGTCTTTAAAACGAAAAAACAATTATGTTGCTGTATTAAATACATGATGATTCACCATGGAGTATTATATATGCTTGTCTTCTTTGGTGGACCCACCATATTATAATATTATCGGTATATGCTTGTCTTCTTTGGTGGACCCACCCTTTCTTTACTCTTATGTTTGTTTAATTCATTTTTTAATTACACGTATACACATTAACATTGAATTCCATGAAGATTAGGAGCACCCACGTCACCATCACACTTACGGACTCTAATTAAAACTGAAATCAAAATCAACATGTTACAACAATTATTAGTCGATTAAAGTATCTGGATCTACTATTGTACTGTACTGAATTTTAATTACATAAATCATGTTGTTTACATCTATGAATCTATGATCTAACCATGTATATATATTAAACTTTTAATTATTGTTACTGTATGTATATATGTATCTGATTATTTATTAAATTGGAAGCATTGTGATGGTTGACAACTTATATAAGTACATAACCCCATTACATAAACTGATAATATCGCTCGAATTTTGGAAGAAGTCATTGGACACATACGAAATATTTAAAAGTTTGATACCTACGAAATTAGAAGAAACTGTCATAATTGGATATATACGATAGAATTTTGGAGACAGTTTGATACTTTTTCAGACAATCGACCCAAACTAATATGGCCAAAACGACTAGTTACACGTGTATAATGGTTATGTTTTGTTGATCAACTGTAACAGCCAGCAGACACGAGTTTTGCTTACAAGTGCAGCCTTTGTTTATTTGAAAAACATCGATTTTTCCAAGCACACAAGGAACCTTTCTCCAGCCAGTCGAACTATACTGTTATCAGGACCTGCAGGTTTGTTAAAACCCATCTGCATATCATGATTGAAATAATGTTAACTACATTGACTAATTTGTGTTTCGATTGTGAATCTTAAAGAACTTTACCAACAAATGCTTGCCAAGGCTTTGGCTCATTACTTTGAAGCCAAGTTGTTGTTGCTAGATATCAATGACTTTTCACTTAAGGTCCAGAGCAAATATGGAGCTTCCTCTAGAGAAAATGTAAGCATTATGAACATTCTGTATTTCATTCTTCTATGTACTCATAAACATGGTTTATATGAAGGGTGCTTTGTTTTACTAACAACATACTACTAATCTACTATAGACTTTCCAAAGGTCCACATCTGAGTCGACACTGGCAAGAATGTCCGACTTATTTGGATCAACGTTATCTATGTTTCAATCTAAACCGGAAGTAAAAGGTATTCCACTTCGCTTGTCCTGTTCGCAGTTCACATCTTTAGCGAAAAATGCCTGCAATCATCGTAAACAGTTTCATGGTGTTTGTGCTATGAAGTTCTTCTTGCTCTTGTTTATATCTAATGCAGATAATGGTTGTGTTGCAGGGACATTACGTAGACAGAGCAGTGTATCTGATTTTGGATCAAGGTATGACATATATGTACAACCTTAAATGATGGAGTCATGGAGATATTATAATGTAGTTGCCACGCAACGTTTCTTCAATTCTCTTTTCATTTGTAGGGGGGAGGAATCTTTCTCAAACACTGGAAATCTTCGAAGAAATGCTTCTTCATCAGCTAATATGGATGAGCTTGCTTCAAAGTCTACTCCGCCAAATCCAGGTACATCATATAATCTTAAGAAAACATCCGTGCACTTAACTACACATCTGACTATCTGAGTGTTTACCAAATGAAACCCTCACTTAGTCACTTGAATTTGTTATACACAAGATCAGTGCAGTTAACTGCACATATATTAGGTGTTTGTTTGTACACTTCGTTCCTCCAAGTTTATAATATTTGCAAATTAACCCCTCACTTTTTTACTTTACTGCACGGATCATTTTGCATATCGGATACACTTGGTTTACAGTGAAATTTGACATTTACTTCTTCCCTCAGCTCCACTTAGGCGCACGAGTAGCTTGTCTTTTGATGAGAAGCTTTTTGTACAAACCTTATACAAGGTAAAACGCCTTCGTGTCATAAATGTTTCTTTAATGCTACACGTATATCTGATATTTATCGTCATTTGCAGGTTCTTACTTTCATATCCAAGAGCAGTCCTATTGTGCTATACCTTCGAGACGTTGAGAAGCTTCTATGCAGATCGCAAAGGGTATACACCTTGTTCCAAAAAATGCTACAGAAGATTTCTGGCCCAGTACTAATTCTTGGATCACAAGTTGTGGACTCGGAGAAAGATTACAGAGACTTAGACGAGAGGATTACATCTGTGTTCCCATACAACATTGAAATCAAGCCGCCTCAAGAAGAAAATCATCTCGTTAGTTGGAAAAGTCAACTGGAAGAAGACATGAAAATGATCCAATCTCAAGATAACCGAAATCATATTAGTGAAGTACTTGCTGCGAATGATCTTGACTGTGATGATCTTGCATCTATTTGTGTGGCTGACACAATTGACCTTAGCAACTATATAGAGGAAATCGTAGTGTCAGCAATTTCGTATCATCTAACACATACAAGGAACCCTGAGTACCGAAATGGGAAACTAGTTATTTCAACTGCAAGGTCTAATTTGATCATCATTTGAGCATTCTTCGAAAATGAATATGTATCTCAGTTTCTGACTTATTATCTTTGAAAACAAACAGTTTGTCTCATGGGTTGAGCTTGTTCCAAGAAGGCAAATCTGTTAAGAAGGACACCTCAAAGGTTTGTATTCTGTCTTATTAACAAATAAAGAAGTTGATACAACTACCAAAAATTTCAATAATCCTTTTTATGATCATTTCAATTGCATTGCAACATTTTATCATAGGACGCAACGGTGAAAGAAGCTGGAGGCCCAAAACCAGAAGCCAAAGCTGAAAGTGCCCGTTCTAGTGAAGGAGAAGCTTCGGCTCCTAAAAGTGGTGATAATGTCACCACAGCACCGAAAGCACCAGTAAGTATGCTTGATAGAGATTAGAGTGGTAAGATTTACTTTTACTGGAAGAAAGGTGTTTCCTATCAACCCGACCCATTTCGATTTGTACCAAAGCATTACATGTCTTGACTCGTTACAGAATCTGCAAGACCGCCAATATTGTCATGCTGGCTTTTATTAAGAAGCAAATTACTAGTGTGGTAAGGTGGTGTTCGAGTAAGAGTTTGGGTAAACGGGTCGACCCGCCAACCAGGCCAACCCAAGTTGGTACCCCTAGATTGTGGAAAATTATATTTAAAGAATTACAATATACCAACCCGTATATTAATCAAATCGTGTTTAGGTTGGGTACTTTCGACCCGCCAACCAGGCCGACCCAAATTGGAACCCCTAGAGTGTGGACAATGAGATTATGATTGTAATGTTTTGTTATGAGGTAAAATTGAAACTTGCTGTTTTCTTTCAGGAAATTCCCGCGGACAATGAGTTTGAGAAGCGAATACGGCCTGAAGTCATACCAGCAAGTGAGATTGGCGTGACATTTTCTGATATCGGTGCTCTAGATGACATTAAAGATTCGCTGCAAGAACTAGTAATGTTACCATTACGAAGACCCGACTTGTTTATCGGCGGCCTTTTAAAGCCATGCCGAGGAATATTATTATTTGGCCCTCCCGGAACAGGGAAGACTATGCTTGCAAAGGCCATTGCCAATGAGGCTGGAGCAAGTTTTATTAATGTTTCAATGTCCACCATTACGTCAAAGTGGTTTGGTGAAGATGAGAAGAATGTTAGAGGCTTGTTCACTCTTGCAGCTAAGGTCTCACCAACGATTATATTTGTGGATGAGGTGGATAGTATGCTTGGTCAACGGTCAAGAGCTGGGGAGCATGAAGCCATGAGGAAAATCAAGAACGAGTTCATGACTCATTGGGACGGGCTGCTAACTAAACCAGGTGAAAGGATTCTAGTTCTTGCTGCAACTAATCGACCTTTTGACCTTGATGAGGCCATTATTAGACGTTTTGAGAGAAGGTAATAGTTCACATCTACATATATTCGATCTTTTAGATTATGTGTAGTGGTCCTTCATATTTTACACTGTTGAACCACTTGGATTGTTTAATGGCCAACATGGTCAAAAGTTACCTTAGATCAATTTTTTTTATAGTTTTAGTTAACTTGCTTAAAAAGTTTTACTCGCCCAAAATGGGAAGTGGACCAAAGTCGGACAAATGGTTATATTAGTTTTAGCATAGTGATTATGAGCATGGGAACTAAAGTTTAACTTCCTTGATGATGAGTAGGATAATGGTTGGACTACCATCTGTAGAAAATAGGGAGAAGATATTGAAGACTCTTTTGGCAAAAGAACAGGTTGATGAAGGATTGAACTTCAAGGAGCTTGCCACGATGACCGAAGGATATACTGGAAGTGATCTTAAGGTAGTATATTCTGGTTGTATTGATGTTTATCTGAAACATGAATAACTAATTTTAACGAAAGGGGTCTATTGACAATACAGAATTTGTGTACTACTGCTGCTTATCGACCTGTTAGGGAGTTGATACAACAAGAGAGGTTGAAGGATATCGTAAGTATCATTATTGATCAAAACCTGTTGCATGTCCTACATATGTACCATTTCATTTATTTATTTTTACATGCGTCTTTAAATTGCAGGAGAAGAAACGCAGAGCTGAGAGTGGTGAAGGGCCTCAATCTCCAGAAGTTACAGAGGAGAAGGTGATTACTATCAGGCCACTTAAAATGGAGGACTTTAAGGAAGCAAAGAATCAGGTTCTTTTTCCCCATCTATCATCAACTATTCTAGATTTATCATTTACATGTACAACATATTTTTTTACTGATACGAAGTTAGTAATATATATGATTTAGTGTATTGGTGTACTTATATTTATGTTATGGTTGAAACTTTTGATAGGTGGCTGCTAGTTTTGCAACAGAGGGATCAATAATGGGCGAGCTGAAGCAATGGAACGAGCAATACGGAGAGGGAGGTTCAAGGAAGAAGGAGCAATTATCATATTTTCTTTAAGTTTATTCTACCTGCGTGTGTCGACGATCTAATAAGTTACATTTCAGTCCCACTTGCCCCACCCAGGACCTCACATCTGAACCACACAATAATGATTAATACCCATCGGCCATCATACAGAAACATCAGCATCAAGGGGCTAATGGTTAATCAGTTTGTACCAAAAATGTGGCTCAGCAGGATGGAGCAGGTGTGTTGTTTAGTAATACGAGGGACACTGGACCCCTCTTCTTTAACGGTGATTGTATCGTTCCTTTTGTTGTTTTTGTTATCAAATTACAGAACATGTATGATTTTTCTGGAGACACGTGGAGTTAGTGTGCACTATATCATGAATGGTCTAGTGTGGTCTGTTGTTGATGTACAATATTTCATTTCTGTAATGGATGTTGCAAGCTTAAGAAATATAGGTTTTTTTTGTAACAAAATCATGTTATTGGACAGAATGAAAACCATTTCCAATATTTCATGACTTGCAGAATCTAGATGTTATATTCAGAAAATGAATAAAGACCATTGTCAATTCTGTAGCTCATGTGGTCAAAACATTAGGCCATAATATTTGTGGCTCCTAAGCTTTATAAAAATAGGCAAGTGTTTAAAAGACAATAGAAAGTAATAAAAAATAAAAAAAAAACTTCCTTTTTCACAAAGACAAACATACTACATCATATTAATTTTCAGACAGTGCCACATAAAAGAAAAACCTGTAACACCATGTATAAAACATAACAGCATCACCACAAACTCTAAAAGTAAGAAATTATACTGGGAAGAAGGGTCTCTACATATCAATCTGTATTGTCAACCCTGCTACCCTAAATCATGAAACACATGTGGACTAAAAAACAGTAACAACCGTCCTTAAGAGATATAAAACACACCTAGACAACTTGCAATTTTAAAGCTTTTTCTTTTCTTTCAACTCTTTCATTGATCTTGGGATCTTACTCAACACTTTTGCATCAAATACTGTGTATTGTTTCTTGATTTCAATCCAGGCTTTCTCTGAAAGTGGATCTATCTTATCCTCGTATTTGTCATAGATCACGGGTACCGAGAAGAGTAACACAAGTGCTGCATCAATATTCAAAAAATTAGTCATCTGTAATAGAAGGTTCAAATGAAACATGCAAAGTTGGTGTCAGGAAATTACCTATGTAGACCAACGTCAAAAAGTTGCAGCTGTTGCTGATAATCGACACAAACCACAGGCCAGCGATAACCTGCTCGGCAATAGTACATACATCCATCAACACTTAAAACAATAAAATAATAAATATACAAGAAATAGAGTAAGCCATTGGTTGAAACTTAAATAATAACTTATAAGAGATTGCTGCAAGAAGGAGCTTACAGATAGGAACTTCTTCAAGTCTTTGCCAGAAGCAATATCGTGAATAGCTGCTAAACCTTGATTGATTTCAATCCTCAAGGCAGACGCAATTTGCAGAACAGGCTTCTCTGGAATTGCAACCTCAGGAAATTTGGGTGGAGACCTGTATAGAAACGTACAGTCAATAATTAACAACAGCAACAACAACAACAAAAAAAAATTGGTAAAAGAGGTATCAGATAGGTAGCGACAATCTTTTATGCAACTATAAAGAAACACTCACTTGTTAATAAAAGTTGCAGCATTTGACCACAAGAACAGTATAGCCAGAGTAAGAATCAAAGTGTGGCAGACCAGAGTCAGTAAATGGTATTCCAGCACTTCGAAAAGAAACCAGATAATTGACACCCCACCAAGGATCCCACCTGAAACCTTCTTATCCTTCCACAGAAGCAGATCAGCAGCTGCACACATAATAAGTAGTTAAATAACTAACAATGAAAGCAAGCTCTACACAGGTAACATCATACTTCAGGTCATCATACAATATAAAACTTTAAAAAGCACTACCATGAACTTTTACAGCTTATTAAGCTTAAGAAAAAACCACCTTTTGCTTTATTACAATCATCATTATCATTTATTCATAATTAATAGTAAACATATTTCGCTTTCATTAAGGAAAGATAAGTGGAATCCTATCAACTTTTAAGAAGCAAAAAGGTAACATGTTAACTGGAATAACCCCCATTTACTAAGTGAGTAATAATAATTAAAGTTAAGTGGAATCCACTCCATTTGCTTTAGATTTCAACAATTCAAAAATGACCGTTGTTGTTCTATGTCTTAGCTTCTCACTTTTCTGGCCAACAATTCTTTTAATCAGATTCCACTGTTCGAAATTATATATAAAATATATATATATATATATATAGCAATGATGCATAAAGAACAGCACAGCACAGGGGTACTTTGTCTAATAATTTAAAGATTCCAGATCTAGATGCAGGAGCGAAAATTCAAGAATTTCGTAAATATTCAAAACAATTCAAGAATTTGTTTTTTTTTTAAGAACTACTTGTAAGGTAGTTCAAGATCCTAACAATTATATTATTTAACTCCTTTCAGCCTATAAAAAATATTATTCGCCACAAATGATCATGAGAACATTTTTTTCATGAATTACAACTAGATCCATAAACTAAAACCTACATATATTGTTATACAACAGATATGCTAGACGTTACTGTACATCTATAAATCGATCTCCAGTAGCAGATCAGTCCGATGAGTTACTCAATTATCACTAATTATTTTCAACAATTATCAAGTTAGGGTTTAAGACTGATACACAAATACATAAAGATATACATATACATATATATGATAAATCAAAATAAGCGAAGTAAAAGAGACAATAACATACGTTTACCACCGCCGAAAACTTTATGAACAGGTTTTTCTCTACCAAAAAGGCGAAAAACCTTGGATTTCATCTCTGAGATTTTGTTACCATCATCTGAATCTGAGGACGACGATGATGATGAATCATCTTTAAACTTCTCAGTTATCTTCTCCTTCAATGATTCAGGTTTGTGATCTTCGTGATCTGACATGCTTAAAGAAGTTCAAATTCAAAAAACCCTAGTTTTTTTAATTTTACAAAAAGAAGGCTAAATTCTGTGGTTTATTTGGTGTGGTGGAGTATATAATTCAGTAACGCAAAGAATGTGTGTACGAGTTGAAGTGTAGGTGGGTCATAAAACATCTGAGATTTATAACCGAACCTGAATCCGAACCTGAGATATGGGTACTTTTACGAGCCTAGTGGTTCGGGTACGGGTTTGGGTTTTAACGTGATTGACTGATTGGTGTGTTTTCGGTTTAAACGAGGCCAAACGGACTTTTTGATGCCACAAATAAAAGGGAAATTTCATTAATATCATTGAAAATTTTAAAAATTACATCAATATTCTTGTAAATTTAAAAATTACTTCAATATCCTTCCAAACATTTAAAATACTCATATATATCCAAATAATAATTTAAATAGAATTAAATGCTTTTGATAATTGAAATTCACTATCTAAATATTGATTAATATATTATTTGACTCTTTTACCCTCATTTCAAAATTATCCCTAAAATCACTAATCGATGTTGGCTGGGTTCATTTCGAGCATGGGAGCACTTCAAAATCAAATATGTGAGAAATAATCTTTCATTTCTATCATCAATGTCTAGATATAATATGATTTATTGAATTTAGGAATTAATTTGGATAGCTCTGTAGAAATTTGGAAATGTACTCAAAATGATGATATTTGGGGTTTTGACCAAATGGAGGTATAGGCCGTCGAAATAGATGAAGGTGCGAATAACTAAGGATGAAATCAAACGTTTTGGGTAGATGATGTTACATACACGAAAAAGAAAAGATATGTACTAGTAGTAATCTACTTGATTAAACATTTGTAGGCATACATTTCCACAAACTTACACAGATATCTTAAATTTTGGTTTCGACCTGTTGCAAATCAAAGTGAAGAAACCAAAGAGATGTGGATGTCGGCCAAAGATAATTATAAAAGGGGTCAAATGGTCAATTGATCTTTTAATGATGATTAAATTCATCTAATTATAATTAAATTGGTTATGTGGATATATGTGTGAGTATTTTAAAAGTTTGAAATGATATTAAAGTAGTAATTTTTAAGTTTGAAAGGATATTGAACTAAGTTTCAAAGTTTGCAAGGATATCAATAAAATTATCCCAATAAGAAAAGTTTGTGAGCCCTTCAATTGGTTTGTCACTTGGCTTGTCCCCGTCAGTAAATGTCGTCACATGACAATGAAGTAACCGGTTACTGATGGCTTAGTCAGTTTCAATCAGTTTTGAGATAGCTAATGTAGCGTTGATGTGGTACAAAGTGACCAGTCGGTTTCAATCTACTAATCAGAGTGGTCTTAGTTGCAATTAGGGGTGTTCATTCGGTTTAAACCGAACACCGAATAAGTGATTTCCGTTTATTTTTAACGACGAAAAATAACGTTATTTAATACGTTATTTAATATGTTATTTAATGTCAACCTTTATATTTAATATCCTTTACTTTATTTTTAATGCTCCTTTAATGGGATTCATTGCATATTTCTTTTCAAAGGTCTTGTTTGGATTAGTTAGCCGTTTCGGATATGCTTTCTAAATTAAATAGTAATTCATCTATATCATATGCGGAATTTTTATTTACTTTTTCTTCTAATATCTTAACCTGTTTATTTAAATTTTCTAATTCTCGTTTTATCTTAATATTTTCTTCTGCTTGTTCTGTTAAATGTCTTCTTTTTACTTTTTCTAGACAATCAAGAGACGCTTGGATATCTTCTAGAATTCTCGATCTATATGAACTTAATGAATATTTATTTTTTATATTGCTTCTAAATTCCTTTAAATCTTCAATCATATCGACTAATTCTTCGTTAGTTGTTCTTCTTTCTTTTCTCTTTTTATATGGACCTCTCTTATATCGTTCTAATTCCATTTTTATATTCTATTATTAAGATTAATTACTACTGAACTTAATTCTTCGACTTGACTTTTTAGCTTATCCAGTTGGTCTTCCTTATATAAATTAGTTTTTCTAATAGGTGCTTCTATTTCTTCATTTATTCTAGGAATTATTGAATGACTTGATTCTCCTATTATATTTCCTAACTTTAATTGTTTAAATCTTTTACTATGATTTCTTAAAAATTCTCTTTGTATCTTATCTTCTTGTATTAAAGTACTTGTTTCATTAAATAATTTTTCTGTATATAATCTATCTAGATTTTTATACTGAATGCTTAAAGAACTATTACTTAGCGCGTAGGCTATTCTATAATTGACTATTAAAGGTATTTCACCATTTTCCATTAGTTCTTTATTTTTAAAATTACATATTACTCCTATACAATTATCTATTTTTCTTGTTTCTAAAGGTATTGGATACTGTAATGCTATATTAAATTTTATTACTCCATATCCTAAATCTCCTTCTATGCTTCCTAATAAACTATATTGTTTTTGTTTTATTCTGTTATCTTCAATTTTTAATTCTACTGGGGTTTTTATCCCTTCTCTAAAAGTTGATCTTATTATTATTTGTATTACATTAATATGTATATATCCTATCTTCTTTCTATGTTCTTCTTTTATTTTTTGTAGTCTTTTTATTATTTGATTTATCTGAACTACTGGTGCCTGGAATTTATTATTAGCTTGTTCTATTTTAACATTCTGTTCTCCTTGCATGATTCCATAATATATTATATTTTCTCTGTTTAATCTTTCGATTAATGATCTACTTATTCCTTCTGATTCTTTTAAATTTAGTATTCCATGGTTTTTTACTTTTGTTACTATTTTCTTGTTTAATAATACATCTGATATATAACTTCCTGCTTCTTCTATGTTTTCTATATCTTGATATTCTTCAGACATATTTAATATTTTCTTCTATATCTTTATAATATAAATTTATTCTTGGTATTTTAAAACCATTTAATATTATTTCTCTATTATTTATTTCATAATCAAATTGTTCTAGAAAATTCATTCCTAATAATATCTTTTTATTTTTTTTGATTCTTTCCATTATCTACTGGTATTTCCATCTTTATTTTTAATTCTTGACTAAATATTAATTCTATCGTTGTTAACTTAGTGTCTATTTTTTTCATGATCACATTCAATTGAATCATATACCTCGGTTACTATGTCTGGACTTATATAACTACTACATGCTCCTGTATCTATTAGTATGACAATTATTTGATTATTTATACTTCCTATAACATGATATTGATTATAGTTTTGCGTAGCTAATGATATTTTAAAACTTTTCATTTTTATTAAAATCTTTTATAATATGAAATTTTCTTCAGAACTTAACAAGTTATAAGGATTATCAATATACCTGACTTTCTTATGATGGCTGTTGTTTGAACAGAATTTCCAACCCAACACCGGAATTTGTCCTTGACGCTTCCCTAGCTTTGACGGACTTCTCGACGGTTTTCCAGGGCTCCAGGAAATCTTTCCTTCTTCAAACTTAGACTCATAAACAAGTAGTATATTTTTCTTATTTCCTGTTAAATCCTTACGGATTTGTTTTAATGACACCTCCTTGTACTTAAATAATAAACATGATATTTATTGGGAAATATATTACAAGAGAGTAATATTACAAGATTGTCAGAAAGAGTACTTGACTTCGAAATTCAGCGTGCCCATAACTGAGAGATATCCTCTCAATATATAGACTCTTACATAGTGGATGTCAACATCATCCGACTCATACACACCTATATTGTGATAAGAAATCTTATCACAACGTACAATTATTTATTTACATAGTGGGTAACAGCTTGTGACAGAGTCACATCTTTTTGACTTTTTTGGCAAGTGCTTTTAGACGTAAGCGCTTACGTTTGTGTCTTCAATAATTGCCTCATCTTCACTGCTACTTGTCTTTTCGCACCCCACACACGTATGGTCTTCTGGATATTCTTGTTGTAATCTGTAGCAAAGATATTCCTTAACATGGTTGCTAAAATTGAATTTGTTGAACATTGCCTTTGTTATGAAGTCTTTGAGGATCTTTTTGTCAAGCTCAGATGATTGTTTAGCTTGGTGGCTCCATATTAGTGTTGATTCTGCTGCATAATTAATTCTTCCTTCGACCTTAATTCCTTTGTTAAGTATGAGGACATAATTATTTCCTAAATAATCTAGTTCGTCTCCTTGGTATTGTCCTGAACCTATTGCAGGATAGTTTTTGTTACTAACACCTATTTGACATAATTGAATTGCTGCCTGAGTAACTTCTCCTTCTTCATTAAACTCTGGAATAGTTCCAAAGATGCGAAGAAAACCTTCTTTGTCCTTGATGATTTTGTTGATGACATTATTGATTGCAGTTTTCATTCTGATTGGAAAGTTCCTGAATAAATCTTGACCTTTGAAATAAACACGGCTAATAATTCCTGATTGGAACATTAGGTATGTTTTTAACGGATCTGCTTCCGGAAGAACTATTGCTTTTGGACCTTGGAAACCTGTATCAATTGGGTAAATGCTGGTTTCTTTATCTGTTTCTTTATAATTTAAAAGAAAATTATATTCTTTTTCCATGATTTTTCTTGTGAGTCTTTTGTTGTCTTCAATCTGCTGCTTTGTCTGGATTCCACTGATTGTTAAATTTGTTCTTGGAATTTTCCCAAGAATTGGTAGCTTCTTTTCTTCTGGCATGGCTTCTTTTGCTTTGTTTTTTGGACTAGCTAGCTTCTGGGCATAAGTTTCGTTTGCCTTATATTCTTCAAATGCTTTTTTGGCTTCATTTAAACTATTATACTTTTGATGAACAATTCCCTTTTTGCCGGTGATAAACATAGCTGCTTTGCTCCAATGATCGTATATTCCTTGGTTTGTTCCATTGAATATAACATAAAATGCCTTGGCTTTTTCTTCTTCATCAAATTTGAAATGTTCTTTGATTGCTTCAATTTTTGCTTCTTTTGTATTACTGGATTCACCCCCCCCCCCCCCCCCCCCCCCCGGAAAGGATTGGGACAGTAACTGTTTCTAGTCTGGAAATTCCTGAGGTTTGTTGTTCAGCAACCTTTAGTAACTCGATTGTTCGTGCAAATTCTTCATATTCTTTTTGAATTATTGCAGTTTCTTTTTGTAGTTGTTTGATCTTCTCTTGGTTTTGAGAGATGATTGCCTTGAGTCCTTCTTGCTTTTCTTGAATAGTAAGCTTTAACGCCTCCATTCCCTTGTGAGTGTATCTGCTAAATAATTTGTTTTGCCTGGGATGTGAATAGCAATAAAATCAAATTGTTGAATTGCTAAGCTCCATCGTAAAAGTCTTCCTTTGTTGTAAGTTTCTTTGAGCTTAACATTAATAAAATCTTTTACATACATATTATCTGTTTGAAAAATGAATTTAACTGGTTGTAAATCAATTCTTAATTTTTTCAAAGAATTTATAAATGCTAAAAGTTCTTTTTCATGAACAGTATAATTCTGCTCAGCTGGTTTGAATGTTCCTGAGATCCATTTGGATAACAAGACTTGTTGTTTTTGGTTGATCTTTTCAGATTCTTTTTGCCTTTCAGATGAAATATCTGTATCTTGCTGCTTTGTTGATCTTTCGATCCTTATTGTCTTAAATTCATCATAATTCTTAAGAAAATTCTTAAGATCCGATGGTTTGTTATTAGTGATATAAGTCTTGAAATCTTCATATGCATTTGGTACTGCTTGAAGGATTGCTCCCCAAGTAGTACTACTTGCATCAGTGTTCAAGATTAATAAATCACCTTTCTTTGCTGTATATAATCTTGGTAGATTTTTGCAAATATTTTTCATGCGTTGAACAGCCAAAGTGGCTAAATCATTCCATTTCCATGGAGTTTTTGTTGAAATCATTTTTTGCAATATTGATCTTTCTTTTGCAAGATTTTTTATAAATCCTTTTTCTCCAATGTAATTTAAACATCCGAGAAATCTTTGTATTTGTTGCCAATCGCTTAGTTGATCTGGAAATTCATGTATTTTTTCTAAAAGATGTTTTTGTGGTTCAATGAATCCACCTTTTAAAATCTTTATTCCTAGAAATTCGATTTCTTGTAAAGAAATTTTTGATTTTTCTTTATTTAAAATCACTCCCTTATCCCCAAGTTGTATTAAAACCTTGGCGACATTTTTTAAATGGTTTTCTTTTGTTCCTGGAGTAAAAATAATAATATCATCTATATATGCTAAACATATTGCTTCAAGACCTTTTAGATTAAAATCCATAAATCGTTGGAATTGACTTGGTGCTTGTTTTAATCCCATGGGCATAACATTATATTCAAAATGCATTTGTGGAGGACAACTAAATGCTGTTAGAGGTTTTGATTCTTCGTCAAGACGTAATTGGAAAAATCCTGATTTTGCATCTAGCGTTGTGAACCATTCTGAATTTCTAATTTTGTTGAAAATATAATCTTGTCTTGGCAAATTATAGGCGTCTCCTTTAGTAGCTTTGTTCATAGCAGTATAATTTATAACTAGCCTTCTTTTTCCTCTTTTTATTTCGTTATGGTTTTCTACATAAAATGCGGGTGCACTGTGTGGACTTTTTGAATATCTAATTATTCCTAATTCTAGTTGTTTATTAGTTTCTTCTCTAAATTCTTCAACATCTTTTTCTGTGTATGGTATCGTGTTTTTTACATTTACTTCTTGAGTTGGGTCTTTTAGTTCTATATGAACTATAGTGGTATTTTTGTTTTTATCTGGGTCTAATGGGTTTTGACTACATATATTTTCTAATATAGTTTCTACTTGGTTTTCTATGTGTATAAATAATACATTAGTTAAAAATGTATTTATATATCTTATTATTCCCCCCTTAACAAGTTCTAGAGTTGTATAGATTTTTGTAGTTATAATTTCTTGTTTTTGTCCATCTAATTGTGGACACATTATACTAATTGTATCTATCATTTCCGTGAATGGTAAATAGCTGCGTAGAAAGTTATTTCCTATAATTAAAGGTATTCCTGCGTTGTGTTTATATATACTTGGTGCAGGGAATCTTTTTCCTTCTATTAAGAAAACTAATCCTGTAGCTTTTTCATTTAGTGTTATAGTTTTATTATTTGCAATAGTGGCTCTTAAAGCTTTAGATGTCTTCTTCCAATATCTTGCTGGAAGCAGATTTTCCATGGCTAAACATATAGTTGCCCCAGTATCGACATATGCAAGTCTAACTTTATTAAATAATTTTACTTTTATGAATATACGGTTTTTCGAACTCATTCTTCGCTAGATGTACTTGATTCGGTTTCAGTTTCACTGATTAAACTATAAGTGTCAAAATCTATTGATTCATTTTCACTGAATTCTTCTTCTATAGGTTCGAAACCTAAACTATATATCATTTTTAGTTTTTTATCTTTCTGGTTGTCCTTTTGTGGACATTCATTGGCATAATGACCTATTTCTTGACATTTCCAACATTTACAATTCTTTTTTCCTTTTGGACATGGTTTCTGTTTATCATAACTAAATTTTTTTCTAAATCTTCGTTTATATTTTGGTTTCCATTTTCTTTCATAATGCCTTTTAGGTCTGTACCTATATATTTTTCTCTTTCTTTTATAGTACCTTTTATAGGTTTTTGAACATCCATATTCTTGTGGGACGTCGTCTAGTTGTTTGCAACACTTTGGGTTTACCTGTTTGACATATGTTTTTTCTATTTTTCTTAGACATAGTTGTTGTCTATATTCTTTGGCATATCTCTCTAGTAATCCTAGGGTTTGATCACGGTTTGTTCTTCCCGGATCATTTATTTGTTTTTCTATATACTGTGTCATTGGGTAAGGTAATTTACTAAGGACTATTTGTAGTAATCCTGTTCTGTCTTCTACCTTATAATAATTTTCTTTTACCTGACAGAAGAAATTTTCTAAATAGCATGGATCACATATTTTCATATTACTTAATATTCTTATTACATTAGGTTTATCTTCTTGTCTAGCTTCTTCTGGTCCATAACCAAAGAATTCACTAAATATAGCTTGTGCTAAAGCATTTAAGAATATTAATTTTGATTCTTTAGATGTATCTCCTGGTTCTGCAGTAGTGTTTATAGGTGTATTTGTTATCCAATCTGCTATAGTTCCTGAGGTTTTGTATTTTACGTATACAGCAAAATTTCCTATAGTTAAATTACTTACAGAATCATCATCTGTTTGCATAAGTAATTTTAGTCTATTTATCCATACTAGCACTAAATCTTCTGCGTTTGTAGCGCAATCTATATTTAAAATTCCTTCAATAATATTTCTTTCTTTTTCTTGATATCTTGGTGGGATATTCTTTTTTAATTTTTCGTTATTTTCTGTATATCCATTTCCATAAGTATAATTTTTATAACTATTTTCCATTTTTTGTTTAAACATGCTACTTGGTCCTTCATTTAATGGTGATCTCTGTCTTTTAGGGCTCCTTGGTGGTGTGACTTCACTTTTATCATCATTTCCTGCCATTCTATATGTTGGATCTTCTTCATCACTATCGAATCCATATATAATTCCTTGTTTATCTTCATCTTCTATTGCCATTTTTACGTTTTCTAATTGTAACTTTTCTACTAATTTAGTTAGTTTATCTATATCATCCATTATTTTCTGAAAGGTGGTTCTAAATTTGTAACGTTTTCTGTTTTCTTAAAGAAATTGTTTAAATCTTGTTTTGTTAGGTACTTTTGTGATAACATTAGTGCTTCGGTTGACTCTAAACCTTGTATAGAGTATCTTTCTATATTATCTTTAATTTGTTTTAGACTAGCTTCTAGCTTATTTATTTCATTCATATTTTCTTTTAACATTTCAATCACTATTTTCATTTGCTCTGAAACTCGTAATTGATCACTCATATTTAATGTATTATTTATTACTTATCTAGAGTAGTTTTTAATTTCCAGTTCTTTAGCTTTCTGTCTCTGATACCATATATTTAACTTGTCCCATTAATTCTCTAGTGAATTTGTTGTTTTTATGCGGAATGTATTCTTTGTCTATAAACTTTAATCCTTTCTTTAAAATCCAAAATTTCGTGTTCTCGTCTTGATATTGATTGTAGACACAAATTTATAAGATTTATTTTTTCATTTATTGTGTTTTGTTTTTCAGATTTTTGATACATTATTAATAAATGTTTTCTATGTGTTTTTAAGACATTCATAATTAATTGTTTATTTCTTGTTGCTAGTTCTAGACTTTCTAGAGTTGATTCTATTAATCTTTGTGTATAATAGTTTCCTAATCTTAACGGACCCTTATCCATTATAATTTAAACTAAATTTTTATCTTTTTCTTTTTATTTAAAATAGTGACGGTTTTAGCGACACTTATTTTCCGTCGCTATTACTACTTAACGGTTAAGTGGTAAGACTTAGTATTAAAGGGATTCAAGTTCGAATCCAACAACCTACCTGGGAGGTGAATTCCTCAGGTGATGTGGTTGGGGTGTATTGGGCTGCAGACCTGACATTGCTCCTCAGGCCCAGCTGTGGACCGCGTGAGCCCAGTGGGCTCAGGGGGAGGATGTTACAAAAAAGTGCACACTTATAACACCCCAAGTTTTAAGACATTTTTTTTTTTTTTTTTTTTTTATTTCGGAAGCGTAAATCCCATTCATACCAAGATAGATATAACATTATATATACGACATTTAGTCATACCAAAACATTACAAGTTTATAAGTATTAAGTATAATTACAACGCTAATACAATAACTGGGTGTTATGTTAACAAACATGATTTATCCAAAACGATCAGAGTTCCCATTGTCAAACATTTCTTCAAAACAACACCATTGCCTAATCATATCCCAAAAGTTAACCTGCAAGAGTAGGTGGGGAATTAGCACAAAGCTAAGTGAATGAACTAAATCTAACAATCTAACTTAGTATAACAATCAATTCACAACAATCATCTAAATAAACAATCAAACAGAGGATCGGTGGTTCTTGAGATACCCTCAGTCCGCGGTGGCACTCCAAGAACACTTAATAATCAACTGCAGGCCAATACAGAGATTTTTACCGATAGTTTATTGCTATCTTTAACCAATATGGATTAATTCACAACGAATGTTCATCCGACCCATAAGGATTAACCTATAGCAACTAAACCCAAAATTGACCTCTATCATTCCAACCTATCATGGAATTATTCACTAGCAAACAATCAATCTATCAAACCACAACTTTAATCAACAATCCTATCATTATCGTAATGATAAATCAGTCAATACAAGCAACTTAAAAATTGATGCAACTAACTGTTAACACCAAGATTAAATTGTGAGAACCAGTCCACTCACCTGTCAGTTTCGGTCTCCAAACTCAAAAGTCTTATTTTATTGAGTCTTCGGTGTCTCTGTAAACACAATAAAAACACAAGTTAATAACTTGTCTCAAAATTTAATTATGACTATACTTAATTACATACATTGATAATCAAGAAATATCGATAACTAAACAATATAAGTGTTAGATTCACATAAGTTCACAAAATATCAAATTCTTCAAAATTACAAGGACAAACGCGATCCAGCTAAAGGTGGTGGGATCGCGTTCCCAAGAAGAAAACTTTCGGTTACCAAATAACACTAAGCAACGCGATCCGGTTAGGGGTTTGGGATCGCGTTCCATAGTTCAAAATTTGCTGAGCCAAAATAACACTGATGAACGCGATCCGGGTTCGAGGCTAGGATCGCATTTAATAGTCTAAATTGCGAAGAACCCAGTTTATAACTGAGGAACGCGATCCTGGTCAAGTGGTGGGATCGCGTTTGTATGCTTTCCAGCTCCAATCAGACCTGCAACTTACAACTACGAACTACAATCCAATTTTACCAAATGCCATTGAAATGTACTATTTTTTACCAGCAAATAACCTTACATAACATGTAATAATATGTATTAACAACAAACAAACATCATCCAAATTCTAATTACTAACATGCATTAATCTTCCAATCTAATTCAAACCAAAACCCACTTTTATACTAGAAACCTAAGAAATTTGCATTTAAGTCAAGAATAAGAAGATGATGATGTTAATTTCAGTAACTACAATCCATTCCAGCACCATTGATCATACATGCATAAGTTTTCTACTTAATTTCACCAATTGAGTTTAAGAACACAAAATAAATACTTACAATGGAAATGGAGAAAACTAGATGAACATGAAGAAGAAGAAGAAGATGATGAATTCAGTTGCTTTAACAAATTCACAGCTCCAATTTTTGATCACATTCAGATTTGAAATTGGTTTATGAGTGTGTGTGTGTTCTTGGAGGTTTCTAACCAAAAATCAGGAAATGAAGGAAATGAAGGTCGACCAATATTACAACCTAACTCAAATACAGTGAAATATTATACCCGTCCTAAATCTATTGTCTGGAACCTAAATTTCAATTGCGCGAAAATTATTTTATTTTACTGTTACCTAAAATTATCTAAAACAAATAATATTTCACTAGTCACAATATTTCCTGAGGCTCACTTACATATTAAATTTACAATCAAACTCAGGTAATAATTTAAATTGCATAAATAATTTAGAGAAAATACCTTTTCTCCTAGGCCCGATTTGGGGATGTTACAAATCACCCCTCCTTAGAAAGATTTCGTCCCGAAATCTAATTAGACACAAATAAGCTAGGATATCTAGTTCGCATATTCTCCTCCGTTTCCCAGGTGAGATCCGCTCCCAAACTATGCCTCCATTTAACTAACACCATAGGGATTTCTTTCCTACGCAATTTGGTCACTTTTTTATCTAAAAGCTCGACAGGTTCCTCAACCAATTTCTTACTTGAGTCAACACGAAGATCTTGCAAAGGAAGGATTTGGGATTGATCCTCCACATTGCACTTTCTTAAATAGCAAACATTAAATGTATCGTGAATACCATCTAATTCAGGCGGAAGATCTAAAGAAACCGATTGATCATTAATCACCTGACGGATTCTAAATGGGCCAATATATCGGGGAGCTAACTTACCCCGTTTACCAAATCTAATAACACCCTTCCACGGTGAAACTTTTAAATAAACTAATTCACCTTCAACAAATACAACAGGTCGCCTACGTGGTTCAGCATACTGTTTCTGTCTATCACGTGCCGCTTTCAGTTTCTCACGAGCAATCTTAACTTTGTCAGCTGTAATTTGAACTATATCGGGACCCGCAAACTATTTTTCTCCCGCTTCTAACCAACATGTAGGTGTTCGACAACGGCGCCCATACAACATCTCATACGGCGGCATACCAATGCTAGAATGATAAGAATTATTATAAGCAAACTCTATCAATGGTAAGTGTGAATCCCAAGAACCGCCATACTCAAGTACACAAGCTCTCAACATATCCTCGAGTGTCTGAATAGTACGCTCTGACTGCCCGTCTGTCTGAGGATGATACGATGTGCTAAGATTAACTCTGGTGCCTAATTCACGTTGCAAACTCTGCCAAAAACCAGAAACAAACCTAGAATCTCTATCGGAAACAATGGATAAAGGAATACCATGTCTAACAACAATCTCATGAATGTACAATTGAGCAAGTCGAGTCAATGATGCCGTCTCACTGGTGGCTAGAAAATGTGCACTCTTGGTTAATCTATCAACTATCACCCATATCATATCATTACCTTTCTGAGTGCGGGGAAATTTGGTAACGAAATCCATAGTAATGTGCTCCCATTTCCATTCCGGAATATCTAACTGTTTCAATGAACCATAGGGCCTCTGATGTTCTGCTTTAACCTGGGAACATATATGACAAGTCTCCACCATTCGAGCTACATCGGTTTTCATAGTTGGCCACCAATACAAGGGTTTCAAATCATTGTACATTTTCGTACTCCCTGGATGAACAGATAACCTCGATTTGTGTGCTTCTGACAATATCAAATCCCGAAGTCCCCCAATCAACGGAACCCAAACCCGAGACTGGAAGGTTTTCAATCCTCGAGAATCATCAATTAATAAATCTTTCCGTTTCAACAAAATCTCAGATTTTAAATTTTGATCCAACAATGCCTCTAACTGTGCAGCTTTTAACTGGGAAATCAAATCAGAAGATATTTCCAAACGCATAAAATAAATTCGATCGGAAGGTACATTTCGGCTTAAAGCATCGGCAACCACATTAGCTTTACCCGGGTGATATCGGATTTCACAGTCATAATCCTTAATCAACTCCAACCATCGGAGCTGTCTCATATTGAGTTCTTTCTGAGAAAACATGTACTGGAGGCTTTTATGATCCGTGCATACGACACATTTAGTTCCGTACAAATAGTGTCTCCAGATTTTCAACGCAAATACCACAGCTGCAAGCTCTAAATCGTGTGTGGGGTAATTTCTTTCGTGAGTTTTAAGCTGGCGAGAAGCGTAAGCAATAACACGATCATGTTGCATTAAGACAGCACCCAAACCAGCATGAGAAGCATCACAATAAACTACAAAACCCTCGGAACCATCAGGTAATGCTAACACTGGCGCCTGACATAACAACTGTTTAAGAGTCTGAAAAGATGTTTCTTGTTGATCACCCCACTGAAATTTAATATCCTTTCTAGTTAGCTTGGTTAACGGGCCAGCAATTTTGGAGAAATCCTTGATAAATTTTCGATAATAACCCGCTAAACCAAGGAAACTTTTGATCTCAGAAGGTGATTTAGGAGCATTCCAATTCATAACAGCGTCCACCTTGGAAGGATCTACTTTGACACCATCCTTACAAATAATATGCCCGAGAAACTGTACCTCTCGGAGCCAAAATTCACATTTGGAAAATTTAGCAAAAAGATGCTCTCTTTTCAAAATCTCAAGAATCAATCTTAAATGATGTTCATGTTCAGCCTCAGACTTAGAATAAATCAAGATATCGTCAATAAATACAATCACAAACTTGTCTAGAAAAGGTCGACATACACGATTCATTAAGTCCATAAAAATAGCAGGAGCATTAGTCAATCCAAAAGGCATAACTAAGAACTCGTAATGACCATACCGGGTACGAAAAGCAGTCTTAGGAACATCTTCCTCACGAACTCGTACCTGATGATAACCGGATCTCAAATCGATCTTAGAAAAATAGGATGATCCCTGTAACTGATCAAATAACTCATCAATTCTGGGCAATGGATATTTGTTTTTCACGGTTCTTTTATTGAGCTCTCTATAATCAATACACATTCGAAGAGTACCATCTTTTTTCTTAACAAACAATACCGGAGCACCCCACGGGGAAGAACTCGGTCGAATAAACCCTTTATCTAACAGTTCCTGAATTTGACCCATCATCTCACGGATTTCAGAAGGAGCTAATCTATAAGGAGACTTAGCTACAGGAGTCGAACCAGGAATCAAATCAATCTGAAATTCTACATCTCTTACAGGGGGTAAACCAGGCAATTCATCCGGAAAAACTTCCGGGTATTCAGAAACCACCGGATTACTTGTCAAAGATTTCTTTTCTAACTTGCTATCTATCACATATGCCAAATAAGAATCACATCCCTTAGATAGAGATTTCCTAGCTTTCAACAAGGAAATCAATGGTAGACTACCATTTACTCGTTCTCCTCGAGCCATGACGTATGACCCATCAGAAATCGGAATTCTTATAATCTTTTTATGACAATCAATGTTGGCCTTATTCAAACTTAACCAATCCATACCAATAACTACATCGAAACTAGGAATTGGCATTAACAAAAAGGAGACTAAGAAATTATGACCCTCAATAAGTATACTAGCTCCAGCTACCGATGTGGTAACAGGAACTAATTTACCGTCAGCAATTTCAACTTCTAAAGGTTTAACAATCAAAGAGGGGATCAATTTCAGTCTATCACAAAAGTTCACAGATATAAACGAACAATTGGCACCAGAATCAAACAATACACGAGCTGGTATAGAATTTATGAGAAATGTACCAGTGATGACATCTTCAGTGGCGACAGCATCATCAACTGTCATTCGGAAAGCTCGGCTAGCAGCTACTGGTGGATTTTTCCTCTTTTGACCAGATGATGGCGAACCTTTACCCGTACCCATACTCTGTCTCTTCGCCTCAGGACAATCCCCTGCACGATGCCCTTCTTTATGGCAATTCCAACACATGCTATTTGGGTAGGTACAATCCTTTGCAGCGTGACCAAAAATTCCACACTTAACACATCTAGATGTCTGTGGAGTACAAGGACCATTATGTCTAGCTCGACATCTATTACAATAGTTACTATCCATTGGAATACCAGAATTCGATCTCCTGTTTTGTTGACTACCTTGTCCTTTCTGTTTACTCAAAGAATCTCCTTTGTTTTTCTGTGAATACCTTTCTTTATTCAACACTCTTTTAGCCATAATATCCCCATCAACCGAACGAGCTAAATCATAAGCTTGAGGAAGTGAACCTGCTAGTCTCACTGTGGTACGGTAATCAGGAGGTAATGTTTTCACAAAGTGATCAATTTTGGTCCGGTCAGTTGGAACCCACTGTTGCACAAACCGCAATTTATCTGAAAACTGCTTAATTAATTCATCAATCGTCATTTGATCAGTCTTTTGTAAGTCAAGAAACTCTTGCCTAATCCTGGAAAGATTATACTCCGAGCAAAATTGCTTGCAAATCTCAGCATGAAAATCTGACCATCTTATATCATTCAACTGTTGTGGAGATAATGGTGCAGTAATTGAATCCCACCATGACATGGCTTGACCCTTTAATAACTGAACAGCATAAGGTACCTTATCCTCCTCCTCACAATGACATACATTTAGTTTTCTCTCTACATCACGAAGCCAGTCAAGAGTGACCGTAGGATCGGTACTTCCAGAATAAGTTGAAGGATTGCAAGACATAAAGGTTTTAAGAGAACAACCTTTCTTCAACTGTTGAAAAGGTGGAATAGGTATTTGATAATTAGTATAACCAGACGAAGGAAAAGGACCCGAGGCCTGATATGTATAACCCTGTTGCTGCTGTTGTGAAATAAAAGGATTAGATACCGGAATCCGTGTAGAAGATACAATAGGTGGTACATTAGTCACAATGTGAGGACGAGTAGAAACTGGATGTTGAGAAGATCCAGCTCGTTCTCTCTGAAGTTCCAACACTCTATTCTCCAATCTCATAATATACTCCTGATCAGTTTCAGTTTCTCCACCGGCTAAATTAGATGTACCATTATGACCCGGGTTCTCTGGTGGTGCATCTGTCCGCGTAGTATCATTGAGAGTATGGGAAGGTGGCTCATTATCCGCCATACCTGTCATCACATCACATCTCAACATTCGTTAATTGTTAGTACTAGCAACTAACCAAATCAACTATCATAACTAATCCCCACCACAAGAAATGTTTGACCAACATGACTAAGTTTAGGATTGAACACTTTAAATATTCAATTCACCTAAACTTACGCTCTGATACCAACTTATAACACCCCAAGTTTTAAGACATTTTTTTTTTTTTTTTTTTATTTCGGAAGCGTAAATCCCATTCATACCAAGATAGATATAACATTATATATACGACATTTAGTCATACCAAAACATTACAAGTTTATAAGTATTAAGTATAATTACAACGCTAATACAATAACTGGGTGTTATGTTAACAAACATGATTTATCCAAAACGATCAGAGTTCCCATTGTCAAACATTTCTTCAAAACAACACCATTGCCTAATCATATCTCAAAAGTTAACCTGCAAGAGTAGGTGGGGAATTAGCACAAAGCTAAGTGAATGAACTAAATCTAACAATCTAACTTAGTATAACAATCAATTCACAACAATCATCTAAATAAACAATCAAACAGAGGATCGGTGGTTCTTGAGATACCCTCAGTCCGCGGTGGCACTCCAAGAACACTTAATAATCAACTGCAGGCCAATACAGAGATTTTTACCGATAGTTTATTGCTATCTTTAACCAATATGGATTAATTCACAACGAATGTTCATCCGACCCATAAGGATTAACCTATAGCAACTAAACCCAAAATTGACCTCTATCATTCCAACCTATCATGGAATTATTCACTAGCAAACAATCAATCTATCAAACCACAACTTTAATCAACAATCCTATCATTATCGTAATGATAAATCAGTCAATACAAGCAACTTAAAAATTGATGCAACTAACTGTTAACACCAAGATTAAATTGTGAGAACCAGTCCACTCACCTGTCAGTTTCGGTCTCCAAACTCAAAAGTCTTATTTTATTGAGTCTTCGGTGTCTCTGTAAACACAATAAAAACACAAGTTAATAACTTGTCTCAAAATTTAATTATGACTATACTTAATTACATACATTGATAATCAAGAAATATCGATAACTAAACAATATAAGTGTTAGATTCACATAAGTTCACAAAATATCAAATTCTTCAAAATTACAAGGACAAACGCGATCCAGCTAAAGGTGGTGGGATCGCGTTCCCAAGAAGAAAACTTTCGGTTACCAAATAACACTAAGCAACGCGATCCGGTTAGGGGTTTGGGATCGCGTTCCATAGTTCAAAATTTGCTGAGCCAAAATAACACTGATGAACGCGATCCGGGTTCGAGGCTAGGATCGCGTTTAATAGTCTAAATTGCGAAGAACCCAGTTTATAACTGAGGAACGCGATCCTGGTCAAGTGGTGGGATCGCGTTTGTATGCTTTCCAGCTCCAATCAGACCTGCAACTTACAACTACGAACTACAATCCAATTTTACCAAATGCCATTGAAATGTACTATTTTTTACCAGCAAATAACCTTACATAACATGTAATAATATGTATTAACAACAAACAAACATCATCCAAATTCTAATTACTAACATGCATTAATCTTCCAATCTAATTCAAACCAAAACCCACTTTTATACTAGAAACCTAAGAAATTTGCATTTAAGTCAAGAACAAGAAGATGATGATGTTAATTTCAGTAACTACAATCCATTCCAGCACCATTGATCATACATGCATAAGTTTTCTACTTAATTTCACCAATTGAGTTTAAGAACACAAAATAAATACTTACAATGGAAATGGAGAAAACTAGATGAACATGAAGAAGAAGAAGAAGATGATGAATTCAGTTGCTTTAACAAATTCACAGCTCCAATTTTTGATCACATTCAGATTTGAAATTGGTTTATGAGTGTGTGTGTGTTCTTGGAGGTTTCTAACCAAAAATCAGGAAATGAAGGAAATGAAGGTCGACCAATATTACAACCTAACTCAAATACAGTGAAATATTATACCCGTCCTAAATCTATTGTCTGGAACCTAAATTTCAATTGCGCGAAAATTATTTTATTTTACTGTTACCTAAAATTATATAAAACAAATAATATTTCACTAGTCACAATATTTCCTGAGGCTCACTTACATATTAAATTTACAATCAAACTCAGGTAATAATTTAAATTGCATAAATAATTTAGAGAAAATAACTTTTCTCCTAGGCCCGATTTGGGGATGTTACAGCGTTTGATCCTCTTCGATTTGCCGTCCATTAAGGCATACTTTCGACGAGTTTTTTTTTTCTTCATGATTTTTAGTGGGTTTCACATTACTAACACGTGTGTTACAATGTTGCGTTTAGGGTTTAGGGGTTAGGGTTTAGGGTTGGGAGTTTGGGGTTTCGTCGTCCCGAAACCCCAAACTCCCAACCCTAACCCCTAACCCCTAAACCCCAAACCTTAAACCATAAACGCTTTATAAAACCCTAAACCCTACTAAACCCTAACACTAAACCCTGTTAAACCCTAACACTAAACCCTGCTAAACCCTAACTCTAAACCCTAACCCTAAACCCTAAATCAAATGTATAATCAATCACTAACACATGTGTTACTAATATGTAAAACCCACAACAAAAAAAAAAAAAAAGTTCGTCGGAAGTATGCCTTGATGGACGGCAAATCGAAGATGATAAAACGCTGAAAAATATGGTGCAATTTTCATGATTTTTCGACTTGTCGTTTGTGAGATATTTAATTTTTAAAAACGTGGATGAAAGAGAAAAAAATGACACATGGCGTATTGTGATTGGTTCCCCCATTCTCACACAAAATAAATGGTCTCAATTGAACTCTTCTCATATATGATAATATATAAGATAAGATTCTAGAAAGAAAAACATATTTATTCTTAAAAGTGTAAATGTCAAAATTTACTACTCCCTCCGTTTCAAAAATAATGCCTCTAAACAAATTTTCTTTGTATTATAATAGATTGATGAGATGTCATTTTTTCCCTTGTATTTAAAAAAGTTTGACTGAAAATTGGTTTGAATTAAATGTTTGAGAGTAATAAACGAAGGTAAAATGAGAATTTAATGATATTTAGTAGTTATTTTTTTCGAGTGAACAATCTTTTTGTAACATAGAAAGTATTTGAACATATATGAGTGAGGGAGTATAGAACTTTGTAATACAAGTGCTTCATCAAAACATATATATATATATATATGGTCCAGATCAGAGAAGAACAAAAGGTGGAGGGGGAAGGGAGGGCAGTGACTATTTTGCAATTATAACAAAGTTTTGGACCTGCCCAAAAATCTGCCCGAAAATTTGTTCAAAAATTGTCAAAAAAAATTATTTAATAAAAAAACTTCTAATATTAACAATTCTGTCAAAAACGCTAAAACAGATAAGATGCAGTAAAAATATACAAGATGCAGTAAATATGTAATATTAATTTTTCAGATTCAATAATAAAACAGAGATTTACATAAGATGCAGTAAATAAGTATAAGTAGTTATATTTATTTGAACACATAAAATGCTAAAAGAACATAAGATGCATTGATAATATACAAGATGCAGTAAATATGTAATATTAATTTTTTAGATTCAAGAATAAAACCAAGATTTACATAAGATGTAGTAAATTAAGTATAAACAATTTTTTTATTTCAACACATAAAAAGATGAAACAACATAAGATGCAATAACAATATACAAGATGTAGTAAACATGTAATATTAATTTTTTAGATCAAGAACAAAACCAAGATTTACATAAGATACACTAAAATAAGTATAAGTAGTTCTTTTATTTCAACACATAAAAAAGCTAAAACAACATAAGATGCGGTAACAATATACAAGATGTAGTAAAAAAGTATTAACAAGTTTTCAATGTAAAAATAAAATAAAAGTTGTAAAAAAACATAAAATCGCTAAAAATCATAAGATGCAGTAACTAATATACATCATGCAGTAAATAAGTAATACTAACTTTATAAATTTAAAAATAAAAAAGTAAAGTTTACAAACACATAAAAGTTTTAAAAGAACATAAGATGCAGTAAGTAAGTAATACTACAAATATACATTAATTGAACGTACGGTGTAGTAACGCAAGATGCAGTAGAAAAATGCAAGATGCATTCGATTTTTTCAGATCTAAAAAGTATATCTATATCTAAAAAGTATATCTACTTTTTAGATCTACTTTTTATCTACTTTTTAGATCTACTTTTTATGTATAGATCTACGAATTTTCAGATCTATTACTCTTAGATCTAAATATTTTTACAAAGTGGTGGTGTTTTTAAGATGATGAAGTAAGTGGTGGTGGTGGTGGCGGTGGAGAGGCGATGGAGTGGCCGGAAAGATGGAGAACATCACGGTTGGTTACGTCCGGTGGATGCCGGTTCACCAATGGTGGTGGTTCACATCCCAACTCTCCGGCAACAAAAACGCTCGTTTCTATACGTTTCTTTTCTCCGGTTACGAACATGACGACGGTGACGGTGGTGGCGCGACGGTCGTCGAGCGACGGTGACGGTCGTCGAGCTGCGATGACGGTGGTGAAACGGCGATGACGGCGAAGTAGGTGGCGGCGGTGGTGAAGGAGGTGGTGGTGGTGGTGGTTTGTTGGTGTATGGGTTTGTGTGTTTTGTGAAGAGAGAGAGAGAGAGAGAGAGAAAATTAAAGATTGTGTGTGTATTTTTGTGAAAGGTGAGAAGATGAATGGAGTAAATGGCTGCCCAAAGAAGTGCCCCATCTTTCTAACTTATATAAATTGCAAATAAGTCCCTCCGTCTAAAACTATTTGCAAAAAAGACCCCGCGTGAGTTGGCTTAATCTGGACCATTGATGAAGGGAATAGATGGTTGAGATTCCCTTGCCCTTCTTGCCCTCTTTAAACCTCATTCCCCTCTGATCTCAAATCATCATATATATATATATATATATATATATATATATATATATATATATATATAAACCAATGTTTTTCTTCTTAATATGTAAACATCTCTTTCATAAAATTGTCGTGAGACAATGAATGAATATGAATATATTGTTTATTAGGTACAAAATATTGGCCGAATTAGTTGTTTTTTCGTCTCTAAACCAATCAATAATATACGTGTCGACATTAACGAACGGTGTAGGCACGTCGTTAAATAACGGGTTCACAAAGACTATATTGCACATTGGAGTTACACGTGGCAGCCATCTAGACCATCCACTGGCGAGGGAGGATAACGGGCTTTCATTTCTGTTTCAATTATTTAATTTAACTACCTTTTTATTATGAACCACAAATTATTTAGACCCCGCAAAGTTAGGTTTTGGATTATTTGTTGATCAAAATGCCTCAATTTGTTTGAGTTGCGTTAAGTGTTCTTTGGTCTATCATACATATACACTTAATCTTGCATGCTTGCGTTAGATTAGGTTTTACGTGGTATTTCAAATCTCTTGTATCGTAACGTCTATTTGTTGATATATAAAATTTGTCGGGGTGAGATCCCTTTTATCTGTAATGCATAGATGTAGCTACTTATAGATAGATTCCGTTTGTTTAGAAATAGAAAAACAAAATAATGAAGAAAAAAAGACAAAACACGGTTCATCTCATTAATTTCAAGTTTTCAACGACTTTGAAGAAAACTTAGCATCTAAGGGTCGAATGCACGTAATGGTCAAAGATTGAAAAATGTGGAGCATTTGCCGTCTAGTGTAATAACATATTTTATTTATTATTTGATTGATACATAAAGTGTTATTTATATATCTTTGATTGATGATATGGTAAACTAGCTTCATGTATAAGTTAATTGGTAGTCAGATAACAAAGGGCCTTTGGCTTAGCGGTTTAGCAGTATGTGGAGAACCCTTCAACCAAAAGGTTGTGGGTTCAAGTCTCATGGTAGGCATGTATATATTCATGTGATATTACGTGGGGTATGTTAAATTGTAGAATTGTCTTTCTAAAAAAAAATTGATAGTCAGATAAGTTTATGTATCGCTTGGCTGTCTAATTTATCCGTGTCGTGAGAACTTAATTTCTTGCTTTGTATTCTTCCCCATGTTGAGTTTTATATATATCATTTGCTTTGCCTTAAAAAAGAAAATAACTTTGATATGTAAATGATGAAACATCTGTTTTGAAGATACCTAACTGAAATTGAAGTTATTCAATTGAAATAAAATAATCAATTTCCAGTTGCTTCTTTAGTAGGTGAGCCATATCATTTAAGATATTACGGAGTACTACGTAGTAATAGTTATCATGCTATAGGAGTATACGATTAATTTGTAAACACATGACAAGTCAAACCATACCATACCATGAATCCATGATCATAATATAATAAATAATAATAAATATAAATACTACTCCGTATACATTATACAGTAGAACATTAATAATTAAGAAATGGTTATAATGATTAGTAATAGTAATTCAAATTAATGAATCATCATCACTAAAAAGTTGACATCACCTAGAAGGCTAGAAGGCTAGAATAGAGTACCACATATGTCCACTTGTTAACAACCAATTATTATAATATCTATTTACACGGGGTTATTGTGCACTATAAAATTATTGAACGATATCTTACATTTATCATACGGGTTTTGTTAACGTATGCCCTCATGACACACGTTATAGGGCATTTAATGAAGTTAATTTTTCCTTAATTATTAATTTTTACATTAAATACTCATTAATTCAATCTAATATTTTCTTTTTTTATGCATATATTAGTTACAAATTGTGTTATTTAAGGAAATTACAGGTTCATTAAATACCCATTTAACATGTGTCACGGGGCACACGTTAGCAAAACCCTTATCGTTTCTATCAAATTATTCAATTTCTATGATATGTATGTAACGGAATTATAATTCATAGCAATTGTACGTTATCTATCTATAACATATCTTATCGTTATCATATATACTACTAAAATCTTAGTATTTAGTATTTACAACTCAGAACTCCAACAAAACTCTTACACCTCAAACTTTAACTCCACCCTTTGTACCATATGTTCGTTTATTTTATCATTGTTATGATGATAATGTTCTGAAGATATACAAACATTTATATGAATGTCAATTTATCAATATTTTTATCTTATAAAAAAATTATATCGGATCGAAGTTAGTGGAAATGATGTAAATGGGGACAAGTTTGTCTCCTCAAAGTTGCTATCACAATCCCCATCCCCATCGCCCCAACTTTATGGGTTTCTCTCACGTGCCTTCCACCCTCCCTCCCACCACCTCACTTTTTATTACTCTACTTTTATTTTATATTTTTATTTTATTTTTATCTAAAAAAGTCATTATGTGACAGTAGATCTCTTATTGAATCAACTTGAATATTCTTAGCTTAACTTGCGGGCATAATAAGTGTCGACATATAATATATTTAATTTATTTATGATTACTTTATTGTGTGATTCACATTTGTATAACATATTACTCATATCTTTCTTATTACAATTAGAATGATAGTTTGTACATTATACTAATATTGAATACCATATACGACATAAATATTCTACGTGTACATTAACAAATAAGTTGTATGGGTAAGTAATTTGATGTAATTCTATAGTGATAATCAAATAAAACAATTCTTTAAATCTGACTTTGATTTGCGGAATTCGATAAAAATTCGATTCACGAAATTCGATTAAAATTCGACAGAGTTAGAATCTCAATTCATATAATGGTGTTTGATGCAAGAATGAATTGAATTTAATTGTAGGTGACCAAATTTCTTTGCTAAAAGGAATTCACATTATGTGGTAATTTAATTTATTTAATGAGTTCCAATTTTATAAAAACATTATGCGAATCAAACGCAACCTAAATGTTTGGATGCATATAAGTTATCTAATATTATATAAGAATCATATAATTAGCTTATTATGATTATAAAAAATACTACTAATAAAGTGGCTAGAAAGGACATTCTAACCCTTTTTAACTATCAGTTCTTTTTTAAGTGCTACAAAATTTATCAACTACTTAGACACTTGCATCATCTTAGACAAAAAATGATCAACCAAACATTAATATATGTTGGCCTGGTTAGTGTCTTTTACAACCCAAACTTAAATTTTAGTCATAAAAGCCCCCAAGGTCACTGGGCACTTGGGCAGCTTTATAGTTTCAGCCCAAATTAATCTGGGTTGGGCCTTATAGTCTTGGAAAATCTGTTACTTCAGATATGGAGCGTTTAATCTATACTGGACTTCTGGACCATCTTAAAAACCCAAACTTTAAGTGAAAAAATTCTCAGTTATATCAGGCTATCAGCATCTTTCTAGTTTCTAGCAGACTAGACTTTTGGTTCAATTAACAACAGACACAAATTTCTCAGTTATATTAGCATCTTTTTATAACTAAGTTTTAAAATTAATCTCAATTAAAATCACATTTAGCCTCTAGCCTCAAATAACATGAAACTTTCAATATAGTAATATTTAATTAAAATAATACTACAATGTTAAAGTTGACATTTGGCATTTCTTAAACATAAGCAAGTCCCTTTTGATCTATTGTTCTGTGTGTTATTTCAGTCATACTTCTGCAAGATTTACAATCATCTTTAAATTATAAACTCCAACATAGTACTTTTAAGATATATATTTCTGATATAATGATCTTTTAAATACAATTATATGATCAAAGTACAGAAATGTTTGTGTACATGAGTGTATAAAAAAAATCAAAAAGAAGTCAATAGCAGCAATTCAAGGTGGGAGTCCTATTCATCACTACATCAACTACAAATACAATCAACCCTTAGAAGAATCATATATTCATATATATCCATCCAATATATAGCTGTCCTACTTCTACCTCTGTTGCCCCCTCCAAATGCCAACCTTCTAGATGGATGGTGGTGGTGGATCCCACCACTCACATCACGCCAACTGTCGCCTCTCGATTCTTGCCACATGTATGGTACCCACACAAGACAATTCCCTTATTTCTAACTTGGTGTATGTCATCTCATCAACAAAGGATTCTCATTCTCTTATGTCTACCATGAAACAAAATTGTCCATCTTTCTTTATCTATAGCTGTACATGTACATTGGTGGTTGGTGTACTTAATAACCACCTTAAAACTGCTCCTTGTGGAATTCAAATTTGGTTGAACCCTTTTGGTTAAACTCATGACATAGGTTACTCAATTCTTTGGCTAGTACTGGTGCACCACAATAGAACACACCTGTGCTCAAAAAGTACTCACAATCACTTCAACTTTATATTACAAAATAATAATGATATCGAAAGTTCAAAGCTATATCAGTTAACTTACCTATCCTAGCACCGGCATGTTTTGTACAAGTTTTGGAGAAAACTTTCTTCCAATTTGGTCTAGCAAAATGCGTTCTCACCTGAGAATTGAACTTTTAAATGATACTGTCTAATGATAACTCCCATAAAACAGTGATAAACGGCAGCGTTAACTAGTCCACATGCCTCGCTCCAAGAACAATATGCGTAAGGCAATGCAGACTGACTCAACGACCCGATAAGGAAAATTCTACGCAAGGATAGTTTATGATAGGATCAAAGTATTGTATGTAAATGACATCTTACCCGTGTGCCAGAGACAATGTCAACACCATTTTTGGCATGATTAAGAGCTTGTACCATGGTGATGAGAGCTGATCGAGCATCGCCTTCTTCATACACACTGGTTAGATAATTATGCATCTCTATGACACCCTGCACATAACCCATATTCATGAATTGTTTGGAGATATAATTAATTTTTTTACTCCAGTATAATGAAAGATTTTGTTCTATACATACCCGTTGATCAAGTTCAGCAACTTCATTCATGACCCCTTTGAACCAATCAAATGAACCTTGTTCTCTAGTTACCCAATAAAAGTAAGCATTAGTTGTCCTCAAAATTTTCTTCTTTCTTGGAGAAACTTTACCATGAGAGGATGAGTCAGCGCTACCAGAACTCTGATCCGACCGTCTACTATGACCCGATGTTGAATCCTAGTACAAAATCATTTCTTAAGAATCGATACTTAAAAAGACATAAGTTGTACATAAAATTTAATTAGTAACTTACTTCTAGCTCTTCCATTTTAACAATGTTGTTTAACAGATCCTTAAGAATACTAATAAAAGGTGTTGCTCCTATGCCAAGTCCAACAAGCAAGAGAACATCGTATTTACGGTAGTCTTGTGCTGGAGCGCCATATGGCCCGTCAATCAACAGTCTCGGCAAGCTGATAACAAGTAAATGATATACAAAATCAAACACATATGTGACCCGTTTATGTGGTAATTAGGGGCGATTGATCACTTTACTGAGGCACAAAAAAAAAAATTGTTTTATTTAAAAAGGGTCAACTAAAAAAAATAACCCAGATTTTCAGAAGTCTAATTTCAATGCATATAACTCCCTTAATCATTTTTATTAAGATTTGGATTATCTTGTAATCATAATTAACTCATTATTTCTAAATTTTCAAAAAGGTGAACATACATGTGTTTTTGTGTCAGTCCAACCCGACTCGTTTCTGCAGTACCAAAAACTACCAGTTTTGAACCATTAGCCAACCCACCGACCCCTCCATTTTGGCAGCTGTTGTTGTTATAAAGTAGGGTAGCTAAATGAATACATACGTTGCTTTGGTAGTTTCATCGGCTCTGAGCAGTCCACTTTTACCAGCCATAGGTGGTTCACAGACCTCTGAGAATACCCTTTTTAATTCTTGTGTCCAATCACCTAGCTGCCTTATGTGTATGGCTAGATAATCATCGTCTGGAGCAGAAGTGATTGAAAACGGATGCCTACATAGAAATGTATTTTATGGCATAATAAGTAACTATTAGACCATCATTTTTATGTTAAAGCTTTCATAGAAGTCGCTAATTACCATTCAAATGGAGATACAACTGGGCATTGGACAAACATGTATTGTCCACTCTTGTACCGAAACTGGGGAGGCTTGGACATTTGCAACGTGAGAACGTTACCAGGATAAATTGCAACCTGATTATTGTTACAATAATGAAAAAGTTAATAAACTTTTGTAGAGGTCTCGATTTCTACTCATATCCAATTCGGGATATGTTTAATTTTAAAAGAGTCAAACAGATAAAATAAAATGTAGGTTAGAAAGAAGTGGGTCAAACGGTCCAGAAGTTACCCAAAATGTGTTTTTTAAATGCATACAACCTCCAAAAAGTTAGACGAATATTAAAAAAAAGATAATGTTTGTAATTATATCTGGCACACTAACGAATCGTATATAAGCAAGAAATCGACAGAAAGGGTATTGTCTCAATCAGTCCGATCCATTTTAACATATATAAAAACTAACTAATTTAACCTGAATCCGCATTGACTTTCATCCAACCCACCCTTTTATCCACCTATAGGTTTTTGAAAATGTATGGTGTGTATGTCTAACCTTTAGTATACGGACAGTATAGGAGCCTGACCGGAAATATCTAAGAGTTCTTTCCCCTGCATATAGCAGGACCGGAAATGCAATATACATCCACGTCTGTAATCATATCACGTCCCAATTATGATCAAAAACACAATGTACCATCTTATGTTAAATTTAAAAGTAGAAGCTGGAAACTATACCGTCTTTTTGTACCATTTCTTGACAAAATAAAGGAACCATCCATGGACTAGCAGCAAAATGTACACGATAACAAAGAGGTGGTGTGAATACCAGAATGCGTTAAAGCCTGTGAGCCTATCAAACGGCTTTGGTAGCTTCACTAGGCTCCTTCGAAACCAGCTAGTCGCAAGTGTGAACGCAATTGCCATGCATACCACCATTATAATTCCGGTTACACCCTCCACCCCTCGAACAAGGTCTACATAACTTGGTTTATTTTCACCGAAGAATTGGCTCATGTTAAGACCGTAGTTGTTTTCATCTTCGTTTATAAGCCTCGGGAAATCACATGCCAAATGGTTACCCGCATGGAGTATTATACCAATTACAACAGCTGCAGCAATAGTCTGCATAAGCAAGTTAAAATTGCGTTAACATGAACGAGTATGCTTTAACTTTAACGGGTTAGACGGGTCAAATGGGTTGAACGAACTAATTTTTAAATTGTAATAAATTTAATTATAATGATCACATATAACACACACACTCTTTATATATTCTCACATATATTATTAATGGAAAAATTGTGTCTTTGGTCAGCTCAGCACTGGTGACCCATTTATCCAATGCAGTAAGTGCATTTATTTACCTCAACTCTTTTAGCCTGTTGCCTGATACATATGACCCACCCATTTTGCATCCTCTAGATGAAGTGCTAAAATAGAAGTAAATGATACTGAAGTCAAACCTTGTGAAAGTTGATATTGTCATCAAAAGGTATAACATAAGACAACTTGGTGGACCTCAGCCAAGTTATGGTGTTCCTACATACAGGCAATAAAACAATAGCCATATTGAATTTCAAAGTTTCGGCTGCGCCTTTAGCCGTGAGAACGCAATAGCCCATAACTTCAAATGCAGCTCTTTGTTTGTATTGAAAGTACTTCCATAGAAATAAACCAATCATGATTAAAATCCATAAGCTAATAATCCAAAGTCTCCTCCAGTTTTCTTGTAAATAATAAACGAATTTCGAGCTCATTCTCTTTATAGGACTACGATTTCTCAACCCGTGTAAATTCTGGCTCAATGCTTGGCTTGTGTAGCTCAAGGCTTGACTGTAGTTTAGGTAAGTGTCCTTTTGCAAGAGAAGTGTTTCTAGCTGCCATAGCTGGTAAATCATAACAAAAAGTCATTTTGAAAAGTTAGTAAGATTATAAAACCACCACTCAGCGTTATGGGTCATCAAACATTTAACGAATAAGCAGATACGATATCGTATTAATAAAAGTTTAAGTCTAATCAATGTCTAAGCTAATATAACTAGTACAATTATCCAAAGTCAAGTCATTTGCTATTGTTTTGTCAACAATAATGTGAAGAGTGCCCATCCTATAAAAGTCAAGGGTTATTGTACACTACTTATGAAAGCATTGTGTACACATTTTTAGGGAATTTTTTTTTTTTTAAATTTTTTTCAATTAATGCTATTGATGATAAGAATATATGGTTGACTACTTTAAACACATGGCATAGTGGAGAATACGCGCAAATGAGGGACTATACAACAAATTTCATGATGGGAACATATAATGTTCATTATCAGGACAGCAACCTGGCTTAACATGTGTCAACATGCTGAGATGAAGCATGGGAACTAAGTGGAAAACATAAAAATAAAACAAAATTAAAAAGAATGATTATGATATATTCCTTGTTAGATTAATAACATTTTTTTCTCATTAACTTTGTTGATTAAAAGTCTTGAAACTTGACTGATCGACAAATGACACATGTCAATAGATAAAATAATTTTTTATAGTTTAACTTATTAGTGGCAAAATGCACGGGTCGGGTCGGGTCATGGGTCTAAATAGGTTTGGGTCTAAATGGGTCCAGGTTTAGATGAGTCATATTTAAGAGGATGAGTCTAAACTGGTCCGGGTCAAATGGTTCTCGAGTCGGGTCGACCCATCGGGTTTCCATAAAAAAAAAAATTATTTGAGTGAAAACTAAAATAAGGTGTTAAAATTTTTTTATGACCCATTAGATACCCATTTAGACCCATCTAAAAAAATAGAGATAGACCTAACAAACGCATCCCCTCATAAATATTACCCAACTTGACCCATAATTAATCAATGGGTTTAACTGATGACCAGTAGTTCTTTACCTTTATATAATAAGACATTTTGTTAATAAATAAATGTCTTATTTTCATGATAATTTTCTACCATATTCTTTTATGAAAGCAGCAGTTGAACAACCAAAAGAGTGTGTGCATTCCAAAGGTGATACATTTCATTAGTTCTTCGTGGGACAGTTGAACAACAAGTTAATCTCATCTTAGTATGTGCTTTATCGCCTAACTACTCGGCACTGACTTTGAAAAAACTAACATACACCACTTGATCATTTAATTAAATTACTAAAATAAATATATTTTTGTCGAATATGAAGATTACCTTCACTGGTTTTTATGAACTCTATTTGATATTCATAGTTTATAACTTATAATATATATTATTATTATTATTATTATTATTATTATTATTATTATTATTATTATTATTATAAATAATAAAGGGAGTGATCCTTACACCACCAAAAATTATCCATACACCACTAACTGTGCTTTACAGGGTTGTACTGTACAATACTGTAAAGCACAGTTAGTGGTGTATGGATAATTTTGGTGGTGTAAGGATCATCATTCAAATAATAAAGATATAACGTTTTCATTGAGTTTTATAAAATACTAAGCAGACACCTAGCTCACATAATTTTATTATCAAGTCAAATGTCCCATACGGCAGCCAGCTCACCATCACTAACTATTTTATTTTATTTTTATTTTTCTGTTTTAGGTTATGATTAAACATTAGCACAAGATATATTTATTCATTGATTAATAGTTTACTTCCAATTTTTAAATACTCCGTTGTTACTCCATTTGGGTTTCGAATGAAGCAGAATTTTCTTCCATATAATGTAGTAAAATATATCAATTTAATACTTAGGGTGTGTTTGGCAACAAACTAGATGGAGATGGAGATGTAGATTCTAGTAGTTGGGGATTATAGTGGATGGGGATTCTTTTAGAATCTAATTTGAATGACTTCTTGTTTAGGGGATTATAGGGGATTATTTTTTCAAGAATCCATATCTACATTTTGTTACCAAACAATGCTTCTCACTTTTAAGGGATTGAGATTATCAAAATTAGAATCTCAATCCCCTATAATTTCTAACTTATATATAGACCAGAATCTACCTATCATGTCATAACAGATTAGATAAAAGACGTGTGAAAATAGATAACTTAGATATAATGACATTTTTATATCATATACTCCGTATATATTATAATAAAAAAGTACTCCAGTAGTAGGAGATCTATCAACGTAAACAGTAAATTGTTAATGGGGAAAAAGGGTTAAAAAGACACTAATCATTCAACAATTTACCTTAAACCGCTTTATATGTTTGCATGTCATTCAAACGTAATAATTAACATAATACCTATATTGTAAATGGCTTTATCTATCCATACCCCCTAATATTTACTCACCATACCACTTAATCATTGAAAAGTACAGAATAGTACAGAATGTAAGAAAAAGTGATGAAATAAAGTACAGAAAAAGTACAGAATAAAAAAATGAGAGGTATGAAGAGTAGCAACCTTGTAAATATTGTACTCCACTATTTAAATTGTGATGGCTAATGCATGTAAAGATAGACTTTGCTTTGAATGACACATATATAACCAAGTAAGTAATGTGAAAAGAAACTAAGGAAAATTATATAATGGGGAGTGGAAACCAGATGAAAGCTACTTAAAATATAAAAAAAAATGGAGCCCACGCGTACCTCAATGTAGCCAAGTCTTTCGGGATCCAATTCTTCCATGATTAAAGCTGCATACTCTTCCGCTTGTTCTTGCAATCTTGATAGCTTGTTTGCTGACGCACTTAGCATTATGATCTGTTCAATTCATTCATTTTTCTTATTCAAAATGGAATATTTTTTACTAAGAAAAAGTCCTCACCAACCCCCTCTTTTATTTATTTTCATTTTAATAAATAAATACCACTTCTGTATAAGAATTATTACTTCCATGTTTGGAATATCATACACGTATACATCTATTAAAAAAAAAATGCGTAGGCTATATATATGGAAGTATGGTACTTTATTCCCTTAGGTTTTTTGATACCCAAAAATTATCTATAAATAAATAAATTCTGAATCTGGAATATAAAGATTGCAAGAATTTGTGTCAAAAAGGGAAAATGAAGGCTTTTATAGGTCGTAAATGGTACTGGAATATTATCACAGCACATGCTTTTTTACATACCCATGTCACACTTCTGGACATTAGTTTCCTTTCTTGTAAGGCATGTGAATTTATAGAAACTGTGAATTTATTCCATTTTTTATTTAAAGGAATGTTACTCCTATAGTCCAATTTCATATTTTGAGAAGACAAAAAAAAAAAAAAAAAAAGCAATGTGTATAAATTATTTTAAAATGTCAAGATAAATAACCAATATAATATACTTTACGGATTGATAATAAGGTTTAATAACTCAAAATGATGCAGTTTAGTAATCTTATAGAATTAAGATTTATTGGTTGTCAAGTAAATCTCAGATAAGATAACATCCACTTAAAACCTTTTTACCTACATTTTTAATATTATCATTATAATTTATAGATATATAGATAGATATGTTGTCATGATATCCAGTAAAAAAATGATTGAAGTCAGTTTGATAATATCGTTACACGTACAAAAACAAATATTATAATTACTCCAATCTTTATAAAAAATAATTGATTCATCCAAAAGAATTGATATAAATAAATGATAAATGAAGAATATATTGATGTAGGTAGTGGGAAGATTTTGTAAAACAGAAATGACCACCAAATCAACCCAAAACACATGCATAAAGATTTTTGTACAACAGAAAAAGCCCTTCAACCACTTCGCCACCCTTCTCAACCCACCCCCAAAAATAATTCATTCTAACTGTTCATCAACACTAAAACATGTTTGAATTTTTCAATGACAAATTATTTCGATTAAAAAAGTTTATAACAAGAATTATAAGATAATAATTATATTAATGAAGGTAAATTACCTCTTTCACTTCTTCTTCCGTTATTCTTCCATCTTCATTCTTGTCCACCCTGTAAATTAAATACAACAATTGTTTCTGTCATATTCCTTCTGAATTGTAATCATTGTCAATTCATAATGAAGAATTAATTGAAAATTCATACATGTCGAAGAAGATCTGAAGACGAGAATCGAAACTCTGATCGGTAATCTGAGTCCAATATTCGTATAATTCCTCTTTACTAATCTTATCAACTTTTAATCTTCGTCTTCTGCTAATCGCATCGTACACTTCAAGCGCAAATTCCTTAGAATCCTTCATACCTTCATATCAAAACAAATAATTAACATAATCATGTCTACTTCACTACTTGTAATAGTCCGCATTTTGCATCCAGTAAGTTAACAGCACGGATTATTTCCTTTTTTAAAAAATTTAAAATTAAGAAGACCGAAAATAGGTTAAAAACCTATGCATTGTGCGAAATCCGCACGATATAGAAATCCGTCTTTCGAAAGCTTATCGAAATTATTCGCAACTTCATTCCATCTATCTACTCCATTAATTTTACTATTACTAATGAATCGAAGTCCTTTAAGAGCTCTATGAGCACCAGAACGCGTTCGATCAAGTTGCGCACGTTGTCTACGCAATGCACGTGCAGCCAACGCAGAATCCAAACCACCACCACCACCTCCACCTCCACCTACGGTCGCTGAAGACGACGAAGCACGTGACGCGTGTCCGTAACTCCACGAAAACCGTTTAAACTCCATCGAAAATTGCCGCGCTTTCGCAACCGCTTCAGCTTTCAACTCCTGTGAGAACTGACGTAATCGATTAGACGGACTGCGTCGTACAGTTGACGGTGATCGAGACGACGACGGTGTATCCGTACCGCATTCGTGATCGATTTGAATAACTGTTGCCGGTTCGACGCTGCGTAATACGATAGTGTCGTCATCTTGAAGATCTAAAGTGACTTCAACAAATTCTTCATTAGGATTAACTGATGACGTGTCGGTGTACGCCGGTGATGAACTGCCGGATAACATATTGTCCGGTACCGTGTCGGAAGCCCACCGGCGTTCGTGACGTCCACCGCCTTTCATAATTCAAAAATTTGTTGAAATGAAGAATTGAATATATGAATCTGTAATAAATTAGTAATGGAGATTTAACACGCGGTAGCTGTATGTATATGTTTGTAGAGGTGAGAGAGGGACCATTTTATTTCGTAGCTAAAATCAGAGATTCGAAGATGCTTTTAAATAAGATTATTATGATTTTAATATGTGGAAATTAATTTAATTTTAATTTAATATTATGAATTGTAATGTTTGTTAATTTGGAAATGAGTCGTGATCAAACTGTTATTTCCTTGAAATGTAAAAAACGTTTTTTTTATTGTATATTATAATTTATATTAATATTAATATTAATAATAATAATAATTATTATAAGAGTGTTTAATTTATGTATCCAGTTGAGAGAATCAATGGAAGTAGGGGCAGACAAAACAGTTACAATTTTATAGGGGTAAAATGTAGTATTGTTAGGATGCAGTGCAGTTAAAATACAATGTCGGTAATATATAGTGTCGTTATGATGCAATATCATTATGATTGATGTAGTGAATCTAAGTCATAAACCAAGAAAATCAAAAGATGAAATTATTTGGTCATCCTTTCTTTTCTAAGCCAATCTATTATTCTGATCCAAGACTTAATCTATTACTAATAAAGTAACGATGTCACTTTAATTAAAGGAAATTAGAAAGTGACAGAAGAGAGAATCAGTAATCAGTAAAAGTAATTAGTTGAGAGAGTTGTTTAATTTGGTTAGCAATAATACATACATAATACATACATTGAATGAAAAAGAGTGTATTAAAAAATGGAGTAGAATTCTTATATTCTTATACATGTTTATAAGGTCAATAAGTGAATCATTTGATGGATTAAATGGTGAATTCGTAAGACTTGGAGTCGGTAAAAGTACGAAACATAACCCGATACATTTGATTATTTGGGTTGAATGGGTACTTGTTTGTTTTGGTATTTGCTGAATATAATCTCAATGTTGTATTCGAGTTTTACTTGATTAAAACCCTGTAATTATGTCATGTTAATATATAACTTTGTTTTGTATTCCCCAGCATTGATAAATAAGCATTTATGTTTAATTTTTTCTGATAATTCAATAAAATTAACTATTATTATTATTATTATTGTTAATATTATTATTATTATAACTTAAGGGGCTAAAAATAATTCCATTTATCCAGATATATATATAACTTAATATAAAAGATTAAGGGCTCGTTTGTTTTTGACTTAATGACTAGATACTAAGAACACTAATTAAATTCAAATTTAATCTTTTTTTAGTCGGGTAATCTGAAACCTAGACAAATAACTCAAAACCTTATTTTGGGTTGCTTGGAATATTTCGATATGGGTCTCGGGTAGATTTATACTTGATTAAAAAGCAAATACGGAGTAACTCAAACCTAGTAACTTAACTTTTTGAATCTGATCGATTGAACGCCCTAGTTAAGATTTGATAAAATGAGTAGTAACGAGATAATTGAGTTTTATAGGACTAAGTGAGCGGAAATAAGGGTTTAGTTAAACAGTCTGATCAACCCTTGGTACGTATATATTTAGCTTGAATTTTAAATAGAGAAATAATGAGAGATAATTACATGAAACCATTGAATGAATTATGTCTATCTTCATGTATATAGGTTTATATATCAAGGGTCCTTTGAATATATCCATTGGCAAACATATTTTACTATTCTTTCAAGAAATTTATTTTCACCATTAATTTGGTATTTTTTAATTCACTTTCTTATAATTCGATATATATAAATATATAATTTGTGTATTTCTATTTTGAGTTGTCTAGTTACATATTTATCAACCATTGATTTAGATAAAGCGTATTGTATACACTTATTTTTCTGTAAATTAAACCAATCAAACCTCTGTTATCGTCTTTGAATAGTACAGTATTGTTGCAATAACGATTTAGTAAAAAGTCACGAGTGCTTTGTTAAATGATGATTATAAAATCAACTTACGGAGTATATGATTAAAGTTGACTATTCAACTACAAGTTGATGGTTTCATGCCGATTGATAGTACTTTATAAAAGTTGACGGTTTTCACGTGACAGTTAAAATTTTAAAAATAACCTTTAGGGTTATGTTTATACAGATACTGATATAATAATTATGTTATGATTAATTTAGTTCATTTCCACGTTGATTAATATAATCGTTTCTACATACATACAAACATACACGCTTCTTTACATTATGAAATAGTAGTTCATTTCTCTATTTTTGCCTTTTTGGCTTTGATGGTTGGAAAAAAGATAAAAAAATCTTATCCTCGATCAACCTAATCAAATAACTTATGTCACAAGAAAAGAAAAGACATAAAGGCAAATTTTAAAAATTTATTCCACTCAATTTTTATAAACCTACCAACTACCCTACTAGAGTACTATTGGTTATGAGATTAAGGAAAATTTACGTCCCTTCCACTTGAACACAAAAGTTGTCACAGTTAAAACTAGAGGGTGAGGTTAAAATGATAATAGAATTTTTAGTGAGAATGAAATTTTTGGTAATGAAATTTTTGGTGAGAATGGAGGAATCAACTAGAATGTGACACGTGTCACAAAGCCCACTTTCCCCCATATTTTTTAAACTTAAATATCTCCCAAACGGTAAGTCGAAAAATCATAAAAATTGCACCATAAAAATCAGCATTTTTTCTCTTCGATTTGCCATCTTACAAGGTATACTTTCGACAACTTTTTTTTTTTTGTTTTACAAAATTAGTAACACATGTGTTACTAGCTGTTAACACATGTGTTAGTTGCTGTGTTACTCGCTGCCAACACATGTGTTACACGCTGGTAACACATGTGTTACTAGCCTGCTGTGTTACTCGCTGCCAACACATGTGTTACACGCTTGTAACACATGTGTTACTAGCCTGTTACTAGCCTGCTGTGTTACTCGCTGCCAACACATGTGTTACACGCTGGTAACACATGTGTTACTAGCCTGTAACACATGTGTTACCAACGTATAACACATGTGTTAGCAGCGAGTAACACATGTGTTATCAGCTTCTAACACATGTGTTACTCGATTTCAAAACCCACCAAAAAACCGGAAAAAAAAAAGTTCGTCAAAAGTATACATTGTCACATCTCTAATCGAAGAGAATAAAACGCTGATTTTTATGGTGCAATTTTTATATTTTTTTGACCTACCGTTTAAGAGGTATTTAAGATTTAAAATTTTGGAGGAGGGAGAGTAAAGGAACACATGGCTCATTCCTATTGGTTCTCTTATTCTCACCAAGAGTTGCTGTACTCATTTGAACCTTACTCTAAAACTAGATAGTAAGATCAATGTTTTAAAAACCGGTTTTTTGAGCAAACCGATTTCTGTCCGGATCCGGTTCAATCGGTTTTGTATCTGGATCCGGTCTGACCAGTTGAACCGGACCGGTTCAACCTGTTTTCAAAACATTGAGTAAGATCATTCTCATCTGTGAGAGAAACTGGCACGCCACGTCTGTACCACGTCATTTTTTTTCAGAAACAGACAGATAAACCTCTGCCATCAGTGCTCCGTTACTTCATTTTTCTGGGATCCACTGACTAATTAATTAAATATTTAAAACACAATAATTAAAATAAAACACATTTCATTAAAATAAAAACATTACAATTAAATAAAAAAAGTATAATAATTAAAATAAAAACACTAGAATTTAAATAAAGTAGTCTAATCCGAGCTCGATTCGTCGGCTTCATTCGCGTCTTTGTCCCAGTCGCCTCCTCCATACTTGTCTTGGTAGAGTGTTACCACTTCTTTCCGAGCACTTTTGATCGATTTGAGTTCTTTTTTAGAGGCACGTTTTGCAAATGTTTTACAAAATAAAAAACTCAACACTTTGTAAGCCGCTTTTTCATATTGTTTTCGGTATCATTGCTATTGCCTTTTTAGTTGCAATAGGACGGTATTCTTAACGGCTTCAAGGGTTTCTAGTTTTTCGGAATGAACACTTCTTGAAGACGAACCGACTTCAGATGAAGCCGTACTTTTTACTGACTTTCGACCCGGTGGACGGCGTATGTGGTCGTCTTTGAACAACCTTTTCATGTTTGCATCAAGGGACGTATTGATTGGGATGTCGTCCGCGTCAAGATTGGTGGGTTCCACTTGGAACATATCTTCATTACCTATTAAGTCCGGCTCGGTAAATAATTTTGGGTAATATATTAGAACATTCCAACATGATTCGTAAATAAATTTACGATTACCCATTTGTTGCCTAAAACCTTTTCGGGTAGCATTTAAAACGTCTTCATTATTGGCAGCGCTTTGAGGGCAAATCTCATAATAGTGTTTATAGAGGGCTTAGAATATTTTTGTGTCGTGCGAAATCTTATTCCACTTGCCGCTAAGTTGATTAAGGTTACGTTTTAGTGGCACACAGGAAATGTAACCGTGCTGAACTTTATTCCAAAAAGACTCGTTTGATTGAGACTTTCCTTGAACTCCATTTTTGGAACAATGTATCCACCGTTCCACCAAAATTCTAGCCTCCTCGTCTGACCACCGAATTTGAACTCTTTTACCCTTTTTGGCTTCGAGTTGAGTCTCGGATTCGAGTTGTGCCTCATCCGAACTTTCTTCTAACGTTTCGGGTACGGTAAAATTAGTTTGTTGGTAATTGGGATTTGGTGTGTTTGGAGAATAATGTGAAAATTGATAATTCGGGTTGGATGTATTTTGTAAAAATTGTGGGTGTGGTGGTGACCATCGTGTGTTTTGCCAAAATTGTGTGGTTGGTGATTTGTGGGCCTTGGTACCACCCTTGTAATTGGTAATTATTTATCGGGTCATCGGGTGCAAGTTGGTACGGATTTGCAATGGGTGCGAAACTTGCACATCCCGTAGGTTGAGACGTGGATTGGTAGTTTGTTTGAGCGGATGCCGAACCCGTTGGTGAATTTGGGTTTGGTAACGGATTGTTCAACAAATTTTGCCACATATCTTTGGCTACATTTTATTGATCTTTCTTTTTTGTTTTGGATTTTGATTTGTTGTTTTTAGACATTTCTTTGAGAGCTTTTGTATTTGAAATGGAGGTGTACGGAATGTGTAAAAGTTGTGTGAATTGTGGTGTATGAACTTGCAGTGAATTGTTGTATGGAAATTGGTAAATTTGAGTGTGTATTTATTGTTAAAAAGTGGTGTTTAAAAAGAAATTAAAAAAATAAAAATAACGGTCAAAAAACAAACCGTTGGGTGTGTTTTTAAAATTTTTAGGGTTAATATACATATTAGTTACTGTATTTTATTAAAATGTTCAATTTCGCTACCGAACTTTCATTGTGTTCAATTGAATTACTGAACATTTAAATAATTGATTAAATTGTTACTTAAGTTTCTAATCATTCTTCCACATCATGCCACGAAATATGCAAAAAACACATATTAGTTATTGTAGTTTACGAAAATGTTCAATTTCGTTACTGAACATTCATTTTTTAGAATAATATCCTATTTTATTTATTCCATCGTATAAACTATCTTCTCTTAAACATTCTTCAAATACAAATAGATATATTACATCCTTTCTTGATACCATCGATTTTATAATTCAGCATCGATTTAGTTATAACGGGGATATCACACTTGTAACCCGGTTTCGTAAGTTAAGTAATTCAATTGAACAAAATAAAAGTTCAGTAATGAAATTGAACATTTTGGTAAAGTACAGTAACTAATTTATTTATTAGCCCTTTTTTTATCCTTTAACATCTAGTTTTGAAATAAAAATAAAAATAATAATAAGCGGTCCCCACTTCTCACCATCCGACGGAAACCAACCGACGGACCGAACCAACGGTTTGGTGCCATCGGTGTCGGCTCCGTCGGCTGAAACTGACGCCAACCGAAGTCACCCGATGGGAGTGGTCTAATAGTTAATCTAGTAAGTGTTTATGCTAATTAAAAGTAATCAAAATTGTAATAACATTTACTAGATAAAATACCAAATTTTAATTAAAAATGGAAATGATGACTACACGTATCGAAAGTACAATATGATGTAAAATAGAAGATGGTGTAGTGTTATCTGTATACGGGCTTTGTAAAATCCCATGAGATCGATAAAAACCACCCAATGATATGATATATATAATAAATAAATAAATAATGCTAGTAAAAACACAAATGTCGTGGCTAGCTAGGTACGGTTGATCTTAGCTCGATCGAGATCGATTGGATACAAGTTAAGTTAAAAAGATAAGGATGCGTGTATATATATATAAACAAGCAAATGACAAGAGTTTATATATGATTAATCTAGATTGGAGTTAGAAGAATTGTTTAGATTGCTAATTAAGGGAAAGGGAGATATAATATGGAAATACTACCAATTAAAATATGTGATAACAAACTATACAAGTTAAGCAAATGTATGCATAAGTTGATCCAAAGACTAATTATATCTATCTATTGATTATATTGAAATCTTGACTATATATCATGAAAAACCTTTTCTAGAGACCTAATGGTTCTTCGTTTCATTCTCAAGGACGGTACATATAAAACTTTCTACAAATCCCATTAATTAATTATTAGTAAAGTAGGTTTTGAAATAGTAAAGTATTATTATTGGTCGTGTTGCAAGAGTCAAATAGTCAAAAAGCCTTGCGGGTTAAGCGACATAAAACACAATAGCTTTAATTAGTGAAAACTAAAATCATAATTTATAAATTAATAATACATATTTATATTGATGTAAAAGCCATGAGCCCATGAGGGAAAGTTGGTAACATTATATTATCTTGTAGCTAGTCTAGGTATTAGAGATATATCGATGTTATTAGACCATTCCCATCATGAGCGTCGGTTGCTAACTGACGCACATTGATTTGGCGACACCGATGGCACCGGCGTGTCATTGGGGTGCGTCGGTTGAGACGCATCGGGAAAGCGACGAGAAAACCAATTGCATCCATTTATTTTTGTTTAGTTTTGTGTATAGGAATAAATGTATATTGTTAAATGTGAAACTCAAAAATTAAAGTGATACAATCAATGTTGATATCGTTGTATATATTAGTTGTGTATTAGTTTGAGAAGTGATGAGTTGATGCTGAAGTGTCAAAATTGAAATAAAAGTGACACATGCTCTTAATATATAGTCACTTTGTAAGAATACTTTTGAGTTTTGAATACTAATTGAGTGAGTGATTATGAATAATTAATATTATGCAATCACAAACACAAATTAATCACCTTTAATTACTGTCTATGGAATTTGAATATTACTTTATGATGATGATTATTTAAATAAGAGTTAATAATACTTACAAAGCAAACAAGTTACGTTTGGATTTTAAAGAATTTCAAGAAAATATCTATAGTTTGTTCATCATCCAACATTATAGAATAGCATTGATCGTATGTAATCGTGATACCATACTTCCATTGACAGATATATATATATATATATATATATATATATATATATATATATATATATATATATATATATATATATATATATATATATACTTACCAATGGGGCTTTGCCTCAGTGGTACCGCCGCCGCAAATCCCCACGCCCCACCCGGGTTCAAGCCTCTGGGAGTACAAAAAATCCCATGCTCCGTGTGTGGGGTCACTGGGGCCAGGTGTTTAGCCGGACCGGTTGCCTTTTGCGGGTGGGGCTCCGTGGATCTACGGATCCGGGGTTAAAGGTTCCCTCCAATAACCTTTTTTTATATATATACTTATAAATTATAATTTTCAATCTATATATATTCTTTCACAACAAATATATATTTATATAAAATTATTAAAATCCACGTAGAGAAGTGAAATTCGTTTGTTTTGTTTGTTACAAAAGGAGTGGTTTTGAGTAATTGCTTGAGAATCTTTCTTGTATATATAAAGATGGAATGGAAGCTTGACAATGACTCCCACCCCCAAGATAAAATAAAAAATTATTTATAACTCAAGTATACATACATATATATATGTTTATAGGTAAATATTCATTATATTATAAATACAAAAACCATCACAATCTAGTGGTTGGCGTTCTAATATGCTTACAAAATATCTCAGGTTCAAACCTCACTAGTAACATATCTTGGAGCCATGTACATTTGAATAAAAATATTCGTCGTCCCCGGGTAATATGAATAGCGAAAACCTACTCCGTTTACTCGTTTAAAATACAAAAATAACGAATATTGATGTATATAGATCCAATTTATAGACCTGGATATAATTCACATGTTAACTGATACTCTTCGCTCATTTTCTTATTTGTTAAATGTGTCATGTGTCACTCTCTATTCGACTTTTTTTAACTTATTTAGTTATACATATGTATCACTTTTCAAAATGAATCAAAACGAATGTATTCAAACAACCGTGTTATACAAGTAGAATCATCAACATCAACCTTGAATATAAAAATAATATCAATAAAAAGTAGGTGGCATTTCTAGAAGATCCTTTAATTCGTACATAATCCTACTACCCATCCCAAGTCAAAATTTGACCAACCCCAAATTAATAAATTACTACTAGCTAGTAGCCTAGTACTATATAAAACTTTGCAAGTGATGTGTATATACTTTATAAATAACCATGGTATAAGTTATAAACATCATCGTTTAAATCAGACACATATTTTTAATATCGTATGAAAAATACATGTCTAATATATAGCAATATTATATTTACCTACGAGAGATATACATGCATTTGAGCTATATGACGTATGTATGTATACATTAAAAAGAATATACGCCATGCATATTTTTACAAATAAATCATTTATTGAATATAATATATGGATGTCACCTTGATGTGTTGAGTACGAATCTAATCTAAAAGATGATATAAAAAGGTGAAAAAAAGTATATAACTAAAGTCAAGATAATACCCAAGTTTTGTTATGTAGTCACTGTCTTACCAATTACGCATTACGTACCTCCTTAATTTCCTGATATTTTCTTTTAAGTTATAATTGTATATGTACATTGTATAAAGTTATCCATGGTTAAAAAATTATAAATTAAATAACAAAACGAATATTGATATAATTAAGTTAATCTAAGCACGAAATGGTCGTACATCAGATTAATTAAAGCGGAAATCTTATGCGCAACTAAGACTAAAAAGAGAGATTACTTGTGAATATACGAGTATTAAAACTCGATGGACGAAAACTGTAAATACTTTCAAATTCTATACTCTCCCCTATACTCGACATTTGCTCGGTTAACAACATAGATGTTATCCCCTAAATTGAAACGGTTTTTCTAAGCATGGAGATTAAAGCAATTTTGTATACGAAAGAATTATATGGCATAATTAATTACTTTCATTTCAGATAGAGCATATATAAAGTACTTAAACGTTAACGTGTATTCAAAGAATGTCTCATATTAGGTGAAAATTGAAATACAGAATTTGTTATATAAATTTAAAATTAAATATTATATTATCAGACAACTCCATTTTTGAGATATAATAATTAACAATAGAAGCTTCTAAAATCGTATGAATTAATATATAATAAAATACGGAGTAATTAGTTTTGAATACAGGTCACTACTCCATTACAATATAAACGGGCCTTTATAGATATGTGTAAATTTCAGCTTTTAAATTAAATCTGTTTATGATAAGACTAGTTAACTAAGCTGATTGATAATCGATAAACTAAATAAAAGAATTGGAATGTTTATTGTTATATGTTTATCGACAATTGAGTACGGTAGTTGGTTAAGGTTTAACAAGAAAACTAACTAAATTATCATCATGACTTATGTATGAATTGTTTACCCATGATTGACCTTTTAACATGGTGAGTTAAATATTATTTACTTAAAATATTACTCGTACAAAGGTAACTTTGACAATATTGACCGTATAATCGAGTTGAATGATGAGTGTACCTTATCATTTCTTTTAGTAGACTTTGACATTATGATATTTAATTTTCATCAAAGGAACTTTGACCTAGCGGTATCGTGGTGGTCTTTCCAACCAAGAGGTTGGGGGTTCGAGTTCTTGGGATGAGACAAATGTATATATTCGTGGATTAATGTAAATATTCGTGGTATTGGTGTGTGTGAGTACTTGCCTTTCTAAAAAATATATATAGTATTTAATTTTCGTGGGCTCTATTTTACTTTAGTTTCAAGTTGGTTTAGGTCGTACATAGGAAACAAGTTATGTACGACCTAAATGTTATTACCATATGGAATACTTTTATGGTGTGTTTGATTCGCGAAGTCTTTTTGATGGAATTGGAATTTTAAGGAATGTGAATTTCTTTGAGAGAATGAATTTGATGACTTGCAAATAAGTTCAGTGGTGAACCAAACACCCTTATGAAATGGAACTGCATTCTATTAAATTTTGCGAATTAAAAGGTAACTAGTGAGAAATTATTAGTGTAATTGAACTTTCTGGTAATCATATTGGATGTGCTTAGCTTATGTACTTATGGCATACACCTCTTTTTTTTATAAATGAATTAAAGTTCACTTGAGAATTGAGATAAGAGAAACATGAAGACAAATAACAAGGAGAGAACGGTCATGTGTAAAACACAACCAACAACACGGTTAGTTGGTTACAAGTTACAAAATAATTAAAGAACCGAACTTCAATAAATCACTTTTATGAATTTAAAAAGTAAATGGAGATGCGGGGTATCGATCCCCGTACCTCTCGCATGCTAAGCGAGCGCTCTACCATCTGAGCTACATCCCCATATGTATTCTTGTATTAGGTTAGAAAATTAAAATAGGACATAAAATGAATGGCTAGATATGATCATCTAGAAAATGACCAAAATGTATGGTACGTATATTATGGTATATGCACACGTTAAATATGCTTTCAAAAGCTTTTAAGTAGATTATACCCACTTATATATTTTGTTCTTCAATACGTTACCAATATATTTCTTAATATGTATTCATCATCATTCCCACCTTCGGCGGGATTGGGTAGTATTCTTGGTGTTGTTGTATGCTAAGTATTTGCCCTGAACTAACTTCTATACAGTGATGATTAAGAATAGAATTACAAAATTTTTGGTAAGTCTACTAAAACTGGAGCATGCTAACTGTAAAGATTATTAAGTTGGTAATTTGTCGGAAGATGAATTATTCTTCACATTTGAAAACAGAAGTCAAGTTTTTACTTGATATATTTGACGACAAGATACGATATTAAGAATACATTCTCATTTCGATCAATGTGAGTTTTGAAGGCACATCCATGCTTACCTTTCCTCACCAACCTCAATTGTTGGAATTGCTGGAATTGGACATCAGCACATCCCTGCCTAAAACATAATAACACTCGCCAAAAAGAATGATAAACTTGAAGAAAAAAGGTGAAACTTTTTATCCCTCCTGTTACATACATGGTTACAACAAAGCATTATGGGAGCCGAAGGAGACCACAAAGGCTCTCTTTCCATGATCTACACCCAACAAGGGAAACTTTTTCTGTACTACTGATACTACATAAAACCTAAAATTATGTACAGCGGACTACCAATTCATAAAACAGCGCAGATACAATGAACTAACAACATAATTAACCAAAAGAATTGCGCTTTTAGTACTTCCCGTTACCTTTTTGGTCACCCCTGCTTTTCCACTCCATTGGTACAAGTTTTCTGAGCTTCGGAGGTTTGTTTGGGAATCTTGCAGGTGGGGTGGTAATTGACCTCTTCAATGGGCTGTTGCTACTTTCATGGTGTTTTAATTCCATGGATGCATTTTTGAAAATTTTGCTTGGAGATGATCTGCTGGATTGAGGTGTAGAGGTTGACCAATGGAACTGTCCTTTGGCAGAGTTGCTAAGATCGTTGCTTTTCTCGTTGGCAGACAGTTTAACTTTCTTTTGAGTATGTGACTTCACGTCATTTGGACCGTTGATGAGGTTATTGTGTCCCACGGGTCTTGAACTTGGTATGGCGAATAATGCTTTTTCAAGTTTTTCATCTGATGTTAACTTGCTAGCCCTTATGACTTTCTGCGAAGATTTCTTTTGCCATCTAGCCATCACTTCTTGGTCTTGCTTTCGGTATTGAGCTGCAATGTTGCATAATGTTTGAGCAGCAGCCACTTCCCTTGATGAACTCCCAGCTGTGGAAGAACACGTAGAAAGTCATGGAAATGGTGGTTGCTAGATTGAAACATTTTTGGATGTACAATATGTCTGAAGATTTAATACATCACCTAAAGATGCAATGTCGGCACCACTACTTATGAAGGGGTCAATTTGTGTTGTCTTTCTATCGCAAAAGGTTCAAATCCAAGATATAACTAGAATGGGTTGAACAGCTGAAACAAATTGATGTACAGATCATAGTCACATAAATCGCTACACTACCCACGATCTGCGATCTGGATCGCACGTTCCCGATCGCGGTACAATCGCGTTCCAGTCGCTCTCCCAATCGCGTTCGAAACGGTGGTCAACGGCGGTCCAAATCGATGGTCAAATCGATCCAATCGGTCTTCAATTTGGTATTTGGAACGCGTAATTATACGATTTATCACATACAGGAACGCGATTTTGAACGATTGGAGTCCAACAGTCAGCGGCGGTCCATTCCAATCGGCGATTTTGAACGATTGGAGCATTTGACGCATCGATTCCCTGTATCTAGCATCTGATTTCACACTTCTCAACCATAAATGATGATTAATTTCACATCCCAGCATCTATTGATATGTTTAGAATTTTCAATTTCATATATCAGACCTCCCTTCTCTGTTTTTTTTTTAAATCTTGTTAACTCACTGAAAAAATGGTGTTTGATGATGAAGAGCATGTCAGTGAAACTCAATTTCCTCATACACCATCTGAAACACAGCCACAGGCATCGTCACAACAAAAAGATGAATCAATACCACTGCTTGATGAGGTAACATTTGTTGGAGCCGGAAATAGCAAAAACGCAGGGGGAGCAAAAGTTTGGGTGTGTAAGCACTGCAAGTTGCAGTTTACCAGCTCATTTTCTAGAATACATACTTTTTTGGAAGTCAGCCGGGGAAAAAAGCAGAAATTCGAAGGTGTAGTGCTTACAAGGAAGGACCAAGTTCGAGATTGGAAGACATGGAATGGGAAAATCTTGATGAAGATTAGAAGGGTTTACTGTTTTCATTTAATTTTGTTTACTGTTTATTTGAAATTTTGAGTACTAAGTATTAAGTGTTAACCACAATTTTGAAAGTATTGATATTAATATAGTATGAAGTTTGGTAAATTGGTTGTGACTTGTAGATTTATAAAAAATATAGGAAATTAATATTATTACTTACTGGGTACACCGTACCATGTTATATGGTACATCGTACCGAAGCGATCCGGAATGAGCCTACCCCCCTTCGTACCGAATTTTAGAAATTAGCGAACCGCATTCCCGATCCTCGTTCCTGTACCGCGATCTATGTGACTATGGTACAGATAGTAAGGTAGAAGATTGAGTTTTGAGCAATATACATATAAATGGGTCGATTTGGGTTATGGTTTCTCCCGAACAGGTCAAATTAAAAAATAAGTTGACAACCTCTTAACTGTTTAATTCAAGCAGTTAGACTATTATCTAACACCCTTATAAAGGGTTTATACATTTTCTCTTCAGAACTTAAATTTTAAAGATGCGAAATTCCTATTATACCCCTTATACCAACTCATAAAATATTAGAACTATAACCATTAATTACATAATTAACATATTAAAACACCTTCCACATTAGAATTATGAAAAGTATACATAATTAACAAATCAAAACACCTTCCATATTAGAATTATGAAAAATATATGAATCCTAAGTAGTTTGATTTCACTACTACCACACGTTAACCATTACCAATTTGTTTTACTAACAAAAAAAACCGTTAGATGATCATACTACAATTAACGAAATACCGATATCATTGATAACAATCTTCGAATTCCGCTACTTGGCGCGGGTGTCTTCTAGTTGTAATTACAGGTTTTGTTACTTTTTTGAAGCATATATTGATATATTCCCATATAACTTTTAAAAATTTACAAATAAGTATTTGTATGGTCAACCTAGCCTTGTTACCAAACCTGACTAGCATGTTTATTTGCTACCCCTAGTTCGTAAGTTCAAATGTGCTTTATACATCGAGTTCTTAACAAGCTATAAAGTCTTTCAATTGAGAAAACGCCATTTAGCCGACAAGGGTTTCAGGTGAGCCATACCGGTATTTGGCAGACATTCAGCTTTGAGGTAACATGAGACAATAACAGCTCAAAACAAAAGACTATATAAATGCTTGAATAAATAACGCATTATGGTACTATCTTCCACCCCGGTTATTAGTAAATAGAATGTTGACCAACATCTGTCCCTATGCTTCATAGAAAGTGTAGATAAGAAATCTCATAAATGGATGTGAAACAACTTGCTCTGAACCAATAAGTTGCTTGAGTTCGGCTTGCTTAGCTATGGCCGTTATAGGATTCAACTCAAGTTAAGGAACTTAGTATTTCAACCTTGAATCCGTCAGTTAGGCTCAAGAGTATACCAGCTTGGCTCTTCTCATGTGTTCAAGCTTAAACTCTAGGTTTCTAAAAAAATTTAATTACTTAGGCGATTTAGTTAAGCACAAGAGAAAATTGAGTTTCGGATAGATGATATATAAGAGTGATCACCACATAACTTATCGTAGCACAACATGCGACTTATTGGCAATATACCGACTTTAGGCATGCAACTTAGCAACGATAACATATTCATATCATCAATATAAATTATAAAATCAAATGAGGGAAACAAAGAAATTTCACCTGAACTTTTAGAAGCTGTTGTACGAGGAGCGGAAGGTGTTACCCCTCGATCAGAAGTCGTATTGCTGATCGATAGCATAGGAGATTTCTCCTTTTCAATTGGGCCTGGCTGTTGACATTCTAACGGAACAAGGCTCTGATTATAAGTCAGGGACTGAAAATCTGCAAGATAACTGATTGCAGTAGCTTCCCATAAAGAAGTGGTCGATTTCCCCATTCTGACCCATCTACCTTGACAAGTACTCTTGCTTGTTGACTTAACCACATCAGGATTAGATTTAAAATCCCGCCCAGAGACATGTGACCAAGGAAATGTTGGTAAACTGCCTCCATTTTGTACTGCCATTAATAAGGTACGGTAACAGCATATTAGTTTCAAAGTATGTGGCATTGGTTATGGCTAAATGCCTAAATGAATATAAAGATTACCTTTTGAGGTTGAAGTAGGCTTCATACTGTCGAGAAGCATAAGATCAAGATCCTTGGGAGGTGGAAGAGCTAGACGGTCCAAAACATCCTTTGGAGAAACCAACGGAAATTGAAGGATATTGGCATGGTCATCAGTAAGAGCGCACGAAGGACTTTCAACCTTACATAAGCAAACAACAAAGCAACTGTCAATGGATCATATACAAATCGGATCCAGTTAATAATCTGATATGAGCATAACCAAACCAAATGGAGCGTTACCATGACCTAACAAATCTAGACACCTGGATCATGACACACTGATTTTTAATCTAGACCCTCTCCTCATCCTTCCCACCATGCCCAACCCCCTTCAACCACTCGCCTTCCAACCTCCCTCTTTCTTAATTCTATTTCTATATACTCTTTGTATTTTTGTTTTGTCCTTTTTTATCAAAGAATCACTTATAATGATAGTTTTTTATAGACAATATCTTTCATGGTTGAAAAAGACGCTAGTCGGGGTGTACTCGGTAAGGGCTTTCCAAGGAGTAATCGGCCTAGTCGGGGTGTACTCGGATTTTGACTTTTGTTGACTTTTTTACATTTAATTAATAATTTTCAATGTTATATGTTCAAATATATGAAATAGAAACCTGATTAGCCCATTTAAAGTTGAAAAAAGCTGCAGGGGGTGGGGGTGGTAGTAATGCATGTGCAAAAACTGCAAAAGCACAAAATAATTCCCATTTAAATATTTAAAGTTGAAAAAAAGCTGCAAAACACTTCAAATAAACCTCTGTACATAAATTGACCGACTTTGACCATTTGACCGAGTTTGACCGACTTGGACCGACTTGGCCCGTGTAATCCGAGTACACCCCGACTTTGACCGCGTTGACCTCGGTTGACCGTTTTTTGACCGACTAGCCCCGAGTCGCCACGGGCCAATGCCGTTTCCCGAGTACACCCCGAGTACTCGGCCGACTAGGCCGTTTTTTACAACACTGATATCTTTATTACTTATAAAAAATTAGAAAGTATAAAAAAATGCTACCTTTTTGCTAAACAGATCAACCCAATTAATGACTAGCTTAAGTGGATCAATCTATTGATTAGATAATCACATTCTTTGATCTGCCAGATCATCTATATGGATCGGATCAGATATCATGTACATCAAGAACGACCTATTGGCATGCATAGATACATTAGATACCCATCTTCGAGAGCCAAATCTAGTTTTTTAAGTTTGAAGTATAGGTAGGTTTGTTCCTACTAGGTTTGTCCCGAGATCTAGCACATCATCCCTCAAAGACACATAGTTGTTCGTACAGGCATCAACACACATTGAATATCATATAAGCCACTCTAATATGACAAATTCTAGCAGTCAATGCTTAGTAATAAACTTTCTGATGTAAACAATGTTGCAGCGTCTTTCCGTATAACAAACTCCAAGCAAATTTGGTAGACTTCTAGTTTTTAAAAAAATAATAATAAATAAACTAACCTTGTTACAAGAAGATGGGTTTGCAGGAACCCCTTCGTTGTCATCATTTGTGGTAGCTCCAGAAATGACAGAGTTTGGTAAGCAAGATGCATTATGGTTATAAGCACCATCTGAAGCTACCACATTTGGGGTTTTACTAGGCTTCTGGAGGTGAAGAATTGAGCAAGCCTCTCTAACGGATGACAAAATACTTCCATTCAAAGCTTCTGTTTTCTTTTCCTTTTCTTTGATGGAATTGCGACACTTATAACTACCATTAAGGAGCTCATTCAATGATACCTCATCTACTTGCTTTCCAAAATCACAAATATCATGTTTTGAACCATATACACCTAGACCACAAATTCAAAAGCATTACCAAAATAGGTAAAAATATCAAATACATTACATGCACATAATAATCTACGAAGTATTATAATAATCAGGAATACCGAGTATGTTATTTCCACCAGCAGCTGAACTGAAACTTGACAAGCCAGCCTTTACAGAAAAAGAATCACATTTGTTCTTGGGAAGTTTACCATTTCTTTTATCACTTCGCTTCCCAGAGACAGTTGTTTTCAGCTTTTTCTCTGTATCTATAAAAAGTCAGCCAAAATATAGAGACAACCGCACAAAATCTTTATGTACTCTAAAGTAAGATGCTTTTTACCTGCAATGTTGTATTTTCCGGAATAAGATCCTAGGTCCTTCGGTAGATCATGCACATCAACTGCTCCTGTTACATTCATAGAAGCTTCCATATGTGCTACTCGCGATCTTCTAGAACTGCCATTACTTCTGGCTGCCTTCCCAGATTTTCGCTGTAAATGTTTAGCCTCTGAAACAGATCCCATATCCTGGTCAAGGAATGCTTGACCAGTTTGCCTGTAGAGGTCCTCATCTGACATCTTGTTCCAGAAAGCTGGTCTTGAACCATTCACATTACAGTTGTTATCTGTCATAACCAAGTTCAATGGTTCGTATAAGTGTTAGAAACTCAGCCCAATGTAAATAGTAATGCAATTGTTCATATAGGCACTAAGCACATTGTAAAAAGTAAGTAAATATGGTATTCAGTCAAAACTCAATATAAGAGCAAAATTCGCAGATCTTACCCTAATACTTATTTCATCTATCACATGTGACGTGTGCATAGATACATTACATACTAAAAAACAGGAAATTATGTATTTGGCAGGGTGAAAAAATGACACTAAATTAAATTAAAAGAACAAAGGATGTTTTATACTACAATTAGGGCACCAACAATAGAACGAAAACAGAAAGTAATTAAGCCAACATTGGAACGTTAAAACTTATAAGGCAGTTTGATGTGTATCTGAAGCTTGTGTTACAAATCAATCTACAGATATGCTGATTCTAATTTTCTAGCTAATACATAATGAATTAATGAACAGCAACAGAAACAATAAAACAATAACCCAAATATCACTCCATTTTGATCAGTACACTCTTTTTTTAGAAGTACAAGACCCTTTCTCAGGCAGTTGGAAGGCAAGTTCTGAGACAGTGATGCACAGGTGTAACAGATGATGATAGATTGCCGTTTGTTTGCCACTTGTGGAAGTCCAGGGGTTTTAGCACCTAGAAGGGGATTAGGTAGCAGGGGTCAAAGGGGCAGTGCACCTCCTGGGGTTTCAATGCATTTGGCACCCCAGGAAGAATAAGTATTATAAACCATGCCTAGATGGACAGTTCTCCCATATTATCATCTTTGTTAAACCCTAACCCAAATACCAAGCGTGTTTTATACTGAGGTCGTGGCGTAGGTCTATCCTGGACCAAACAACGTACGGAGTAAAATCTTTGTACTGAGTGCCTTGTTTACTTCCCGTTAACTGTGTGACTGCTTGTCTGAATCTCATATCTCTACAGTTTTGTAACATAACAGATAAAAAAGTGGATCAAGAAAAATGCAGGGAAGTCGAAAATAAAGATTAAAAATATCTTTTAAAGCCTAATAACGTCGGTTCTGTCATACAAATCGTCGCCTTCCCTGAAATCCTCAGTTTCTCTCACGATTCAATCAATTCAGCTCCGGTTCCGTCATTAATTTATTCGAACAACAAATAAATAATATGTACACTGGAACTCTTTCAAACCAAAACCTAAAACCACATTACTACTCGTCAATGTAAATAAAGTAACTTATACAGCAAATATATACATATCCATTATATCACTCCATCACTACACAAAAAATGTAATTTTGCCCTAATAAGCAAACTCCATACCATGTCATTCACCACAAATAATATCCCCCAAATTTCATAAACCAAAAAACCCTAGGTTACACATCAACATTAAAAAGTAACACACAAAAGTAAAATCAAACTGAAACAGATCTCAATTAAACAACTTACAGACAAAAGAACTACCTTTATCTGGATGAAATGAGCTACTGCACGATTCACGTTCCGATTTATTATTACCTAGCAACTCTACCCTAGTAACCGCACCACCACTGCAACCAGACGATCTCATAATTTTAGTAACAATAGCAGCTGAAAATGGTAACTCAACCGCGTCCATCAAATCATCTTCACTAATTACTCCGTTATCGTCATCTTCGATCTGTCGAATTAGAGATTGTTGTTGACTCAATTTTGACCATAATAATTGAAAGAAAAATTAAGATTAGTTGAGAAATTAAAAGAAGTAATTAGAGTAAAGAAATACAGAGTGATTAAGGGTTTGTAGAAATTAACATTTGGGGGATTTTAATTTAGAGAGAGAGAAAAAGGGGAAGAAAAAGGGGGTAGTTGCGGCTGTTTTAGGGCAAAGAAATTATGAGGAGTATATATAGTTTTCGGGAAAAGGGCGGAGTTTATAGGTTGGTAGGGTTCGCCGGTAAGTATACTCCGGTCACTTGTGGGCCCCACTTATCCAAGGAATATAATTCTACGTACGTACGGGGGTATAAATGTCATTTGCATTTTGTATATCTACATACACCTCTTTCTTCTAATATTTTCCCGATTATATTCAAAAATTAATTTTGTTGTTACAAATTAAATCAATGTGATTCTATGATTCTATCTAAACTTTCCCTTTATGTAAAGCTTACCCTTAATTATTATTTTCAAACAAATTTATACTCCATTTATTAGCATAAATATCCGAGTATAATAAAAACCTATAGAGGAGTCGTGTAATATGTCGGACAATAACTTTTCGCTCGATGATGTGTTGAATCATTTTTAATTAAAGTTTGTAAGATGAACGAACAATATGAATAAAAAAGTAGTTTTATATCGAACATTTGATGTTTTACAACTTCAATTTATAGGTTTCACTTATATCTATACAAGTATACATTATTATAAATCATTCACCTAGGGGAATTAATGCCTTACAATTTTTAAGATTGAAAATTACCTTTTTATCCATCAAATACTATAAAAATTGTTTATCCTTGTTAATTCATTAATATTTTCCCCTTCTATACTTAACTTTATTATGAAAATTGTTTATCCTTGTTAATTCATTAATATTTTTCCCTTCTATACTTAACTTTTAATAAGAATATACAACTATACTAAATAAATTAAATGCATGCATAATCTATCTACTTTTATCATAAACAAACACTTGTACAACAATTAGTCTTAAGATAGTATAAAGTATTTTGTTCTGAGATTCATGCAGGATAATACTAAGCACGTGAACAATCTACATGTTATTGTGTAGGCATATGTAGGTATTGTGACATTTAGTGATGACTTCTCAATTACTCCGTATTAGACACCTTGACCGACTAATGACGTATAAACGACAATTCACTTGTTAACGTATCGTTTGACAGCCACAACTCGCACATGTTAGGTTTTAAATACTATAGTGCGTCATTAATTTTCATAAAAACAAAGAAACCCTAACCCTATTAGGTTATAATCATGGACATACCTAGATAGTCAACCTAGTTTGGATATTTTTTCCTTGAAATTTAGTGTAATTTTAGTACAATCTCAATATAGTACTTTAAGAACTCATTAAGTTTATAGAAAAATTCTACTAATTCTTTGTTCTAGATCCGGCAACAAAAATTAGTGACTCCATTCCTGATTGCACCTATATCACAAAGTGCACATTTGATCATTTCAACTAGGGTGTTGATATATCTACCATGTTTTTTTATATATGTATATATATAAATCCACAATGATTATGCATAAAGACCTTGTACAGTACAGATAAATATTACACATACTAGTTAATTGACCCGTGTATACACGGGTTTGATTAAAATGAAATTTTAATTTTCTTATATATATAAATTTAAATTGTAAGGTTATAAATTTATAATGGGCAAGTAATATGATATGCATAGAAATGGGTTATAAAATAATACGGAGTACAAATTAAGCCCATCGTAGGTTAATCTTGTCATTGTATTAATATGTTGACACCTATTTCATGATTAATTACATGTTTAAACAAAAAATATATATTTTTGTTTTTTCTTTAAACCTAATATTGTAATTGTATTACTGGTATTAACATATAGAATGAAAGATATTCATCTCTCTTGCATCTGATATTAAATTAATGTAGAAGAATAAATAGACATTAACATAACACCATTTTCATTTCTTTTGCATTTCAACAAAAGCAAGACAAAATTACGACAGATAAGAGTAAATTATTTGTTGCTAACTTTCACTATGAAGGAGTTTTTTCTTCATAACTTTCTTCAAATGAAAACAACGGTAGTTGAAATGCATAAAAATAATGGTCTTCATGTCGTAGAAGTTCTTGAAGAGAACTAATAGCAAGATCTCTTCGGTAGTTTTTCGAGATCTGTAATAAGAATTCTCGATTCATCAAAACAGTCATTGATGAACTTCAAAATTATGCTTTCTACTTTCTCAGTCATGTTTTTCTCTTTGTCGACTTCAACAGAAACTTTTTCGCTAACTAAAAAATATTAGTACAACTTTTATTCGTAAATGCTATTCACAATCTGTTTGTTTTAAAAAAGCCAAAAAATAGTAATTCACATAAATATACCATTCAATCTTTCTGTTTTACAAAAATATTAACAACCCAAGATTTTATGAGTATATTTAGATTTCATCTGATAACAGCAACACAATTTTGTTAATAACTAATGTTTAATTAAAACTGAACAAATCAACAATCGCAAAAGACATATGGAGGAGAAGATATATAGATATAGAGAATAAATATATACTAAGAAATATTAATACTTTACTACCATTCATCATATATACGGGTAACATATTCTGAAAGATCCAAAAGATTTCTTACAATACAAAAATATAAAAGTAAAAACGTTAATAAAAACATTAATAAATATTACAATTTAGCTAACTCCATGATTAACGATTTCTTCTCTTCAATACTTTTTTCAAACGAATCAATCACAGATTGCAAAACTTCATCATAGTCAGCCTCCAAAAATTCCAGATCAATAATACTACCACCACAATGGATCTTGACTTTGCTTTTTTCTAGCTTATTAACATGAGGTCCATAAGAGTGCAGTTGATCGTAAATTGAACAAACCTCCTTCAGCATGTTTTCGACCTCAGTTTTTCTTCTTTTTTCGTCCATCATCTGACTGCTAACATGATCAACCATCACCCTCTGCATGAAAGGGTTAGACATTTTAAAAAAACTTTTACCGGTTAAGTTTTGAGAGAGTGAAAGAAGAAATATGTTAGGTGTTTATTATATGGTAAATCTTTATTAACATGCAAGTAATATATAGAGGTTGAAATTTAATCTAAAAAATTGTAACATGACGGTTGAGGTAACCGATATAATTTAATTGAATTAATTTTGAGTTAATTAAAAGTATTTTACGGAGTATTAATTTGCATGATCATATATGCTGATACGTGTACACGGAGTAATTAATTGAATCAGTCTATCAGACTTTTTTACGGCTTGCAGGTTCCCAACGTAATGATGGTTATAGAAGAAACCAAAACGTCGTCACCTTCATTATTTCATTCAATTTATTTTATATTTATATTTTTTTTATAACACTCTTATCGTGTGTGTTTTTTTCTTTAGTTTGTGTGGGTTTCAACTTTGAATTGTCACTCCTGCATTAATAGCTGTGAAGGAAACTTTTCGAATTCCAATTTTTCAAATTGCCTAGGCTTCGGCTCATGGGAAACCGTTAATACTACATAGGGAACAAATGAAAGCATGCATACTTTGGCAGCAGTTGTGCGCAAGTAATTATAAAGGATTTATGTAACGTAATTAAAATCAAAATAATTAAGCTGAATTATCTTGCACATTAACACGCCACATCATCAACTAATCAACCTTAGATTGGGCCAAATCAGATTTATGACATCAGCGCTAACCCCCTTATATTATATAGTATAGATTTGATGGATTTATTAAAAGGGTGGTGGATATATCCCCTTTCAATTAAACTTTGTTTGCGAATAAAAAAGTAGAGTAGTGTAAGAAATTATCAAGTATATTGACACAATGACCAAAATCTCCAATGAGAAATACAAGAGAAATATAAAATGGGGTCCACTTGGTGACTTATTATTTTGCTCGTGTGACATTAGACCATTCGCAACCATAATATCAGAACGCCCATTTTCCCCCTTTCACGTCAGCACAACACCACAACACCATTTTAACCCATGCAACCATAACACCAGAACGCCCCTTTTTCTCTCTCCTAGCCCCACTTATTTCCACCTCATTTCCACTTATTTAAAAACAATATATTTAATTAATTAAAAACATTACATTTAAATTATTAAAACAATACATTTAATTAATTAAAAACAATACATTTAATTAAATAAAAAAGTTACATTCCTAAAAAATAAAAAGTTACAATCCTAGAAATAAAAACGTTACAATCCTAAAAATAAATTAAAAACAATAATTTAAAGTACGCGATTAAGTCCTAAAAATAGAAAATTACAACCAAATAATAACTAAACTACTCGTCGGCATCCGAATCTTCATCCTCGGCCTCGTAGAACTCCCGAAACTCTTTGCGAAACTTTTTCTTCATCCTCATAACTGTTGCGCGGTCAGTTGGGTCCTGGATGTCTGATGTCGTGTAAACGGGGTTTTATTTTAAAATGGAAAATACCTAACTTACTATACACAACACAGGCAATAATACCTGATCATATATAGTATAGCTCAGTAAGTCCGAGTCGAACACAGGGAACGGATGTCAATATTAACAAATTGGAAATCAATATGAATAATTAAAGCAGTAAAAAGTGGGGACGTTTTAGTTCCGATCGAACAATTGATAAACAATTATAAAAGAAATGATTTATTAACTAAAACTTAATTAGAAAATAAAGAAATAGTAAAATAACTTAATTAAATAAAAGATTGGATTCAAATGATAAAAGAAATGCATTTGCTTAGACTAGTTTCCTTAAAATCTGGATATCATTTCATTCAATTGCTCACGTATGGATTCTATCGTGCCCGTTCAAATATATCAATCCTCCTTACAAGATAAACTGAATTCAATACAATTAAGAAAGACACAAGGTTGTTTTCAACACATTAACAGTTCAATTTAACGTTGTCCACAAAACTGTATTCTAAATTAATTCAACGCCGTTTATGTGATTTATTCTTTTGACTTGAATCAACAAAGTCTATAACCGATTAAGGTTATCTCGTCCATTAATAATCATTACTAACTATTATCCCTAGCCCGTCAAACTCAATATATTCGGCAATAATTATCAACCAAAATCAACAACTATCAATAAATCCACAACCAATAGGAAATCAATCTCAACTGATTATGAACTCACGCTAGGTAATCAGCAACAATCATTAAATACCCGAGGATTAACGAATAAACACATAAACATTGAATAAAATCCGATACGTTCGCAATTATAACAATCAATCCATCAAATAAGTATTATCATCTAAGCAAATACATAAAAGAGTTAGCCAATCATAGTATAACAGAAAATCAGATTCAATATCATATCCGTAATCATAATCGAATGAAAGATATAAAAGAAATCGAACCGAAATAATGAAATAACGAATGAAAGAATGAAAGCCTTTGATTATCCTTGATGTTTTTCCTCCAAAATACTCCAGAAACTTAGGTTTTTGCAGAGAGAATCGACTGGAGAAAGTGTGGTTGAAGTGTGTGTTTTAAAATGAGGCAAAATGAGTTTTTTAGGTTTTCTGCCGAAACGATCCATACGCCGTATGGATTTCCATACGCCGTATGGATTGCAAAGCCCATGGATCTGACCCGCGATTTCTGGCGGCCCGACTCACTCAATCCATACGCCGTATGGATTCCATACGCCGTATGGATTAGAAAATGTAACTTTTCAGCTCCACGACCTCCAATCTTCAAACTTTAAACTTTTCACCACTTTTCTTCGATATTCGCTCGATTTCTGCTTCTTTTATAATTCAAGCTCCAATTAAATCCTAAATGCAAATATGAACGAAATGAGTATCGAATTCAAATAAAATGCATAAGAAATTAATCAAACTAAGGGGTAATTAGTACTATAAAATAGCACATTTTGGCGTTCATCAATGTCCGAGGTGTTGATTTGGAGAAATTGAACACCCTGCATAGCTGTTCGAAAGCGTTCTTGGCGGGTGATCGTCTCAATCGACTCTTTTCTAGCGCGTAATATGTCGGCCTTATACTTGGCCATATGCTCAAGCGCCTCGTCCACCCTGTCACTTGTAACACCCCCAAATTTAATGATTGATTTTGCGGAAGCTCGATTTGGGTGTCACTAATCAATATACAAAGCACATAAGATAATAATGAACGACCACTATATGCGTCGTTTTAAACTTGTATAAATAAAGTAAACGTTTACATCAAAACAATGTTACATTAGCTCGGTTCCTGAAATTGAGAAATTACATGGCATAATTACTTTTACAAAATATAATAATGCAATCAAATCTCTAGTTGTATGTATGCTGACTCGAGCTAATAATCCCTGCTTGTGCAGCTAACCTACTGCTGGGTACCTGTGATAAATACTAAAATGGGTCAGCGAAAACGCCGGTGAGCTCACAGGTTTGTATGTCAATGTATAGTTGTCAGAACCGCAAGATTTATATTGAATTTAAAATGCAATTAAGCAAAATAAAAGTTATACAATCCATGAGCACATAGTCTGAGCTTAACTTGATTTGTCAGGCCCAATTAAGGAAACCTAACTTGAAATGCCTCCTACGAGTGTCTAATCCACACTCGTCTTCCCAAATGCTAATACGTCCGTTTGACTAGTTAGTGCGTGCTAACCCGGACGAGGATTGTCAATCCTATATGATATCATATACTAACATTCACGCTATAAATACTAGAGACTATGCTATGGAGGACTTTAAATTGATTAGCTTGAAACTCATGTAGTATTTGAAGTTTGGCACTTGCGTTCTACTTGTAAAACAAAACAGAGCAGTATTATCACACCCCTAGTTGTAACATATTGAAAATGGGGCTATGAAACTCACCTGAGCCTTGAGTGGTTATTGGAATAAACTTGAATTGTTTAGCTGTGATGTGTTGTCCGAAGACTTGTAACCTGAAGGTGTCCATGACATGCGATGGTTATTAATTGATTAGGCATCCCGAAAGACTACCCTTGCAATTGTTTGTCCAAATTACCCCGATTTGGTTGATTGACTTGTCCAAATTACTATGATTTGGTTGATTGACTTGAATATTTGAAAGTATGTACGGCCCGTTGGTGACGGATTTGTAATAATAATCTCAACTATTATTATTTTGATTTCGTGGCGTTTTACTTGAAAAATGTGTTTTGATTATGTTTTAGAAGCCGTTACGGAATCTAAGTACGGGGGTCCGGGGGCAGCGCCCCTGGTAGCGGGGTCCAAGGGGCGGCAGCCCCTGGCGGGGTCCAAGGGGCAGAGCCCCTGGCTGGGGTCGAGCTGCCAGGTCAGCTTGGAAAATTTTTATTTCTACTATATTGCTTTGGTGAAAAACGCATCTGGACTTGAATTTGGGTGAAATCAAGTGATAAAATTTAGGGTCTCGACACTTAGTGAAAATCTGTGTTTTCTGGTTTGTGCGACGTTGGATGCGACGTCGCAGGTCCTGACTGCGACGTTGAGCATGGCGTCGCTATGTGCGACTTTCGCAATTTAATGCGACGTTGTGTGTGGCGTCGCTATATGCGACGTTGTTGATTTCGGCGACGTAAGGGCTTGCGTCGCTAATTGCGACTTCTGCCAATTAAGGCGACGTTGGGGCTGACGTCGCTATATGCGACGTTGTGGAAGGTTTTGCAACGTCGCAGCTGACGTCGCATAAAGTCTGGCCCAAATGCGACGTTACGGTCTGTTGGCCGGAATTTGTGTCGAAAACGAGTTTTCCGGTTTCCGTTTGATCCAAAACTTTTACCCAACCCATATAAAGACATTATACACTTAAACAAACAGCAAACAAGTAAAAATAAGTGAAAACAGAGAGTTTCGGGTTTTTGTCAGAAACTTACGCGGTGTCGAAATGAAATTCCGGAAAGATAGAAGTGTAGATCGTTGCGTGGTGGTCGTTATTCCCTAAAGGAGCTCCGAGAATTAAGGCGTTTGATGATGTTATTTTGCAAATGAAGGTGATGGTGGTGATGGTTATTTTGAAAGAGAAATGAAAGAGAGAGAGAAAAGAAAGATGAGATGATGGTGATGAATGAGGATAAGGGTGGGGTTTCCCCCACCTTTGGCTGATTTTCGGTGGGGGCCCACCGAGGTGTGGGTCTCCACCATTTAACTCCGTGTTTGCGCTCCGTGCGGTGTTCGTTTTCCCGATCGTTTAAACGTTAATTATTTATTTTATGCACAAAAATATGCGTTTTGAAATACGAATATTTATTCCATATTTTTGTTGAAGTATTTTGCTAAATACTTAATAATTATGTTATAAAATGTGCTTGTTTCGTTTGTTTGCGCGTTTACATTTTAATCGCGTAAATGTTGTTTGTACGATACGAATTAAATACGAAATATTATCAAAATAATATTTTTGATATAAATGTGCTATTAAATAATGTTACATTATTTAATAAAATTATTCACCAACGTCCGTATTTAATTGAACCGAATTACATTCGATTTGAAACTTGTACGATTTAATCAATCGCATAATACTTGTATATATATTCAACAATATATATTGATTGATACATTAATTAGCCTAACCCAAAACTAATTACATGTATTAACAGTTGATTAGGTACTAATCACTAGTCCTAAATTGACGGGTGTCACATCACTGCCCGCCGATGCTCGGGATGATGTCGCCGCGTCGGAGAAACCGGAACTTCTAGCCGCTTTTCGGGCCCTGTCCCGACCCATGGGCCTTGTAAGCGGGTCGGGCCCAAATAGCTCATTTTGTTGTGATGGAGTGTGGTCGGTTGAGAGATCAACGGAATCATCAAAAAAATCTTCTTCCTCGTCGCGTAACCCAGTTCCACCGACCGACGGTGGTGCTTTCCATTTTGGGTGATCTTTCACCACGTTCCAAGCCTCCTGCAAGTTCCAGTGTTTTTTATAAATGTCGAAGTATTCGACAATGGCCATGTCGTAAATCATCTTGGAGTCTCGCCCGCTTCCCCACTCCTTTTCTTGAGCTAAGTAAATCGTGTTGAAGTCTTTGCAATTGTTATTAACCGTACGCTACTTGGAGGAAAGTTGGTCGGCGCCTCGTTCCCACCCACGATTGTTGTTGTTAAACTTTTCTTGCACCGTACCCCGCAAAGTACCTCTCTTTTGTGAGTTTCCTCGGTCCGAGTCTTCCGATGTGTCGCACCAACATGTAGCTAACCACGCTAACTCGCTAGGGTGCCATTGACGTTTGTTGCATATTTTCTTGGAACCGTCACTTTTTTTTGTGGGATCTTTTGCTTGGAGATTGAGCAACTTGTTTTCCGGCTCGTTGAGAACTTTCTTGGTCGGGTTGTTGTTCGGGTTGTTGTTGTGGTTGTTGTTGAGGTTGTTGGAAGTACGGGTTTGAATATTCGTATGGTGGTTGGTGATAGTATGGTGGATACATTCCGTATTGTGGCATTGGTGGTTGATGACGGAATGAGGAAGAAGAATTTGGGCCGGGTGCGTTTGGTGTCCCGAATAGCATAAGGTTAGTGTATGATAAGTTATCCGGGTTTTGGTTAAAAGTATAGTTGGGATTTTGGTTAGAAGATGAGTTGGGGTTTTGGTTTGAATTTGGAGATTGAGACATTTTTTTGGGTGAGTGTAGAAATGGGTTAGATAGTGTGTAAATTTGAGTGGAAATGAGTGTTTAGTGAGAAAATGGGTTGGAAATGAGTGTGTATATATAGAGTGGTTTGGGTTAGATTTAAAAAATTAAATTAATTTTTTTTGGCCCTCCTAGCCGTTGCATCGGTTTTTAAAAAATTTTAATTTTTTAATTTTTTCTTTAATCTAGCCGTTGAACACCGAAAATAATAAAAAAAAAATGGGTGGGGCCCACTTTTTCCTCGTTCTCGGTCCGTTCTCGCACGCCCATTGACCCAGAACGCCGCCCCGAGAACGCCTGGTTGGGGGCGTTCTGGGCGTTCTCCATATCCAAAACGCCCAAAAATAGGACCGTTGCGGGTGGTCTTAGTGAATACTATAATTTAATCTAATCTAATCTAATCCATTATATATTTCTTCTAGTTAATTGTTTCTCTACATGGAAAACCATTTTACTTGCTTAATTGGTATGAATCAATCCATATACAAAATTCATTAAAGGAGAACATTATATCCATTAAATAATTACAAAAGAAGTTTGGTGCAAACATCATCGAATATTAAATATCTATTCCTAAATTCCATTGATACAAGTTCGACATCAATTCTTGCTACTTCCTATCTAGTTAGGGTTGCTATTATTGAATGCATGTTTGGTTATGGAGTTCGACAATATATATGTTTTACCCTAGTAATTATGTTAATTTTTGCGATTTAAAAGGTGTTAGAGTGTTAAACTACATTTACTTGAAAAGTTAAGAAAAACTCGCATTGATTATTGAGATGGTAAAAAAAAAACACAAAATTGACAAACATGACAAATTTAAGCAATTGCTTGCCCAATAGGCCGATACAATTTTCATATAATCAAAGGAATATACGACAAAATGACATTTTGAGTTGTATAGCATCTTAAAAGGTGGTTTTTATTAATTAATAGAATCAGTTACAGGATGAGTAGGGTTGAATAACTAAAAGTGAAATTGTATAGTCGTAAATATAATTTACGAAAAGTTGTTAAAAAGTTATACTTAATTAATTCATTCCAAAAAGATTGCAGATTTTATATTTTATATTGTCATAAATATATGAGAATTGATAACCACAGCACTTATAGCTGTTAGTAAGTCTGCTCCCAACGCAAGTGTTCGGTTATGGTCGGTTCCCAACCGACGAAGTGACACGGATGGCACCAAGTGGTCACTTGTTGGTCGGTTTACACATCTTCGGTTATCCGACGAGCTTCGGCTTGTTTTTCTTTTTTTTTTTTTAAATTTTGTGTGTATAAAATAAAAGGTAAATTGGTAAATGCGGGACCCAAAAGTTAAAGTGACGGAGTAGGGATGGGAGTGGTCAGTCAGTTTTGGTCAGTTTTGGTCAGTTTTGTGAAAAAGCTGACGTGGTGCTGACGTGGCTCGATCAGTTTCGGTCAGTTTGATTTAGGGTTGGGAGTGGCCAAGAGAAATATAATTTATTTAATAAATTTAAAATATCCTTATTCGTTCAAAATTATTATTAATACACTTAATTTTTATTTAATTCACCAAAACTTTCTATTTTTAAAAAATATGTGGTGGGGATCAGAGTCCACGTGGTGACTTATAGAGAATGGTAAGGGTACAAATTCAAATATTCAATGCATCATATCTACATTGCATTATATACGTATAATGCTGAGTTTATTGTTTTATTATATATTATAACTAGTTTATAGCCCGCAAATTTGCAGGGCTCGGAAATTTTAATTTTTTTTTATTTGATTGAAGTAAAAAGAATGTGAGGAAGGTAGTCAAAATTACATGTTTTTAGTATAAAACTTATGCATTGTGTAACACGTTAAATGACTTTGTTTGAAAGGACATAAAATGCAATCATTTGAAAAATGAAATTAGCGAATACATTAATCGTACATCAAATGATTACTAAAATGTGGGTTGTAGGAAACAATTTATTGTCAATGTTGGAGGTTTGGAATCCGTCGTCGATCTAAAATATAGAAATCTATTACGTCGTGTCGTTCACCAATTGATAGCAAATTATGTATGTCAGCGTCACGAGTCATTCTTAAGAGTGAATTGCGCTCGTTAAGGCTGCGTAGTGGATGTCTAGCTATGTACCATTGTTGAGGTAAAATAACATGAAGATATGCAAAAAGCCATTGATTTACATATTCTATTGTAAATTCGTTTGGCCAAATCGAACACAGCATTGCTTCCTTCCCATTTAAATACTCAAATCCATAAGGTGTACGATACATGCGGCCATCATAATGGACACATATGTCGATCATTCATGGGACATGGTGATCAACACTGGCATTAAAATCAGAAAAAGACAATAAAATTGCAAATTCGTGAACAATATATACGATATAATTCGGATATTAATATTAAAATTCTTACTTTGGACCAACGACCCTTCGTATACGGTTGTTATGGACATGTCGATCATGTATCTTTTATGGAGCAGACACTGAATTTCGGTTTCTACAAATCCATCCAACACTAAGCGAACTTATATAGGGTAGATGTGTGAGTTGTAAGGATTGTGAAGTAAGTTGTTGACAATATATTTGGAAGATATGTACGATATATCAATGCAAACGATTTTATGGATTGTAGTTAATAATAAAAGGTAATTGACATTAATATGCATGTATGGTCATTTAACATTATAATTATTATTGTCTTAATTAGTTGTGGCCAACTAATAAGTTAATAAACCACGGCTATAGACGTAGAATATATAGATTGCAGTTTAAATTTTTGTAGCTAAAATCTCTGTTACTATTAATTTAACAAAAAGTAAAGAACGGCAACTACAAATAGAATAGTAGATATTTTTAGTTCTTCAATTCTTAAAATCAAACGTGTACCAAACGACATGTTTACGAAGTGACATAGGAGATATGAAGTTGCGATACAATATTATTCAATCTCAAACAATTGGATTGTGTACTATATAAATGTCTAGCGTTGCGTTATCCTCGCACTTATTGAACAGTGTTTGCAAGTCATCTTCATTTCCAATGGTACCAAAAAAAATCATACCCATTATCGTTCCATATAATGATTATGTCAAAGTAATGCATACGACCGCAAGCACATCGCAACAGAGTTTCCATCCACCCTGATAAGTACAACATGGTTATGTCACTTGCTTTGACATTATGCTCTAAATGTGTCTCGCCATCGAAATATTTCAATCAAGTATCTGTTCTTTCCATACGGCCATGAAAGTGAAAACAAATGTTGAGCATCATAGTTGGTTTGTTCGAAATCCTAAGAACATAAAATAATATAATTTTTAATTAATGGATAACAAAATAAAAACTATATGAATTGTAAGAAGATGAAAAAAGTAACTTACATAAAGGCCATCAATAGAAAGAGTATAACACCCTTCATATTACAGAACCATTTTTTTTTATTTTTTTATTTAATAACCGGAAGCGAAAGTCCAACAAACATTAATAATTATACATTATATAATACTCATATTAGTCAATCTATTTCAAAACATAATTTATCATTTTGGGTGTTACATAATTTGAAAGACAACAAATGATTTTATAAAATCAAAGATCAGAGTAAACATCGGGTCGTCAAACATTCCTTCCAGTCAGCAGCTCCTTGCTCATCCCATAATCTAATCATATCCTGCAAGGAGTGGTAATGTGGGGGATTAGCTCAATACTAAGTGAATGAACCAATAACCTACAATGCAACCTAGCATAGCAAATCTGTCTACAACTAAGCATCGCATAATAAACCAGTTTACAGCAACAGCATCGTAAACACACAATCATTTGTTTACCGCATAAAGCATCGCAAACAAATATCCACAAGGAGGATCAGCGGTCCTTGAGGCGCCCTCATGCCCGGGTGGCCCCCAAGCAACCTCACACCAACTGCAGGCCAATACAACGGTAAACCGATAGCCTAGGCACTATTTACCCACACAACACAGTATTCCTATAACCAACCGTGTACAATGACCTGTGTTGGCAACTCAATAGTACCCTTAAGCCCAAACCATGTTGGCCTCCAATTAAACACATATGCCCAAAGGCCAGATATCACAAAATCTATATCTATCTAAGCAACATGTCAATCATCAGTCTATAATCAGTAATATAACACCCCTCGTTTCATTATAAACAATTAATATAATAAAGGCGACTCGGAAGCGTATATTTAAAACATACTGTCAATGTACTCAAAATGTCAATAAACTTTTTCAAACTAAATACATGACATTTCAACAAACTCGGTGTTATATAATTCAAAACGTCTCTTTAGTTATCAAAATAACATCAGAGTAAAAGCCTGTCAAACATTCCATCCAGTCCAACAACTTCCTGCCCTGCCCAATATGTCCCATCTATTTCAACCTGCAGGCAGAACTGTGGTGGGGTTAGCATAAAGCTAAGTGAATGAAACTATAAGCAACAGTACAACCTAGCATAATAATCTGTTTACATCAAATAACAATAAACAGAAAATCAATCATTCACTCGACATCCAATCAATGTCAAGCTACACCAATCAAACATTATCAATCGTCATGAGGATCGGTGGCTCCTGAGATACCCTAATACCGGTTTGGTAATCAAGGAACTCTTATCAATCATATGTATTGGCCTATACAGAATTACCGATAACCAGTTGTTAATCACACACGACCTAGATCTCCAAACCAACATTTCAAGTTTCAAGATCTCCTGTCGTCTACAATAACAACCAAGTCCAACTGTCAAGTCAAGTTGACCTCAGAATCTTACATACTAGCTCAAACAGCCAAGTAAGCAACTAGTCAAACTATCATGGCAAGATATCTCAACAATTACATTCTATCAAAGTAATACTATAATTACTTGTTGTAAATCAAATCATTACAACTAAATCACACTGAGGTTACAGATCCACTCACCGACTACCTCAGGCATCCACTCAGTAGTCTAATATCACTGAGCCTTCTCCACATCTGAGAATCAACAAATCAAATATAAGTTAGTAATCATGATCATCAATACTAAACTTATATCAATCTTTAACATTTAGGAACTTAACATAATTTACTTTTCAATTACTAGTTCCTAATCACATTTTATGGATTTCAATATAACTCTTATCATATATTAATTATCAATCACAGTACCATTTTACAACAAGTACCAGTCGCATAACAATCAACAAGATAATAAAAAGCTATATCAGCCCTCCAAGCCGCCGGCTTCCTCCTAGAAGCCGCCGGCTTCTTATCACCATCCACTGGTTTCCTAAAATGCAACACAAGCCGCCGGCTTGCCAAAGAAGCCGCCGGCTTCAACCAACTGGGCACAAGCCGCCGGCTTCATCATGAAGCCGCCGGTTTCAACAAACAAGACCAAGCCGCCGGCTTCCATATGAAGCCGCCGGCTTCCATCGTCGTCCAGGCCCTGTACGAACAGCAAAACCCTAACCCACGGGTTTTTAACAAAAATCACCCCAAACTCATTTTCTAATTGTTATATGTCACAAATACTTTCATATAAACACTATATAACAGTTATTACATGTTTCTAACATTTAATTCTTCCAAATCATCAATTCACCCAAATTTCAATCGAAATCAAATTCTTAAATACTCAAGAACACTTACTGATTGAAGAATATACTGATGATAATCTGTCCATGGTGAAGTTTCACGAGAATCACAACTTCCTGATTTGATTTCTAATTTGATTTGGAGGTTTTCTGAGAGTTTCTGTGAGTTTTGAAGTTTCTAAATGAACTTTCCTAAAAAGGAAAGTTAAATATGTAGTCGGTTCACAAACCGCCTTCAATATACAGGTATAATTTAATACCCCATCTCAATATATAGTCTGGAACCCGAAAACCATTTGCGAATCCAAACATTTTATTATACCGTCAACTATATTAATTTACAACAATTAATAATTCACTTATCACATTGGAATATTCGACTCCTATTCCAATTATTTCACTAATTCAAACAATATTATTTCCAAACACATTTAAATACTAATTTAAATCAAGAAATAATATAACACAACTAGGTCCATTTCGAGGATGTTAATTTTCATTCCCCGTATTTATTATTGTCTGGAACTTAAAAACCATTTGCGGGGAAATACAATTTTATTTTACCGTCAACTAAATAAATTTAAAACAAGTAATAATTTACTATTCACAATAAGTTATTTAGCTAATGGACCTATTAAATTTTTATTTTTCCACAAGACATTAATTATTTAAAACATACTCATATAATTAAATAAATAAAGAAATTACAAATTTCAACTAGGCCCAAAACGAGGATGTTACAAAGAGAGAGCTGGTAATTATTTTTGCAATATTCGAGGGATAAATAAAACTGGTATAGAATGAATCCTGAACTTATAAATGGCATAAAAGTGTTTTTTGGAGGCCTAAAAAGTAAACGAAATTTTCTGAATTTGTTCCAAAAATAAAGTTATGTGATAAAGACAAATCCATGTCCTATTTTAATATATAATGCAAAGGTGATAAAATTAGTGTAGGTTTGGAAGTGTTTTATAGAAAGTTAGAATGTAGAGATAGAAAAGTTTTTTTTTTTTTTTAGTATTCGTATATTTCAATGGTATTAAATTGATATTTGTGTACTATTTAAATAAAATTAATTTTTTAATAAAGGAAATGAAAGTGTGAATAAAATTTGATTTGTTTTATAGTGGGCATTGATTGGCGACGTATTTAATGGTTAATGAAAAATATAAAAGTAATTAATGAGTTTAATACAGCTAATTAAGACTAACAAATGGGGTTATATTGGTCATTAGACTTAATTAGACTTCATTAGACTTCATTAGGAGTAGCTAATTAATTAGGTAGTCACCCAAAAAAAAGGATGTTCAATGGCTTAAAAAAGTGGGCTAAAAAAATTAAAGAGGGGAGATTAACTTAAAAGAAGTTAATTATGGAAGGGCAACCTAATTAGTGTTTTCTTTTAAATATATATAAGAATAAGATTATAATTTACACTTTTCACTATTGTATGATTCAAACTTTGAAAACTTCTATTGTGCGTATTAAACTTATAAATATCGTCTATTATATGTACACTTTCCTTTTTTGGCATTGATAAAAGGGTAAATGGCGGATATAGGCAACATACTTTCACTTTTGTTCACATATAAGCAATGTACTTTTTATATTACTAATATAAGCAACGTACTTTTTAATTTTGTGTACACGTCTATTAAATGTGTACACGTAAGCGTCCACGTTAGCGTCCACGTCATGACATGTCAGCATTCAATCGGTAAAATACAACTTACTTACCTAAGTCAACACAAAATTAAAAGTACGTTGCTTATATTAATAATATAAAAAGTACATTGCTTATATGTGAACAAAAGTGAAAGTATGTTGCCTATATCCGCCATTTACCCTTGATAAAAATAGAAACTTTCCAATTTTAACCTTACCCAAAAAGGAAAGTATACATACAATAGACGTTATTTACAAGTTCGGTACATACTGTAACACCTGCATAATTAGGATAATTAATTATGCCTAATTGTTTGTAACTAGTTGTAATTAGTATGTAATAGGACTAATTACAGGCTCTATTTGTATATATATATATAAGGTGATTTATATATATGTGTGTGTACTTACGCGATTTGGATAAATCGTACGAATTAACCGGACGGAGTCCGACACAGTTTACTTGGACGTTGGTGACAGAAATCTACTTGAATAATGAGAACGTATTTTATTATATAAAATACGCAACCGAACGAGCATTATTTATATATTATCGTGACGACATTTTAACTAACGCAACAAAATGTAATAAACGCGACTTAATAATTAAAATATTGCGACAAATGTTTTACTATTAATTTCAAAGTATTTTTATTTAAATACTTTCGTTACATTTTAAAAATATAAACGTTCGGCTAAATATTAAAAACTAGTGATTAAACGATTAGGACACGGAGTCAACACTGTGTTTTGGGGAGTATTTTCCCCTCTTTCCTTGATGGATCAGCCATCAACCCCACCCCACCCCAAATTTCTCTTTCATTTTCATTTCTACCAAAAACACACAAACACATAAACTCTCTCAACCTCAATTCACACCCAAATTTCGGAATCAAATCCCGATCACGAAAATTACATATTCGGAATCACCATCACGAGTGGAGCAAGAATATCAAGACCGTTTTCATCATCTCATCCTCCATTTAGCTCGATTTGCAAAAGTAAGAAATTTCTAAAACCTTAGATCTATTCAATTTGGTGTAGTGTTTTGATGTTTTGAAGTGTACACAACTTAGATATAACCTAATACATGTAGAATACACGATTTTATAGCTTAAAAATGGGTTAGATTTGCGTTTTTGGTCGGAAATTCTTGAAACCCGAAAGTTTCTGGGCTGGTGTTCATACATGCGACACAAGCCTTGTGTCGCATGCTATGTCGCATAAACCCGTTTATGTCGCACCTTGTGTCGTACTGATCCTTTAGTGTCGTAATCTTTGCGACACAATATTGTGTCGCACTCTATGCCGCATATTATGTCGTATTTTTATACGACACAACCCTTATGTCGCTATTGAATTAGCATCGCAAGCTTTTGCGACACAACCACTGTGTCGCAGAGATCTTGTGTCGCATCCTTCATGCGACACAACCCTTGTGTCGCATATAAACCCTTGTGTCGCATATTATGTCGCAGAAAACAGAAAACTTGGAAATTTTAAAGGATTTTCACTATAGAAAAAGTCAAAGTTACTGTACAAAAAAGTCAAATTTTACTGTAGCAGTACTGTAGCAAATCTACTGTAGCAAAGTCAACATTTTAGAATTTTTGCTACAAACCGTCACCAACGGGCCAAACATGTTTTCCAACAAACAAACAATTACAAACATACGGACAAACACTGGATATACTAGTTGTGTACAACTAAACGAAACGTCTCGTGAGACGCATACTTACATAACCTCATATGATTAGGCATTTGAAGGTTACGGGTTCAGAGAACCTACTTGCTTTACTTACTACTTGCTAATTGCAACTGATTACTAAAAGACTCAGGTGAGTCTTACAGCCCCACTTTTACTGTTTTACATACGGGTGAGATACATTGCTTACTTTTCTTGAACACAAGTACGAAACTACTCATTTTACTATACGGGATTGCATGAGTACTTACTTTTACAGAAGTCTCTCCATCATATATCGTTAGTTATGGACTTAAGCGCGAACACTAGTTAATGGATCCATTAGGGAAATGACTCTCCCCGCCCGGGGTAGTAGCGCTACCACGAACCGTTCTGTATAAACGGGCGACTATTATTCGTTACTTATGCTTGCTCAGTTACGAGCATGTCACGGGAGCAACTTATTACTTACGGGTTAAGCTTCGATTATGAGCCTCATGGCAACGGTATAAACTTACTTACTTACATTTGCGGGGTTGCAAATACTGGTTTACGATTTCTGGATTGAAATTGCTGATTTTACGCCTTCGGGCATTACTGATGAAAGCTCGTGTTCAAAGCTGATATTAATTACAAACCTGTGAGATTCACCAACCTTTTGGTTGACACTTTTTAGCATGTTTTCTCAGGTACCCGGATGGAGTAGGATTACTCCAGGATTTTAGCTAGAGTCGCATGATTTCAACACAACTGCATTAACGGAGATTCTTAGCATTATCTTTTGTATATTACGATTATGTAATAGAATCTCCCGCTATACGCGTGGACTCTAGGGGAAACTACATTTTGTATACGAAACCACTAAGTTTTCAAACATTATATCTATGGAATGTAACTAATTTACAAACGTTGCATATAGATGTCGCTTGCTTTATCTTTGTGCTGTGATATTTGATTAGTAACACCCCAAACTATGCTTCCGCAAAACAGTGAATTTCGGGGGTGTTACAGATTGGTATCAGAGCCTAAGGTTATAGTGAACTAGGTTGCATTTAGTGGGCCTAGAATATGACCGTTAGGCAGTATTCTCTTATTAGACATGACTGGTTCAGAAATTACAGCATACGACTTTAATTTAACTTAGCCTGATCAACTATGTACAATTAAGGAAAGATGATGTAAGGTCTGAAATGATTATGTTGAACGGGGATACGTTAGTTGACTCTGACCACGAGAGAACCGGACCATTACTTGATACGTGTTAGACAATAGGCTGGATATGATATATGTATATATATTAGCCTCGTCTTACTTACATTCTACCACAGGAATGGCAAACACACCACCTAATCCGTCACACTCTCACTCATATGGGTCACGAAAACTACGAGTAGCCAGGAGGAACACAAGGTCGCCTCGAAACAACCCTTATCCTGTACATAACTCTCAGAACTTGACACATCTCACGTTGCCAGTATTGGCTACCCAACTTCACCGTCAGGAGCAAAGGCTCGAACATCTCGAACGGGAACAACTCCGAATGACCTACCTGCTTCGCCAGGCACTTGATCACATATCCCAACTCCAGCGAGAACAAGAGGATACCAACCTCTCTGTAAGCATAATTCAGGACTCAATGACCGCCGAATTAGGTGCGGATGAACTTGTAAGAAACCGACTAGAGGAATGTGAACAACGTTCACAGGAGACTGAGGATCACTCTCGTGTACTAGCACAACGACTGGCCTTAGTTGAAGACAATGCCAGGCAAACCAACAGGCTGGCAGAAACCGTGGACCGCCTTGTCGCGCTGATGGAACAGATTAATCTACATTAAGACTAGTGTAGTCTTTGTCTCGTAACCTAATGACTATCTAGCGCTATTCTATAAACTAGTCGGATGTAACAATTCCCGACACCTTTTGTAATATCTCTGTAGGATGTAACCTTTGAACTCACATTATCTATCAAACTTTCCTTGTTATTTCAACTCACATTAATTGTCTTTTTCCATGTTGATGTTATGTATTACTGCTTTTATACATGTACATCTGTGACAATTAAAAGTTCCTACAAAATCTCATGTATCTTCATTTCGTTTATTGAAGAGTCATGCCGCCAAAGACAAGACCATACACAGATGCCCAGATTACCTCCCTTATAACCCAGGCTGTTACTGAAGCCTTGGCTCGGAATACTCCACCAAATTCCTCGAGGAACAGCGATGCCGCTGAAACCACTACTGCTAAACCCTGTTCATACAAAGACTTTCAGAACTGCAAACCCCTAAACTTTGCAGGTACTGAGGGAGCTATCGGTCTAGTACGCTGGATCGAGAAAGTTGAGTCTGTATTTCTTATCTGCAACTGTGCGGAGGGAGATAAGGTTAAGTTCTCCGTTAGTACTTTTACTGACACCGCACTCACCTGGTGGAACACTTATGCCCAGACTGTGAGTGTTGCTACTGCTTACCAACTCCCGTGGGAGGAGTTGAAGAAGATGTTGAGGGGCGAGTATTGCCCCAGGGATGAATTGAAACAACTAGAAGTGGAATTCTGGAACCACAAGATGCAGGGTGATGACATCACCGGATACACCAACCGTTTCCACCAACTGGCACTTCTGTGCCCAACCATGGTCGATCCTGAGTACAAGAGGATCGAGAAATTTGTTGATGGTCTTCCTGAGAGACTCCAAGACCTGGTGACTTCATCCAAACCAGGTACTATTCAGAGCGCCATCCGTATGGCCCATGAACTAACGGCAAATTCTGTCCGCCGGGGTACAACTTCAACCCCATCTGCAAACAACAAACGCAAGTGGGAAGGTAACCCCAACTCATCCAACCAAACCTCCAACAAAAAGCCTGAGTACATTAAGGCTTATTCATCGGGGACTTCGGAAAAGAAAGGGTACAGCGGGAACAAGCCTTACTGTTCCAAATGTAGCCGCCATCATGACGGTTCTTGCCCTTGCTCCAACTGCAAACGGTTCGGGCATCTAGCCAAGGATTGCCGAACCAACATTTCTACCCCCAACACCAATGCACCAAAGGCCTGCTTTGGGTGCGGAAATTCAGGGCACTTCAAGAAAGATTGCCCAAAGCTGAAAAACAACAACAACCCTGCTCGTGGTAGAGCATTCGTTATCAAGGCTGGGGAAGCCAGACAAGACCCGAACGTCGTGACGGGTACGTTCCTTCTCAACGACCTTACTGCTTCTGTGTTATTTGATACCGGTGCCGATAGAAGCTTCATATCTGAGAAATTTAGCCCTTTACTTGATATTACTCCCACTGCCTTAGATGCTAAATACATTGTAGAATTAGCTAACGGCAAACTGATTGAGACTGATAGCATCATACACAACTGTACACTTAACCTCACGAACGAAACGTTTTCCATTGATTTAATCCCTGTCGAGATCGGCAGCTTCGATATTATTGTCGGTATGTATTGGTTATCCAGGCACCGAGCTGAAATCATCTGTCATGACAAACTCGTTCGCATACCTCTTGTCTCCGGTGGAACCTTAGTCCTACAAGGGGAGACCGGCAGACGGAATCTGAATATTGTCTCCTGTCTGAAAACTAGAAAATATCTACGAAAAGGGTATCAAGCCATCCTCGCACATGTAACGGAGAAGAAGTCGGAGGAGAAGCGACTTGAGGATGTTCCGATTGTGCGGGATTTCCCGGAAGTCTTTCCTGAAGACTTGCTCGGACTTCCGCCACCTAGACAAGTTGAATTTCAAATCGAACTTGTGCCCGGAGCTGCACCCGTGGCACGAGCCCCTTATCGTTTAGCACCATCCGAAATGCAGGAGTTGTCTAACCAACTACAGGAACTCCTGGACAGGGGATTCATTCGACCAAGTTCCTCGCCTTGGGGAGCTCCGGTCTTATTCGTGAAAAAGAAAGATGGATCTTTCCGCATGTGTATCGACTACCGAGAGCTGAATAAGCTAACCATAAAGAATCGGTACCCACTTCCTAGAATCGATGACCTGTTTGACCAACTCCAGGGATCGAGTGTTTACTCAAAGATTGATCTACGGTCGGGTTATCATCAACTCCGAGTCCGTGACAATGATATCCCAAAGACAGCCTTCCGAACTCGTTATGGGCATTACGAATTCCAAGTGATGCCATTCGGGTTGACCAACGCACCGGCCGTATTCATGGACCTTATGAATCGGGTGTGCAAACCATATCTTGACAAATTCGTCATTGTGTTCATCGATGATATCCTGATTTACTCTCGCAACGAGCAGGAACATGCTCAACATCTGAAAACCATTCTAGGACTTCTTAAACACGAAGAGTTATATGCCAAATTCTCTAAGTGTGAGTTCTGGATTCGAACCGTTCAATTCCTCGGGCACGTGATTGACAGCCAAGGAATTCATGTTGATCCCGCCAAGATTGAAGCAATCAAGGGCTGGGAGTCACCGACCACTCCAACCGAAGTGAGACAATTCTTAGGTCTTGCTGGTTATTACCGCCGATTCATCGAAAACTTTTCAAGAATAGCTGTTCCTCTAACCACACTGACTCAGAAAGATAAGAAGTTCGATTGGACGGATAAGCAAGAGTCAGCCTTCCAGCTATTGAAAAACAAACTTTGCAGTGCACCAATCTTGTCCTTACCCGAGGGCACCGACGATTTCGTAGTTTACTGCGACGCCTCACACCAAGGACTTGGTTGTGTGTTGATGCAACGGGAAAAAGTCATTGCCTATGCCTCACGACAACTGAAAATCCACGAGAAAAACTATACGACCCACGACCTCGAGTTAGGTGCCGTGGTTTTCGCATTGAAAATCTGGAGACATTATCTCTACGGTACGAAAAGCACTATCTTTACCGATCACAAGAGTCTCCAACACATATTCGATCAGAAAGATCTAAACATGAGGCAACGTCGCTGGGTTGAGTTACTTAGTGACTATGACTGCGAGATCAAATACCATCCGGGCAAGGCTAACGTAGTGGCCGATGCCTTAAGCCGAAAAGAACGAGTGAAACCCCTTCGAGTCCGAGCACTTTCTATGACAATTCGTAACGAGCTTCCTGCTCAAATCCTTACCGCTCAACTTGAGGCACTCAACGATGAAAACTTGAAAAATGAAGCCTTGCGAGGCTTGGATAAACAATTCGAAATCAAACCAGATGGAACTCGATACTTTTCTAACCGGGTGTGGTTACCCAAATTCGGAAACTTGCGAGATTTGGTGATGGCTGAAGCTCACAAATCTCGATACTCTATACATCCTGGTTCTGATAAGATGTATCATGATGTCAAAGGGTTGTATTGGTGGCCTAACATGAAGGCTGACATTGCCTTGTACGTCAGTAAATGCCTAACCTGTTCCAAAGTCAAGGCCGAACACCAAAGACCCTCGGGGTTGCTCCAACAACCTGAAATTCCTCAATGGAAATGGGAACAGATTTCCATGGACTTCATCACCAAACTACCGAAAACTTCGAGTGGTTGCGATACCATTTGGGTGATCGTGGACCGTCTCACGAAATCTGCTCATTTTCTGGCCATCAAGGAAACTGACAAGATGGAGCGTCTGACTCGCATCTATGTCAAAAAAATCATCTCGCGACACGGTGTACCTATCTCGATCATCTCGGATAGGGACAGCCGTTTTACTTCTAACTTTTGGCAATCACTACAGAAATCTCTTGGTACTCGTCTGGATATGAGTACTGCTTATCACCCGCAAACCGATGGCCAAAGCGAGCGAACTATTCAAACACTGGAGGATATGCTACGAGCCTGCGTAGTTGACTTCGGTACTTCTTGGGAAAATCACTTACCGTTGTGCGAGTTCTCGTACAACAACAGTTACCATACCAGCATAAAGGCTGCACCCTTCGAGGCACTTTACGGGCGTAAATGCCGATCACCTGTCTGTTGGACTGAGTTAGGAGATTCCCAACTCACGGGTCCAGATATCATTCAAGAAACTACTGAGAAAATCGTTGGTATTCAAAACCGGTTGAAAGCCGCACGTGATCGTCAGAAAAGCTAGGCTGACGTGAGACGCAAACACCTTGAGTTCCAGGTAGGGGACAAGGTACTTCTCAAAGTGGCACCGTGGAAGGGTGTCATTCGATTCGGAAAGCGAGGCAAACTAAATCCTAGATACATCGGACCATTCGAAATCCTGGAAAGGATTGGTCCAGTGGCATACCGCCTGCAACTTCCTGCTGAACTTAGCAGCGTACACAACACATTCCACATTTCTAACTTGAAGAAATGTCTGTCTGACGAGACACTGATTATACCGCTCGACGAAATTCAAATCGATGATAAACTTCATTTTGTCGAGGAACCTATGGAAATCATGGACCGTGAGGTCAAACGATTGAAACAGAGTCGTATTCCCATCGTAAAGGTCAGGTGGAATTCTAGGCGCGGCCCTGAGTTCACCTGGGAACGGGAAGACCAAATACGACAGAAATACCCACATCTCTTCCCAGATAACGCACCGTCCGTGCACCCAAGCTAATTTCGGGACGAAATTTCTTTAACAAGGGGAGAATGTAACACCTGCATAATTAGGATAATTAATTATGCCTAATTGTTTGTAACTAGTTGTAATTAGTATGTAATAGGACTAATTACAGGCTCTATTTGTATATATATATATAAGGTGATTTATATATATGTGTGTGTACTTACGCGATTTGGATAAATCGTACGAATTAACCGGACGGAGTCCGACACAGTTTACTTGGACGTTGGTGACAGAAATCTACTTGAATAATGAGAACGTATTTTATTATATAAAATACGCAACCGAACGAGCATTATTTATATATTATCGTGACGACATTTTAACTAACGCAACAAAATGTAATAAACGCGACTTAATAATTAAAATATTGCGACAAATGTTTTACTATTAATTTCAAAGTATTTTTATTTAAATACTTTCGTTACATTTTAAAAATATAAACGTTCGGCTAAATATTAAAAACTAGTGATTAAACGATTAGGACACGGAGTCAACACTGTGTTTTGGGGAGTATTTTCCCCTCTTTCCTTGATGGATCAGCCATCAACCCCACCCCACCCCAAATTTCTCTTTCATTTTCATTTCTACCAAAAACACACAAACACATAAACTCTCTCAACCTCAATTCACACCCAAATTTCGGAATCAAATCCCGATCACGAAAATTACATATTCGGAATCACCATCACGAGTGGAGCAAGAATATCAAGACCGTTTTCATCATCTCATCCTCCATTTAGCTCGATTTGCAAAAGTAAGAAATTTCTAAAACCTTAGATCTATTCAATTTGGTGTAGTGTTTTGATGTTTTGAAGTGTACACAACTTAGATATAACCTAATACATGTAGAATACACGATTTTATAGCTTAAAAATGGGTTAGATTTGCGTTTTTGGTCGGAAATTCTTGAAACCCGAAAGTTTCTGGGCTGGTGTTCATACATGCGACACAAGCCTTGTGTCGCATGCTATGTCGCATAAACCCGTTTATGTCGCACCTTGTGTCGTACTGATCCTTTAGTGTCGTAATCTTTGCGACACAATATTGTGTCGCACTCTATGCCGCATATTATGTCGTATTTTTATACGACACAACCCTTATGTCGCTATTGAATTAGCATCGCAAGCTTTTGCGACACAACCACTGTGTCGCAGAGATCTTGTGTCGCATCCTTCATGCGACACAACCCTTGTGTCGCATATAAACCCTTGTGTCGCATATTATGTCGCAGAAAACAGAAAACTTGGAAATTTTAAAGGATTTTCACTATAGAAAAAGTCAAAGTTACTGTACAAAAAAGTCAAATTTTACTGTAGCAGTACTGTAGCAAATCTACTGTAGCAAAGTCAACATTTTAGAATTTTTGCTACAAACCGTCACCAACGGGCCAAACATGTTTTCCAACAAACAAACAATTACAAACATACGGACAAACACTGGATATACTAGTTGTGTACAACTAAACGAAACGTCTCGTGAGACGCATACTTACATAACCTCATATGATTAGGCATTTGAAGGTTACGGGTTCAGAGAACCTACTTGCTTTACTTACTACTTGCTAATTGCAACTGATTACTACAAGACTCAGGTGAGTCTTACAGCCCCACTTTTACTGTTTTACATACGGGTGAGATACATTGCTTACTTTTCTTGAACACAAGTACGAAACTACTCATTTTACTATACGGGATTGCATGAGTACTTACTTTTACAGAAGTCTCTCCATCATATATCGTTAGTTATGGACTTAAGCGCGAACACTAGTTAATGGATCCATTAGGGAAATGACCCTCCCCGCCCGGGGTAGTAGCGCTACCACGAACCGTTCTGTATAAACGGGCGACTATTATTCGTTACTTATGCTTGCTCAGTTACGAGCATGTCACGGGAGCAACTTATTACTTACGGGTTAAGCTTCGATTATGAGCCTCATGGCAACGGTATAAACTTACTTACTTACATTTGCGGGGTTGCAAATACTGGTTTACGATTTCTGGATTGAAATTGCTGATTTTACGCCTTCGGGCATTACTGATGAAAGCTCGTGTTCAAAGCTGATATTAATTACAAACCTGTGAGATTCACCAACCTTTTGGTTGACACTTTTTAGCATGTTTTCTCAGGTACCCGGATGGAGTAGGATTACTCCAGGATTTTAGCTAGAGTCGCATGATTTCAACACAACTGCATTAACGGAGATTCTTAGCATTATCTTTTGTATATTACGATTATGTAATAGAATCTCCCGCTATACGCGTGGACTCTAGGGGAAACTACATTTTGTATACGAAACCACTAAGTTTTCAAACATTATATCTATGGAATGTAACTAATTTACAAACGTTGCATATAGATGTCGCTTGCTTTATCTTTGTGCTGTGATATTTGATTAGTAACACCCCAAACTATGCTTCCGCAAAACAGTGAATTTCGGGGGTGTTACACATACCATAAAAGTTTTCAAAGTTCAACTCATACAATAATAAAAAATAGTTTAACACATAACGAAACAATTAACTCTATAATATTTATGTTTTATGATAACGGTGCCTTTTATCCGTACAATTATCCATACAAATTTAACTCTCCCTAGCTCCTCTTAACCGGACGAATAATTATTAAAAGTGTACTTAACTAAAATTACAAAATGTGTAATAATCGCTTAATTGCAAAACTATATGTTAATGTTAATTATTCTTAACATAAATCACATAATTAGGCCTGTAAATGAACCGAACGAACACGAACGGAGTCTGTTTGTGTTCGTTCATTAAGGTTTTGACGAACAAATGAACGAACACGAACGGATAAGCGAACAGATTTTGTTGTTCATGTTCGTTCATTAAAAAAAATTATTTGTTCACGAACACAAACGAACGTAAACGAACAAACACATAATTTAATGCATTTCTTCATTAATACCTTAAACGAACCTCAACAAACATAAACAAACATATATATATATATTATATACCTTGAAACTGTGCGATGCACATTCAACATTACAAAACGATCACAATAGGAAGATAAACTCCTTTGCTTGGTCCGATCGTTTTAAAGAGCAGCACATCTGGAACTAGTCGAGGTGCGTTTGGAGTGGAGGGAAATTGTAAGGTAAAAATATTTAACTGTTTAATATTATTAAATGAAAATATCGAAATATTAATATAATTCTATCTGATATTTAGCTTAATCAAAATAAGATATACAAATATGTATTAATTCAATTAAATTATTAGTTAATAAACGAACATTTAGCCGAACGTTCACGAACATGTTATCAAACGTTCACAAACGTAAATGAACGAACGAGACATATGTTCATGTTCGTTCATATAATTAAACGAACGTAAAAATTTGTTCATGTTCGTTCATATAACGAAACGAACGAACATAAACGAACTTCCCGCCGAACGATTAGCGAATAGTTCGCCGAATGTTCAGTTCGCTTACAGGCCTACACATAATATATCCTAATATATCCGTAGCATTTTTCTTGGAATATATATATTTTTTTTAAATAGAGTTGAGAATTCTATGTTTTTAGAAAGTGAGTAAACTTAAAAGCGTAACCGTTATCTTCCGGCGATCCACGTCACTCATCTCCGGTAATGTATACGGTAGCTATTCTTCGATAGATACAGTTCCGTGCGAATCTTCTATTATATCTATATCTGCACACGTGTCATCCACTTGTCTCAAGTACGCAAATAGATGAGCAATATTACATCGTCATCGCACCGTCACCATCGTTCACTGCTACCGGAAAAACAGGTAAGCGTTTTTCTAAGTGCTTTTACAGTTCAAGTAATTATTAGTCGGTGTATTACGTAATACATTCGTAATTTCATATAGTAGTTGGAGAGTTAGGGTTTTGAATTCTGAGTGAAACAAAATGACAATAGTTTCGTCGTCACTCTCATGAATGCTGGAAATAAAATTAAGCTAATTCAATCGGTGGCATTGTTATATATAGATACATACAAATGTACAATTAATTATACTTTACATTACCTTAGTTCATTAGTGTGTGTGAGAGAGAGGTAAGGCTTTTAGATTTGGGAGAAAATGGAGGGTGCGGAGGTTAATAAGGTTATTAGGAGGCTGTTGAATGCTAAGGTCGGATGTGTGCCAAAGCAGTTCTCGATATCCGACACGGATGTTCGGAAGCTTTGTTTTGCTTCTAAGAAGGTTTTCATGGATGAACCTAATTTGCTAGAGCTAAAAGCTCCCATCAAAGTCTGCGGTAACAAATTTGATAACTGTTAAGACTACTTTTTTATATGTTACAACGAGTAGCTTTTATGATCAATGTCGTTCAACAAAATTTACCTGCTGGTCGTTGATCGTTTTTTAATAATAGATTGTGATTTGAAAGCTCATCTTAATTTAAACAGGTTTTTATGGTCTGATGTATGAAATTAGAGTAATTGATACTAATAGTTTCAAATTTGATTTATTTTTGAGTCGTATAGTTGGATAATTAGTATTTAATGTTGTATGTTATTCTCTCGAAATTTAGTGGTTTGATTCACTAGCTAATCTACAAAGGATGCTGAATTTACAAATTATTTTGTGAGGTGAAAATTGATTACATTATGATTTTATACTAAAAATCATTTGAAGGAGGATTTTTACCAAAATGTCAAGTCAGTTATAATAAAGAGATATGGAGTATAGTTCATATAAATACTACTCCGTATGCTATTAGTAATATAAATCGTCATCCTTTTATTTTATTGTACATTGCGCATTTGAAAAGTAAGTACGTAAACAAAGTGTAGTAGATCTGACGTATATATATGGATCATATACACGTGCTGTTAGTAATTTAAACCATCATCGGATGTGGAGGGTCTTTGTTTCACATCCGAAGTTGACAGTTTTTTGTTTTTCTTGTTATAGAAGACTAACGTGTGTGACAGTAGGTCAAATCGCTATAGGTAAAAGAGTTATTAACTGTAGGGGGTTTTTGTAGGCGTAAGATTTAGGTTAACAATTTCTTCTATTATAAGAACATGTCGATTTTGTAGTGATAATATCATATCCTGTCATATTATTAGTACTCTACTATGTATTACTATACACTATACAGGGCGTAAAAAATAATAATCAGTAGTAAGCGCAATAGTACAAGATTTGTGATCGTGCTGTTGGATTCTCATTTCTCTTCAAACATGCCAGCTTAGTGATTTATACCGTCATTTCCTGGCAACATAGTTATCTTTCATCACGAACAAAACGATCTAATCGTTTTCATTAATTTCAGGTGACATTCATGGACAATATGCTGATCTCCTACGTTTGTTTGAGATTGGTGGACACCCTCCGATGTCAAATTACCTATTTTTGGGAGACTATGTTGATCGTGGTAAGCAAAGCATTGAAACAATTTGCCTTCTCCTTGCTTACAAGATTAAATATAAGGAGAACATCTTTCTGCTTCGGGGAAACCATGAATGCGCTTCCATCAATCGTATATATGGCTTCTACGATGAATGCAAGAGAAGGCTCAGTGTGCGTGCTTGGAAAACTTTTGGAGATTGCTTTAACTGTTTACCTGTTGCAGCTCTTATTGATGAAAAGATACTTTGCATGCACGGAGGATTGTCCCCGGATTTGATCAGCTTGGAGCAGATTAAGAATATACCTCGTCCCATTGATATTCCAGATCGTGGTCTGGTGTGTGATTTACTGTGGGCTGATCCTGATAAAGATGTGAAAGGATGGGGTGTCAATGACAGGGGTGTGTCCTACATATTTGGTGTTGATAAAGTTACTGAATTCCTCGAGAAGCATGGTCTTGACCTAGTGTGCCGTGCTCACCAGGTAGGTAACATTTGATGTGAATATTATAATTTCTGTCATGTAAGTTGAAAGTTTGAAACTTATCCTGTTGATGGGTTTCAGGTTGTGGAAGATGGGTATGAGTTTTTTGCCAACCGCCAGCTAGTGACCTTGTTTTCGGCACCAAATTACTGTAACGAGTTTAATAATGATGGAGCAATGATGAGTGTGGATGAAAATTTGACTTGTTCATTTCAGATTATAAAGGCTTTGTCAAAGAAAGGAAAGTTTGTTAATGGCCGAAGTATGCTACCACCAGCAACACCACCACACAAGGTAAATAAGGCTCCTTAGTGGTGACATAGAGGCGCAATCCTTTGGAACTTATACTATAATATGGCAGTTATGTTTATGCTTATGTTTGTGTTTGCGTTTAAGAACTTGGTGGTTACAATGGCGTGGTGGTGTGATAATAAAATAGAACTTCTGCCATATGAAATGTTCACTTTAAGTCTTTTTTCAGTTTAGTGCCTTAGTGGTGACAATGGATTCTGTTTTATTTTCTTCTTGTTATTATTTTTATGGAAAACCTACACACACCTCTACCTACAACTTCGTCTCCAATGGGAGTTGAACCCTCAACCCTTGGTTGAGGTAACCTAATCGACACCGTGAATACCGCTAGGCCAAAAGCCTGTTGGTTGATGCAGTTTTATCATTGTGATTTCAAGATTTCATGGTTGCTTGGTTTTATTGAGGATGATTTTTGGAGTTAATAGTAGTAATTGATAAGAAGGTTGATTATAAGTTTTTTGGTAATAGATTGATTTTATATCAAGATATTAAGAGACAGTTAAGTGCCTCAGTGATCAAATTCCCTAGAGCCCTACAACTATCTTAATCCATACAAGATCTGACAAATTTTATTTTCACATAATCATGTCTACTGTTTGTAGGCATACTTGTCATAGCATCAGTTAGCCACCTAGGTGCCCTAGTGGTCAACAATATACGTGGCAATTAGAAATGTGTAGGTGAGAATGGGTGCTATTGTCACGAGACAAACTTGGTCAGATCAGGTTTACCAGAAACTGTTATTGTTTATAATCCTCAGATTTTGTGTCAAATATGATAACGAAAGTTATGTTACTTCAATAATAGTCTTGTTTTCTAAATTCTTTTTTTTGAACGACCAACCAAGATAAATTTCATTAATATTGGTATAAACAACAAATTGTTGTTATACCCCCATATTACAAACACCAAAATGAAATTAAACTAAGATTACATCAAGCTTAATTACACGAAATTGAAATCACACCAATGTTCCCACGTTAAGGCCTTGTGACTTGATCGGTTCTTTATCCACGTGAAAGATAGCGAACGAATTTCGTCAATTATTTGCCTTAGTGAGCCATGTTTTGAATTGAAAAGCACATCATTTCTATTTCTCCAAATACACCAAATTGATGTGGCAATGATAAGATGAACTCCTAGCTTCCAATCCTTATTTCCCCTTACTTGTTTTCTAAATTCTAATATAATAATTTAGGGATGGTTGTGTGCGTTAAAAGTACACTTTGGGCCACTTTGACCCGCATCTTTTGAGGTAGTGTTTCAACTTTCAAATTAACACATTTGACCCATTATAGATGAAACACAGTACAAATCAACCTACTTATGGGCTGATTTCCACCTCTAGTGGCATCACACCTTGAGAACTCATGCATAGCATTTCCATTCGATGCTTTTGTTATCATTTGTAAACCATCATTGGTTTACTGTCTAGGTAACGCAGCTGGTGTAGAAGAGTCCAATTTGTTGCCTTATAAACCAAACTTCAACCAAAGATGATTGGGTTCTAAAAGCCAATTGGTAAAAATAAAGAACATCGAAATGTATCTATACGTGTTTATGTTGTGTGGAGCCTATACATATGCTGGTTTATGGTTGTGTTTTTAATGTAAAAACATGTAGGAATATTACATTTATACTGTGTATTTGTATATATGGTTGACCTTATGTACTAGGAGTCTTGATTATTGCACAAAATGACAAAAGTTATGTGACCAACTCCATCTAATCTGTGTGTCGCCTCACCAAATCTACCTTTCTTGCTTATAAAATTACTTGACTTCAGATCGAAAACAATTTTCCATTTTTCCTGATTAGGTTTGACTTGCGCCTTGATACATTGATGTGTAGACCTCATATTAATATTGGGTATATATTATATAAGCCACATTCTATCAAAGACGTTGATAGAGTCTTTGATATTTCTATATGGTCAAATCCATTCAAAATTACTTGGTAGGATCAAGAATCACACAGACTATATGATACTGCAGAAGCTGATGACATAATATTTATGATATATGTGTTGTCTATAAGTTTGTACGAGTGTAACTTATAGATTCGATTTTCAAGGTATGCATGTCTAGTGTCCATTTTGTTTTCTATGAGGACAGGAGGTCATGGATGTCCCATTAAGAAGCCACTGGCAAAAAAATTTTTTGGAAAAAGGGAGGTCCCTTGGAAAATTTTATTATAAAGAACTAACCAATACAACTACAAAAAGCTATTACAGCCAAACATAACAAACTAAAACAACAAAAACAAAGCAAGCTAACTAAGCTAATCTGGTTCCACTTGTGGAATTCTCCAGACGTTACATATGGCCTTTGTATTTTGGTTGTTCCTAAGTCTAATGGACATGATTTTTAATCGGACTTGTTGGCGAATCATCTTAATAACACTGCTGGATGGCTGATGTTTCTTCTTGAAAATTCGCGAGTTACGTTCTCTCCATATATAATAAACAGTAGCAGCAACTACGATACGCCTTACTATGCTCCATATCGATTTCTTATTAGTGTTACTTTGAAGAGTAGTAATTATATCTTTCAGAGAGTTCCCAGATGCTTGTAACTTCAAGATCCCTTTTAGAGCATTCCACACCTCATTAGAATATGTGCAACTAAAGAATAAGTGTTCATGGGAGTCTGGTTGGGTTTGGCATAGCGGACAGACATCTGTATTTCCAGGGTGCCAAACAAGACGACGTTCTTGAGTAGACAGTCTATTATGTATGGCAAGCCATAAAATAAATGCATGTTTAGGGATATTTTGAGAATACCAGACTACATGAGCCCATGGAACCTTTGGACTTATAGTTCTGATACTACTCCAAACGTTCTTGACTGAGAAGTCCACCAGCTCGTTATTGCTATCCTTCCACATAACTACATCAGACACATTCATGTTAAAGGCAGGAATAGAAAGATTGTTGAGTACCGAGTGAGATTGGTTCCATTCAACTGGCCAAATCCATTGATTATCTATAACGCCCTCACGTAAGGTAGTAGTTAGTCTTAGACCCAATTCAGAAATTTCGGTAGTACTGATATGATGAGAAAGAGGACCAATAGACGACCATATGTCAAACCATAGCGAGGTTGAGTTACCGTTCCCAATTTTGTGGATTATTCGATCACGAATGAAAGGTCTAATTTTGAGAATCTTCCTCCATACACAGCTCGGAGTACCCATAAGCTGTACATCCCAAAAGTGCTTCCCTTTTAATCGGTGTTTATGGACCCATTTGACCCACAAAGTGTTCTTATTGGATATAATATGCCATATGTGCGTGGACATGAGAGCTATATTCCAGCTTTTAAAACTCCGTATGCCTAACCCTCCTTCCGTTTTTGGGCAGCAAACTTTAGACCATGCAATCTTAGCCTTTCCATTACCCCAAAGAAAATCACGGAGAACCTTATCGATTTTGGTTATAATAGAACTCGGGATAATAAAGACGGATGCCCAGTAAACTTGCATTGAAGATAAAATCGAAGTGATCAGTTGAAGGCGTCCCGCGAATGACAGAAACCTGTTTTTCCAATCTTTAACTCGGTTGGTGACTTTCTCAACAAGGCTTTTGCAGTCTTGATACACCATTCGTGTAGTGATTAGCGGGACTCCAAGATATCTCACGGGTAATTTACCTTCTTCAAATTCCATGGTGGTAAGGATGGCATTCTTTATGTTATTGACAACATTGCAGAAGAATACCGTGCTTTTGGGGATACTCGGAGATAAACCCGAAACAGATTTGAACTCTTCCAAGGTCTCTTTTATAATTTTCACTGAATGAACATCGGCACGGCTAAAAAGGATCAGGTCATCAGCAAAGCACAAATGCGTGTATGAAGAATATCCTGCATCCTCATCATCATGGTTCTTATTCAGTTATATCTAAGTTCTGTAATTTTGTAGGTATGGATGAAGCTTCAACATGTTGGCACTGAGATTGTTACACTTGCAGATTGCCTTTTTGATAAATCTGTGTGTCACTATGAACAGGTATCTTTGAACTAGAAAGGGCCATTCAAGCACATTTATTCGTTTGAACTCCATCCCATCAACTCACCCAAATGTAGAAATCTAGCTACCAATGAAATGGGTCAAACGGGTCGAACAAGTGAACATGGTTGGATAGCTCCAAGTCCTAATTTAAATATATCAATCTCCTAAAGAAATTTACTCAAAAAAGTTGTATATCATAATCAACACGTTACCCATTTGTGAAGGAAAAAAAAAACAAAACAAAACTGGATGCAAAAGAAGCGGCTGAACCCAATCTGGGTTCAAAACTTCCTTTCTTGACCAGTTGACCCGAATCCGTTTTCACATGATATATAACCCGTCCATTTTACGACATTTGATTGAAAGAAGATCAAAAGTTTGAAGATAGACTTGTGTTGACTAATTGTCCAATTTTTACACGTCTGCTGCAAGTAGTTAGAAAAACCAAGGGTAGAACATGTGATGCCTCTAACCTTCAGATGGGAAAAAAAGCAGCAAAACAAAAATACACAAAATTCCTCATAAAAGTTGGTATTGCCGTATCGTATCTGTGTTTAAATGGAATTAGATCATCACACGATAATTTTGTGCTCCATGACCAGCTAATAACTACTACTTCCACATCAGTCTTTAGTTCTGTTATTGATGTAAAATATACTACAAATTGAAAATTTGATATTAGCAGAGTTCTCCTAATCCTTGTGTTAAATCTATTCTCTAGTTTTATATTTTTGTAGTAATCTTTAATTCTTGATCTCTTCTTACAAGGGAAAGGTTGTAGTTGCTGTTTTGTGATGAGCTAACAATAAATTGGGCACCGCATTGTCATTTGAACCTATTACGCTGGTTTGCTCTGAACTGCTACGATCATCAATCAAAAAGTTAAATCTATTTCTTTTTTGGGTACTTGTCTTTCAATTTGTTTTTGTAACATTAAAGTGTATCTTGCTGTTGTTTACGCATACACCACGTCCAAGTTTCAAGTATCCAAAACAGTTTTCGGGCACTGTCCCGAATATTACGCTAGTTATGTTTTGTAACCAATATATTTGATCATTTAGAGTGGTTCAACTGTCACTCGCTCACACTCTATGACCATTGTGGCTCATGCTAATTTACCCAACGACGCATAATTGGTCAAATTTATAGATTTCCTATAGTGGGTCCAACCCTTCATACGGTCGGGCTAGGTAAGCAGTAAGCTGGCCAACTCTCTTTGCCTAATTTTGGGATTTTTATAAGTAATGGTTGGAAAATGTGGATCAAGAGTATAAACTATTCGTTAACCTAGTGGTTAAGTGGCTCGTAAGGCGTAACATGATCGAGCCAACTTTTGGATACGGCTGTTTTGATTGTTCCTCTTACTATGGAAAAACCTTTGGACTCTCTCAAACCAATTCGTCTCATCTTTGGACCTTTAGCCCAACTAAATGGTAGTAGTAGTTGAATACATACAACGCCCTGGAGAATGAGCTCTCACAACATATTTTTTAGGAAAATGATGAGTAGGCCTAAATTTGTTTAATTACATATAGACCTAAAGATGTTGTGACACCCCCAAATTCGGTCAGCGCGGTCAACGCGCGATTAGCGGAAGCATTAGTATGTGCGGGGGTGCTGACGTTAACGTTGAACACCATGCCAGATCAGAGCGTATGATTATTGCTGAACAATTTAAATTAAGATGCCATTTAAGTAAATGATTTGTTTACAAAAGAACTATAACTCGTCAAGTCATATAAATAGTATTAGTTATACAAAATCAATCTTGAATTGTCCCAAAATGTGGCATCCTAATTCGTCAAGGGTCGCCTAACTCCGTATGTTTGCGTTCTTACTTGTGCTGTGAATTGCCTGAAAAACATAGTAAAAGTCAACAAAATTTGTTGAGTGAATTCACAGGTTTTATATTTGTAGTGGTTTGTTAAACATTTTCATTCAAGAGTTGTTGACATGAAGTCAAATACAGTTGCTCATAACGATTTGTAGAAGGGTAAGTATCCTAATCATAAGTACCTATAAGAAAGCAAGTATCCTAAGGTAAAGTTTGTAGGAAAGTAAATCCTATGAGTTATTTATACAACAACACATAAGTATACACAAATAGTTCGCAAGCATAGTATGAAATCATTCATATGATCAGTGGCACATAAGTACCCAAAGCGATTAATAATCACATAAGTACACAAGGCAATTAATAAGCACATAGACACCAAAGCAGTTACAACAGTTATTGCATGTTCTAGCAATTGCATATTCTAGCAAACAGTTGTTATATTTTTCACCCCAGGTTTTAAAAGCATTAAAACAGTGTAAAGGGGCTGTGAACTCACAGAAGATGCGTAGATGTAAAAGCTAGCGAGTGAGAGTAGTGTAGCCTGAAGAAAGTCAACCTATACACAATAATGTATTAACATAAGTACTTTGACTGCAGTTTGATTGTTTTAAAGAAATTATAATTTCTTAAATTTGTACAAGTCGTTAGCAATATAAGTTGGAAATAATTATTATTTCACCAATCGTATTACTCGTTGCGTATATATATATATATATATATATATATATAATTTTAATACGTTGTTCACGTCTAAAAATATAAGTTGTCATTTGTTAAGAAGACGTCCATTTGTGTTTTAAAATTATACAGCCCGTTGGGCTTGGCCCAACTCGCTCGGCCCAATAGTACGGCCCAAATGATTTGGCCCAATTACACGATCCAAATGAATCTAGCCCATTAATATTTATGGTTTATAATCTTCGTCCTATTTTACCAAAGTAACATTTTGGCCCAATAATGCACCATAATCCGTTCGGGTTTAAAAGTTAACCCGTTCGACCCGTTATTTTACATACTCCGTTCGGGTCCAAAACCTTACCACATGATTATATATATTAATAATTAGTTAATAAAAAGACAAAAGCCTCCAAAGCTTCAAGATAACATAAAAAAATTTCTATGATAAAGTTAAAATCAAACTGCCATGTGATCAATTAGGATGTAACTTAAAAAATTTAATTTTTGAGACTAAGTCTTGTTTTTCAGTGGATTAATACCATCCGAATATTTGCACACACCCATTCGAGTACATGCTCAATTCGTCATTCGCATTCAGTCTAAGATTCCTCATATACATAATTTGCTTTGGTTGCAAATCATTTATTTTAAAGTTTTAGGATGTCCATAACAACTTCATATCACATAATAATTCGTTTTATATGCATCAAATTTGTATTTTTAAATTTTATTTCATAAATTTTATTTCAAGAAATATAATCCATCAATCATCGAACTATCAAGTTATATACATAGATTAGGTTGTGTTTATACTATATATATATATATATATATATATATATATATATATATATATATATATATATATATATATGTCCCCATTTGGTATCAGAGCCATGTGCTCTCTTTTTGAGGTGGTAGTAGTATAGATATATTTTTCATATCATGTCAAATATGTGTTTGAGTTTTAACGTGTTAAAAGAAAAATTAATTTATGAGTTGGAAAAATATATGTCTGCGTTGGTAAGCCCTGTCGATCAGTCTGTTGGATTAGCCGCAGTAAGAGTTGTAAGACGGCCGGACCACGACGATATGGGAGTGTTCCCGGAGATGGTATATTTGTTCAACTGTATAAATTAAGTTTTCCGATAACAAGTTAAAATAAAAACAAATATTTACAGAAATATGAATAAATTGTCTAAACTACTATTAAATCGAAAAGATGGTTCTACTTCTGATATTGAAGAAGAACAAGATCATACAAATTCAATTGAAGTTTCTATTTCAAATATTGAAAGTAATTTGTTAGATTGGAATATACCTAAGCAAGATGTTAGAACTATTTATAAAATAGGATCATTTGATTATTTTCAAGGATATTCTATAAAAACAACTGAGAAAACTATACCTTTATTACAAAATCATCAAAATATACAATTATTTTCTAAAACTGCTATAAAAGAACATAGAAAAAATTATAAATTTTTACATATAGGATTAGTTCAAGTAGCTATTAAACCAATGACAAGATTAGGATTAGACGTTCCTACACTAGTTATATTAAGAGATGCTAGATTATTAAATTTTAAGAATTCTTTATTAGCTATGGCAGAATCTAATATATGTAACGGCCCAATATATTTTAATTGTTATCCTAATTTTACTATATCATTATATGATAGTAATATACTAGATACCTTAACTTTAACAATTAAAACTAAGAATTTAGAAGCTAAAGAAGGATCTGATCCAATTGTAGTTATATATAGAATATATTATAAAACTATGACAACCACTATAGAACCACGTTCTAAGTTAATATCACCAAAAGATGAGACTTTAATATTTGAAGCTAATTCCCAACATTCTAAAGTAAATATACCTAAGAGATTGAAATGGAATGAAATTACTCAAAGTCAAACTTGGAGTATAGAAGATATAAGTCTACCTAAGCCTATAGAAAATAATAGTCAATTATCAAATATTATAGAAAACACCGACGGAAGTATAAACATAACTTTTGAAAATAATAGATTAACTCTTGAAAATAATAGAGTAGGACCATCAAATTCAACTTATATTAATGAATCCTCTAGCTCTATGTCAGAAGAAAATTTATATTTAAGAAAAGCTCAATCTATGAGAATGAAAGGAGTAGATTTTAGTCAATCTATACCTAAACCTTTATACGAAGAAGATAGTAAAAGTGAGGATTTTACATATAAACCAACTAAATCTGAAGTAGATTATTATAAAGAGGAACAATTATGAGTGACTCAAGAATACAAGTTAATGACTGGTTATATATGAATTATAGAATAACTTTACGTCTTAAAGATTATATGAAGAAAGAAAAGATTTATTAATACAATTAGAAGAAATTAAAGAAATGATAAAACAAAATAAAATATATGAAGAAAATAGTAATAGATTTAATGAAATTTATAAAGAAAGTTTAAATTGGTATCTTAATTATATAAGAATTAAATTAGAAATAAATCTAGATACAATTATAGAAGTAAGAGCAAGATTAGTTATTTGTTAAAATGCCAAAGATTAAAACAACTATAACTAAACAAGACTTAGATTACCTAGAAAATGAAATAAATAATAACTATAATAAAGAAAAGGTAGCTTGGTATAATTCAAAGTTTAGTCAAAGTCAAAGAAGTAGAAATCAATTAACATGGCATTTATATCTATTTGAAAATAATGAAGTCATGCCATTCTTTTCATGGTTACATATGTATTGTGTAAAAGAAGGAATATATTTTACATTTTTAGAAAAAACAGAAACAATAACAAAAATAAATAAAACATATAAAAATCCTAATACTAAAGAAGAAATTATAGGAATTCATCCCCCTTATGAAGATATAATTATAAAACAAAATAATAAAGAATATATAGGTATACCTTTAGTAGAAGTAAAAGATCAAGATTCTAATAAAACTCTAAAACAAATTGCATGTCAAAATAACTATACGAATGAAGTATTAAATACTATAGGTCAACAATTAGATAGAATTGAGAAAATTGAAGATAGTAAACCATGTACCTCTAAATCTAAACAAGTTATTGAAGAAAGTCCTTTATTTATACCATATCAAATAGATACCCCTATAAATTTAGGAAAACAAAATGTTATATTAAAGGAAATTGAAGACAAATTATCTCATTTAAGTATATCAAGTAATAAAATTAATGTAATAAATGAGGAAGAATTTTCAGAAGATGATATTCCTAATATAGAAAATCAATTTAATAATAATGGAATAAATAAAATAAAATATAATCCATATACTTCAAATAAAACTTATACTCCAAGACCAGAAACTCGAAACTACTATTATAAGCCAACACCTCCAGATTTACAATATGAAGAACGTCATACTTTAGTACAAGCCAAATATGATGGAACTTCTATATATGAATGGAATATAGATGGTCAAACAGAGTATCAAATTTTAAACTTATTACAAGAAATGACTATGGCAGCTATTGCATATAAAGCACATAATAATACTGAATTACAAGTAACAGAAATGATTATATCAGGATTTACCGGAATTCTAAAAGGTTGGTGGGATAGTTATGTAACTCAAGAAGAAAAGAATCGTATATATAATGCAAAAAAGACTATTTTAAAAACTGAAAATGGTCAGATTAATCAAACAGAAATAGATGATATGATAAATACTTTGATATATGCTATATTAAAGAATTATGTAGGAAACCCGGCTTCTTATCAAGAAAGAAATTCATCTATATTATTAAATTTAACGTGTAGAAAATTACAAGATTTTAGATGGTATAAAGATGTATTTTTAGCAAAAGTAATGACTAGGCCAGATTGTAAAGAAGCATATTGGAAAGAAAGGTTTATAGCAGGATTACCTAAGTTATTTGCTGAAAGAATTAAAAATAAATTAAGTCATGATTATAATAATAATATACCTTATAAAGAATTAACATATGGAGAAATCATAAATTATGTAAATCAAGAAGGATTAGCTATATGTTCAGATTTAAAGTTGAAAGCTAAGATTAAGAAAGAAGGTGTTAATTCTAGACAAGAACTAGGAGACTTTTGCCAACAATATGGTTATGAAACTTTAAAATTACCTCCCTCTAGTTCTAAGAAGATTAAATATAGACATAAAGGTAAATATATAAAACATAAAAGAAATTATAAAAGAGATCAAGAATACGAAAATAGAAATGAGTATAAGAAAAATAGATTTAGAAAAGGTAAAAGAATTCCTTACAAAAATTATAAACAAAATAAACAAAAAGATATTATAATATGTTATAAATGTGGAAGAAATGGTCATATGGCAAAAGATTGCTATGTTAAAAAGAAAATAAATGAGTTAGATATATCAGATGAACTTAAAAAACAAATTAGTAAATTAATTATAAGAGATAGTTCGAGCGAGTCAAGTATATCAGATTATAGTGAGAATGATATAAATATTTTAGAAGAAGATACCTCTAGTAGTGAATCTGAAGCATGCGAATGTATAGGAAATTGTAATTGTGATTATAAATCAATTAATGTTATAACTAAAGACAGTGAAATGGAACAATTAATAGATTTAATAAATAAAATAGAAGATAAAGATATAAAAAAGATATATTTTCAAAAACTAGAAGAAAAATTAAATAGTAAAGAAGAGAAAGTTTTAGATCATAGACAAGAATATAATTTCAATGAAATATGTACAAGATTTAATAAAAATATAAACCCCATAACAATTCCAGAATTACAAGAAGAGCTTAATAATGTAAAATTAGAAATAAAAATTCTAAAACAAAGAGTAGAAAATATAGAAAATAAAGAAGAACCCTTAAAAGATGAAAAAGTAGAAGAAGAACCTACGCCTATAATAAATATAATAAAGAAAATAAATTATCAAAGATGGTATACGAAATTAACTATATCTATCAGTAAAGATTATAAATTAACATTAGTAGCTTTATTAGATTCAGGAGCAGATTTGAATTGTATTCAAGAAGGATTAATTCCAACTAAGTATTATGAAAAGTCTACTGAAAAATTATCTTCAGCGAGTGGATCTAGATTAAAAATAAATTATAAATTATCTAATGTACATATATGTAAAGATAACTATTGCTATAATACTCAACTAATTCTAGTAAAGAATTTAACTTCTCAACTCATTTTAGGACAACCATTTATATTACAATTATATCCGTTTACAGCAGATGAAAATGGATTAACTACTAAAGTTTTAAATAAAGAAATAACTTTTGAATTTATTCACCCAGTTGTAACTAAAGAAATTAATATATTAGAAAATAAGAAAAGACAAGTAAAATATTTAGTAAGTGAAATAAATGACAAAAGAATATACAATCAATTAAAAGATAAAACTATACAAACAAAAATAAAACTATTAGAAGAAAAATTTAAAAATAATGTATGTGCAACTATACCAAATGCATTTTGGAAAAGAAAACAACATATAGTAGGACTACCCTATATTAAAGACTTTAATGAGAAAAATATTCCTACAAAATATAAATCTATACATATGTCTATAGAACTAGAAGAACATTGTAAAAAAGAAATACAAGATTTATTAGATAAGAAACTTATACGTCCATCAAAATCCCCTTGGTCTTGTTCAGCCTTCTATGTTATGAATAATGCTGAAATAGAAAGAGGAGCACCAAGATTAGTAATAAATTATAAACCTTTAAATAAAGTATTAGAATGGATTAGATATCCTATACCTAATAAAAGAGATTTATTAAAAAAGTTATATGATTCAAAAATATTTTTCTAAGTTTGATATGAAATCTGGATTTTGGCAAATTCAGATAAAAGAGGACGATAAATATAAAACAGGTTTTAATATTCCCTTTGGACATTACGAATGGAATGTAATGCCCTTTGGATTAAAAAATGTCCCATCTGAATTTCAAAATATAATGAATGATATTATTCTACCATTAGGAAATTTTGCAATAGTTTATATTGATGATGTTTTAATATTTTCTAAAAATATAGACCAACATTTTAAACATTTAAATGTGTTTTATGATACTATATATAAAAATGGATTAGCAGTTTCACCAACGAAGATATCTCTATTTCAAACGGAAATAAGATTTTTAGGACATAATATAATTCAAGGAACTATAAAACCAATTGATAGAAGTTTAGAATTTTCTAATAAATTCCCAGATGAGATTAAAGATAAAAATCAATTACAAAGATTTTTAGGATGTTTAAATTATATACATGATTTCTTTAAAGATTTAGGTATTATATGTAAACCTTTATATGATAGGTTAAAGAAAAATCCTAAACCATGGACAGAAGAACATACTAATATAATTAGACATATAAAAGAAAAAATTAAAGTTTTACCATGTTTAAATATACCTCATCCAGATGCTAGTCTTATAGTTGAAACTGATGCAAGCGATTTAGGATATGGTGGTATATTAAAGCAAAAATTATCTAATAATAAAAACGAACAATTAGTTAGATTTTATTCTGGTGCATGGAATGAAACCCAGAAAAATTATTCTACTATTAAAAAGAAAATTCTAAGTATTGTTTTAAATATTAAGAAATTTGAGGATGATTTATACATGAAAACTTTTATATTAAGAATAGATTGTTTATCTGCAAAATATATTTTAGAAAAGGATATAAAAAATTTAATTTCTAAACAGATTTTTGCTAGATGGCAAGCTATATTGAGTAACTTCGATTTTACTATTGAGTTTATAAAAGGAGAGAATAATTCTCTACCGGACTTTTTATCACGAGAATTTTTACAGGGAAAATGAACAGCAATTCAGAATCTGGAAAGAAGCTTATATTGACAAAACAATCTATAGCAATGAAAAAGGAGAATGCACCATCTCCTTCCTCTTCTAGAGAATTTCCAACCCTTCCTATACATCAAAATAGATTTGAACCCTTATCACCCTTTTCTAACAAAGTCAGACCTCCTTACTCAGTTCTAGCCAAATTACAAAATATACCAACATCCCCAATAACTCCATCAATACCTTCTATCCCAGTCTCTACTATATCAAAACCATCTTCAAGTTCAAATGAATATGTTATAAACCCAAACAGACAAGTTATTAAAATTCTTGAACCTTTTGAAGAACAAATATTGAGTAAAAATTTCTTTTCTATTATAGATTACCTATACCCAAATAATTCTCATTTTTATAATAATGATCATCAAACTCGAGAATATTATCAAGCCATTTTAGTTGATTCCGGCTCGGTAATTATTGAACATACTATGAGCCTGACAAAACCAGATTATATTGATTGTAGCAAAGCCAAGATTATGAAAATTATTACTCCTGGAGAATGGTCTATTAAGCCATATTCTCACAAAGTTTTATCCGGATTTCCATCATACCCCATTTATAATTACTATGATTATCAAGAAGCATGGTTTAAAGCCTTTCTAATTAGAAGCTTTAACCATACTTGGTTTTTCTATTTCTCTGAGAAGTTTTCAAATATATATCCAAGATGGTTTGTAAAGTGGTTCAGATATATGGGATCCATCCCAGAAGCTTTTCCTCCTACCATTCTTGAAGGATATAACAAGTTCAAATATTTATATCAAGAAGAAAATCTTTCCAATTTTGAATATACTCTCCAGTTCGTTGCATTATTCAAGCTACCATGGATTACGTTGTTCACATATAAAAAACAAGAAGCTCAAGATACAAGTCCGCCTCTCTTCTATAGACAGTATAGTGTTAAATTGTGGAAGAAGATTAATATAAATCAAGCAAGCTCCAAGGCAGTTATCGATTTTTATAATAAAAATTTAAGTCCATCAGCAAGTTCATCTACACCAGTTCCTAACATTCAAGACGGAGATTTTATAAGTCGACTTCAAGCATGTTCATCCCCAGCAGAAATACAGAAAATTATAAACGAGATTAAGAGATCTCCCACTCCAAGTGAAGATCTTTTTCAGGATGCTCAAGATCCATATGACGAGATTGTATTAAATTAAAAGTTCAAATGAAAGTCTATATTACTGAAAGAGAGTCATAATCTTATATGAATTGAAGTTGAGTCTATATTATTAAAAGAGAGTCTTAATTCTTTTGAACCAGAAAAACTTATAAAAAAGAAAGACAAATTAAAATCCATATGAACTAGTCAAATTGAGTTTGAGTCTATATTAAAGAAAGACAAATTAAAATTCATATGAACCAGTCAAAAGAAATTAAAATCAAGTCTATTAGCATTCAATTATTGCCAAGGTTGAGAAATTCAAGAAACGAATCCGACAAATTCTTAGAAGATCAAGACATATGGACCACTTGCAAGGACAATTATATACTTGCAAGGACAATTATATGACTTCTTTAAAGAATTTTATCGACAAATGCCAATTATGTGTCTGAAGAATTTATATCATTCAAGATAAGAAGCAAGTGTCAAGACAAAATTATTCAAGATAATTGAGAAGACCTTTATTGACTAAAGAAGCCGACTTTATTATGGAATACTGGAAGGTGACGGTAAAAAGAAGATAACTATTAAAGAAAACCGTAAGATGCCGGTAAAAAGAAGAATGGAGAAGAATGAAGAAACTCAAGCACCTCTATAAATGAAGGAAGATTTTATGAAGACAGTGCATCACTTACATCAGCTCTTTACTTAGAAATATTTTTATGAAAAAACCCTCTGTCATATTATCAACAACTCAATGTTCAAAACATTTAGATTTTAATATATGTATATCTCCTATAGTCAAGTCGGAGTCTGTATCTATAGAGCAGGAAGCAAGTTCCAGTATACTACCGTGTTGTAATTCAGATTCTATAAACAAAGGTATTATTTATTAAACTCTTGTATCTTCTTTATAAAATTGTAACTTCTTTTATTTAATGTGTTCCCATTTGTATTTAATGTGTTCACATTTTTAATCTATACTTCTTTTTCAAATTATCGATCTATATATATATATATATATATATATATATATATATATATATATATATATATATATATATATATATATAGAATTTTCCTTACAAGGATGATGGTGATGATACGGTTATGATGGTGATGAAGCTAGGATGATAAAGATGGTGATATTATTGTTATAGTTTTATGATGAAAATTAATTATTGTTACTCTTGCTTTGCTTCTGTCGATGGAATGCACAGAGAGGAAGAAAAAGTGCAACTCCAATAATATGAGTTTGGTAGGGAGTTGAATCCCAAAGTAAGGTGAGGAGGGTAATATATAAAATGGTATATGGTTCTTATTTTATTTATTTATTTATTTTTAAAGGGGGTATGGGTTATGAAACAATCTGTCTTCCAGATTTATTTTTAGGTAGCATTATGTTAGGTTTTTAGCCCGTTGATTTCGTGTATGGGTATATTTAGTGCAATATAAAATATAATATTTTATATTTTCATTTTGTAGATGTTCTTCAGATTCGTTATTTAAAATTAGAATAATAAGATTTTCATTATTTTAGACTGTTGTACAAATTTGTACGTTTTACTGCGCGCATCCAATTGGGTGCCAAATTTCAGTTAAACTATGATTTCATATTTTGAGGTAATGTTCCAATTACTAAAACAGGAATGGCAAAAATAACACTTTTGTTATTTTTGACTTTTAGGCACATTTTATAATTGTTTCTGTTCGTGTATAACGTGTCCTAAATAGTCGTCTAAAAGTTCCCGAACAACTTTTGTTCCAACTATTTTCTATAATAGTTTCCAATAAAATTTGTTCAAAAGTATTTTGAGATACTTTTTGGACATTTGTATTGTGTCCTATACGTTAAATAATAAACGTATAATATATTATATTATTTCAATAATATAATTATAATAGTAATCGTAATTAATAATTTTCGATTTATTAATTATTTTTGTATCACCAACTTCATTGTATTTAATTTGTCGAGTTCGTCCCGATAAGTTTGTACGTAATTTAGTTAATTACGAAATACGTAATACTTTTTGTTTAAAAGTGTTGGGCTTGCTAGGTTTATTTCACAAGGAAAGTTTTGTTTAAACTTTGGTCAGAAAATTAGCGTAGAATGCATGTATTTACTGTTCTTAATTGTACCCAAATTTGCGGGGTGTCACATTCTCCCCTTGTTAAAGAAATTTTGTCCTCGAAATTTGAATCTAGTCGTGAGTGTCTAACACTCGTGTTTCGTTTCTTGCGTTCATAGTTCGGTTGCGACGTTTCAAGTTGTTGTAACAATCCTAACGGCTTGTAGTACGAGTATAGTTCACTTTTGCAGATTATATACCTGATAGTGTGTCTAGTTTGCTAGCTGCAAAACCTTAGTCGACGTCTTGAAAGTTCCTCCACAAAGTTAAATTTTTATGCCAATAGTAGTTATGTCGGGAGAAAGGAATTAAGGTCTCGTTAGATAACACCCTTTTCATGTTAGAAATGGGTAATGTCGTGAATGTTGTTGAACTCTCGTGTTAGTTCAAACCTGTATGTGACTGGGTTTCTTGTAAGGACTTTCAAACGATCCTACGTAGCGGAGGTTAAGTTTTTCCGCTCATATCGCCAGGGTTTCTCCAGTTAGTAATGGTATAGGGAGAAATGTACGTAAGAAGAGTTTGTTACAAGTTTACTTTGCCTCACGTCCCAGTTGTAATTAAGTCATTTAACTGATATTGGGCCTAGCATGTCTATCGTAGTAGTCGAAACCTGACTATTTTATGGTTCAAATCGTAGTTATACCGTGGCTGCAAGGTAGCCATATATATAGTAGTCCTTTCATGACTAATTAGTTTGACCAGACAGTAATTTGACTTGTCTGCTAAATGCAAACCCTGAGTTTATCGTTGACTTAGATAGGTTATCCTCATTCTGCACTTGATGTCAAATCAGTGAAAGTGGTATTGAGGAATGAGCAACATGCGTTAGTGCTAACTGAAATCAATGAGTTAAGTTTTGGAGGAAGTGCAAGGTTGTCAATGTGGTGTTCAAAGTTGTCTATCACCCACTCTATCCCATAGAGTGGTAATCGGTATTTTGTTTCTTATAGTGCCTTAATGACGTCATTTGTACCCTAGTGGGTAATTATTGTTGTAGTAGGATTCGGTTAGTGGGAGACGAACATCCCAATTTCCTCCATAATTAATTACACAGGCTCACAACGAGTCCTCAATCGTTTGTATCGTTCGTTTGTTTTGGCCGTTAGTTTTGTGAATAGTAGGCGGTACTCATATTGAGACCAATGTTCACAGCCTGTTGCAGTAATTGTCAAATGCAAAATGTATATTTCCTATCTTCATTAGAGATAATAGATAGTGAGTAGAGGTACTCGTACCAACTTATAAGAACATACAATCTTATCTCAAATTCTCGACAAACACACTCCCTAACGACTATGATGTCGAAACTCCCTAACTCTACCGATAGCAAGTCTATATCGAAGAGATGATCCCCAAACGTTAGGATACATCCCGGTACTATTCCTCCTGATTCGATCAACTTACCATCTCTTAGTTCTATAGCGTGTTTGTCTTTCTAGTTTACGTGAGTCAACTTCTAAAAGTTAAGTCATCATTCTCCACGACATCTCGGTGACGGTGTTAGGGTTCAATAAATTTCGTTTTGTTGAATTGTCATCCGAAAGTAAAATTTCGTTGGGATATCACCCAAAATACAGTTTAGTTGAGATGTCTACTCAAATTACAACTTAAGTGGGATGTCTGTCCCTAACATGGTTTAGTTGTTTGCTTTGTAGGAAACACAAGTTTATCAATTAAGAGAAACATTTCCTAAAGTAATGGTTTATAGGAAACACATGTTATTTAGTAAAAATAACATTTCCCAAAATAGTTATCGTAGGAAACACATGTTAATTCAATCAAGAGTTAACATTTCCCAAATAAGTAATAGCAAGAAACATAGGCTATTTAAATAAAATAACATTCCCTAAAATCGTTATCGTAGGAAACGCAGGCTGATCCAACTAAGGATCAACATTTCCAAAGTCTACCGGTCGTTCTCCGGTTTGTAATACCGTTGGCCGTTCTCCAGCAAGTCATAGTACTGGTCGTTCTCCAGTTAATCCACCGGTCGTTCTCCGGTTTAAAACCTTACTGGTACGTTTTTCAGTATCTCAAAACGTTACCGGTACGTTCTACGGTTAATTCAAAATAATACCGGACGTTCTCCGGTTTATAAATGCGTACTGGTATGTTCTCCAGTATCCTATTCAAAGTGTTTGTAGGAATGTTATTCAAAGTTATTGTTTCCATTGGAACGCTGTCCAAAATATAGTTTTCATTGGAATGTTATCCAATATATAGTTCTTGTAGGAAAGTAATCCAAATTATCGTTCTCGTTGGGATGTTATCCAAAAATATAGTAAAACATTTTTGTAGACAAATTTTATAAAAATTGTCAAAATAAGTTTGTCATTTGTGGGGAGGAGTTTGTTTCACATAATTGGGTCTAGTTACCCTAGTGGTTATTTGAGATTCCATCTCGATTAGTGGATACGACACCTTACTATGTTTGTTCTTGTAGTACTCAAGGCTCGTTACTCCAATATGTAGCACACTTTCATTTGTTCTCTCCATCCATTCGACCGATAAGTTGTTAGTCCTAATCGTTAAGTGTTTAGTGAGGATTTGTTTGATCCGTTAGAAAGTGAGAGTTTGTTTGCATAGCGGTCAACTATGACCAAGTAGTTGTCAAATATGACTTTCGTACGATCATGTTCGTATAAGATGTGAATTCGTATGTATGTGTTGAATAGAAGTTTTAGTATAGCATAGTAGGGGCACAGCCGGCCATACATAGTTTTTACGCAGTTACGATAAGTACCACTTCTGCCGTCATGTAGTCATCATCATGTTGATCTCGGCTATATTCTCCGCCACTCGAGCACGCTCCTCTGCATTTGTACTCGGGCACAAGTAGCATGGGAAATTTTCGTTGTCCAAGTTCCTACGGCCTTCAACAGGCTCGAGACGTTTTATATGTGGAGATCATGTCTCCATCCATTCTGGAGATACCGCTTTCTAAGAAGTCATTTTTGTGTGCGTCAAGGAGTTCCCTGAATATTGTGTGGGGTACGGCAACCATGGTAGGAACCATTAGTTTTATATATGTTTGCTCGTAAAAGTGGGAGCTGTATGAATGAGAAGAGTTCCAGACTTTTAATATGATATAAGTGCCCTCAAGCATTCTTCTACTGTTCAAGTAGGATTGACTGTCTCAAGTGTGGTTTGTTTCAGGGAATACAATTCAGGTTAACTCTACATCAGATAATAACGTTCGTATAAGTTTCTTGATGGTGTTGGTTAATGGTTTCTCGTGTATCGAGTTGCCACTATTATCCCAACCATATTTGAGAAGTCACGTGTAGGAACACGCAATTATTCATCTAAACGCATTGCAACAGTAGTTGTCATATAGTGAGTTAGGCGTATGCATATGTGTGCATGCATGTTCTAGCCAAGGCTATAGTCTAGGTCTCTAAGGCTTTCAGGTCGCTTAAAGAACTCTAGTTCGCTATAACCAATGGCTCTGATACCAATCTGTGACACCCCCAAATTCGGTCAGCGCGGTCAACGCGCGATTAGCGGAAGCATTAGTATGTGCGGGGGTGCTGACGTTAACGTTGAACACCATGCCAGATCAGAGCGTATAATTATTGCTGAACAATTTAAATTAAGATGCCATTTAAGTAAATGATTTTTTTACAAAAGAACTATAACTCGTCAAGTCATATAAATAGTATTAGTTATACAAAATCAATCTTGAATTGTCCCAAAATGTGGCATCCTAATTCGTCAAGGGTCACCTAACTCCGTATGTTTGCGTTCTTACTTGTGCTGTGAATTGCCTGAAAAACATAGTAAAAGTCAACAAAATTTGTTGAGTGAATTCACAGGTTTTATATTTGTAGTGGTTTGTTAAACATTTTCATTCAAGAGTTGTTGACATGAAGTCAAATACAGTTGCTCATAACGATTTGTAGAAGGGTAAGTATCCTAATCATAAGTACCTATAAGAAAGCAAGTATCCTAAGGTAAAGTTTGTAGGAAAGTAAATCCTATGAGTTATTTATACAACAACACATAAGTATACACAAATAGTTCGCAAGCATAGTATGAAATCATTCATGATCAGTGGCACATAAGTACCCAAAGCGATTAATAATCACATAAGTACACAAAGCAATTAATAAGCATATAGACACCAAAGCAGTTACAACAGTTATTGCATGTTCTAGCAATTGCATATTCTAGCAAACAGTTGTTATGTTTTTCACCCCAGGTTTTAAAAGCATTAAAACAGTGTAAAGGGGCTGTGAACTCACAGAAGATGCGTAGATGTAAAAGCTAGCGAGTGAGAGTAGTGTAGCCTGAAGAAAGTCAACCTATACACAATAATGTATTAACATAAGTACTTTGACTGTTTGTCAAATTACGTTAACAGTTTGATTGTTTTAAAGAAATTGTAATTTCTTAAATTTGTACAAGTCGTTAGCAATATAAGTTGGAAATAATTATTATTTCACCAATCGTATTACTCGTTGCGTATATATATATATATAATTTTAATACGTTTTTCACGTCTAAAAATATAAGTTGTCATTTGTTAAGAAGACGTCCATTTGTGTTTTAAAATTATACAGCCCGTTGGGCTTGGCCCAACTCGCTCGGCCCAATAGTACGGCCCAAATGATTTGGCCCAATTACACGATCCAAATGAATCTAGCCCATTAATATTTATGGTTTAAAATCTTCGTCCTATTTTACCAAAGTAACATTTTGGCCCAATAATGCACCATAATCCGTTCGGGTTTAAAAGTTAACCCGTCCGACCCGTTATTTTACATACTCCGTTCGGGTCCAAAACCTTACCACATGATTATATATATTAATAATTAGTTAATAAAAAGACAAAAGCCTCCAAAGCTTCAAGATAACATAAAAAAATTTCTATGATAAAGTTAAAATCAAACTGCCATGTGATCAATTAGGATGTAACTTAAAAAATTTAATTTTTGAGACTAAGTCTTGTTTTTCAGTGGATTAATACCATCCGAATATTTGCACACACCCATTCGAGTACATGCTCAATTCGTCGTTCGCATTCAGTCTAAGATTCCTCATATACATAATTTGCTTTGGTTGCAAATCATTTATTTTAAAGTTTTAGGATGTCCATAACAACTTCATATCACATAATAATTCGTTTTATATGCATCAAATTTGTATTTATAAATTTTATTTCATAAATTTTATTTCAAGAAATATAATCCATCAATCATCGAACTATCAAGTTATATACATAGATTAGGTTGTGTTTATACTATATATATATATATATATATATATATATATATATATATATATATATATATATATATATATATATATATATATATATATATATATATAAAACAAAATTTTGTGTAAGAAACTAGAGATAGAATTTTCCTTACAAGGATGATGGTGATGATACGGTTATGATGGTGATGAAGCTAGGATGATAAAGATGGTGATATTATTGTTATAGTTTTATGATGAAAATTAATTATTGTTACTCTTGTTTTGCTTCTGTCGATGGAATGCACAGAGAGGAAGAAAAAGTGCAACTCCAATAATATGAGTTTGGTAGGGAGTTGAATCCCAAAGTAAGGTGAGGAGGGTAATATATGAAATGGTATATGGTTCTTATTTTATTTATTTATTTATTTTTAAAGGGGGTATGGGTTATGAAACAATCTGTCTCCCAGATTTATTTTTAGGTAGCATTATGTTAGGTTTTTAGCCCGTTGATTTCGTGTATGGGTATATTTAGTGCAATATAAAATATAATATTTTATATTTTCATTTTGTAGATGTTCTTCAGATTCGTTATTTAAAATTAGAATAATAAGATTTTCATTATTTTAGATTGTTGTACAAATTTGTACGTTTTACTGCGCGCATCCAATTGGGTGCCAAATTTCAGTTAAACTATGATTTCATATTTTGAGGTAATGTTCCAAATACTAAAACAGGAATGGCAAAAATAACACTTCTGTTATTTTTGACTTTTAGGCACGTTTTATAATTGTTTCTGTTCGTGTATAACGTGTCCTAAATAGTCGTCTAAAAGTTCCCGAATAATTTTTGTTCAAACTATTTTCTATAATAGTTTCCAATAAAATTTGTTCAAAAGTATTTTGAGATACTTTTTGGACATTTGTACTGTGTCCTATACGTTAAATAATAAACGTATAATGTATTATATTATTTCAATATTATAATTATAATAGTAATCGTAATTAATAATTTTCGATTTATTAATTATTTTTGTATCACCAACTTCATTGTATTTAATTTGTCGAGTTCGTCCCGATAAGTTTGTACGTAATTTAGTTAATTACGAAATACGTAATACTTTTTGTTTAAAAGTGTTGGGCTTGCTAGGTTTATTTCACAAGGAAAGTTTTGTTTAAAATTTGGTCAGAAAATTAGCGTAGAATGCATGTATTTACTGTTCTTAATTGTACCCAAATTTGCGGGGTGTCACAGATGTGATCGGTACATTTGACAAATTAATTGGATGATAATTAACAGAGAAAGAAAATTCAACCAATCAAAAAATTAAGTCTACCTTTAGATCCATATAAGTAGCTCTATTTAACATTACTCTATTTTTAAAGTAACTAACTATTATTAGTACTATATTTTATAATTTATATCTATATACTTCCCCGTCTCAAAACAAATATCTCCTATTTATATCCCGTCGTAAGATAATTGTCCAATTGTAAAAATAACTATTAAAAATCATTAAAATTTCCATATTACCATGTTTATTACTCTCAATTATTTAATTTTTAAATATATTCGGTTAAACTTGCCTTAAAGATATGAACAAAATTGACATTAACATTTATTTATAAAAAATAGTTGGGGACACTTTTTGTGATCTTCAGTTTAATCCAAGGGGTTAAGCATCTGGGAATGCACTCAACTTGAGCCGAATGTTTATTGTGTGCACCTAACTTACGGGTGCCCTATTTAAAACATCCAACTTTCAAAAATCGTTTTGTGTCATCCATTTAAGATGCCACGTGACATCCTTAAAAGATGACACGTCATCGACACGCCAGCAAAATACATTAAAAACGATTTTTGAAAGTTGGATGTTTTAAATAGGGCACCCGCAAGTTAGGTGCATACAATAGACATTCGACCCAAGTTGAGTGCATTACCAGATATAGTTAACCCTAATCCAAGTATTAGTCACTTGGTTTATAAACTAGCTCATAATGGCTGTTTACTTGTTTTTTGTATTAAGTACTGTTTGGATATATGGTCTATTTGGATAGATATGCCTGTTTACAAGTAGTGCTGTTTTAGTAAAAGTTGTTTCTTTTTATCTCTCAATGAACTGTCCTAATATCACAAATGACTATTTTACCCTTTTCAAAAATAAAAGAGTTTTTCAGCCTCAAAGTAAATTTATCACCAAATTTTATACTTATAACATCAAAACATAATTGCTAAAGTATTATTTGCACGTGATAAATCCACCTGATCTAGCATATAGTATTATTAATTATTAAATTTATAAAAACGGTGAGCACCCAAAAAAATATAATAATTCATTCCATCCGTCTAGCTTTTTGAATTGCACCCATGTATTACGGAGTATTTTTCATATTTAACAAAGATGTGAAGATCTTGGGCCAGAAATCTTGTTGAACAAAATTACTGGATTATGTTTAAACTTAAAAATCAATAACTTAATCAATAACGATGAGCAAACGTAAAAGTAATCTTTTACTGTGGATGGTCGGAAAGGAAGCGCCATCGGTTAGGTGTGGAGGAGCTTGATGGTGGATCGCCGGAGAGTAGGTGTCGGAAATGTTGGAGGACCTGTGTGAAGAGCTTTCGCGTGAAGGAGCTCCAGTCAGGTGCGAAGGATCGAGCTCCGGGTGATGAAAGGCCGGTGCGGAGGATCTCCGGTGGTGAAAGGCCGATGTGGAGCTCCTGTGTGGTGGAGGATATAATATTTTTGATAAAAGGGTTTGGGTGGAATCAATTTGGACAAGATAGAAAAAGGAAGGATGAGGGTAAATTTGTCCACTGTAGCCTCTGGATAGAAAAAGGGAGAATTTTGAGGTGTTTTGAAAACAGATGTTCTTTTTATATTAAGTGGAAAAGAAACACCCATTATACCTGTGTCCAATTAGATCCCTCCATATTAAGTGCATTAAGTGCTAAAGAAACAGCCCCATCTTAAATCTCTATCCAATAACATGTTAGTTGTTACTTCGAAAAACAATAGTTTTTCACTTTTTGTCCACTTTAATTAAATTTAATTATGAGTAAATTATTTAAATCGTCTATGTGGTTTTCAATTCGTTCCGTAGGTCGTTCCTGACTTCCAAAAAGTATTTGAATAGTCTATTTTTTGAAGCTTTTGTTCATCAGTAGTCCAAAATGGACTACCAGTAAATAAAACTTTCAAAAAATAAATTATTTAAATAGTACATTTTAGATTATCGTTGAACAACAGTTTCAAAAAATGAACTATTCAAATACTTTTTAGAAGTCAGATACGGTCTATGGAACAAATTGAAAACCACACGGACGATTTAAATAATTTACTCTTTAATTTTAATACTCTATGAAAAGGGTGTTGATAAATACAACACATTTTTTGATTCCCAGTTCCCACATCATTTTTTATGCATTAGAATGTTGTACAGTACAGTACTGTAATACATATTGTGGTGTATGAATAAAAATAAGAGGAAATTACCTCAATGGTCAGTCAAACGTTGCCTTTACGTGGAGTAGACTGTGTCAGAAAATTTTTACAAAACTAGTCATAAAATTCGCCTAAATAAAATAAATGGTAGGCGAAATCGGCGAAATACAAGAAGACCAATAAACGAAAGCCACGTGAAAGAAAAAGTTCGCCGGTCAACCTTTGTATCGCCGGTCAACTGTCAGTTCGCCCACCTCCAGTTAACGACACGTGGCTATCATTTTCGCCTAAATGCTAAAGAATGTTAGGCGAAACCGGCGAATTTTTAAAATTCTCGAAAGCCGCGAAACGGTGAGTACTTGTGATATGGTTTCATCAATCATCTTTCATACTCTGAGTTTAAAAACTTTCCGGCCAAACTTCCCCAAAAAATCCGGCGCAAAGTGAGAATTACTCCGGCGAGTTTGTGTGTACACTAGACCTCCTCACAACGTCGTCATAAATCCTGCCAGAAAACCCGAAATGTGACGATATTGGATAGAAATCCTCAAAAAATCCGGCGAAATGCACTTATTATAATCCGGCGAAATTGCGTGGCTACATTAGATGTGTTAACTGTTTTCGTTGCTCTGTTCAAGCTTTCATGTTTGTAGGTAAATTTTGTGCTTATTTGCCCTAATTTGATTAGTTCGTTTAGATATTAATGTTATTTGTTTGATCAATTGTTTAGTGTAATCCAATTGAGTTTAAGTTAGTTATAGAATATGCATATAATAGCCCGCTTTCTTCAGTTTGCGTTTTAATTTTTCTGCTAAGTTGGCTAGGTTAAGTGGTAGATAGTATATGGTATTCCGTTTTAATCTACTCGCCTTGTCAATCGTGTTGATATTTTATAGGTAGTTGATGTATAGAACAGTTGATGCCAGGTTAGTTTGGAACTGTTTATACAGTTTGACATCCGTTTATGATGCAAGTTAACCGACATCCTTTAAGCATTTCATAATAAGTTCGTTAAAATTGCAGTTTCTCAATATACCTTTGAAATGTTGTACATTATTATGTTTTTGGTTAATTTACAAGTGAGCGTTGGTTAGTCTAACAGGTATATTTGTCCAGACCATGTTGGTGGAGGCAGTTTTCATTGCTCCTTAAACGTGCATGGATGCAGGTGAAAGTTAGCTTTAAAGATATGCAGTTGTTCTTTACACGAGAATTATTGTTTTATAAATATTAGTTGATGATTGTTTATATTAGAGGTGACAATTTAAACCCATTTTGTTATGTGTCAAAATTCTTTTAAGTAGAACTGGAATGGGTCAAGTGGGTTGAAAGTCACCTAAAGTCTAATATTAGTGCATACAAACCTTGTAAATCATTTTATCCAAAGATGTAGATTATTGTGTTACTATATTGTTTTGTAATCTGGATTAATGATATCAATTAAATAAATTTAATTAATTGCATCAAAAGATTATGTGAGTCAGGCCAACCCGATCTGTCTCATTCTGACCCATAATAAATGCCATCTATGCATATCTGTTGAGTCATATTTTTTAAGTGTTGTCTGACTGACATTGGAGGTGAATGTAATAGTTCTTCTTTCTTATTTCCAGCATGAAATCCGTTGCTATGATGACACTAACCGATGAAGGTATATGAGACCGCTATGAGATTGTATTAACAATGAAGACAGTAAGTTTTGTAAACTACTTATTGTATTTCAAATTGCAATATACAAGTTAGTAAACTATTTAGTTACATGTCTAGGGTAAGTATTATTATGCGGATGTGACTGTGAAGAGCATATTTGATATTCTTCAAGATATAGAGAAGAAGGCGAAGGGGATAAAGGGATGTTATGTACCATTGAGTGGAACTTGCTTTGGTCAAATATGGTTTTATACCGAGGACTGTCGTTTACAACCTGAGTTGCTGCATTTTATGCTTTTGAACCTTTGTTCGGTGAATAAAGCTAAAGAGGAGTTGGTTTTCCAAGTCGGTGGTAAAACATTACATTTTGGGCCGGAGGAATTTTGTCTGATTTCTGGGATGAAGTTCGGTGTTCTTCCGCCAATACCTTGCACTGGAGGGGGGTTGTTTAGAGAGAGAGTATTCGGCAACGGGAGGGTTGTGACACAAAACGTCTGTGTGCGTGATCTCCATCACACTTTTACCCACCAACTTGATCGGCATACCACCCTGGATGTTGTGCGAATTTGTTTGTTAGAACTGTTGCAGGTTGGTTTTATTGATGGGGATAAAGATGCTGTTGTTGACGATGAGTTATTATGGTTGGTTGAAGATTTAGATGAGTGGAATAAATTTCCATGGGGTTCGTACGTTTGGCGTCGCACATACGAGTCACTTAGTGTGGATATGAAAAGCCGAGTAAGGTATGATCCAAAGGGTGAAAGACCCCCGACGTATTCACTTAGGGGTTTCATGTTTGCCTTCAAGGTAGTAAATATTTCTACTATTATTTGATACTTCATTAAAAGTTCTCATATAAGTTTGTTTAATAATTGTTATACTTTTCTTTAATAGATATGGATTTTGGAAGTACTACCGTGCTGCAAATTGTATCATGACAAAGATAAAACCTGGCGTGTACCAAGAGACGTCGCTTGGACCCAAAGGAAAGTTTATGATTGGTCGATTTGTGTGAAGTTCGATAAGATGTCTAGGCAGGTATATCTGGAAAACAAATTGATAAAATTATAATGTTTGTTCAATATTTCAATGTTTACCTGGTTTCCCTCTGTTAATTGTTTATATTTAAATACCAAGGAGAAATATATGCCGAGGGATATTAAGGCGACACCCTTGGAGAGCCAAAGGCCTTGGTATCAGGATACAATAAGGTTCCTTGAGGTAGATTCACTATTGGCTAAGTTTGAAAGGCGTTTCAATATTGTTGAATGTATGCAACAAGGTAGGCGTCTTGTAGATGTACAATGTAGGCAACAGAGGCGTTTTGGTAATATTAGGGAGTTAGTTGAGGTATATGATCTTTCATATCCATTTAATATATTTAAATTTGTTGTGCTTTCACACATTTTTAAAATTGATATATATAATAGGTGTTGTGGAATAAAGCATACCCGAATTATAATATGTATGAGTTAGAGTTTACCGAAGAAGAGTTGGGGACAATTATGGACGAGGATCAACCAATAATTATAGAACAACATGATGTCGGTAATGACCAACCAACAATTAGGAAAGAACAACCAAGAATCAGCAAAGATCGAGTGATGGATAAAGAAATTCTTCATTGTGCTGGTAATGAACATTCTAAAATGATTAGAGAACAACCAAGAAGTGGTAAAGAATGTAGGGGAGTTGGTAAAGAACCGGCACGTGTTGGAAGTAAACAACCCAATGAACAACCGTCACTTACAAAAAAACACCCCAGGTTTGATAAACCTGTAGAGCTGTGGACAAATGAAGAATTTCGTATGTTTATGCAATGTTGTGCTGACGACGAGGATGATGATGAAGAAGTGAGTAAATTCAGACAACATTTTTTTTTGCTTTTAATTTGTTTTACATGCGTATTCTTCTAACTAAAATTTTTTTAATCAAAGCAAATGATGGATATTGATGGCAGTGCTACTTGCCATAAAGTGATAGTACCATCTACAACGCGCAATTGTGAAACTCTATTTGAAACCACAGCACGTGAGTTCTGTCAACGGTGGCTTGACCATGGAAATCCCAGCGGTCATTGTTTATTTCACACAGGTTATCCCTACCCTTTGAGTTTAGACTTTTGGGGTAGGCTTCTAAATGCGAGCGGGGGTGGTTGGCTAGAAAGTGAGGTACGCTATTATGGGCACAAATGTTTATTTCTTGCATGTGTGATGCTAACATTTATCCGTGCGTTATCACATACCCTATGCTTAATAAAATATTTGATATATTTGTAATTGACCGTCACTTACTATAGCAATTTTATATCAATGTAATTCTTACATCCTTATTTTGTGATGATGTAGCACATTGACATTTGGTCAAATATAGTAGCTTCATCACGTAGCAAGGATGAACGATGTGGCATCTTACCCGTTGATTTTCATTATATATTGCATGATTGCGATAGATTATATGCGTTGGCTAATGGCACAGAGGGACCCTGTCCTCCTTGGTGGACTCTTGATAGGGTAAGCAATAGAGTTTACCCAAATACCCGAGTTGCAAAGGTTCATATAAATTAACTTTTACTGGTTCGCAGGTTCTTTTCCCATTGAATCAAAATAGTCTGCATTGGATGCTTGCTGAGTTGGACCTGACTTCTTGGACTGTGATGATTTACGACAGCAAGATTTTAGTAGACGCCACGGTCCCATGTCCGAGGATGACCTTCCTATACGGGCTTCTCGATAAGCTACAAAAAGTCATTCCTGTTTTTTTGGACAACCTAAATTACTGGAGTAATGCAAATGTAGAAAGAGTAGATAAGTTGCAACTAAACTTGCAGTATCTTGGTATCGATTGCCCTCAACAAACTGATGGTTCTAGTTGTGGGGTTTATGTTTGTCATTTTGTAGAAAAATTAGCACACCGTCAACCAGTTGATATAGAGTGCCATGGACATGTCTTTGAGGTTAGCTATAGGGAGTATCTCGCGGAGACAATGTATTCGACTCGGTGTGCTTAATTGATAATTGTAAACTTTCTTTAAAGTGATCTGTGGTTCCGTATTGAAAAAGTGATAATCATAAGGAGATGAAGATATATGTATTAGTTGCCATTACTCATAGGAAACAAACACTACATAATATTGAAAGTAGAAGATACAACCCGTCGCTGATGTTGTTGACGGCAAGCTATAAATTACATAACGATAGTAGAACATTCTAAGGAAACTGCTTAAGCAAACAACCTAATCAAACAACCTTCTTCTCGCAGCGGAAGGGACATTATAATTTGCTTCGTTATTCATGTTCCTGGTTGTGACTTCAGTACGTGAGATGTAAACTTCAAATTGTCTGGTTGGTCCTACACTATGTATCAGCATTTCAAATATGTCATCATCATCCACCAATGTATGGAGTCCGGAATCCAAGCCTACGTTTGGTTTCTTAAAATAGTAGAATCTAGCGGATATGTCATCATAACCTAATTCAGAATGTATCTTATCCATTTGGCCAATACAGAAAGTAGATTGATCCAAACAATCTATGTAGGTGACAACACCATCTTCATAAGTCCTATTTGGAGGATTTGAAAATGTTCCATAGTGGTGAAGTTTGATAGAGAACAAACCAGGATCATCACCTGCATCAACGAAAATGAGTAATGAATGAAAAAAAATATATTGTTTATGATGATGCTTAAATAAAAGTTTACTTACGATATTTGTTAGCAATTAATATACGCTCGCATGGTGCTGTAAAGACGTGTTGATACATACTGATATTTGTGGTTATTTAAGTAGTAAATGAAATAATTGATCACAAATTGGTTTATATAGGTAGAATATGAAATAAAAACAGACCAATTCGGTTTAAGTGTTGTAGAAAATGAAAAAATTGCTCACAAGTAGTTAATTGTGTTAGCAGCTAACTTTTGCCACTGAAAAGTCTTGTCACGTGTACCATTTTTTCACCTAAAAGAAGAACAGTCTTGTCACTCTGTACTTTATTTTCGCCTATAATATGAATTGTCTTATGATTTGGTACGTTTTTTCGCCTAAAGTATGAACAGTCTTGTCATTCTGTACTTTTTTCGGCCTGAAATAAGAACAGTCTTGTCATTTTGTACATTTTTTCGCCTAATATATGAACAGTCACGTCATTTTGTACTTATTTTTCGCCTAAAATATGAATAGTCTTGTCATCTTTACGTATTTTCTGTCGGGTAACTTATATACAAACAAATTAAATAAACCACTATAAATACACAATATATCGAGTGATTTCACAAAACAATTAATTCCTACTTCTAAAAAAGTTTCTTTAGGTTTCAGTATGCAACTGATTGATCTTACCGTGTTTTACGGTGGGGAACTTCGTTTTGACCGTAAGTCATATGAAAATGGGGTGAAACAAACAATCGTCGATTTTGCTGTTAATGAATTCGATATCAGTAAGTTGTTTTCCTACCTTACGGAACATTTCAAGGTAACTTTTAGTGATGTTTACTATTGTGAACCCGGCAATATTGAAAATGATGGTGCTCGAATGCTTATGACGGATGAAATTTGGAATAAAGTAGTCCAACATGCAAAAAGTTGTTGTCAAGGTATTGAGCTATATCTTGTCTGTTTGGAGGAAGAACCTGATTTAAATTTCAGTGAGAATGATAGTGAGGACAGTAACGCTCATTACTATCCGTGAAAAAAATTAATGGTGCAGGACCCCGGACACATCCTGCCAATCGCAATTATCCTTCGTTTGGTGTCATGTAGGTTTTAAGTTGTTGTAATGTACGTGTGTTATTTCGTTTTCAATTGTGTTTTTAAAGTATGTTCTTATTGTGGGGATGAATATGTGATGTACTCCGTGAATCTTGTAATGTATGTGTGATATTGTGTTCTTAATAAAATTTGTCCATCTAACGTATTTTGTTAATGTATCTACCGAAGAAAGATGGAATTTGAAACAGAAAAGTCAGCATGGTTAATATAGATAAACGTACGGATAGACGTACGGATAGTGAAATAAATTATCAGCATGGTTAATGTGATGTACTCCGTATTTTGTACGATGAGTGAAATAAATTATCAGCATTGTTAATATAGATAAACGTACGGATAGTTCGCCTAAAAGATGATTAGTCTCATCACTTGTACCTTGATTTCGCCTAACAGATGAATAGTCTTGTCAATTTGTACGTTTTGTTCGCCTAACCACCTAAAGTTTAATGTACACGAGGCGTTGTTACTATAAATACATAATACGAATGCCTGTTAGTTGATTCATAATGTGCTGTTCTGTTTCACTCTAAATACTTTAGTCATATCATTTTTCACTACTAACATGGACCCGAAGATCGTTACAGTTAATGTGTTTCACGGTGGCATACTTAGGTTCGACTACAAGGCATACGATAATGGTATCAAAGAAACATTCTAAATTGATTTCAGCGAGTATGATTTGAAAAAGATGTTTGCTTTCTTAAAGGAAAAAATAAACACTAGTTTTGATGATATATTGTATTGTGAAGAAAACAAACTCGAAGTTGATGGTGCTCGTTTTCTGTTGTTTGATAAAACTTGGGTAGAGGTAAAAAAAGAGGCTCATGATTCTGGTAAAATAATTGAGTTATATCTTATAGAGATGAATGAAGAAGTTGACAATCATGAGAGTGACTATGATAGTGATGACAGCAACACTCGTTTCTTAAGGCATTTCCCCAATGGAACAAACAGTCCGTAATGAAGAAACCACGACTATCTTTTGTTTTTTGTCATGTAGCTTTTAAGTTAATGTTTGGTGTGTTTTTATTAGGTGTTCTTATTGTTTCTAATGTGTGGTCTTAATTATTGTTTAGTGTGTTTTTAATTGGTGATTTGATGCGTGTAATGTATGGTCTTAATTATGTAACGAACAAACGCTTTAAAGATAATTTGTCATGTTTCATCGTACGGATAGTTCGCCTAAAAAATGAATTGTCATTTCTTTGTGTACGGATAGTACGCTTTAAATATGAATTGTCATTTCTTTGTGTACGGATAGTACGCTTTAAAGATGAATTGTCATGTTTCATCGTACGGATAGTTCGCCTAAAAGATGAATTGTCACTTCTTTGAGTACGGATAGTACGCTTTAAAGATGAATTGTCATGTTTCATCGTACGGATAGTTCGCCTAAAAGATGAATTGTCATTTCTTTGTGTACGGATAGTACGCTTTAAATATGAATTGTCATTTCTTTGTGTAAGGATGGTACGCTTTAAAGATGAATTGTCATGTTTCATCGTACGGATAGTTCGCCTAAAAGATGAATTGTCACTTCTTTGAGTACGGATCGTACGCTTTAAAGATGAATTGTCATGTTTCATCGTACGGATAGTTCGCCTAAAAGATGAATTGTCACTTCTTTGTGTACGGATGGTACGCTTTAAAGATAATTCGTCATGTATCATCGTACGGATAGTTCGCCTAAAAGATGAATTGTCACTTCTTTGAGCTTTAAAGATGAATTGTCATGTTTCATCGTACGGATAGTTCGCCTAAAAGATGAATTGTCACTTCTTTGTGTACGGATAGTTCGCCTAGTAGATGATTTGTACAGTCTAATTGTACGTCCATGCCAACGCAAATGGCCAAAATGTATACCGATATAAAAACGTCAACCGAATGACAACTAATCAAAAAACCTTCAATTCAATAAATACGTTTGTAATGTAACTCATTTCCCGATCATTAACAATGAACTCACCAGCAGAAGTTGTTAAGGTTATTTTTGTAACAAGTGATTCTAGACGTGGTGTGAATTTACGAACTAACACTACGTATGAAAAGTTAGTAACATTTGTGGGAAAGAAGTTCAATTTAGATATGAATTTGGGATATAGTTTATCTTATAAACTATCAGCAAATGATTATCCAATGGAACTTACCGATGACGATGAGGTGTCCTTTTTTGTTGACGCAGCACTTAGTGTGTAACACCCTGAAATTGGGCCCAGTAGAATCAGGTATTTCTTTAAAATTTAAATACGTAAATTTAATTGTTTAAATATGTTTGATTGTGAAATTAATAGGTAAATAAGTCTCAGGAGATATTGTGACTAGTAAAATATTAATTGTGTTAAATTATCTTAGACGACGGTAAAATAAAATAATTTTCTCGCAATTGGTATTTAGGTTCCAGACAATAGATCAAAGAAGGGTATAATATTGCACTGTAACTCAAATGAGTCTGTTTAAATAAAAAGGGGAGGTCGATCATTTTCCCCAAATTCCATTTCTTCCTTAGTTTTAAACCTAACTCAAATATTACTCAAATCTTTGCAAATCAAAAGATTACACCAAATTGATTGAAGATTGAAGCTTAAATCCTTGAAATAATCATCATCTCCATCATGTTCTTGCTCTTTTATTTGTAGGTAAGTTTCATATTTAATCCAAATTTTGAATGTTATGTAAATTGATGAAAGGTGTAAATTGTAGTTAGATAAGTTGAATTGATGTTTGTAAGATGATTACATGAACTTTGTGAGCATAAAATAGGTTGATTACATGAAGAAATAGTTGTGAATCATTGAGTTTTGGTTTGAAAATGTGTTATTTAGATTATAGGTGATTTTGATGATTTGTGAAGAATTGTTGTTTGAATCTTATGTGTATGAGGTTATTAGATGTTATAGTAGCTAAATATTGGTAAATTCTCGAGTGTAAAACTGAGTTTGGTTGATTTTGGTGATTTTGGTTCGAACATGAATAGTGCAGAAAAATCAGGTCTGGAAGACAAGGGAGTACGATCGTACTCCAGGGAGTACGTTCGTATTCCAGGGAGTACGGCGTATTCCCAATCGTATTCCCGATCGTACTCCCAAAATAAAGGTCTGATCAAAACTGAGCTGGAAAATGGTCGGGAGTACGGCGTATTCCCTTGAGTACGGTCGTATTCCCGGGAGTACGGCGTACTCGTGGACCGTATTCATGGGAGTACGGCGTACTCAATTGAGTACGATCGTATTCCCATGTTTTGACTGGGCAACTTTCAATTGAGCTTAATTATGTAATTTAGCTTGTACATTGTATTTATATTGCTTAGTATATGCTTGATTGTGGATATTAAGTAAATATAGAATGATTTTGGAGATTGATTTGGATTTCTCGTATGTTTCAGAACCGCCGAAGACTCAATAAAGTTAGAATTTTGAGTGGAGACGGGATCGATACAGGTGAGTGGACTTTGATCTCTCACTATATTTAGTGATCACTTATGTGATTACTCCAAGTGTTAATTGTTGCATTCGTGTGTTAAGTTTTTTGTGAATTAGTAAGCAAGTGTTATGAGATCTATTGATAATTGTGTTAAGGAGGTCAACTTGTTGGACGTTTTGTTACAGGTTAGTCAACACAAGAGTTGTGAACATGTGTTGTGAATAGAGCTTGTGTTGACTAAAGGTAATAAACCGTTATCGGTTAACCACTGTATTGGCCTGCAGTTGGTGTAAGTGTCGCTTGGTGGACCACCGCGGCTGAGGGTGCCACAAGGGCCACCGATCCTCTAGTGATGTTGAGTCAATGTGTTAAATGGTTGTAGACTCATGGTGTTAAACTAAGTGTAGTGTTAGTAATGAGTTAACTCACTTAGCTTCGTGCTAATCCCTCGTTGTTTACTCCTTGCAGGTTAATATATTTTGTTAAGGGCGGGTCTCGGAGTAAATTGAAGGAGTGTTCGACAATGATGAAACTCTGATGATTTTTGTAATACTTTAAATGTTTTGTTAAAGTAACGCCCATCTAATTTGTGTAGTTATATAACGAAATACTTATGTAAAGGATTATGTATATTTTGGATAATCCAGGGTTATGTATATATGGGATATTGCTTCCGCGATGTTTTTTTTTTTTTAAAAAAATGTGCTTAAAATTAGGGGCGTTATATAATGTTACCGGAAGACCACTAGAGTTGTTTGTTCTTCAACGCTCTGGAACCCAACAAAATGAGCAGGTACAATTTCGATCCACACATATTCCCGTTTCGCATTACTCAAATCAACTCACAACCATGTCTCTACCGCAATCATTATATCATCATTCATATCAGTATAACCAACCAATCATAAACAATCCCGCATATCATAATGGTAACGAATCACAGTTTTTTACACAATACCTAAACCAGCCTTTGTCGCAGGCAGGCGCCTTTTTTCATCACACACCCTGCAATTATAATTTTCAACATTTTCATCCAAATCAAAATTACGAAAACCACATGTCCCATGACGTCGGAACTTCACAGAAGCAATCGGGAGACATCGCTAGAACCTCAAAAACCGACGACGAACATTGCATTTTAGGAAATGCGAAAGGAAGTAAAGAAGAAACCGACGAGGAACAAGATGAAGAAAACTATGAAAATATTGACGAAGAAAATGAGGAAGAAAGTCAGGAGGAACTTAACGTAAATGAAGAATATATATCTCCACATAATTGGCAAAAAAACACCTTTTCCCAAATGCCAAATCCACTACCAACACCATGTTTTTATAACAATAAAAAGTTACCTGTAATAGTGGACGGGGAAAAAACAGGTGAGTTGGCTCAAGGTGTGTGGTTTTTAAACAAAAAAGAATGCCAAAATAGTATTGCAAGGAAATCTATAGAAGATAACTTTCAATACATAGTAAGAAAATCAGACCCCAAGAGGTATGATGTAGTGTGTTTTAATAAAGGGTGTGAATGGAAGATACTTACAAATCGTGCTTAAAATGGTGACGGTTTCTACGTGACCACCTTTAATGACAACCACACATGTTCAAAAACACAGATTAAGGCCAAGCATCGCAACGCACACAGAGACGTGCTAGGTGATATGATAATGGCTAAGATGAAAGATCCCAACAAAGTTTACAGACCGCGGGATATAATCGATCATTTTGGTGATGTTCATCACATTACGATTACATATCAACAAGCTTGGCGAGGTAGGGAAAACGCGTTGGAAAAGTTGAGGGGTGATCATGAAGAGTCCTTTTGCAAGTTGCCCTATTATTTCCATAATCTGAAGCTAAAGAATCCAGGAAGCCATGCGGATATCAAAACAGACCAGTACGGACGTTTTGAGATGTGTTTTCTCGCCATAGGTGTATCGGTAAGTTGTGCATTAAATGTTGATTTACATACCGATAGTAAATAATAATAGATCCATGAACTAATGATCTCACTAAAACTACAGCTTCGTACTTTTGTCAACACTTTGAGGCCCGTGCTAATAATCGATGGGGCACACCTAAAGGGGAAATACAATGGATCAAATTTACTTGCTGTAGGGATGGATGGCAACAATCAAATTGTGCCAGTTGCTTACGGGGTGTGTCCAGGGGAGTCCGGTGAAACTTGGACTTGGTTTATGATCAAGTTAAAGCAATGCATTGGAGAAATTCCAAACATGGTGTTCATTTCCGATAGACATGCAGGTATTGCGCTTGGAATCAGAGAGGTATTTCCGAATGCATTCCATGGTATATGTTGTCGTCATTTGTTGATGAACATCGGTTTAGCGAAAATTAATGACGGGGTGTTTTGGAAGATATGCAAAGCTCATAGAGAAGTTGAGTTTGATCAAGTTATGATCGAACTACATGGTGTTGACGCAGATGCACATGCAAAACTTAGTAACGTTCCCAAGGAAAGATGGTCTACGGCTCATTGCCCAGTTGACCGATACAACATAATGACCTCAAACTGTGCAGAGTCAATCAATGCACTGTCCAAAGAAGCGCGAAAAATGCCAATTACAATGTTATTCGAGTTTTTCCGTGGGGTGGTACAAAAGTGGTACTTTGAAAGACGGAAAGATGGAGGTATGTCATTTAATTCTAATAAATACAACAAATTCATCTTAGTATAAAATTTTTGTTTATTGTACGTCACAGATCGCTACAAACAAGAAGGTATGCAGCTTACACCTAAGGCACAATTCATAATTCAGAGGAGAATTTTGAAATCAAATCGGTGGAAAGTATACGGCATTGACAAAGATCGTTACCAAGTGAACGATAGAAAGGAAGATTGTCTCGTGAATTTAGCGAGAAGAGAGTGTCAATGTTTTAAATGGCAACACTCTGGGTTACCTTGCGGTCATGTTATAGCAGTGTTAAAGTTTCTCGAAAAGACTGATTGTGTCGATCTGGCTAATCGATGGTTCACAATTTCAACCTATCAGGCAACGTACGAGGAGTCTATTGAGTTTGTGGGAGATGTACCTAGCTGGGTATATCCCTCAAACATGGAAAGGGTTCTACCACCCATAATGAAGAAACGTAATGCGGGTAGGCCGAAAAATAAAGATCGTATTCCATCGAAGGGAGAGAAAGTCAAAAAGAAAACATGCTCGCGATGTGGTGCGGATGATCATAAACAGAGTCAATGCCGTATCTCCATGACATTCACACAGTCGTTCGCATATCCTACCGTAAATTTGAACGAAGATTAGTGGGTATCGTATTAATGTAATGCTTTGTAACGTAACGTAATAACGGTGTTTAGTCTTATGTCATGGAGAAATAATATAGAGAAACAACCAATGTCATGCTTAGTAGCATCACGTTTATTGTACGTTTTAGCATCCTGTTTAGTAGCATCACTTTTATTGTACGTTTTAGCATCCTGTTTAGTAGCATGATATGTGTTGAATGTAACGTATTACCTTATCAATGAAAATGATGAACCTTTATTGTACGTTTTAGAGGTAAATTTTATTTTTCTGTTGGAAAAGCACAAAGATAAAATGGCCTGTAATTGGAGCTAGAAGCAATATATATAGAAGGAACTTAGCAGAGGACACTTTTGGTGCTTGACCAGCACGTATTATAACCAACAAAGTTGCATCATTATGCTTGGCAAACAGATTTACTTGTACAAGAAATAAAGGTTGAAAGTCATGAAAATGCAACGCACTATTATGCTTTACATAAAACAGTTTACATTACGACAATGAGACCGACAGCCCGGCGACTACATAATCCCAAAAGATCACGCGATACAATAAGCCAACTCGTCTAATACAAAAACTATTATTATAAAGATATTGAAAACGAGGTAGCAGTATCTAAACCTAAGTCACCGGTGCGTCACATATGAAACCTATCGATCCAAAAGGTCATAAAAAAGACGAGCTAGTCTCTCACGATACCATAAACCAGCAAGTCTCGGATCCACAGTCAACTGAACCGACTTCCTATAAGCCAAACGATAAATGTACATACACACGAAAAGCCCACAATCACCTGTACCAACAGCCTGTTGGGCAGTTAGGCTTTTCTTATTTGTGGTAAATGTGATGGTATACGTGTTTTTATCAATACCCTTACTCTGAAACACCCCACAACGATCTAAATAATCGGGCATATTTTCCCGAATCACCTCCTCTAATTTCAGCTTGAACTCCCCTTTTGTTACGTTTCCATCAACGTCCTCGCTGGACAAGCTATCATAATACGTGATCACTCCTGTATCAATATGAAACTCCAAGAGGAAATAATGAGATCTAGACTCATTTACTGGCATAAGTACCTCAGAATTATTTTGTGTTGTAATGTTAGTATACTCCCCAAAACAATAATTATCTACTAATGACGTAAACCTACAAAGTCAGGTTAAAGTCTTACACGAGGGACATCTTTCCATCTCCTGGGGTGTATATCAGGCTTTTTATTGTACTTTGTCCCATCAGCATAGTTGACCGACACTGTTCCTGTTTCTTTCATCATGAGAAGCTCCGTAAAAAAAGGGTCAACCGCGCACCAATCAGCCTCGGGTGATCTATATTTGTTCAGGTAGTCGATCAAAATCTGGATATGCTGTTTATTTTATTAGAAATGCTAATTAAAATGTAGTGTACGGTTCGACTGTCATTCGAAAAGTGTGAAAACACATAACCGTGTACTTACAGTATCGTGAATCCAACCTCTTGTCGTGTCTTCGACGGTGGCTACATGAGACACATTATCCTTGGTATCTGTACCAGACTGCTTCATTTTTCGACGGAGTAAAACACACCAAAAGTTTCTGTACAATGTAATACTGGAATCAATAGAAATGGAACACCTCTCTGAACCATCAGATTCAAACCACTTTTCAAATTCGGGATCCATGGTAGGAACGGAAGCATTTTCATAAAGTCTTACAAAATCCTATAAAAACAACAAATATCTATTAGTATAAATTAACAACGTAATTGTTATCAGATCAATGGTTAAGTATAAATTAACAGCATGTATTGATATTTGGTGTTAAATATCAACACATTTTATATTAGCACATACATGCTTAAATTTTATATATCATGTCACACAAGAAGATGTACCTCTACCCAACCTCCAACCTTTACCACCGACTCCTCCTTCGTACGTTCCTCGGATGTAGCATCCTGAATAATTAGAAAACCAATTATTGATTACACAAACATTATTCTTACATTGTAAAACAGTTGCCTAGCATTATAGTTGTGATTCTGTTGAAATTGAATATGGCCTTGTTAATGGTCAGGTAATGAATTGTCATTAATGTTGTTATTTAACAGTCGTACCTAGAGATGGGAATATGGGTGGCTTGAGTAACAGGTCAGAAATGAGTTAAGGTCAAAACAACCCCCCATAATTAATGTTGGTAGCAGCTTCTCTAACCCACTTCAATTACAGTAACTTGTCGATCACATTACGGGTGGGCTGAGTAACGGGTCAGAATGGATTTAGGACAAAACAGCTAAATACAAAGTACGTGTCCAATTGTCGGGCCAGGTTGACCCTCTATTAATTTAGCTAACTTTTATGAAGTTTAAAACTATATTACTAGCACGATTTTTTATACCGATTTACAAGATTGTAAGCCTATGAATAGTCACCTACCGCACATCAACTATCAACAAATTCAAACTTGGAAAATAAATTGTAAAGACTGTGAGTATAAAAAGTTATACCTGAATAGAGGCGTTAACCGTGTACTGATGTGCTGCTTTTGGTGCTGCTGGTACTTTGGACTTCTTCTTAATCTTCTGCCTCTTTGGGGTAGTATCAGGAAGTGGCCCAAATGGAGATCTGCCATACTTTCCCACAATCCTCTGCCTCTTTGGGGGCGGTGACATATTATGCTTATTTGAACAATATAGAATACAAGTGTGACAAACTTTCACAAAATTACCAGACATAAGTAACAAAGTTAACATATCAGCGGAATACCTTTTCATCTACAAATTGTGTGTCCCCATCTGTAGACAGATCTATCACACCTGTTCCGCCATCCGGTTCCTACCGAAATTATTTTAAATAAACCACCTTTAACAAAAATGACCTAAATAATAAACTTTAATATTGTTTATACTTACAAAGAGTTCTAATTACTCAATTACCAGTAGGGTATCAAATTCGGCGACTAGATTGTTGATCTTTTCAGGTGTTAGCCTCTCAATATCTGTCGTCAGTGCCTCTGGTAATGAAAGTAAGGAACCACATGTGCCGGTTTCGTCATGCACATTCTTCTACAAAAATAACATACTTGTTAAAAAACTTTTCTTCTTGAAATAAATTTTGAGACAACATGAATTAATGCTCACCGCATCCGATGGATTTAAGAACGACAAATCAATCATAGTGTTGTCACTATGACACTCGTTGATCATGACATTGGGAACAACTGTTTCATCGGGGAGGTTATTAAGAGGAGGAATATGATCTTTCCTGACAACATCATCGGGAGCTTTCGGGATAGGCGGGTGGAGGTTGGCTTGCGGATTATGCACGGGATGAAGGTTTCTTTCACTTGGGGCAACCTGCATTGTAGAAAATAGAGAACAAGTACTAATATTTGGAAGTTAAATTTATAGAACTAATAACGTTAAAAAAAGGTACAAACCTTTTCCTCTAACTTGGTGGTCCGGTTATGCAAATACCAAATTATCGACTTTACTTGAGCAGTTTCTTTCCAAAGATATAAGTTTTGTCTCTCTAACTTCAATACACGGTCCTCTAACAACAGTACCTCTGAAGATGCAGTGTCCGCATCTACACGTGATGACCCAGGCGTAGGACCAGAATGCAGAGGACCCGGATACAGGGGAGGACCCGAACACGGGGGAGGACCGGGACGCAGAGGATGGACAACCTCTTCACCACCAAAGTAAGTACTGCTATGTTTCCACCAATCAGTGCGGGCCTCAGCCTGGGTCAGTTTTCGCATTTTCCTCGGGCAAGTTTTCTATAAAAACACCTCGGTTAGTTGTTTCATCATGGTTGAAATAAACGTTAGTACACACAAAAAAATATGCAACTAGTATGTAGCAAGCAAACCGATGGTTTTCGGTTAAAACCGTGGTTATTGTTCATTAACTACCCACTGCACATAAATATTCTTGCTACTCTCATATCTCCAAAAAGAGAAAACGCTGAATGAAAACAAACACAGACTGAAAACAGTTCAGCTACCAATGCCGTTCGTTTATACTAAACTTGTTAAATTTTGTTATATTCATTCAAAGCTTCATAACCTATTCTATAATAGTTACTTAAATCATAACAATGATATATACCTTAGTAAACGGGCCCATGAAGTAAAGATCATGTGATGTGCTAAACGAAGTTTTCTTGTTCCAAGCAATTCCCCTAGGGATCGATGCCTCATCAACATCCCACCATTCACGGCAAACCGGAAAGATCTCCAAAATCCATATCTAAATAATATAAGAGAAAACACAACCCAACAGTAAATAGAGATACATAAACTATATTAACAAGACTATAAAAGGGTGCATGGTTTAATTTATTATCTCACCATAAACGCCCAAATAAATCCCGAAAGCGTGTACTTGGGAACATAGTCAGGATCTTTTTCCTTCTTCAACCGGTGTAGACTCCTTCTGTTAGGAACACCATCTTTAAGTTGTTCATGTGTAATGATCTATAAATGAGTTCCCCATGGAAAATTGTTCCAATCATCCAAATCCTCCACTACATTTAGAATATCCGGGTGCACCACGTTATTTAAGTCACCACCGCCTCCACGAAAAACAAACTCCCAAACAACAAGCAAACACACCCGCACCGCATCTAAGTCAGAGAGAGTGGCAAATGCCTCCCCCTCGAACACATTACGCAAATCGTGCAAGTGAACGGAGTCAATTGCTCCGAAAACGCGATTCTTAAAGGTTGGGTCCTTTGCTTTGTATCCCGACCAATCTAAGTTCCCAAAACATAATCCCGAGATTAGGCAAAACTGTTCAGGCCCGAACTCTAGATACTCACCTCCGATCATAAATTTTAACAAATCAAACTCTAAATTATACCCATCTTTACATTTAACCTGTGCCTCTAGTATCAAATGTACCAAATGCCCCTCTAGTCGGGTATCTTTAATATCCAACCAATTTCCAAAACATGTAGACCTAAATAATGCATCTTTGGTTGTACCCATTAACTTCTTTTTCATATCTGTCAACATAGACATCCTACTCCTCATAGTCACAACAGCATAATACCTCTGCATTTAGAAAATTGGCAACATATTAAAGACTTATTAACATAACATATTATAAATTCTAATCTATCGGTATACACTTTCATAAAGACAACAATACAATGAAACAATTTACACGATCACATGCACGAAAAAGAACACCCGAAGCTAGTAGGATGACCGTTTATTTAATTACATGCATAATATACATTTAATACCTTAAAAGTTTTATTCTACGGCAGCCAATATATATATTCTATGTAAGTGTTATACATGTAGTCAAAATATACTCATAACAGCAATCAAAATATATATTCTATACTAATAAAAGGATTCATGCGGTCTCTAAAGGTGACAATTTCAAACCAGTTACTTATACATGGCAAATTCAGAGGCTTTTTACCTCTAATGGTCAAAGCCATTAAAAGAAAACGATTGTCAGCAATCAGCTATTACATTGTCCCAAAGTGTTGGACATACAGCGGATATAAAAACTTGCAGCACTTATTGTTTATTGTTAGAAATCAGTCCCATGTAAGTGTTAATCTACTAAAACCGAAACTAATAAAACTATAGAAATATGGATCGATACCTGATCGCTATTGAATATCGCCGCCATTTATTTGACCCGTTGGAATAAACTTTAACCACCACCCCAAACAACCCGCAATCAACCGAAACCAACCACCAATCCACTGGAAACAACCAGGCTACAACAAACAACCTCTGCTACCACAAACCTACTACCACCACCACCAAACGCCGTCACAGAACCCTGCCGTACTCTCTGCACCACCACCAAACGCCGCCAAAGCCAACGAACCTAAAACCTAATAACCGCGGAAGGCAACAGCAAAAAATTAAACCCTACCAAGTGCCGGAATCTCTGCACCACCACAAAACGCCGCAAAAATCAACGACAAAACCCTAATAATCGAAAAAAGTAACAACAACAAACGCTAGCAATCGCCTCAGCCCTAATCACCGCAGTCCTAATCACCGCAGCCCTAATCATCGGGAACACCCGTCACTATTAAATCGACTTTAGGCCAGAGTAAAGGGAGTAATTATTTTGCCGGACTTCATTTGGGTTTAGGGTAAATGAAACGGGTGGGTGGGATATGTAGAATGACCGGCGACTTAAAACCTAAACGCGCGCATTCCAAGAATTCAAATACTTCGCCGGGTTCGCCTAGATTTAAAATCAATTTAGGCGAAATTATATGCTACGTGTCAAGTTTTCAGAATAGGCGAAAATAGAGTTGACCGGCGAAAGGTTATCTGACCGGCGAAATTTTTGTTACAGGTGGCACGTTCTGATTGGTTAGTATTAATTCGCCGGGTTCGCTGGTCATTTAATTTATTTAGGCGAAATATATGACTAGAATTGTAAAAAAAATTCTGACAGAGACTACAACATGTAATTAGTTCCGTTGACCGACCAGTACGGTAAAAATCCCTAAATAAAATGTTGTATATAGTGAAAAACAAAATGTGTGTAAAATTTGAATAATCTCTAGTCGATAATACTTGCCATATTTATATACTCCGTAGTCCGTACTTTGGTTTTCGATGATAAATTTACCTTTTGACTTTATTTTAGGTTTTAAATTAAGGATCGTGACACATTTTTTTTTATTGACATATTTTCGTAAGGGGGTGTTTGGGGAGCGTTAGTAGAGGTTTTTTTTAGCTTTTGTGTTATCATAACGCAGAAAAGCTCTTTTTTAGTGTTTGGATGGAGGAGCTTTTTAGTATTTTAAAGGGTTAAAAAGCTAAAAGCTAAAAAGCCAGGAATTTGGGGTGGTAAGCTAACGCAGAAGCCAAACTCCTACCGCCCGGCCAAACACCCTCTAAGTAAGAAAATTTGCCTTTTCTAACTTCGACTTAAAAACTTTTAAACCATCGTGATATTCCCAATTTAGGGGCAAGTCTCCAAGAATGACCGGAACCTTACCTAAACCGGCTGGAGTTGCCGGCACGGTGGACATGTCTACCGGCCCGACACTATCGCCGTCGTACGTCAATTCTTTCCGTATCTCCGCCGTCACTAGCCGCTTACTTGCTCACCTTCGCGGCGACGCAAACACCGATAATACAGAGTTCTGCAATCTCTGCCTCTCTCTTGCCAGGTTTCTTTTTTATAAAATTTTCGAATTTTTTAAAACTCATACGGAGTATGTTTCTTGGGTCTTACCTACCAATGTGTAATGTTATATTCATGCTCTATGTATATTTAATTTGGAATTTTATTATTATTGTATGGTTATAATGAAAGAGCTGTTTTTATGTACGCATATATGTTTGAAACCCTAATTCTTGACTGCAGAGTCTTTAATAGGAGTTTAATTTTAATATCTTGTACGCACATAACGTATTTATATCAAAATTGATGAATTGATCGGCAGAATTCATGTAAGAAAATGGATTATGTTACAAGTTTAAGAGAAATATTTAATACTATAAAGCTTAATTTTATATAATTTGGTCTTGAAGTGGGATTAGTAGAATTAAATTTCACATTATGTTTTACATCTTTGGTTTTTTTTTTTTTTTTTAATCTTTGTTTGCAATTCCTTAATGTAGACGCCGAAGGTGATGTGAGAATTTGCTTCATAACGAAAAAGAACAATTTCCACGAAAATTACACTGTGCAAATTCGTGCATATTAGGTTAAGGGGTTTTGATTTCACTTGCACCTTTATGACATAAACATATACAAATTTTTTTCACATGAATCTTCTTAGTAAAGAACTCGTGTAATTCTTTTTCGAAACATATATACTCGTCACCTTAAATTTATTAAAACGTGTACATAAAAAAAAGCATATTTTTAACGTGTAAATCGTAATGTAAAGTTTGACCCAGCTGATCCTGCTTTATGACTCAAATCACACATGAACCTAAGTCTATATAGCTGGTTGATTGTGAGGTCCTCGAATTTGTTATAGAATGTTGTTAAATTTATAAATTAAGGGAATGTGACTTGTCTGCTTTCAGTATTGTATCGTGATAATAGTACTAAGTTACTGAGTTAGGGTTTTGTTAAATGTGTAAAGAGTTCTATGTTGGGTGCTGTAGTCCGTATATAACGGAATCTTGATATTCATTGTATAAATCATGATATTTACTATATACATATTGAAAATTACAGAGGTATTGACTATGCTGTCGCTAACAATGACGTCCCCGGAAGAGCTCCGGATTTGCCCAATTTGTTGAAGCAGGTTACTTCTTTCTTTCAGTGTTTAGTTGTTTACAGTAAAAGCTTTGTTTAAAACGTTCGATGTTACTATACTTCCAAATATTATTAACCAGTTCTCCTTTTTGTAGAAGTTGTTTATTTATTCAAACATCTCACTGCCTTTTTTTGGATGAAAAGTTGATTTCATTGATCAAATTAATTTTATGTTAAAGCATTGACTTGCAATAAAACTTAAACATACATATGTGTGATCTAATCGATGTTTGGATTTGAGCATTATTGACATTATGAGTAACTTCACATCATACCATTTGATGATTTCTTAGAATTCTGAGCCCTTATGAGTAACTGTTGCACTAAGCTAAACTTCTTATTGTTGATAATTTCGTTCTGGTTACTCATAATAAAGTATGCTACAAGACACAAAATTCTGATTTCAGCATTTCACTACTATATACTTAGGTATGTCAGCGGAAAAATGATCTCCCATCACAAGCAGCTGTTATGGTACTCCTAATCTCTGTAAAGGTACACAAAATCATCATATATTTACTAGTGCCCGTTTTGTGCTTCCTCATTAATTAACTGATTTTATTTATTTACTCATTAGAGTGCATGTTCTAATGGGTGGTTTGGTGAGAATGAAAAAGAAGAACTTTATGGTCTTTCAGATGAGGTTTGTGAAGCTTCTCATATCTGCTTTCTTTCATATTCTTTTGAGCATTCTCTTACAACAGCGTCTGTCTGCATATTGTAGATGCAAAGCAGTTTCTGCAGTGTTAACGTAAAAGATATGAATGTTAATATGAAGAACAAGGAGAGCAACTTTAATCCCACCATCTCCAAGATTATGTCAAGGTTTCATGATCTTTTTTTATGAACCATTCTCATTTATGTGGTTTCTTAGCTTTTTGTATGATGTGAAGGAATTTCTAGTGAAGATGCTGAAGTTTTGCCTATAAAAAGTTATAAATTTTACATTCTAAGAAGTTCACCTTCAGGTTCTATCCAGGAATGAAGATGGGCGAAATACTCTCTCTTGTCGAGACCAAGGTAATAATGTTCACATCTTTTTTTTTATTCTTCTCTTTCCTAATTACGAAAATCTTTAATCTGATTATCATTCTGTCTATATTGTAGCCGGGTTATGATTCATATGTGACTGATCTGCATATATCAAAACGTTCAAGAACTTCTCCTGATGATAAAATAGTAAGCATTATTTGTCATTTTAGTCTTCTACCATATTGAATTTATGTGTTATAGTCTCATGTGGATTACTTGTTGGTTGAGTTATAATTCAAAACAGAAGTGTATTATTTATCGTGTATGATGTATGTTCTCCTTTTTTCGTTTTGAATATAACTTCCGTGCAGTATTTATTTGTTGCTCAAACAGATAATTTAGAGACGTCATCATGCATCATAAATCCCCAGCAAGTCAAGTATGCGCTTAGATCTACCATTTAAACCATCTTTTCACCACAGTACATATGCATTCAAAGTAGGCTAACCTATTATTTGTTTCTTTTTGTAGCTTTTTATTAAATGGCGAAGGAGTAGATAGAAGGACTTGTGTTTATAAGGTTTGTACGGCGTGCTCCATGGCTTGTAGCCTTGTACTGTAATCCCGGTCTTGGTGAACACTAACATATATGTGGTTCCTAAATTTTCCCATCAGGATCCTGGACCACAGATGCCAACACCTGTGACAAATATGCTTAAATACGGGAGCAATCTTCTTCAAGTGGTCGGCCAATTTAATGGTAGTATTTATAGTAATTTTTCGATTTTAATAATAATTTAAATTCTTTACTCCACCATCTGACATTTGATATATTAGGGAGATATATTATTGTAATCGCCTTCATGAGTGTCATCTCAAATCCTAGCTATACCACCATTCCTGATTATATGGCACCAGTTTCCGGTCTACCTGATCCAGGTGATTTACACGGCTTTGTGGTCTTCTTTTAATTCCATAATTATGTTTTTTTGGGCTCATCTGTTTTTATTCTGATATAGATAACGAGGTAATTGAAGGGCCGTCTACGGTATCACTTAAGTGCCCCATAAGGTAAAAGCCATACGATCATAAAGATGACCTATTAATCATGCGATGTCATCGAATTGGTTTCTTTATAGTTTTAATTTATAAATGCAGTTTTAGTCGTATCAAGATCCCTGTCAAAGGACATACATGTAAACATCTTCAGGTGAGGTCTCCATGCTACATCGCTTGCCAACAAATATGTTTTGAATTAGAACCTTAGGTTTTGGTCATTTTATTTGCAGTGCTTCGATTTTAATAATTATGTCAATATTAACTCAAGAAGACCTCTGTGGCGTTGTCCCCATTGTAGTCAGTCTGTCTGTTTCCATGACATCCGAATTGATCAGAGCATGGTCAAGGTATGTTAAGATTTAATATTTTTCCAGTTATTCAATATTCTTATTTTATCTATCATTATTCATAAGCAATTGATATGTTGTTAGGTCCTGAAAGAGGTAGGAGAAGATGTTTCTTATGTGAAAATATCCGCTGATATGTCGTGGCAAGCCGTCAATGAAAATAACGAGCATACGGAGAATTCAAATGATGCACCACCTTCACACCAAGAAACTAATACCCAAAATCTGGATGATATTATGGACCTTACAGAAAATGATAATGAAGTGGATAAAGCTGATAAACACGATGATATAAAACCTTCTCCAGCTGGTGGTGAATCTTGTGTCACGAATACAAATATTGCACCACATATGGAAGACGGATTTTGGAGAGAGTTTTATTCATCGGGACTTCCACCTAGGACGACTAATACTGGACCAGATGTTAGTGATGTTATTCGAAGGAACAACCAACTCTTCAACTCCTTGACCCAGGGCCAAAGTCAAAATCGAAGTCAAACACCTGTTTCCAATAATTTGCAGCCTCGCCAGAATGACAACTCAGTTAATATTAGTGGCCATATGAGGTACCAAACTTGGGTAACACGAACACCTAATGCTGTTCAGGCACTTCCGGCTCAGAGTTCTGCAAGAGGGGTTGACGGTGACAGACAACTAAATCAGCCGCAAGGGCAGCACATGAATTCTCAGGTACAAGTACCTGAGTTTGTTTTCTGTTTGATTCTCTTATTTTGACCTTTTTGTTTTTCTTTCTATATTGCTATTTTATCTATATTTTTCTTGTGGAATCAGGGTCAACGTGATCACTTACTTCTTTCAAGTCAAACACCCTCACAACTCGGTGCTCGTTCAGCTTCACCTCTACAAACAAGTGGTCTCCGGCATACTTCACCTCTTCCTGAAAACCGTTTCAACTCGCATCAACAACAGTTTAGGAACCAAAGAACACCACTTCCATTACGATCATCTGGTCAACCATCTCCTGGAGTTCATCCAGGAGGTGCACATGGTGGTTTAAGTCCTAGGACATTGGCTACTATTCAACGAGCTACTTCCCAATATAGGATACAGACATCCGGATCATCTGTGCCAGAGGCATCAACCGGAGAACAAAGAGGTAACCTTTGATATATACTCTATACCAGATGTGGCAATTCGGCCTATTTACTTCTAATAGGTCAAACAATCAAATAAAAAAAGGAAACACGTCAAATGCGCTGAGACTCATCCAAAGTTTTGATTTTTTTTCTTTTTAGTGCATAACCTCCCAAATCATCTTTAGTTAAAGAAATAGGGGTGATATTTTATTGAAATTATATAATATTTAATCGTGTTTGTTACAAAGATTTTATTGAAAGTATATAATATTGTTATCGTATTTGTTATACTAAGTATCTATAAGAATTAATTTTTGGTCAAAAGAGGTATCTGGGTCCATTTTTAGACGTACCAACAAACATTTCCATGGGTTTGACTCATTATCAGTCCCTCAAATCTACTTACTTGCCATATCTACTTCCTAACATAAAGCACATTCTATGTTTAGTCGTGAGCTTTACTGGAATTGTTTGACCATCAAGTCAATATATCTATAAGTTGGTTCCAAATGGCGACAAATTGATTAATACTTTCTCTAGTAAGACATGCTGGATTATTTTTGCTACAGTAGGTTAGTGATATCATGTCTAGTCCAGTTCCTTGCTGCAAGCCTGCAATAATGAGCAGAAAGCTATCGTCTGTTTTTTGATTTACCCATAAAGAGAAATGTTTGAAGTTGTTTTCAGACAAAATAAATGTTTCATATCCCAATAAATGAAGGGAAGTTTAGGTATATTGTACTGATGAAACTTAGGCCGAACATGTAGTTTATGGTTTATCTGGGACCAACATAGTAGATATCATAAGCTTTTTGTTGCCATGATATGTACCTGATGTTGCTACAGATCCAGGGAATTCAGTGAATGCATCAGCAGAGGAGAACTGGAGGCCATCTGGACGCATGCGAGGAAGTCTGACAGGTCACCACCGAGAAGCTCTAGACCAGTACATAATCCACCCAAGTCAACCGGTTCAAGCAGCTAGACCACCACCGGTTTTGAACACTCCTAGACCGTTCATACCACCTCATTTACAAGCCCTAATGGCTAATAACTCGAGATCTCAGACTCCTCAAGCTGATGGAACCAGTCCAGGTTCAGATAGTACCCTGGCTGGAAGTGCTGCTGGGGTTTCGCCAGATAATTAAATGAAGCGGGTCGCCAAGTAGTGTCATATTAGTGTTGTTGTAAGAATAAATTGCTATTATTATTCTTGTGTTTTAGAACAATACTTTTGGTGTATCGTCATTATAACTCAGTTAGGCTTTTATAATAATTTATATATTTTGGTGTATCTGTTTTCTGTGGCCTGTCTAGAGAGATGATATATACACCCTTTTGTTGGAATCCTTTTGAACTTTTTGTGTATATTTCCAAAATGTTAGAAACTAAATGCGTTTTAGATTATTTTGTATTTGCATATTTGAATGCAATGAATAATCATGTTATCTGTCACTCCCAAAATCTACTATCATAATTAGCCTGCCTTATAAATGGTCTGCCTCAGCTCGGTTCATTCGTACATCAACAAAACCAGAAAGCTTTAAGTTCTATTCTGTTTATATAAAGATAACGTAGTTATACATTATACATACAGTTTTCTTTTCTCTTGATTTCGACTTCCATTAGGTGTTGTCGTACACAACTTAGGAGACGGATTGATTGATCAAGGAAAAACTAAACAACGTAGTCATTTGTCAATTGTAGTATATAGAAGAAATGTACAAACTAAAAGTAAGTGGTTGTTGATGGTTGGTTGATTAAAATCTGGAGAGAAACTGGAGTTGCTTGAGAAGTGGAGTCAGTGTCTCCATGAGTTTCTCACAAGGATGATTGTGAATGCCTTCATAAGTTGTGACCACAATGGAGTTGTCTTTTGATAGCCTTTGAATCTGCTTCTTCACATTGCATGTATGATGAGTGCACCTATAATAACTCCTTCCATCATTTTAAACCACCAAACAAAAAATAAAAAAATTAAATTTAATATTGTCAAGATCTTCATCACTTTATTAAAGAATATAAAGAGTAGACAAGTCTACTTAACACATGTATAGTTACCCTCATTTTTACTTAAAACGTTACGCGAGTTTGTATAATGTTAGCGTTATAAATCATTTTTTCATACAACAAACGTACAAAATTGTTCAACAAACATATGCAAAGGTGATTTGCCTAGCTAAGCTAGCTATGGAAGTACGTCAATGTCTGGAACATATTTAAGTTACTTCAAAATAATAATAATTAATAATAAAAATAGCATTATTATTATTGATATAAAAAAAAAAAAAGGTTATTGGAGGGAACCTTTAACCCCGGATCCGTAGATTCACGGAGCCCCACCCGCAAGAGGCAACCCGTCCGGCTAAACACCTGGCCCCAGTGACCCCACACACGGAGCATAGGATTTTTGTACTCCCAGAGGCTTGAACCCGGGTGAGGCGTGGGGATTTGCGGCGGCGGTACCACCGAGGCAAAGCCCCATTGGTTATTATTATTGATATAAGTTAAACGTATATATAAAAAATAAGCAGTAGCTTATTTAGAAGTTTCCGAAATGAAAGCTTCGATGAAAACGAGGATGTTAAGTTATGAATGGTTGTTAGGGAAGCAATGTTAGGTCAACTTATTCACGTACTCTTTCTTGCTCACCAAAGAAAGACCAGAGGTCGTCAAAAAGGGAGAATTTAATTTCTTCTTCTTTATTTTATTAAATATTAATCTATGAATTTTAGAGTTAGAACCGCACGGGTTTATAAATCACTCTTTGAACACGGTAATGACGGAGAATTGAAGTTTGGGTAAATAAAATGTAGATGGGTTTTATGTCATAAAAATTCAATTAATTGATTAATAGAATTAATAACGAATTTTATTAAATTTAAGATGTGATGATATCATAAATTATGATATATATAATATAATCCATCCATTATAGTGATATAGTAATTGACATCTATCCATGGGTATTGATTAATGATAAAGAGAAGAGTTCAATTGAGACCATTTATTTTGTGTGAGAATGGAGGAACCAACCACAATATGTCATGTGTCACTTTTTTCTCTCTCACATCCACGTTTTTAAAAATTAAATATCTCACAAACGACAAGTCGAAAAATCATGAAAACTACACCATATTTTTCAGCGTTTTATCCTCTTCGATTTGCCGTCCATCAAGGCATACTTTCGACGAACTTTTTTTTTCTTCATTTTTTGGTGGGTTTTACATATTAGTAACACATGTGTTAGTGATTAATTATACATTTGATTTAGGGTTTAGGGTTTAGAGTTAGGGTTTAGCAGAGTTTAGTGTTAGGGTTTAGCAGGGTTTAGTGTTAGGGTTTAGCAGGGTTTAGGGTTTAGGGTTTAGTATGATTTAGGGTTTAGAGTTTTATAAAGCGTTTAGTGTTTAGGGTTTGGGGTTTAGGGGTTAGGGTTTAGGGTTTGGGGTTGGGAGTTTGGGGTTTCGGGACCCCTAAACCCCAAACCCTAAACACTAAACGCAACAATGTAACACACGTGTTAGTAATGTGAAACCCACTAAAAATAATGAAAAAAAAAAAACTCGTCGAAAGTATGCCTTAATGGACGGCAAATCGAAGAGGATCAAACGCTGAATCTAATGGTGCAATTTTCATAATTTTTCGATTTGTCGTTTGTAAGATATTTAACTTAAGGGGTAAATGAGTTTTGTATTCTCTTTGTACACATGACACCATATCATTGGTTCCTCTATTCTCACAAAATTTTTTAGTCTCATTTGAACCTTACCCTAATGATAAATACAACAATTCATATTCTAAAACTTTGATCACAAGACAAATACAATTGTTTTAATTTGGAAATGCCTATAATACACAAAAGTATTACGTACGGGCAAGTTCAAATATTTTAACGTTTAAAGTTCAATATATCCATCTTCAGGAAGATAGTTTCCATTAGTTTTGATAAATTAATGTTGTATAATTCAGATCACCGTGGGATACATGTGTTTAAATTCTAGTGTATATGTATAAGAAACTGATTACTACAAAATATATACCTATCCAATAAATAGGTAGTTTTTCAAGCTCTCAAAACAATCTATCTAATTATTTATCTATATATATATATGAAATATTGGATTAAAAGATAATATAATGGATGATATCTTATTTTGAACTATCTTTGTTACGAGTATATTATTTCTGGTTACGTGTTGGTGGCATTGATGGTTAAGTTATAGGCTTATAGCTAGCTAGACAAGAGATATATGTATACATGCGTAACGAAATGATGTCTCGACAGATTGTTTTTAAGCTTGATTTCGTACTTAAAAACGGAAAAAAGTTAGTTAAAACTCGATCAACGCTTAGAAATGTGATTTTGTTTCCTAAGGAAATATACACCTGCAGTTAAAAGAGTAATGAAATTTCTCACATCTTAACGTTTCTAATGTTCACGATTCTGAATGTATATTTTTCTCTTAATTCTTATTGATTTTATATTACGTACACATGCATGCGTAAACGTGAACTTTTTAATTATCTTCATGCAATGATAAGCTTTATTTTTGCTAAAAATAAAGTAAAAAAAAATAATAATCTTTGCACACGTACTGTATAGGTTTGTTATACTCCCTCCGTCCCTAATCTATTGTCCACTATTTCATTTTGGGCTGTACCAAATTAATTGTCCACTTCCATAAATAGATAAGAATAAGGAGATAAAGTTCTTTTTTACCCCTAGTGTATATATATAAGACAAAAAAGTAGGTAAAAAGTAGAGGGTAAAACTGTCATCTTACCAAAAAGTAAGAGAGATGATTATATTTTCTTAAACTGCGTATTTTTTGTCTGGGGATAATAGAATTGGGACGGAGGGAGTATTTTTTATGGACATTATTTATAAATATGTAAATTTATTATTTGCAAATCGTGTAAAAACCATGTACTCCTTCTGTTTTGACATCAGCTATTTATATTTTTTTACTATTTTTTCTTAATAAATATATACCAGATTTTTTTTTTGATTTATTTTTTGTAGATAAGGGTGGAAACTAATAATATATCCAATGCCTGTGTCATATATATTTGACTAAATATCTTCAATCTTTCTAGGTAAGAAAAATAAAAGCTAAAAAACCATAAAAAATATCTACATGGAATAGACATACAAGGTGCATGCATGCAACGTTGATAAATTAAAAGAGTTGAATATATGAGACAATATATCTGATAAACTATAACACTTTGATTATTAATCATTTCATGAAAAATTCGTACTTAACAAGACAATAACTGGCATACTGATGATCGATGTTAATTTAAGGTAAGATATATGTCGATAAAACTGTTCGCGTGGCATAAGTCGTTAATTATCATTTTTCCATATATACATGAAATCACAATATACGATTACAAACACATGAAAGTATCTGTAATAAATAGTAATAATAGTCAAAATACTTCTCAATAATGCCAAGTTAAACTAATGAACATGTACGTGGATAAAAAGACTAAACAGTGGCAATGAGAGGATCATAAGAAGTAAATAGTTACTACTTTATGAAAGTGGCAAATGCCGAATAAAGTTATGAAAACTTATATATAGACTCGATCTTTCGTCTTTAATAAGGCTCGATCAATTATACCCACAACATTTCGTTGATTCGAAGTGTACGTGCACAAGATTATATTGCTATCGCTGGGCTATATATAGTATTCGATCGCAAATTATTTTTATATCATATGCATGTATGTCATGTAATTACCTTACACAATATTCTAATTATTTGAAATTTGTAGTTTTAGTGTAATCCTTTCTTAACATTGCTATAATAGCTAGCTAGTAGTGTATTGTAATATATCGTGCATATCTTGGATTCTTATACTAACAAACAGATTGTTCGTGAAGTTTTCAATTTTTCGATTGGATCGAGTTGAGTTTCTCAAGATTACTCTGAGAAAATATCTAAGTTTTACTCTAATGACGCATACTGCACATAGCTGACAATTAGATAGATAGATAGATGACAAAATAATAGATGGAGATAGAGAGATGTATGTAATGAAGTACCTTGGGTGATGGCTATTTTTAACAGATTTTTGGCCATATTTTCTCCATTTGTAACCATCATCAAGGATATCCTCACTACTTCTTGTATGAAATGCAACCCTAGATGGAGTCACTTTCTTACCCCTTCCACTTTTCATCGATTTCCCATTCCGTCCACCATTCTTCAGATCATCTCCATCACACAAACCCCTTCCGATCATCGATCCTTGATCATTACTCATGAAACCCGAAAGAAGGCTAACCCAGTCCACATTGCTACTCTCCAAGCTAATATTATTATTATCGAGTTGATGATTCAAAGTACTTAATGGTAACTGAGGCAAAACTGGAGAAGATGAAGAAGAAGGATACGGAAATATCGGATTATTATTCATAGGGTTGTTATTCATGTAATCAAATATATATGGACTAATGTTGTTCATGTTAATGTTGTTGTCGTTTAAAGGCGCTTGTGTAGCTTGTGAAGTATGTTCGTCTCCTTCCATGCTCGATCGAGAAACAGAATTCAAGAGATATCGATAACACGAAGATATAAAAATGTTTTTGAATTGTGAAATTTGAAGGTTTCTTGGCAGATGAAAGAAGTTCGTCTGTCCCACACACTTTGTTATATATATGTAGGAAAATGACTTAGCTTGTATAACTTGAAGAAAACCAACTAAACATTACCTAACTTTTGTTGAACTATATAACTTGTTAAAAGATGTAGCTAAGCTAAGTAACACCTTTTCATTCCATGTGTAATGCTTACATTATTCCATGATGCATGCATTTATTTACATGCATATATAGTTAATATATATTATAATATTATATACATTTTCTGATTTTCTCTTTCTTTGATGGGATGTTGTTAAACAACTAGTCCAGTTTTTTGAGTGAAGAGAACACATCGATCGTTGTTGTGGTGGTTTAGAAATTTGTATATTGAATTCACACCTGTTGTATACGAGTGAATTTTATATTATTTACTGGAAATAAAAAGGTAATACGCAGAATACTTTAATTTATTGTTATTTTAATGGATCCAAATAAATATTTAATTTGTGGTATTGTACAGAGGAGCTATATAGAAATAAGGGGCCTGCTAACCATACCCCCTGGTCTACCTTTTTTTTTTACTTTATGCTCTTACCCCCTCTTTTTTTTTTAATTTCTATCTCCTGTTTAGTCTAAAACTGAAGCTGATTCTGTACTGAACTGGACCAAACTTAAATAAAACTAGACTGAAAAGGTGAGTCAGGGGGTAGGAGCAGACTTTTGGGGGTGGGAATAGAAAATCCCTAGAAATATATGTGCCTTTCACCTACTTGCATACCTGCTTTTTTTGAGTTGGGCAATCTTCTTTGTTTGTTAATGACTTGGAAAACCATATTTAAAAGGTAAATATTGTACTATAGTAGCTTTTGTTTTACTCATCTTGTATATAAAATGTTACCTTTGATTGATTAGATATACATATATATATATATATATATATATATATTCCTTAAATTTGCTATATTAATATATTTTTTGGTAATCGGTCTACATTTTAATTTTTTTAACGACAGACCTACACTTTAACTCACGTATTATATATAATCATAAACATTAATACTCACCGCCTCACATGTTTTATTGAATGATAAAAGTTTGACATTCAAAAATATGGTTTAATATATATGCACGGCATAAGATCATATATGGTGTACGAATGATCATATTCAAAACAAAGTTATATAAAAAGTAAAATATGTCTTGTATTACACCGTAATTCTGGCCACATTGGTTTCACCAACCCTGCCATAATCGTCTAATGTGATCGATGACCAGTGTCGTTGGTGGACCATATATACGTACCATAAAACAATATCGGCCGGATTCTTCTTAAATCTCAATAATCTATTAAATTACTTATTTTTATTTGGTGCGAAAATATATCCAATTCTAGTTATCCGCCATATATGTCTACATATATATTACGGAGTATAAGTGGCAAAATGGATGGGTCGGGTCGGGTCACGGGTTTAGATGGGTTTGAGTCTAAATGGATCCGGGTCTAGATGAGTCATTTAGGAAGATGAGTCTAAACTAGTCCGGGTCAAATGGGTCTCGGGTCGGGTCGACCCATTGGGTTTACCATATTTCATATATATATGATTCTTTTGACACCATATTTCCTTTATTAGTCAAGCTAACAAGTTAAAACAGTAGAGTTGAGAGCATGCACGTACGTGCAGTTACACTGGAATTAGTATGACCTAGTCACCTTATGTGGACATGATACATAGTATTATTATATTTACAGGACAAGATATATGATTATTTAATTGAAATATATTGAAATTAACGTACTAATGAAGAATGAATAAATTAAACGGACATGCGTTAAGCATACTACTCTTATTAGAAAAAGTTGTTAAGATCATTTCAACCATTTGCGTCAATTTATTCCATATGGTTTTTCTCCATGTTGGCATATAAGTATCATCCCATGCAATCGACAGCTTCCTCTATACGTTTTCCACATTTATTATTACGAGTAGTTAATTAGGTTATATATGCTACATATATAGATTATAGATTTATATATATAACAACATGCATTTAAACTTCGATCAAATCGTTCCTAGTTTCCATAATGGAAGTGTAGGATGGTACTCGGACATAAAGTGTTAGGATTGATACTTTAACCCAACGTTAAACAAGTTCTCTAATCGAGGTTATACTTTAAAATCAATTGGTGATAAAAGGGGAAAACACCCCAAAAAAAACACCCCAAAAATTTGTATGCAGACATTGTTGTCTTTAAATTTTTAATGTGGAACATGAATTTGCACCCAAAAAAAGTTTAAGCTTGACAAGGAAATAAAACTTGATTCACGCAAGTATCATGAACAACATACATATTATACTATCTATGTCTTACGTATGGTTAATTATCACGAGTAAGTTTCTCTCGTAATATAAATCATGATTAATGTACACGCATGTATATAATGCTAACTATAGCCTTAAAGGTTATGGTTTAGAATACCACTTTTACCTTAATTTCATAATTATAACACACAATTATCATAAATAAATTTTTTTATCAAATTTAAATAAGGAAAATTGATATTAAAAAATGAATGTTCATACTTTATAATTAATTCAACGGAGTTAAAATCTTAAATACAGTAAATTTAATCGTAGGGTTACGATTAACATTAATTTAATTAATTAAATTAATGACTTTAATTTACAGCTTATTCATATAAGAACAATAACTTCTTATTTTTTTTTTTACATATATAGATGTTTGATTTCCTTTAATGTTTGAAGTACATGAATAAATTAATAAGTCAATTCACGCATAAAAAAAAGGTGCAATATAACGAACCTTAATGCAAAACGTACATATACATTTATAAATGTGTAAATATGACAATATAAAGGTGTAATACTTGTGAATGTACTGCATTGCTTGAAAAAAATAAATTAGACTGTTAATTAACGATCCTTCAATTGCAATCCTGTCTCCATAACTAACTAACTAACTATATCCATCCCAAATATTTCAGTTGATATATATAACGTACCTTGTTGAGATCACACGCATTTAATCAAGCAATCAATAAACAGCCTAACTATGGTTCATGGAAGTCATGCAGTTTGGGCTCTTGTCTTTTGGTGCATCCTGGTTAGTCCTAGTGCACGAGCCGTGAACCTTGACTACAAGGATGCACTTACTAAGGCCATATTGTTCTTTGAAGGTCAACGATCCGGAAAATTGCCTTCAACTCAACGAGTTAAATGGCGTGATGACTCAGCCCTATTTGACGGCAAGTCCAAAAACGTATGAACGTTTAATTTGTATTGTGTTAATTAATAGTAAGATGTATTTGTACGTATAAAATGGTGTAATTTGTATTTACAAACTCAATAGGTAAATTTGAGTGGAGGATACTATGACGCTGGTGATAACGTGAAATTCGGGTGGCCGATGGCATATACTGTTAGCTTATTGAGTTGGGCTGCAATCGAGTACCCAAAACAGCTAAAGTCAGCAAGTCAACTCGGCTACCTCCGTTCAGAAATACGTTGGGGATCCGATTTCATCGTCAAGGCACATGTTTCATCTAACAAACTCTACACTCAGGTCGTAAAGCTAATTCACAAACTAAATTATCCTTTAAAGACTTGTATAATACGATCCTACACATTAGTATGGGGATAACGTCATGCGTACTGCTAGCTACATGCAAGTTGCAGTTTAAAATCATAGGTCGTACGCGCGTATGCAGTTTAAATAACATTACATAAAACAGCTAACAACATATTATCCCCAGCATACATTTAATGCATTGTGAAGTGTCATATACGAACGTAGTTAAATGGCATGGTAACGATTTAATTATAGGTAGGAGATGGTAACAGAGATCATGCATGTTGGGAACGTCCCGAGGATATGGACACACCACGAACAGTCATAGAAATCAACACTAGCTCACCAGGAAGTGAGGTGGCGGCTGATTCAGCCGCCGCACTGGCTGCTGCCTCGATTGTTTTTAGAAGAGTCGATTCAGATTACTCGTTAAGGCTACTCAAACATGCAAAATCGGTAAATTAAATTACAGAACACAACTACTTTAATTAATTTGTATGTAGTAATAAATATCTAATTATTGTATTGGATTTAATAAACTTGCATTGGATTTAATAAACGTACTTGCAGTTGTTCACGTTTGCTAACAACCACAGAGGATCATACACTACAAGAATCGGGACTTTTCGCGACGAAGACTTTTCGCGATGACAAAATGTCCTCGCTAAAAGTCACTAAATGACAAAAGAAATCTGCTTTTTAATTGGGACCACCTTACTTTTTGACTTTTCTTTGGCGACGACTCTTTGGCGACGACATGTCCTCGCTAAGCCTTTTTATTTTATTTTTTATTTTTTCCATTTTGGCTCCGAAAATATTTACTTCCCGCGCATTGTTTGCGACGACTTTTGGCGACGACATGTCCTCGCTAAGTTTTTTTATTTTATTTTTGATTTTTTTTCATTTTGGCTCCAAAAAGATAACTTCCCGCGTACTCTTTGGCGACGACTTTTGGCGAGGACATGTCCTCGCTAAGTGTTTTTATTTTTTTTTTTGATTTTTTTTCATTTTGGCTCCAAAAAAATAACTTCCCGCGTACTCTTTGGCGACGACTTTTGGCGACGACATGTCCTCGCTAAGTTTTTTTATTTTATTTTTGATTTTTTAAATTTGGCTCCAAAAGGGATAAGTTCCCGCGCACTTTTTTGCGACGACCTTTCGCGAGGACATGTCTTCGCAAAGTTTTTTTTTTTAATTTTGTTTTTGATTAATCTTTTTGGCCTGAAAAATAAAAAATTTTACCGCGCAGTTTTGGCGACGATCGTTTGCGATGACATGTCGTAGCCAAATTATTTGATTTTTCATTTTGGCTCTAAAATGGGAAAGAAAAAAAAAAACTTTCCCAGACATTTTACAGTGACGCCATTTCTTCGTCGACTTTTTTTAAGTGTTAACCCTCTTTGAACATTCGCCGCATACCATCGATAATAAAACAAGTTACTAGATAATCACCTCAAAGACTATTTAAGTTCATGAAATCCTAAGGCGTTTCCGTGATATCTTCTATAATCTGTATGTTGGCGAACGGTTGGGATAAACAGTACTGCATCAACACTATGGGTTTAGGTGTCAACCCTCTTCGAACATTTGAATGATCGGGATAAACCCTAAGATGTTTACACTATGGGTTTAGGCGTTAACCCTATTTGAACATTCGAATGATCAGGATAAACTCTAAGGTGTTTGCACTATGGGTTTAGGCGTTAACTTTGTTTGAACATTCGAATGATAGAGATAAACCTTAAGGCGTTTACACCATGGGTTTAGGCTTTTACCTCATTCGAACATTTGAATGATCGAGATAAACCCTAATTAAGCCATTTACAATATGGGTTTCGGCGTTAATCCTATTCGAACATTCGAATTTTCATTATAATTAAAGATAATAATAATAATAATAATAATTAAATATAAGTACATATTTGAGTACAACAATCTAAACGTTAACGGTAATGAACAGGATAAACCCTTAGGCGGGTTCCGTGTTTCTTATATACAAAACTATCCTCGTATTATTGATACGAATAGAACCAAATAGCACAAGCATGATATATTATTCATGAATGATTAATTAATATGAGTCATAAATAATAATAATTATAATTATTATTTAGTTGTTTAAGGTTTAGCGTTTAGGGCTTGAGGTTTACGTTATATCTTATAAAACAAAATATTAGTTATGCGATTTAGGATTCAAGGTTTAGAGTTTGATTAACAATACGACATCATCATCACTATCATCATAATCTTCAACGTCATATTGTTGTAACCGATTATAGATAGAGGGTGTAATTAATCAATAAGATAATATATCGATTAATCAAAACAAGTTGTCCTAAGCCGATAACTATTAGTTTCTTGGTATGTTTTATAGATTATAGTTCACCGGTTTTAGCTATTTGGTTAGGTTTTAACCGATCCAAATAAACGATCACCCCATAACTATGTGGACTAGGGGTGTTAAATCAACGAGTTACTCAAGTTCAACTTTTGAATGATCGAGATAAACCCTAAGGTATTTGCAATATATGTTATTTTGTATGTATTTTCAACTCTCATTTTTAACATACCCGTTGATCGTTAGATATGTGGATTAGATTGTAAATTTGCATAAACAAATAGGTTAAATTTGCATAAACAAATAGGTTAAATTTGCATATGTATGATATTCAACTACTTATAAGTATTAAACACTAACTATAACAACTTTAATTTAAACACTAATTATAGATTATAGATTATAGATTAATTTATATTTTAGTCTAATATAATTAAAAATCATGCTTAATTAATTAATGGGCAATGATTCGTACACTGTTTGTTTTTAGCCGTACACCACCAAATGTGCTTTACAATGTTGTACAGTACAACACCTTAAAGCACAATTAATGGTGTACGGTTAAAAACAGGCGGTGTACGAATCGCCTCCCTTAATTAATATATAAATAAACAATACGACTAATTAATTAAAGACAAAAAATTCAAGAATTAATTAAAGATTAGTTTATTTAATGAGTCATCGCCAAAAGTTATGGTATAAAAGAAAAAAAAAGGACTGCACTTTCTTCTCCAAAAAATTTAACCCTACCTTCTACCACCACCCACCAACCACGATCAAGTAAAGTTTCTACCACCACCCACCTCCGCCACCATCGCTATTACCCACCTCGTTTACCGCCATCCATCTCCATCACCCACATCAGCCACCATCGCATGCTGTTGTTGCTTGTTGCTCCTCTCGTTGCTTGCTGCTTCGTCCGACCATCACAGCGCACCACCACCACTACCGGTTAGATAATTTTTTTCATTTTGTCTTTAATTTTGTGTTTACTTTTGTTAATTTCGTTCAATTTTGTTAGTTTGGTAAACAGAGTGCTACCGCTGTTGCAACGACGCTACCATCGGACCACCACTTCTTACCACCACTACCACCATTCAAGGTTTAGTTTTAATCTTTTAATTTTGTTCAATTTTGTTAGTTGGTAAAGTTTTTTAAATTTTTGATTTTGTTAAAATTTTGTGATGTGTATGTATATAAAAAATTACACTCAGTTATTTACTTCTCTAGTCTTGAAATCTTGTAATGAAGAATCTCCGTTTGGTTTTCTGGATCATTACTGAATATTGATTTATATTGGTTTTGATATTAGTGGGTATAATTAATAAAAATTAAAATTGAGAGAGAAATTTTTAATGGAAACTAATTTATGAGGAAGTGTCGATTCATTATTTTTCTAATATTATGGGGATGTTGTTTTCTAATAATTAAAGAATCGATTTAAATTAATAGGAATCTCTTTGGACATTTAATTGCACGAAAGGGTGTAGTAGCAGGCTAAAGTTTCTTGAAAACGAAATATGGAACTTGGCTTGAGCTTTTTACTTGGGCTTTCTTCTTATTAGACTCATCGATTTAGCCTTTGGGCTTGAGAGTTCCCATCCATTTTGTGTGTCCACATATGTATCTAACACTCTAACAGTAGTAGTAATAGGCTGTTTTGTAAATTGCTTGCGCCTGTGAGTCGTTATACTTTATAGGTTCCCCACACACTATGAATTTCGTAGCTTTAGAAAATTCCCTATTAGGTTTCATATTAGACAATTCGGATTCATCACCCGTTTGACGCCAATTTGGTGGGTTTCTTCTTTAGGAACATCTATCTGTGGGCGAATTGCCCATAATAGAATCAACTATTGTCTAGTTATCGGTTATAGAAATAAATTATCAAAATTACCAACTTTCATGGAAATTGAAAACAGTATATGAGAGTGTTACATCAAATTATTACTGGTAATATGAATAAATAAAAAGTTTAGTCTAACATTAATTTTTTTTGTAAAATTTGACTAATGAAATTTTCTTACGACGTGTGAGATCTTGTTAACTTTGATTAATATCTCCGTTAACATGTAGATTGAATCTAGAATCAATAGATAGCGGAATTATCTATTGAGTGTATGAACTAATCAAGAACGAATCAATGAAACAGTGATAATAAGAAAAAAACACGAAGAAGATTTTTATATACCAACGCTCCAACATTATTATTATCAAAATAACAATACGAATACATTTTTAGTATTGGGGTTGTAAACAACCTTGGAGCTAAACTATCATCTACGCGTATACGTGGGGAACGATCTCAAATTATGAGATCGTGGTGCACCTAAAGATACAACCAGAAAATACTGGAGTATGACAATGAAAACACAGTAGGTAACACCTTGGTGTATCACAAGGAAGACACACTATTAAATGTCTATGGGTTTCTTTATTTATAGAAAACCCACGAGACATTACACATGGAAACACAATATAATATTACAAGCATGTTCTAAGGAATGGTACTATATTAATAAAATATAGTGTCCATATCCTTTACAGAGTTTTTCCACTAATAATCAATCATATGCCTTGTAAGTGTTGTCCCCCACTATTCCAATAAGCAGCAATAATTATCTTCAGCAGAAACTATGCAATCAGCAACGGATCAGCAGAAACGAGTCGATCAGCAGAAACGAGTCGATCAGCAGAAACCGTGTTGAACACTTAGTTTCTGCTGATAGTGTTATTTTCTGCTTTCAGCAGAAACTTCAGCATCGAATATCTCCCTGATTACATATCTGATGAAGCTCAAATTTTTACAAGAAGTCTATCAATGTATCGTTAACATCATATCCAAAATTCAGATCGATCCAACGGTTAACGAATGCACAGTAATTCTCTGACTTCGAACAGCAAAAACCAATCAGCAGAAACTTTGTAATTCCATATCTCCTTGTATAAACATCCAATGACTATGAAATTTTGACACAATGTATAAACATATGTCTTCTATAACATATCCAAAAATCACAAGAATTCATTGGATAACGAAGACACAGTGATCATATTACTGCTGGTTACTGCTGCTGTTCTTAAAACAACATCAGCTTTCTGCACTGAATTTCGACTGTAAATATCTGTCAATCAAAAGCTCAGATCGAAATTTCCTCCGGTAAGAATGTTCATCTATATGTTATGAAGCTACAGTTCAAATTTCAAGATGATTGAACGGTTAGATAATGAGAATCGGATTTTTCTTCATCGCTGACCAGTAAGAATACCAACTTGTGTTTCCTAATCGGTTTACATTTTGTCTCATCAAATCTTTAGTGTGACAAGAAAATTTATGTCACATAAATTTTCCTTACAACTAATGCTTCTTTGAAAGAGTAATTGCTTGAATTAAAATAAAAAGTAAGAAATAACAATTAAAGCCATTCGATAGAGACTACTCAAAGCATTCCATTGTCATTTGCACCAACCACTCTTTCCTTTTTGTGATGAAAAAGTGAAACATAATAAGGCTCAATGTTGTTTTTGATATAATGGTTCATTTGGTTATGCATTTACCCGAGGAGGCTGTTCAAGGTGGGCCTGTTTACATGAGGTGGATGTATCCATTTGAAAGATACATGAAGAAGTTAAAAAATTATGTCAGAAACAAAGCTAAGCCCGAAGGTTCTATAGCGGAGGGGTACATTGCAGACGAAGCCTTAACTTTTTGCTCAATGTATCTTCGGGGTGTACAGACGAGATTTAATCGTCCGGACAGGAATGAGGACGCTCAATCTCCAATACGTAAGTTGCATGTGTTCCGATCAGTATGTACACCAATTAGTAAATCTGTACCTACGAAATTGGATCACCAACTTAAGAAGAAAGTAGAATGGTATGTACTCAACAACAGTCTTGAAATCGACATATACAAGAAGTAAGTATTTTTACTATGAATTATATTTTTCGTAAGGTATATTTTTGATGATATTATATATAACATAAACATTTACAGTGATTTTACTACCTCTGAGCCTAGAAATGATTTACAATCAGGATTTCCCAGTTGGTTTAAGAAAAAGGTAAAATCATTGTATATATTACCGTGTAAAATAAATGATTATTACTCAAACTTATCAATAAATGTATTTTTAATAGATTTGTTGTCTACGAGTAGCTGAGCCATCCAGCTGTAGTGATGAATTACTTGCCTTGGCTTGTGGACCGTCAATCAATGCACACTCTTACACTGCTTGCATAATTAACGGTGTAAGGTTTGTGGTTCACAGTCGCGATACACGCCGTACAACTCAAAACAGCGGAATTTCAACGGCCGGGGTTGATGGATGTACGTTTTATGGTCAATTGGAGAATATTTTGGAGCTAAATTATTCGAGTGGTTGCAAGGTTGTGTTGTTCAAATGTAAATGGTTCAAAACCAATAATACCAAGAATGTCCAACGTTGTGTCACTAAAAATAACATAACCAGTATTTCTCGAAGTCATGAATGGTATAAAGATGAGCCATACATTCTTGCAACACAAGCAAAGCAAGTTTTTTACCTTGACGACCCGTCCAAAAAGCATTGGAGCGTCGTCCAAGAGGTGAATCATCGAAAGATCTGGGACCGAGAAACCATTTTGGAAGAGAACGAAGAAGATGTTATACATGACATCAGTTCATCTGATCTTTCATTGGATGCTAATCTAAATAGTTTGACTTATACGAGTATGAACAGAGATGGCCAAGCCACGGAAGTTGATGTTATTCATACTTTTGTTCACGACAATGCTAATGATTTTATTGATGACGTAGACGACGATGCTGATGATGATGCTACTGATGACTCTGAAAATGAAGATTTGGATTCTGATAATCAGTGTGACACGACATGTTATTCTAGTGATGAGTCTGATTGATGCTAATTGTTATATGTATCAATACTTTAGTATGACTAAACTTTTTATCGGGTTTTAAATTAAAATATGTTTGTTATGTGTTTATTTGGTTATTCGTGTTATTATGTAGTTTTGTATACTTGTATGCTTACAGATGACATCTATGGCCCGAGGTCACGATGGAGATGCTGGTGGTGATGATCGTGATCCTTCTGATGGCAATCAGCGACCACCTTCCCATTGCGAAAGTAAGTAATCTTTGATTTTTTTGTTTACTCAAATTTGTTTATTTGTAGTTAGACTAATTTGGTCACTTCAATATGATTACTTGTAATTTTAATTTGCAGGTTCAAAGAAGGTGCGAGGTCCCACCACGTTAGCAAAGCTACGGAACAAGTTTACAGCAAATGGTGAAAAACCATTGCCGATCACCTTTCATGTTGGGGTACAGAGACCTACTGGACGACCCCTTGGACCTAATGAAAAAGACTTCATGAATTTACTAGGTTCACTTATCGGTGATACCCCATTATGCTATGAATCATGGGAAGTAGTACCTGATGAAGACAAAACACTCATTTGGCCTAACATAAGAGTGAGTTTATTTAATATATCTTTTAAATTTTGTACATTGTTAGAAGTATTTAGTATTATTATTGAGTATTAGGACCATATTAAATTATTTTAGCTTAGGCCCGTTTAGATATTAACCAATGGAGTCAGAACACTTATTTAGGCCCATTTGTACATTGTTAGATATCGTATTGAGTAGTACCCGATGACATGATGACCACTCATTTCTTTGGCCTAACATAACCGTCTCTAACTATTTCTTTTAACTTGTAGCATTACTTTGACATGGAACCCCACTTGAACGGGCCAGATAGCAAAGAAGTAAAAGTAGCGATTGAGAGTCTCTGTGCTCTCAGATATTCAGACAGAAAATCAAAGTTTAAGACAAAGTGGTTTGATGATCGAGGCGGGTATGAGAGTGTTGCGGCCATTAGACAAGCACCTCCACCTAACATGGAATCGTCAGAATGGAATAAGTATTGCAACTACTACATGGCAGAAAAAAACAAAAAGCGCTCGGAAGTCAATACTGTTAATCGAAGTAAGCAAGCATATCAAAGTCGTCATGGTTCAAAATCGTTAGTTGCGCACAGACATGATAATGTGAGTAGCTTTATAATTGTTATTTATAATAATTATGTCATGATTAATATGGCTGATTGTTATCATATATTCATTTTATGTGTTTTTAGCTTATTAAGAAAGGCGGTAAATATACACTTTTCGATCAATACAAGGAGATGCATACCCGGGATGGGGTGTGGACCCATAAGACCGCTAAAAGGCGATATGTAAGTATTAATTTATTACTTTTGAGCATTTAAATTTATGAATATATTTGTTTATTTGTGTTTGATTGCTGCTGAATGAGCTTATTCGGTGTTGTATGTTGGATGATTCAGCATTCAGCATGTTTGTTACCAAGCAAATAGTTTGACCTCCAAACTAAATTGAAACCTTTGAATCGGTCAGCGCTTTCTGTTTCTGTTAGTATTTCCTTGATCATGAACAGAGAATGTTATGCATGTTTAATCAGAAACCGAGTAGTAATCAGAAACCAAATGCAATTTCATCTAGGAATGAAACAAGACAAATATAGTAACAGAAACCGTACATAAGGTTAAAATAGTTTTGATCATGCTTATGGTTAGATACTTATGGTCAGGGACGAATGCACCCACTAGTAGAATGTTATGCATATTTAATAATGGCTATATACAGGCACTTGTCTACTGTTATATTTATATAACATCTTACCTTAATCAGCATTTTAGTTTGTTTGAATGTGATTTTGATAACTTTTATGTCGTTTTTGTACCTTCTAGGATGACATGATTAAGGACACCACTTCCACTGCTTTAGGTGAAGAGGACATCATTACAAAAAACTTGGGGGAACGACGTGGGTTCTATCGCGGGATTGGTAAAAAGTTACCGCGTACTTCAAGAGTATGTGGCCAACGGGCAAGTGGTTCAAAAGGTAACATGTATACAAAAAAGGAAGTTCATGATGTGGTTAGTAGTGTGGTTGGTAAAATGTTTGGTAAATTGGCGAACCATATAAATGAAAACTTTGCAATGGTTTGTGACGTCCTTCAAAATGCCAAAGTTGACCGTCCAAAGCTTAAAGATGTGGATCCCATGATGTTTTTAGTAGATGATGATGAGGATGAAGATGAGGACGAGGAGGAAGATAAGGAGGAAGATAAGGAGGAAGACAACGAGGAGGAAGACAAGGAGGATGAAGACCTTGAGTAAGTTGGTTAGTTTGTATTTCATGTATTAGACAATCTAAAAAACTTGTATGTTTTTGGTTAACGAATTTGGATGTTTGAATGACTTTGAAACGTTGTAGGCATGTTTTCGATGATAATGTTTTATTTGCGAATTTGGTTTTATTTTATTTGCGGATTTGGTTTTATTTTATTTGCGGATTCAGCAGGAAAAAATGCAATTTGTAATCAGGAAAAACCTGGGGAAATGGAAAAAACAGGAAGATCCGGTTGAAATTGTCTGTGATTTTTTGCGAGGACCTTTTGGCGACGACATGTCCTCGCTAATTATTTTTTATAAAGAAAATCAAAAATAATAATAAATATCTTTGGCGACGGGCTTTGGCGACGACATGTCCTCGCTAATTATATTTTTTAAAGAAAATCAAAAATAAAAGAAAATGTCTTTGGCGACGGGCTTCAGCGACGACATGTCGTCGCGAAGCATTTTCAAAACAAGAAAATCAAAGTCAACATGGACCCCACGTGTCCTCGCTAATGGTCGTCGCCAAAAACATTCAGCTACGAGAGTATAGCGAGGACCCTTTGGCGAGGACATGTCCTCGCTAAAGACCTACGGCGAGGACATTTGGGCCCTTTGGCGAGGACTTTTGTCGTCGCCAAAAGTCCCGATTCTAGTAGTGATACCAGGGTTCTTGCCCTTTCTACTGCTCCTACTCTGGATACAATGTAATATTTTCTAAATCTCTTCATTTGTTGAAACACTAACTTAAATAGTTTCATCTAGAAACTCGGATTATTAATTTAACTTATTTAAGTGTTTTTAATCTTATTTGAGACAATAATTAGCCTATAATTACCATATTCCACACTCATTACTTCCCTCCCAACCCGTTGGACTAATCCAAAGCTATAAAATTTATTTTATTTTCGTTTGTTTAAATATATAAAAAATATTATTATTTTGTAATTAGGATGAGTTATTATGGGCTGCGGCTTGGCTTTATAAGGCGAGTGGCAAGAGCCGGTACTTAAACTTTGCGATAAGCCATAGTGGATGGAGCCAAGCTGCTACTGAGTTCAGCTGGGACAACAAGTTTGTAGGAGCTCAGGTTTTACTTGCAAAGGTAATACTATAAACTTTTGATTTATAAGTATAAAACAAATTATAAACTATACTTATTTTCATACATTTGTTTACTTTATATCAAGTTTCATCGGAGAAGTTCCGTTTTGTTGCTAAGAAATGGAGAAATTCTTTGGTAATTAAACGTGTCCTTATATTGTCATGAATGGATGATATATAAATTGTTATTGAAGAATTGACACATGAAATGCTTCGTTTTCTTTTTCTTTTTTACTTCTTTTTTACTGTTGTTTTTAGTAAAATTAAACTTGTTATTTGGGAATTTTTTTTCCAGCATTATTTTGCTGGAAAACAGGAATTGGAGGCGTATAAAAGAGGAGCCGACTCATTTGTATGTGCTGTAATGCCAAACAGTGGCTCCGACCAAATCAGAACCACGCTTATAAATCTATAATAATGGCCCATTCAACATTCGTTACAAATTAACATATTTTTTATTTAGTTTTTATAGTAATAGACTTTATCTAAAATTTAATAAGAAAAGGTTCTAAGATCTCAATTAACGAAACTTTATATCCATGAAGGTTCTTTTCATAATGTCCTAATCTTAGACTTCTTGTAAAACCATGTTATAAACAAAATGAGCCCGGCCCAATTAACACCTTCTTGGGCTCCAAAAGGCCTTCAGCTCAGCTCTACTCCCTTGTTATTTTGTTAAACAGATCAAGGGTGTTATCAAAACTTTCATGTTTATATGAATTTGGTGGGCACTTTTTAGTTTGACAAAATAATATGTTAATTCATATATGCAGGTGGACTTTTGTACACTAGAGATAGTAGCAATCTACAATACACTTCAAGTGCATCGATGGTGTTACTTGCCTACTCTAAAATACTCACCGGAACCGTTCAATGCGGTGGCACCAGTTTCACACCTTCTCAGATCAAATCTTTTGCAAAATCACAGGTTAATTTTCATTGATCTAAGAAATTAAAACATTTAAAAAGTAGCTACATATGTTCCAACAAATTTTGTATGCATATTTCAGGACAATTCATAGCTAGTCTTTTGTTTTTTAGTTGTTCTGTAGGCTGTTCGTTAGCTTATTTATTTATACCTTCTATTTTCTATTTTTAACATAAAATAAACATATATGCACTAACTTTTCCAGGTTGACTACATTTTAGGAGACAACCCATTGAAGATGTCATACATGGTTGGGTATGGTAACAAGTATCCGAAACAATTGCACCACCGTGGTGCGTCCATTGATTCGGTCTATAACCACCCGGCTAAGATTGGGTGCAATGATGGTTACTCAAGCTATTTTTCTTCTAGTAAACCTAATCCTAATATTCACGTGGGTGCGATTGTTGGAGGACCAAACTCAAACGACGGGTTTAGTGACACAAGATCCGACTCTTCTCACTTGGAACCAACAACTTATATGAATGCCGCTTTTGTGGGATCAGTGGCTGCGTTTCTTGGTCATGTATGATAAACTTAGCTAACCAGATTCGCCCTAGCTAGCCTTTCCATATCATACTAAATAATAATACTCGATTTGTACATGTAAGTCAGTCAGTCAGTGTATGTAAGAAGTGATGCAATAATTGCAACTTTATGCAATACTATAGTAAATAGTCGTTTCTAGCTATATATAAAAGTTTCTTATAGAAACAAACACATATATGTATTCATACAAGCTGGCATCTGATAAAATAAAACAACAAATAAATTCACGTTGTAGGTTGAGATAAAATGAGTATTTAAAATTGAAAGTTTTATTTAAATGGAATTTTATTTTTTTATAAAATGATAAAATATGTTTGACCATCTCTTTCAATTGCTAGTGCAAAAATCGGCTACCCCAACCTAGCATACACTTTCGCATTTTAAAAATCTCCCCATACGGCCATATGGTCATCTATCATCTTTACATCATTTTACATCATTCTCACCAATACTCGTATATTTTTTTTAATTAAATATATTAATTAACTAGACTATTATAATATATTAATCGAATGGATCTTTTCAGACATTAAAATAATAATAACTTATAACCCACAAATTCGCGGATTAAAACGAGCAAACTTTGCATAAATGTATTCTAAAAAATTGATTGAAATCAGATTTATAATGTTTGGTTACCATCTTATAAATTATATATAGGAAACATATTAATGATGTCATCAATTAAAAACTTTCAATTAGTTAATTAGACCCCTTAATTTTACACAATTTTAAAAAAATAAAACCTCTTAAAATTTTCAATTAGACCCCTTAATTTTAGATAGTTTTAAAAATAAAACATCTTAAAATTACATCAAAACAAACAATAAATAACAAAAAAAGGACAAAGAATTCGATACAAGTTCGACAAGCTACGAAAATTGAAGTTGGTCTTTAAATCAAACAATTACTAATTCCATATTTATGAAATATATAGATAATTACATATTTAGTATTATATTTTTATCTATAATCTATAATAATCTATAAATTATATTTAAATGGTTTGAATGTAAGTTTGATTCTAATATTTACGAGTAATGAATAAATAAAAAATTGGTTCGGTAATATAATAATCGTCTTCTAATAAGTAAGTTTAATTAATAAGTATATATATTTATAAATATATCCCATCATATATATTTTTCTAACATAGTATACAATTACTCAATATAAATCTTAACATTTTTATTTTTTTATTGAATTTAATTATTCTAACTTTGTAGATGTACTTATTAATGAACCTTACTTTTTGTTACCGATTATATTTATAGGTCGTATTTAATTCTTATTTCGTGTTTCATAAGGTTTATAGGTTTGAAGTATATGCAATTTTACACCTTCTACTATTGTATATTTTCAACTTTTAAAGCTTCTATCGTATGTATTCAAGTTTTAGAATTGTCGTATTTAACTTATTATTTTATGTATATGACTTACAAATATCGCGTAAATGTATGTAGCCAAAAACTTGTAAAAGAAAACATACAATAGACGGTTTCAAAATTGAATAAATATGCTATATAAAGTTTCGAAGTTTGATGCAAACAACAATAAAAGGTTTAAAGTTCGATACACTACAACTATAAACCATATTCCGTATTATTCGAAATGGACCGTATGTATACACAAGTTTGAATATAAAATCATATACAAATTCAACGGGCCGTGTGTATACACGGGTTTGAGATCTAGTATTATAATACACCATACGTCGAATCAAATCTGTGTGAAATAAAGGTATTATACGCTTGAAGCCATAAAATGTTAAATAACATACGAAAGTTTACATAAGTAACAGATCCAAAGTGAATTTCAATTCGACCTTTGAAGACAAAATGTCTCCAAACTTAGCAAACGGGAATGCATGTAATGGACCTCCAAAAGTATGAACCACCTTCATACGGGTTGTCCTACTAAGTAGAAAATTATATCGTTGTATTTACAATGTACGAACCGTGGTGGATATAAAAATCAACTACTAAGATCAAGGGACAACAATGCATGCATGATATTTGTGGTTGAAGGCAGCAACTTTCGGTGCTTTATACGGAGTATATATACTTATACTTTGGGGGAGACCACTGTATATGTCTAACATAGGTAGATAACGTACTTTTTTTTAACTACAAAAATACATGTATAATCAAGGCCAACAACATTTAAAGACGAGCATGGCTAATAGAGAGGCTTATTTAAGTTGTTTTTGTTATATGCAGACATTACTTTCTTTTATTTTCCGATGTGGGATTGGGTTTGCACCCAACAATCCTCCCCTCAAACCCAAGTCCATCTGGGCCTCCCCTCCAACGATAGTCCCGATCCAACCTTATTCAGTACCGCCGCAAACTCGGCACTCGACCTGACTGGGTCCACATCAGGGAGACTTTCGGTACAAGGCTCCAGGATCAACTCATCGTTCGCTGAGGTCAACCAAGGGGGAATGCGCCACTGCATGCCGCGCATCACGCTGCGCCATCCACATCCGGGCTACAACCGTAGCTTTGATACCACTTGTTAGGATCATATTTTAGCCCAACAACATGTCCAACATATAAGTCCACTGAGGTTCCACTCTAAAACCAATTGGTGATAGAGGGAGTAGCCCATGAACTTATATGCAGACATTACTTTCTTTTATTTTCCGATGTGGGATTGGGTTTGCACCCAACAGTTTTCGCTGCCAATTTAACCTTCTCTGGTTTTTGTTATATGGTGCACTGGGATCTCTGATAATCATTGATCTGTTTGTGTTCTCACTGTTGTCCCTTGCGTGATAAGGATAGTAGGCAATGTGAATTGATTTCAGACTATATAGTCTCTTCTATTTTTGCACGGTCTAAGTTGATCTGTCTTGACCCTTTCATTAATTTTACATGATACTATGTAGTTTTACAGTGTCCCTCACTCTCTCTCGTTATGCAATTTGGATGAACTGTAACTCATATTTGCTTTTCTTAACTTGATTGATAACAAACAGTACAGTTTATTTTACTAAGTATAGTCAAGTGCTTTGGTTCCTGATAAATTATGAATGAGTGCACTTAAGGCTTTTGTTTTGCTATATTCTATATTGGATTGGATACTTAGCAATTATGTGGTTTCTAGCTTTTGGCAGATACTCATTCTAGAAATGTTTGGACAAACTTATTACGTTTTAACAACACCATAAGCTAATAACATACTTTAATGAGCTAACCAAAGCAACCCCTTAGTTTTCTTGCATTTTTTCATTATTTTGATGGACAAATTATTGGTACGAATTTATAAGCTATTGAAAGTAGGTTAACAGATAAGCTTGTTATGCATAACTCTATTGAATCAGATAGCCGGAAGGATGATGGTGAGCATCATAAGTTAAAAAAAGGTTTGTTTCTGGTTCATATGGGGGTTGCTAACAGCCATTTAATTGCATGATACACGGGATAGTGCTCCAAATTCGATACCGGTTTCTCCTGGGACGTTGTACCAGGCTGCTCTTGTAAAAAATCGATTTGCTGATACAATTTTTTTAAGCTTGAGAAACACACTCAATTGGTTGACCTTGTTCGTTTTAATATGACGGTTTCTGCGGTTGAGAACTTGTCAATTGAGTTAAGAATGGTTCTCTTAACAACCAGAAAAGCTCTGCTGCAAACAGTAGCAGATGCAGCAGAAAATGCTCGCAGGCGAGTGGAAGCGGAAGCTGCATTAGAAGCAAAGCTGAAGAGAGACCTTGAGAGGGAAGCAGGCATTGTTGAAGGTATGAGTTCGTCTATACCCTGATCAAAACCCAATTAGGTAAGCGGGAGTAACATAGTTTTCTATATATTCTGTATAGTACCATTTGGACTACACGAAACCACAAATAAGGGGGACTGTTATGCACACCATCCACTTTCTGCCGTTATGTCATGCCTACTTGAATATAGCATGGGTTCCACATTATCATTTTCAGAACTTCCACTTGGAAAATGATTGAGAGTCCTAATTATATAAGCCTAAATCCAGACCTAAAAATATAATTGGTATATGTGAAAAATTGATTGGATGAGATTAAGAGAGAGAAAAAAATCAACCAATGAAAAAGTTAGGTCAGTTTTTAGGTCCACGTAATTAGTCCTATATAGCATTATTCCTTCCACTTTACCCTTAATCGTTACACGTATATATTAGACTTCTGAAAGTGGAACTCTTACTTGTACATGTGGCTTACTGGCGGTTGGGTAACGCTCCAAAGCAGGTTTCAATCAACAAGCTGTAGTTCAATCTAGTATTGGCCTGGTTGATTCTAATTATGAAGAAATTGTATATTTGTTTGTACTAGAGGTTACTCCTTAAGTTTTCTTAAAGTTACACAAAGGCATGATGTTTTGTTATTTGGGCCCCTTTGATAGAGCTGATATGATGGTATAATATTCGAGTGGGTGTAGTGTAATATTTTGAGTAATTGGTGGCCTATGTATGTATGCATTTTCTTAGAAGAACTATTGTTTAGTATTATTACATAGCTCTACATAACATCGGGATAATAATAAAGAGTTTCTGTACAAAAGGCAAGTATGTAAGTAATTGAAAGGAAAGGATGATAAAAGTAAATACATAACTTTTTCTAGAAGAGCATCGAGTAATTACATATTGTAACATTTTTGTGTCCAAACAACACATAGATAAAACAACTAGTCAGGTTGCGCTTATGTTTGTAACCAGAGCCACACTGAACTGAAAGGTAGAACCAATTTGTAAAAAGTTCGGTTCTAAAAATCATCCTGATCGACATAGCTGATTGTTGTCCACTCTGATCTGGTACCCATTTGGTTTCGTTGTGCATCCTTAAAACGAGTGGCTATGATTACATATGTCATTGGTTCTAGAGTGTGCCAAATTGTTCTACGCATTCCACAACCAAAGTGACCTTTTCAAGTGAAGTTTATATATATATATATATATATATATATATATATATATATATATATATATATATATATATTAATTAGAGGTGGCAATTTGAGACCCATGGGTCTAGTTGAGTTTTTCTAATTTTTATAGATGGGTCTAGTTGGGTAATTAAAATAAGGCTTAAGTATATCATTATTACATATTGGGTCATAATGAGTAATAATGATAGGCTTGGGCTATATGTACACCATCTAGTAGCTATCTATACACCAGTAGCCAGTAGGTATAATAATAATTATTCCATTAATCAAGGCTTGGGCTATATGTACACCATCTAGTAGCTATCTATACACCAGTAGCCAGTAGGTATAATAATAATAATTCCATTAATCAATAGAGCTCAAAGTCCATATCTCTCGCCTCTCCTACAAAAGTCATCTGTTCTATAAAAAAAAACACACACACTCACACAAACCTTAAAAATTACGGAGTATATTACCACTACTCGAACCATTTTGGCTACTCATGGACTGTATATTTGATTTGCTTTATATGGTTTGAAGAAAGAAACATCCATATGTGTTGATGGTTACGACTTAATCAAATAATCTAGGTTTTTCTTTTAAAAAGTAAAATTTAATTATAAAGTGTTAATAGAGACAATAAAGACATTTTCTTAGTTTTATTTTCAATTTAATTTTTATCCTAACTTGTAGTGTTATTGAGGTTAATTTGATTAATAGATGGTAAAAATACATCAAATCTCGAGCTAACTCTAGGAACAGGGATAGGGTGGGGGTAGCTTGAGCAGCCATCCACACTAGAATTTTTAAATTACGTAAAAAAAAATTTTTGTAGGTATTAATGACTATCTAAAATCTTCGCCCCCACTAAACTATAGAAGAAATAAAAATAAATTTTTTTCACCCTCACTGTCACACCCCGTCTAAAGCGGAAACAACGGAATGCAACCATGATAGGATCACAACACATTATTATAAAGAATCTATATGAAAATAAAACTCCAATGTGTTATGATACTTGTAACATGAATAGTGGTTCACGCTACGCGTACATATCAACAAGGAAACAAATTAGCAAACAAACATCCCACAATATAAATGTTAAGGCAAAACACGCCTTTCTCAATCCACCGAAATACTAAAACCAAATGTCATATGTCTTGAAGTAACACTTAATGCAACCTAATCGGTCCACTAAGCTTTCTTGTCCTCAATCTTAGTTCCACTAGTGCTACCTGAAAAGATATGCTCAAAAAGTGTCAACACAATGGTTGGTGAGTTCCGCAAGTTTGTAAATGACACAAAATAAACATTTGCTGTGATAAAGATACGAGTTAGGACAATGCAATGAAAATGTACACATAAGTGAAATAATGTAAATGAAACACCTCAACACACTGTCATCACCCCACGAAGAAGTATGACCAAACAAACCCTGTGAATGCAGTAGCTACCCATAATGGCTTTAATGTATACATAACGTATAACATTAGGTACTAAGGCCTTTTGAAACAACATGGCTTTAATGTATACCAAGAATAATGTATACATCAGGTACTCACTCCCGAAAGAGCAAGGCCTTACAATGATAATGAATCCAACAACCAAATGCACATACTTCACATAGTGTCATACATTTCATGCAAATGTCCAAAAATGAAAACAAATACGTTTCACAGCAGAAAATGGTAATAAAACGTACGAGCATACTTTTCCCCCAATTTGAAAATAAGTAAGAAAATGGGGCCGCAAAACTCACCTTAAAAGGCAAAGCAGATTACGCTCCCAAATAAGTCCACTAAAACGGTATGTAAAATCTATAACCAAATATCTCGTCTAACCAAATCACCCTACAAACAAATTAAGTTCAATAAATATATTGCATATTAACATAGAACCATTATTGTACAATAGTTGATTATCATAATTATGATCCTAGCCTCTTATTTCATAATAATCGATTATCAAACATTGTTTAGTTCATTTAGTTTTAATTGCAACAAGTAATACTTCCAAACCAAAATGACACAATCATACTATAATACTTGATAATGAAAATCGATGATTGACATATATAAAATGATAAATTTTTTTGTCCATAGTCAATACCACTTGAAGACACTCGAAATTCGTAATCGAAAACTCTTAACATACCCTCGAAACACAACCCTTTTAAATATAGTAAATAAAGTCAACTTACAAATATAAAAATATCCTTTTTCTTTCTGAAAATATCTAACCCTTATCTTACATTCACAATTTCTATAATAATTAGAAAATAGTTTACAAAAGTTTTTCTAAAAATTCGTCACTCCTAACTGCAGTTTACGAAATAATTTTTTATAAAATCGTACGTTGCTTTTTAGAGGCCGAAACCTCGCGTCTCAAAGTAAAATTTCGAGATCTACAACTTTCGTGTTTTGGCCGAAGCCTGAAAACGAACGCAACTAGGTCAAAACTGCCCCTGATTAAGACTACGAAAATATGGACAGCTTTTACAATTTACGGGTATATAACTTTCGGTTTCCAAAACTTATTTTACCCAACTTATTCGTATCCCAAACATATAATTCAACCCACATATACATCTATTTCAGAGAAATTAAAATAAAATAAAAACATAGTGATTTGGGTGTATGATTATACCTATATTAATATTCGAACGGGAACACACGCGAGAACAAAGCTTGAATTCGACTTTGGTGATTTCTTTTCTTCTTTCCTTTGTTCGGCCAGCCCTCCCCTCAATAAGCCCCAGGGATGATTTAATGTAGTTGCAAAAGAGTATCTAGGGTTTAATCATAGTTGGTATTTATAGGTTAGGTTTAATTGGGACCAAGTCATACAATTAGGAGATGGGCCGATTTTTGGCCTCAAAATCTCGGCAACCACACACAACAAAGAAATGTGCCCAAGTTTCATAACATGATTCTTATTACAATTATATTATAACTTAGTCTATTTTATTATTATATTATCATCTCTAGATATAAATATGATATGATGCTACGATTAATATATATATACTACTACTATCATATTATTTATTTCAATTGTTACTTCCACCATTTACTTTATATTATCATAATTATTGTCATTATTTTTTTATTATTAAGTATTATTATTATTTCAATATTATTATCCTAAACTTCTAATCCAACCGCGTACGAACATTGATTCGAGTTTTTGAACACTATATGAGAATTAAAATTTCTCACACAGTTTGAAATACGAATAGTTAATTTATTTCTCCACATTACTTACGTACATGAAACAATTAAAAATTGTTATAGGAAACGAACCTAAGAATAGAGTTTTAATGACGGATGTCACACTCACCACTTGGATTTTCTGGCTTCGACCCTAGCTGACTCTTTTATTACGTATACGGTGAAGACGTACTCCTATTTTTGGATCTCTTCCTTAGAGATCTCTGTTTTCTTGTATGTTGTTTTTTGTTATTTTAATAATATTCGAGCTGTTAAAAAAAATAGATGGTAATAAAATTAATAGTTACAATATTATTTATTATATTTTTAAAATTATGAGTAAAGAAAAGTTCTCGTATAATATACAGATTGCAAGATTACTCAAGTTTTAAAACCTGACCTGGAATATTTTATAATAGAAAAGTATAAAAAAATTAATCAAATTAAAAATACGTTTTCCAAAGCAATAAAGTTTATTATTGGAAAAAACACCAACTTTAGTGGTGTATATACACCTACAATATTAGTGGTGTATATATAGTATTACCCTAATGATATACTTAAGCTTTTTTTTTAATTACTCAATTAGACCCATCTATAAAGATTAGAAAAACCCAACTAGACCCATGGGTCTTAAATTGCCACCTCTAATATATATATATATATATATATATATATATATATATATATATATATATATATATATATATATATATATCATCACCTCTGACCCAAGAAACTAAGTTTTGGTCATTTGGACCCAAGAATTACAAGCAATTTATAGTATGATGATGATATGCTTTAATTTTCAGTTGTGGAATGTTTCTTTCTGCATATGTGAATGGTTGTTTCGTAGCTGTTTCTATTTTGTTTTGTGTGTTGATTGTTGTAACTACTGTAAGATGATATCTGTACCATGTTGTTTCACATTTGAAGCACCCTTTTCTTGCCTAGTAATGTTTGTCATTATTGCAAAAAAGCTTCGATCTCGAATTTGAAAAATATGTCAAATTTCATTTATTAACACTTATTTTATGACGAGAAATTTATTTGGATTTCTTCCTTAAAAAAAGTATCATATTAGAAAACCGAAATGATATGCAAGCTGTACATAGTTGTTTCTTAATTGACTATGAATGGCGACAGTAGAATACGTAATATATTGTGTTTCCTTGTTGGTTCAATGTACCCACCCAACTCTGACCTTCCTTTTAATCTCGGTTCACTTGTTTATTAAAGAGGGGATTTGGGCCATTAGAACTATGTATCAGTGCCAATATCAACAGGCATTTTTATGCTTATTACACAACCACATTTAAGACATTCCTCAAGTGTCTATAAGCTCCGCGAGTATATTGAGCCATTCAAGACAACCTGAACCCGCAACCAATGTTCTGTTTAGAAACGCTGCCTTTTGTGGTTATCATTACTCAGATTATTTCTAATCTACAAATACTCTACTTTAGAATCAGCACTATGAAAAGCAAAAAATGCATCCAAGGACCAACTTAAAGTCTAATAAGTACCAAAAGAGTCTTAGACATGCAGTAATACATCAAAAAGAGACATGCTCCCTCCATGGTACACAAGCCATAAAGTTGTCAGTTTTAGATTTACTGCAACAAAACAACCAACCATCAATCCAGATACTTTTTTTTCTTTTTGTTGAAGGAAGTGGTATTGGTTGGCTTAGACATCAAACCGCATCCTTACCTTTTCTGGGACATGCATTAAAACAAATAGTACTCATGTAAATGGTGTATGGGTTAGAAAAGTCAAAACCCTTGGTCCTCCACCTACGCTCCAACCCGGTAGCGATATAAAAGTCTCTGGAATAGAACGGACCATCATCTGCATCTACAGGTACATTTAATAAACATGGTGATCAGATAGGCTGGTTAAAACATGTAATTTTAATCTTAAACTTTAAAATAACCCAAATCAGCTAGCTGATAATTATGATGGTTTAACCTCAATTAATCGCTCGGTATAGGCAACCTTGAGGACAAAATGTGTCACATAACTAAGGGTTCTATTACGACAACCAAAATTATCAAATGTTTAGCAAGTGGGATTTCAATTTCAACCTACACAGGTGCATGATATTGTCTGCAGAGAAAAGAAACGTAGAGAGATAGACGGAAAACCAACCTTCCACAGATTCAGACTTGGATTTACTGGATTTATGAGATGGAGTCTCACCTGCAAGCAAGATAAGGCATCAAGCAACAGGACATAACTAATGCAGCTTATATAAACCACAAAATGCTAATTAGTTTACCGGCATAGTTAGAGGTGACATAGATGCACTTTCTAAAAAGTTTTTGGATGGCCCACAAACACACTTTCTGTTAAAATAGGAAAACAATTTGCTTTTTATATAATAGAATGGTTGCATGCATTCACTACAAAATAAGTGCCCTTTTCTGACTGAGGTTTTTTCTTACTGAATTGAAAATTAGACATTAAATGTTTTTTAAAAAGTTTTAATGACTGAAACAAAAGTAAGTATATATCTTTTTGGTATAATAAAAAAAATTAATTAATAAAAAAAAAAGAATAATAATACAAATATGCACGCATCTTTACTAAAACTCACGTGCAACTCACATTCAATCTCATTTTTAAACCCTAGCTTCATTTAGGCACAATCTCTGGCGATTTGCGTCTCGAACAACAACACCGGCCACCACATCGCCACACTGCCGCATCGCCATCGCCGTCGCCACCGGCCACCACAGCGTCGGCTTATTACAATTCAGTAACATCGATTCCGCAACTGATCTGTTGCTTCATCACGCTCCGTCCGTCTCCTTTTTCGGTAACATACGCCATCGTCATCGTCTCCTTCTTCGGTTACAGAAACAGGTAATTAATTATTGATTAATTCTAGTTTTCGGTTTCAATTTGAATTCGAATTTGAAGGATTAAAGTAATTTAGTTGGCTGTGTTTTGATTTTGTGAAGAAATTTATTGAGCTTTAGAGGAAAGGAACTGAAGAGAATCGTAATTCTGCGATTGATTGTATTAAGATTGCATTTGCTCCTAGCGCTCTTGACGCCTATCCGGTATGTTCATATACATTTGTTAATTATTATGAATGTTGTTGCTGTTGATATTTTGCTTGTGAAATTAGTTTGTGCGATTCTGTAATGTCATATAGTGTTAAATATATCAGCAAAAGGACCTAATGCATTAATGTCATCTATTATTTGGCCTGACATAAACATTATTGACATGAAGCCAGTTTTGTTGTGGTTAAGCTTTTAGCAAATAAAAAACAAATACACTAGTTCTATATATTTCAACAAAACTGAGCACGTCTTGATCTAGACTGTAATCATGAGATAAGGTCTACTTAGACAATTCTAAAACTAGTACCTATGGAGCACAAACATGTATGTTCATATACATTAATGTAAATCGATGAAGACTTGATGGTTTAGTTGCATTCGGTTTTTGAACTATGGATCTGTGTAATGATGGGGATTGTGTAATGATCGGGATCTGATAAACATGTATGTTCATATACATTAATGTAAATCGATGAAGACTTAATGGTTTAAACAGGAGGTACTACTACATGCATTTATTAGTGTAATCTAATTGATTGATAATGATGATTGGTGCATGTAGGGAGTATTGTTTGAGAAGATTCATCCGACTCTATTTCATCACTGCATGATCTGGTATTTTTTCTAAGCTTCATTTTAACTGATACAAATATGTATATCATATGTTTTAAATAAGGGCATGAACTGTGGTTATCACATGTTAGTGCAAAGTATCTTCATCTTTTAAGATATTACAGTTAGATGTCCCGTTTTATTCATTGTTGTTTGTGAAGCAGAACTCTCCTTGCCTCATTTTGGAACTCTATGCCTTTTGACAATATAATAGTGTTTAACAGATGTTTACATTTCTAGAAAACCAAAATCAGTTCCAATCCTTTTTAGATGGTAGATATGAATTGTGAATTTGATTGATAGTTAACAGAAAACCTAGGATATTGGAAGTTAGGGATCAAAAGTTCTGGAAGTGCTTTAGATATGTATGTTGGAAAGAGAATCAGAGAAGATAAATGTGGTAACTTGGATCTTTGCAATCTGGGAACAAAGCAGTTAGAAGGGCCTTGTGAATTGTAAAGATAGATTGTATAGGCAGATTGTGTTTACAGGTGGTCATAGCTATGAGATTACTGAGGATAGATTGATTACAGGTTCTTGTATCATAGTTTTTTTGTACATATTTTATTAGGGTGAAATCCCTTTACCCGAAAAGCATAAAGCCCAATGGTTTATTGACTATTTCTCATATTTCTTTTCTTGTTATTTTGTTTTTGTTTTTTTCATATGTTGAGCAAGATTTGGTGGAGCAATGGAGCTGCATTTTCTACTCTTTTGTTCCCCTGTGTTTAGATAGTCTTAAGCTTTGGACCTTTAAATTCTACACACTTATGTATTGAGAAGTTTGAACATGTTTACATAAATGAAAGTATTATATATTTGCATAGTGATTTAATTGCATTGTAGCATTATTTCAATTGTTTTGAATATTATATAATTTTAAATAAATTAAATACAAAAGAAATTGGTAAACCACCTTTATTCATGGAGGTTGTAATGACAGAACCTTCAGTCATTAAAGAACTTGTCTCTCATAGTTTCTAAACCCACTTTACTTACTGAATTATTCAGTCATTAAATGTTTTGGACTTTTAATGACTGAAACTTTTAGTCACATTGGACTTTTAGCGATGGCTTTGTTAGTGACTCTTTTTTCTTAAGTAGGAGTAGCCTTTTTAGCCTTTAATGACTGTTTTTATACCTTTAATGACTGTTTGTTTCAGTCACTAAATGGCATCTATCTTGTAGTGATTAGGCGACCTTCAATCTGTTTGATCTGAAACAATTTTCATCTACGTTTTTTAAAGTGCAGCCCCCTTGACCTGTTGGAGATGAAATCTTTGACCCATTCTTACATGAAGGTTTGTTGCAACACAATAACAGTTTCAAGAGTAAAAACCACAACAAACACTCCACCGTCCTATATTCTAAGGTGTTACCATGTACGGTGGAGTGAGTATATGGAATGGGGGTTACTGGTTCTTATAATAAAGTGTCAACCAAACATACACATACCATTAGGCTTGACGAAAGAAAACTGGCAAAGGGTTCTGGCACCACCAGAAACATCACATTGGACTACAGCCTCATAGAGTCCAGATTTTCCTTGTTCATGGGCGCTGATGGTCATGTTGAAGTAATACGCGGAGCCCTTCACTCCTTGGTACGTGCACTCCATTAATTGAGCTTGACTAACGACGTTGTCTATGTCCTTGTTAACATACTAACAGCATATAACTAATTTACATGTAAGTAAAACCGTTAACGGAAGTAGAAAGCAGGAGGAGGGGATGTGTTACCATACCCGCGAATAAGCATCATTGAAGGTGCCAACAGCAAACTTGCAAAGGGAGCGACAGATGCCATCATCATTCTCAAGTCTCGGTAGACGTTCAGCAGAAGATGTAAATGACTTGTTCATTTTCTACCACACGCATGATATACGTATGTGAGACAAACAAGTATAGGTTTACATAGATGAAGAGAAAAAGAGGGATGAATACATACAGATTGATCGTTCCGTTTAAAATTCATCCAGGTTACCTTCTCCTCTCTATCCAAAAGTTTGATGGGACTGAGTAAATCGGAAACCTCTGAAATAGAAAAGTTACCGAGTTAACATCCATGGGTTCAGTTTATACGTGACACGCGCGAGCGCACACAGAGAGACAGACACACAAGACAGCACTTGCATCTTTGATTCATAGAAGATACAAATAAATAAAGTTGATCAAACTAACAATAACACATGCAGGACCTAGCAACGTACATTGCTATTAAATACGAAGTATATATTTGGGAAGAGCATAACACGTACATAATTCTATGTAATGCAGAAATATATCCAGATTTGTCTGTCCATGTCTTTCATATCAAAGACAGGTATACAAGTTACTTACCTTGTATTGGTCTACAACTAGATCGGGCGCATTGTCGTTTTCCTTTTTTAGCAAGCTAATAATTAAGAAAATGACCAAAGGAGAGGAAATGCGTACCCGGTGTCTCAATGGGTGAAGGTTCCGGTTCGTCCGGTTCCGGTACCAGTTTTGCAGCGATTGTGTAGTCTCTGCAATAAAAAAGGGTAATATGATACTATTATTTATCTACGAGAACAAAAGGAAATATACGTTTGATATAAAAGAAAACAAATTGAAAGCTAAAAAGATAAGGAACATAACATACAATTCCCAGTCAGAAGGCAACGAATTGATTGATTTGAAGAAGCCAGCCATTGTCTTAATCCTTCTCTCATACTCATCCAAAGTCGGTTCATTTGGGCTTTTCTTCTTCTTCTTCCTAGGAGGAGGATTAGGAGAACGTAGAGCAAGTGCATTCTGAATGAGATGATATAACGGTTCTGGAACTGTAAGAGGGTTACTAGGCTCGGGCTCGGGCTCGGGCTCAGGCTCAGGCTGGCGCTTGCGATTGAATTTCGAGGGTTTTCGAGGGCTCGTGGAAGTTGGTTTTGACTGAATAACAGAAACACGAATAGGGGTTTAGTTTCAAACGTATCATCATCAGCAGAACCTAAACCCTAGATTAAACTATGTACACATTTACCTAGCAATTTGTGTTAGACATGTTGAAAAATCAATTACATGGACGGTTGAAAAAAATCATCTAACCCTATCCCAAATATATATGTGAAATAAACAACAACGATAAGCATACCATGATATGACGCTCAAATGAAACCCTAATCGGAACGAAAGTCGCGGCGACTTTGGGTGAATATTTTGGGTCTCAGTTTCCCTTTGTATAGTCTCACCAATCTTTCTTTTATTACACAACTTAAATAATTATCATTATTATTATTATATTATCAACTAAAAATTATGAAATTAGTACGTGACGGTTAAAAAACCATGAACTTTCAATATTCACTTATATATGATTGGTGGTTTTAACGTACTTGGTGTTGTTCAATGAAAGTTGTAAGTTTTATGTATTAAATTTTATATTATCGTCTTCTGAAAGTACTTTAGTGATCCATCTATTATCAATCACAATTCACAATTAAAGATTAAAAGGGAAAATAAAATAAAATTACTCATCTTACATGCCCATTTAAATGCAATTTTAAAGAAGAAGAAGAAAAAAAAAAAAGGGGGGGGGGGACCGAACTTGAGGTAATACAACGATTAGTTAAAACACTGAATTGAATACCGGAATAATTAAGTATTTGTAGATTATCTGACTTTAGTTGAAAATTTATAGTATGTATCTAATTTATAACAATTTTATTGTGTGTATCGAACTTTTAAAAATCTATATTGTATATATTGGATCGTATTTTTTGATGACGTGTCATTCCAAAAATGTGTCATGTGTCATTTAATATTTCTAGTATGTATATTACTTAACACATTTATACTATGTATATAACTTAACGCATCATTAAAATACCGTTTTATACAAAACAATAGTGATATTTGAATGTTAGATAAATGGAAGTGTTGTAAGTTGAATAATACTATAGATTTTTTACTAAAGTTAAATACATATACAAATACATATTGTTGGAGAAAACGTGTCCCACAAGCCATGGTATTTCTTTTCATTAATTTGGATAATTACCTAGTTAAATGCTAAGATATTATTTCCTAGTTACAATATAGTTACATCTCTATATATAGAGATGATATCCCTTGGCAGATTACATCCCAACACCCCATACGTTTAGTTTCTTCTCCTTGTTTTATTATTACTTGCCACATACAATATACCCATACATACCTACGTCTTTGTTTCTTGCTTTAATTCCATCACAAGTTCTTGCCGCATACACAAATACGTACGTATAAATATATTGTGGTATATTACAATCCCTTTTTGTTCAAGAGTTATTATGGGAATTATTTAATTCTCTTTTATACTTCAATTGGCCTATATATCATTGAAGGTTTTGTACTCTTTATTGATATAGTGGATTGTTCGTGGTCGTCGCCCGTGATTTTTCCTCCTATTAAATTGGGGGTTTCCATGTAAATCATTTCTAATCTTTATTTACTTTCGTTACTTTGTTATTTGGTTGATTATTGTTAACGTTAAATCTTTACTTTCGCCAGTGGCGGATCTTGAACATAGATTATGGGGGGGCCAAAATTATTTGTGCGTAAATAGACTAGAAACAAGATCATCCAATCGTCCTGCAAATTTTGATTGTGTTATGCTTTAATAAATAATAGGCGTTTGAACATAATAGATTATGTGACATGCTGACTTTGATTTTTGATTAAATCGTTAAAGGTCAAATGTAGACTACACAAGAATTTGAGTTTTTTTTTCTATTAATGTAATATAAAATCACATTTTTACAATAATCTTTTACCTTTGTAAACCCTTAAAATTTAAAATTGTTTATTTATGAATCAAGAAATATAACTATAACATATTTTTAACTGTATACGGAGTATTAAAAAGCCTTAATAAGTTGTATGCTGAAAAGAAAAAGAAAAAAAAGGAACAAAAATGTGCTGTGGGTAGTTTGTGTCATGGAGTAAATATTGAAAGGGTTAAAGTAGTCTCTTATATGACATAAGGGGGTCAAATGAAAGAAAATGTATACATAAGGGGCTAAGTGAAAGAAAAGGTAGAAGGTGTCAGTCATCTTCTCCAACTTTACCATCTATATACATAAACTCATATTTTCTCCATTAAAATTAAACCTTAAGCTCTATCTTTTCTACTCAATAGATCAAATATATTACACTACTTATTTAGAATTTTTGGGGGGCCAAGACCCCTCCCTGCCCCTTAAAAGATCCACCGATGGCTTCCGCACACGCTCTATATCCAACAAGTGGTATCAGAGCCACGTCACAATGGTCACCAAATTTGAAATTGATAAGTTTGATGGCAAGATTAGTTTTGCTATTTGGAAAGTTCACATGCAAGCGATACTAATACATCACGGGTACAAGAAAGCCCTTATGTGACACCCGACAAATTAGGACTAGTATTAGTGCCTAATCATCTTGTTAATACATGTAATTAGTTTTGTGTTAGGCTAATTATGTGTATCATTATATATATTTATTGAAAAATATACTCGTACGCGATTTATTAAATCGTGCATTGTCATGTCAAATGGATTTCGACACATTAAATACGGACATTGGTGAACTTTTTAATATGTAACTTAAAACTATTTGGTGACTAAATATTAGTTATTTACATTTGATTATTATGTATTAATAATATACGAAACAACATACATTTAGCTTAAAACGTATCCGACAAATCAAATAACCAAAAGTTATATTATGTAACTCATAATAAAGTATTTTGATAAATTACTCCCATTTAAAATATCGCGATTTAAATCAAAAATGAAAATACAATTAAATAACAATACACGAATATATAAACGTTCAAACGATCGGGTAAACGAACACCGCACGGAGCGCAAACACAGGGGACAAAAATTAAAAATCCCACACACAAGGTGGGGCCCATATGGGCCGGCCCCTACCTTCCCCCTCCCCCTTTTCCCTTTTTCCTTTTCCCTATTTTTTCTCTTTCACTTCACCACACACACACACACATACACACACACACACACCTTTCCTCTATTCTCTCTCTATTCCCTCTCCCACTACCACCACCAAACCGTCACCTTTAATCCACCATATCACCACCAAAAACTCATCACCATCCAAGACTCGTTTAGGATTAAACAATCACCGCGACGCGATCTACACATCCATCTTTTCGGAATCTCCACGCGACGTTTTGTAAGATCCCGACACTTTCAAAAACTTCCGTATTTTACTTATTTTACATGTTTAGTTGTTAATCTAGCTAGAGTATGTCCAAATAAGTTGTTAAAACTCGTTTTCGGAACATTTGTTGAAAGTTGCGATTTTGGTTAATTTAAAGAAACGACACCTCGAGACATCCCCGACACAAACCGATAATTTTTCTAGGCTCTAATAACTTGTTTAAAGCTTGTGTAAAAGTATCAGGTCAAACCGAGGTCGTTTGACCACAAACCCGACACTAGAATTCCGATCAGACCCTTTGTGTCGTAGAAAAGCCCTAATCTGCGACACAATCTACGACACAGCCTTGTGTCGTAGAAAACCCTAATATGCGACACACATTACGAAACAAAACCTTATGTCGCACAAAAATCGAATGTCGCATACTACGACACATTACCCTTATGTCGCACTTCAATTTTACGACACAAATCTGGTGTCGCACCTTGTGTCGCAATTCACAGAAATATGGATTTCAAATGCGTTTTTACTAAAGCAATATAGTTCTAAATAAAAATTTTTCGCACTGACCTGGCAACTCGACCCCAGCCAGGGGCTCTGCCCCTTGGACCCCGCCAGGGGTTGCCACCCCTTGGACCCCGCAACCAGGGGCGCTGCCCCCGGACCCCCGTCAACTTAAGCCCGAAAATACTTTTCACTAAGTGTTGAACACTTACAACCTGCAAATTTTATACGACGTCACTCGTACTTAAAATACATATACTTTGAAAAGTATACAATACGTTGAAACATATTATAACACTTTGAGATTGTTATCATAAACCGTCACCAACGGGCCGTACACATTTTCAAAACACAAACTACAACTAAACATTTGGACATAACTAGTTGTATGAACAACTAACATGGATGGCCTTTTGAGACATCCACTTACTTACAACCTTATATGCTTAGGACATTAGAAGGTTGCGGGTTCTGAGAACCTACTGGTTGATAGTACTTTCGGATACTTGTTTATTGATATAAACACTAACTTGCAAAGACTCAGGTGAGTTTCATAGCCCCTCTTTACTGTTTTACACTCAGGGGTGAGATTACATACAACTGTTGTACTGACGCGCACACAACGGTCGGATCAGGAATCTCTTCCCGTCGTTTCAGACCTTTCCGCTGGGCACGACGTCAGTGAGTAGTTTTAAATTTATATTTTGTCGGGGGAGCCTAATCCTCCGTACTATCTACTGGTACTTGGTACGAATACCTGATACTAGTATATGGTAAGGATGATCCAGGGTCGTTCCTCACGACGGCAGAATTGAAACAGAGCTCGTTCAGATAACTTAGTGATCAAGCTAGGGTTTAGATAGTTGGATAGGTATTTGATTTGATTTTTATCTAATTAAAACTACTAAAACTAATAAAACATAAAAGTAAAGGGAAGCTAGCATATATGTAACACTTAAACATAACAAAGACGTGGTTCGCCATGATTTAGGATAACAGACAGTTAGGATGATGCTTATTGGGGACACAGTCATTTAACAGACAGATAAACTTAGTTGTAAACACTAGGACCCTACTTATTTAGTTCCGGATCTAAATACGTATGTCACTGAGTACCTAGGCTATCATGAACCCTGATCAGATCAGACTGTTTTCAAACCCCCCTGAACTTTTGCTTGAATAAGACAAAGTCACCCTTGATTTATCTAGGGAGCAGGCATAAGGCAACAGGCCGCAATTGTATTTACTGACCTTTCTTAACCCCTAAGTCTATTTGTTATTATCTAACTGTGTACTGGTTGTTAACTGTTGTTATTCTAAACTATCGGTATTGTAGAGTTAAGCAATGTTTATGGAGCATTAAGCCCTCTTGACAGAACTCTGTATTCATTCATTGAAGCATATATTCTACCGTCATAAACATAGACCCTCCTTTACATGCAGGCGTTCATCCCTAGGAATAATCACGGTGTACAAGGCAATTAGGCATTTCCACAGTGTTCCAAATCTTAGATGTACTAACGGTGTATCGGGCATTTAAGCATTTCCACAGTTTTCCAGATCTTAGGTGTAATAACGGTGTACAGGGCAACGAGCATTTCCACAGCTTTAATTCCTAGACCCGAGTTCTAGAAGGGTCACTTCTAGGTAATCCACGATGAAACAGTCCTACGGCATTTCCTTAGCTTCCACGTATTTGTACTCCACTAGTGGTATTTCCAACGCTATACGAAGTACTGTGCCGTTTTATGGAAAGTTCATAGCTTCATACTGTAACTGGAGATAACTGTATTTACGTAGTATTAGGGTTTGCAAAGTCCTATCCTAAGGGCAACAGTCACGTGAAAGTCTGGAAAGGGTGATGAGACACTAGGTCTATATTCAGGATAAGCTTAGACAGATAACAAAGTATAACAACTCCCAGTTATATAATGATCGGGAACATTATTCCACAACGGATTGTGCCCACGACTTTCATAGCTTCCACGTTCCGTACTCCACACATTAGTGATGTTTCCGGCGCTATACAAATGAAAGCCGTATAACGTTATCTCCGTTGTTTCATAATGTTGTTATCCCAATATCATATATTTGAAGTAACATCATCACTACTATTTAAATCATGACAAACATACAAGCACACTACTCAAAATGCATAACAATAAACATTTCTAATATTAATAAATCACATACATCAAACAAGAACAATATGACAAATTAATAATAGAAAGGATAGATAATACCGATACGAATTGCGAGCAGAATAACAACTTGTATTTCTTCATTAAAATCCAAGCATTACATAAGCTAGCCTCTACTAATTAACTACATAACTAATCTCTCTCTAGTTCTCCTCTAACTCCTTAGAGTAGTGCTAGAGAGAGAAACTAGAGAGAGGAACTAACTACAAGAATAATTCTCCTCTAACTCCTAAGAGTAGTGCTAGAGAGAGAATGTGTGAGAGAGAAAGTGAGAAATGAGAAATGAGAATGGTGTGTGGTGTGAATGAAATGGTGGAGGAGGCCATCTATTTATAGGTGAAGATCAACTTGGAGCCAAAGTAATGAGCCATGGAGCCAATCTTGGAGCCAAAGTTGCAGCCAAACTTGGAGCCAAAGGAATTGATACGTACAAGCACCGAAACGCATCGTACAAGCAAACCAAGCATGAAGGAAGCCAACCAAGCCACCCCTAGACCACCAAAAACCGTATATGGGGTATAGGGGGCCGTATACGGCTTGCCAAGGCCGTATACGGTATGTAAAGGCCGTATACGGCTTGCCAAGGCCGTATACGTGGTGTTTCGGCTTTTCTGCGTTGCTTAAAACGGCCATATCTCCTTCGTTACACGTCCGTTTGACCCGATTCTTTCGCTCACGGATTCGTAATTCCGTTACGCTTCTAATGGTACCAATCTCATAGAAATTGGATGTGTGTAGCTTAAGCATGTTTGGAATGCCTTTTAACGATCTGTAGAAGCCGTATCTCTTCCGTTCTTCACCCAATTTGCATGATTCTTGATTCTACCGTATCGTTTTTACCTATTAAAACATACCATAAGGTTAGAATGTGCTTAACATAAGGTAAATGAGTGTGTGAGAATTGGTTGTTGTTTATTCGCTCTGTTTTGCTCGTTATTTGGACGTTTTTAGTGATTTTTGTAGCAACGCCTATATTTGGAGCACTTTAGTGAATTTTAGTAAATAAAGATTGTTTTGGAATGTTTTCACTAAAGATGTGTCCAAAAAGTGTGGAATATCATACTTAAAAACACGACTTTTTGCGTCACATCATGTACACAACTGTTTTATAATCACAAGTAACTGAACCAACTTTTATACGGATTGCATGAGACCCTTATCCACTTAAAGTCCTCACTTTATCATAGTTCGTTAATTCTATAACCGTGAGTGTTATTGGATAGATATATCAGGGATTGACATCCCTGTCCGGGCTAGTCGCGCTAGCCAACCCACGAATACAGTAGTATTTGATTGTTACAGGTGCACTGGATATGCACCTGCCCGAGGCACAAACTAGGTTAAGCGTCGAACTGTGAGACTCATGGCAATAGTATACACTTATTTTGCTTTTATGCAATACTGATAAATCTTGTGATTATCAACTTTGATAACTGTTTAAACCTATGAACTCACCAACATTATGTTGACGTTTTAGTATGTAATCTCAGGTACACAACAGCAGTAGAAAGCCTTAGCTCGAGTCGCATGGTTTTACAAATTGCATACAAGGAGATTTCCACGCATTACTATATTTTGTAGAGATAGTTATTTTTTTGAATCTCTTTAACTCTAGATGCGAACTCTAAGGCCTGTAATCGATTAAATTCGATCTTTTGTAAACAATATTTATACTTTTATATGAATGTATCTCAAACGTCTCATTTAGAGGTCGTTTTCTTGTAACTATTGTGTGATGATCATTGATTAGTCGCGCCCCGACCCGACTTCCGATGTTGTTAATTTGGGGGTGCGACACCTTAGGGGCGTGGCTCACAAACCGGCAGGAATGTCGGATGCCAATTGGGAACAATTAGACGAGAAGGCTCTCGCCACGATCTAATTGTTTCTCACTCGAGAAGTTCTTCGAGAGGTTATACACGAGAAAACTGCGGCTAGTTTATGGCTCAAGTTGGAATCTCTCTACATGACGAAGAGTCTTGCAAATAAGCTTCGCTTAATGGATCGTCTATACACTTTTCGTATGAAACCGGGCACACCTATTAAAGATCATCTAGATGAATTTAATAGTATTCTCATTAATTTGCAGAATTGTGACACCCGTTAAATTAGGACTAGTTTTTAGTTCCTAATCATTTAGAAATACATGTAATTAGTACTATGTATTAGGCTAATTGTATGTATCAATATATATATATATGTGTATATATATTGTTGAATATATATCAGTACGCGATTAAATTTAATCATGCATTTTCAAATCGGCCAAATTCCGATTCATTCATACGGCGTTGGTGAAAGCAAGTATTAATTTAATATGGAATTATTATTTTAATACACTCAATATTTATCATATATTATTTTGATAATATATAAAGTATTTTGTATCGTACAAATCAAAACATTCGCGACAAAACTTATAAATAATGTATTATTATGGAAAATGATAATTATTATTTACTTGGATTAAAATAAAACACATTTCGTTTTATTTCATTTTACTCAAACGCGACGAAACTATTCAAACCATATCCGTCTCTCAAACTCAAAACAAAGATATATTTTTATATCTCAAAAATAGTATTTTTATAAAATACTTTGACTCAAAGATAATACAAAAATACATTTATTAATTTTTAAAATTAAAAGCATTTCATTTATATACGATCGGGTACAAAAACACGGGTATTTTGTATTGCGAATTGAGCCTAACCAACTCCAATTATTGGAGCCGGCCAGACCCAAAACCCCCTCCCAGTTTCATTTCATCTTTTTCATCTATTACTCTCGGTTTCTCTTCTCTCGGTTTACATCATCAACAACAACACAAGGAATAGCAACAAATTCATCATCAACACCATATTCATCATCTTCTTCGTCTTCATCATTATCATCATCATCCGACTCCATTTTAAATTCGTAAGAACCACACCCCAATCTTATAAATTTGTGTGTTTAAATTACATATATAATCATGCTTTGATGTTCCATGAACGAATTATGTCCCCAAATCGAACCTATACTCATTTTTCAAACTGACTTTGCGAACAGACCTGAAACCAGGCTGAATCCGACGGATTCATGAGAATCCGGCCGATTCCCTTTCAAAAACACCCAATCCGGCGGATTCCTAAGAATCCGGAGGATTCAACCCAAAAACACTCAATCCGGTGGATTGCCAAGAATCCGGCGGATTCACTCAAAATGTCACGGATCCGGCGGATTGATCCTCGATCCGGCGGATTCCCTTCAAAATCAACTCAGACCATGTTAATCAAGCTAGATCCGCGTTGATTGATTAGGATCCGGCGGATTGGGCTAGGATCCGGCGGATCCACCCTTTAATCAGACACAAATTTTATTAAGTATCGGGACTAAGATTTTTACACCTCGACCCCAGCCAGGGGCCAGCCCCTTGGACCCCGCCAGGGGTTGCCACCCCTGGGACCCCGCTAACCAGGAGCGCTAGCCCCCGGACCCCCGTCTTTCACAAACTTTTAACAAATTTTTACACTAAGTATCTAACATCGCGAAATTCTTAATACTTATACGATACAACATTTAAACATTTCAAACATACTTTATAAGTATATCATTTCAATAATACTTTGAAATTATAATTCAAACTCACTAACGGGCCATACTTGTTTTCCAATCATAACTAATCAAATAAATTCATTGGACATAACTAGTTGAGGGAACAACTAGCATAGATGATCTGTTGAGACATCTAATCATTAAAACCTTGCGCGTTCAATACGCCCAGCAGGTTTCCATATCTAATCATTAAAACTTTGCGCGTTTAGGACGCCCAGCAGGTTTCAGTCGTTGGAGACGACATCATTTCTCTTGTACACCCTCATTAGTGCTTGATAGCATCTCATTAGACTCAGGTGAGTCTCATAGCCCATATTTTACTGTTTTTACACTAGGGGTGAGAATACATGCCTGTTTTGTTTTACATCTGAACGCAAGTATCAAATATCGCTATATTCTGAATGAGTTTATTCATCGAATCATTTAAGTCCTCCAAGCATAGTTTGGTAATACTTTGTAGCGTGAATGTTAGTGTATGGTACCATATGAGACTGACAATCCCCGTCCGGGTCAGCAAGCACTGACCGGTCAAACGGACGCATTATCATTTGTTCATACGTGTGTTGATTAGGCACACGCATAGAGGCACCCTCGCTCAGGCACTTAATTGTGATCCTGACACCTCAGTTAAACTCAGACTATGTGCTCATGGCAGTTATATACATCATTTATCAATTACTTATTTGTTTGATTACAAATATTCATACTTAAATCTTGCGGTTCATACATTACACTTTATCATTAAACCTGTGAGCTCACCGGCTTTTAGCTGATCATTTTAGCGTGTATTCTCAGGTACTCAGCAGTAGTAAGACTGCCACTCAGGATGCCCATTAGCTGGAGTCGCATTCAGACATCAAGAGATTTTCATGCATTACTATATTTTGTATAATTTAGTTATGCCATAGAATCTCTTTCATTAATCTCGAGCTTTTGTAAACTATATTATAACAGTGTAAAACTTTTATAATATCAATGTATTTGTAAAATGACGCATATAGAGTCGTTCATTGTATACCTTTTGTGCTTGATTATTGATTAGTCGCGCCCCGACCCGAATCGCTTCCGCATCATAATTTGGGGGTGCGACAAGAATCTAGATGTTGATATCGATAATGAGGATAAGGCAGTATTATTGGTTATCTCCTTGCCCGCTTCTTATAAGCACTTTAAGGAAATCATGTTATATGGTAACCGTGATACATTGTCGTTTGATGATGTTAAGTCTGCCTTATTGTCCAAGCAAAAGTACGATGAAGATGCCGAATCGGAAAGTGGTGAAGGATTGGTTACAAGAGGCCAAAATTATGAACGAGGCGAAAATAGTAATAACAATAAGAAACATCAATCATAATATTCAAACAAGACTTGCAAGTATTGCAAAAAAGGTGGACATATTGTTTCTGATTGTTACAAGTTGAAGAACAAATTAGAGAGAGAAGGTAAATGGAACAATGATGATAAACCCGATAAATCTGCCGGGGTAGTTGTTGCTGAGGTGGAGTCTGATGATGACGTATACTTGGCTATTGACACTGAAAGATACAAAGATGATTGGATTATTGACTCCGGTTGTACCTTCCACATGACTCCTCATCAAAGTTGGTTTGCTACTTATGAATCTTGTAATGGTGGCAATGTGTATATGGGGAATCATATTGTTTGTCCAGTTATTGGGAAGGGTACTATTCAGATCAAGATGCATGATGGTGTTGTTAGGACCGTCACCGGGGTTCAACATGTTCCTGATTTAAAAAGAAATCTCTTATCTCTAAGCACTCTTGAGGCTAATGGATTTAAATACTCGGGTCAAGATGGAATTATGAAAATATCCAAAGGAGATTTGGTTTCGATGAAGGCAATTCAATCTCTTGGTTTATATGTACTACAGGGAACTACTATTGTTGATACTGTTACGGTTGGCCACATCGAAGTCTCACTCGAATGATTCTAAGCTTTGGCATTATCGCTTAGGTCATATGGGCGAGAAAGGCATGAATATTCTAGCCAAGAAAGGTCTTCTTAAGAACCCGTGCAACATTGAGTTCTGTGAACATTGTGTCTTTGGCAAGCAGAAAAAGATTATCTTTTCTTCAGGTATATATAGAACCAAGGGTACTCTTGACTACATCCATTCGGATCTATGGGGTTCATCTCCTGTTACTTCTCGAAGAGGTAAACAGTATATATCGACTAAAGTTCTCCCCACAACTAAGTTCAAACATTGCTTGGACTTAGTTGGTGTCATTGGTGTTTAATACCCTTCGGGGTGCGACGATGACAACGATAAGAATCATGGCTTTTGGTCCAAGGTGGAGATTGTTGGAGAAAACGTGTCCCACAAGCCATGGGATTTCTTTTCATTAATTAGGATAATTACCTAGTTAAATTCTATGATATTATTTCCTAGTTACAATATAATTACATCTCTATATATAGAGATGATATCCCTTGGCAGATTACATCCCAACACCCCATACGTTTAGCTTCTTCTCCTTGTTTTATATTACTTGCCACATACAATATACCCATACATACGTACGTCTTTGTTTCTTGCTTTAATTCCCTCGCAACTTCTTGCCGCATACACAAATACGTACGTACAAATATATTGTGGTATATTACAATCCATTTTTGTTCGAGAGTTGTTATTGGGAATCATTTAATTCTCTTTTATATTTCAATTGGCCTATATACCATTGAAGGTTTTGTACTCTTTATTGATATAGTGGATTGTTCGTGGTCGTCGCCCGTGGTTTTTCCTCTCATTAAATTGGGGGTTTCCACGTAAATCGTTTGTGTTCTTTATTTACTTTCGTTACTTTGTTATTTGGTTGATTATTGTTAAGGTTAAATCTTTACTTCCGCACACACTCTATATCCAACACATATATCCTTGAATATAATAATATGATTAATGGAAACCAAGAATGATCCTATTTTTATCACTTTTAGCGACTGGATGAATACAATTATCAAATACTATAAGCTTTTGTAGCTACTTTCATTCTGCAATAAATTATAGGTTACCTTATTTGGGCTTTTAGGAAAATATGAGCTTTGAAACTCCTTTTACAAAAATTACCTACTAATGAGATCTTTTGACCACAAATGTCGATTAATTGATCATTTTATCTTTAATGCACCTTCCCATTACAGTAGGCATTAATCCATAGTCTGAAAATTTCTTCCAAATTACTGTTAGACAGAGGCAATATTGTAGAGTCAACTTGACTCATCCCAAATCATCAATATGTCACATAGAGAGAGGCCTATCAAGATTTTTTTGAAAACAATCATTGATGAGTATATACTTGAAAAGTTACATATATCGCTCCAAGTCCTGCAGCTGCTTTTCGAACCTCCTTGACCCATACACATTAAGGCAGAAGCATAACTGAAGCAGTTCCTAATCACAAGACCACCAATTAGTTATTAGAGATAAACAAGAATTCAACTTCATAACCTAATCCAACCTTACTCATTACCAATCCATACGCCCGTTTAAACCAGTATTAAAAAATGGCATGTCTCAACTAACCGTGTTTTGATATGTTACCCAAGTACCCAACCCACACTACCCACCCATAGAATAAAAATATTATGTACACCAGTGGCGGAGCCAGGATTTTAGATCACTGGGTGCACAAGTTCACATTTGGGTCCGGACCACCACGGTCAGCAAAGGTTTCATCCTGATCACGGACCACCACCTTTACTAGGTCCGGTGTGTTTATGACCACCTGTAGCTTGCTTCCCACATAGAACTTGAAGATCGGGCCATATGTGTGAGCCGTGTCAGTGAATTGTTTGTGTAACTCTGGACTGAGAAATGGAAGGAACCCGTCAATTGGCAGGAACGAGGACATGGTGGCAACGATGGTGCCCGTGGTAGATCTTGAACAAAATTTTCGTGTGGGCTGTGTATTAAAAAAGTTCCCTTCCACTAGTTATGCATGTGAAAACCAACTAAGCAATGTGTTTAATGCTTGCGGTCAACTAGTGATCAAGTACTTCTGTAAGTTACAAGGTCGTTATCCTTTGAATTTAGCTAAATGTGTATGATACTCTATACATGTCTAATAAAGAGGAATATAAATTCACAAGACTTTTAAATTAAATTTTTAGAGTTATAAAGCCATTTGTTATAAGTGTAAATGTTACGTATTATTGTACTTAAATACACTTCTATAACAAAATGTTTATTGAATGTAAAATTAACAATTATGTCTAGAGAACTTTCGTATAAGAAATTGATAGTTCTATATATTGCAAGTTGCAAAGTAGAGAAAAATTAAATACTATTATTAAGTGAAGGGGCTTAAACTGTGATTTCAAATATTTATAAGGGTGTAAAATGAAAAGCTGTCATCTTCTTCATATTTATTCTGTATCCACTTTTCCTCCATTAAAGGTATAATTTTTAAGCTTTAATTCAACCGACTCATCTATAAAACCAAACTGAATGGGCATAATGGCAAGTTAGTAACTCCGATTTTTTAGCACAAAGATCTGCCGATGGATGGTGCACCATTCTCGGAGCTCACAGATTCACCGGGGTCACGACGTGATGGTGCATCATTCTCGGAGCTCGAATATGTGAATTTGACCATGAAATACCCAAGATTCGTACAGATTTACTGGGGTCACGTGCCCCCACACCTCATAACGTGGCTCCGCCACTTATGTACACAATAGTGAATATTGCAATAAACAATGAAATATTATGTACGCCATAGAATAAAAAATGAAAGGAAAAAAAATTCAATTGTGTGTGCTTAAATGTGATTAGTTATTACTTTCAAGAGATTAATGAATGACCAAAACTGACTTAAAAACTCAAATATAACGCGAAAATATGTTGACAAGATAGAAAATCGGGTTGGTCGGGTTGGGTCCGGGTTGTCGGGTTTTTGATTGGGTTGAAATACTCAGCCCGATTATAAAATCAAGTTGGGTTTGGATTGACCATTTCTGACCCGCTAACCCGTCAACCCGAACCCAATAACCCAACCCAACCTGAATTGCCACCCCTAATACTTGTTCTGTCAATTGTGTGTGGTTGTAGAAGAAACTTTGACGTAATTCACATATTTTCAATTCAATTCAAAGTAGCACATAAATGGTAATAGATGATTCTAATACTTTATTTGATGTATCACTAATGGAGTAATGTAACATGTAAGAAGCTTACAATCTGGATTGAGTGAATTGAAGCCCCCAAGCCCTTGAATATCGTAACACAAAATATAGTGGTTGGATATTGACATTTGTAATCCGAATCACATATTGAGCAAAATTCATTATACACAATTTTAATCAATAAACTGGTGTCTATCAAAAATCATGTATCACAAAATGAACATTTGTTGCCTAATTAATAATTTCAACAAACATGTGATGCATGAATTCAATTAATAAGTATTTAATCGAAGAATGAAAAAGAGTAAGAGACAGAGATCATGTGTTGACAGATTGTGTTTACGAATGATGAACGTAATATTGCCGTATTAGAATTCAAGGAATATCAAGTCTTAAAAAAAATAAAAGTAAATTACTATTTTGTTCTTTTAACTTTAACATACAAACACACATATTTAATACAATTTATTATAACATTAACATATCATAATTAATTTCGATTATAGAATATTTATAACCTATTCTTTATTTGTATTTGTTATACATGATGTATGTTATATAAAAATTATAAAGAGTTTATGCGCAAGACATGTTCGATATGATAAAGTAAAATGGTTGACGGTTATTAAGTTAACAGGTTCAGATTTGCGGGTCAAAAGTTCCCAACCTAAACCCAAATTATGGTAAATGGGTTAATATGTAAAAATTAAGTAATATGATATAATGCCAAGTAAATGGTACCGATTTAAGATTTCATGCCGGTGGATAAAAATATAACTACAATTTTTTGCGACACCGTTATATTGTGCGGGTAGTATTCTAGTTGTCAATAAAAAATAATAGGAACAGTTTTTAATTACTCAGTATACCAGCTTTAATTAATCTTTAATTATATTGACTAATCACCATCTAATAATTGTGTTTTTGCTTCTTCTGTCTTACAAAAATTTTCAGACTTTCTTTCTTAATATTTACTATTACTGTTTACTATGGATTTATTTTATTACACATTCTTTTTTATTTGTTATCATTACTGTTGTTTATGTTTATTTATTATTATTAACACTAGATAAAAGACCCGCGGCAACGCGGGTTTTGTTTAAGTGGTTTGGTTATATGTTTTATCAAGTGTATTTATTTTTATTGTGTATGTTTTTTTTAATCTTAGATATTTAAAATTTTATTGGTATGTATGATTTTTGTAATGAGTAATGCTAAAAAGACCTACCTACATAGACCTACAAGTTGGCCTAATTTTATGAATGGCTGAATTTTCTCTCTCTTTTAATCTCATCCAATCAATCGATCACACTTTTAGGTTTACTTTTAGTCCTATATAATTAGGTTTAGTAATCATTTTCCTTTTGTAATTGGATAAATGTGGAAAAAAATCATATTGTATAATAATATTTTGTTTTTTGTTGGGCAAGTGTGTCTTTTTAATTAAAAATCACCTTGTTAGGCTTCGTGTTTTAGGTCTATTTTTATTTGTAGTTTTTCAACCCATCTATTTTAATGATTGGGCCGAAGTTTCATGTTACCGATTTGGTCATTAACCCTTATTTAATTGTGCATTATATGTTGTGTGTTTGTCTCGTTAATCTTTTGCTCCGTGAGGTTTTCTTTAGTTTTTCGCTCTATCTACCTTTGAAGTTTGTGATCGTCGATTATGTGATTAAAGTTAAACTTTTTTCACTATCAAGTTAGCTTAAATTTATATGTAGTTTTATAAATGCATGTTCGTTTGTGTGTTTCTGT